>CM060692.1:36237000-37437000 GCA_030686995.1 Artemisia argyi
ATTACAGTTTTTATGGAAATTTATTGCTTTTGCTTTTTAGCCGTTTATACAGGTTTATTTTATGGTGGCGTGGCTTCTGTACTACTTTTCTGCAACCCGTACCGTAAGTAGTCTAAATCTAATGCTTGAACTCTTGATGAGGCGAAAAATGAACCACTTTTAGGGGGTCATTTAAGCCCGGAATTGAATTTATTTGATCAAATATTGCCCTAAATTGTTCCTTTTGTGATTTTAGGTACTTTGGGAGAGAAATCTGGAAAAGGAAGCAATTCGGATGTTTTTGGAGCATAAAAGTGAAGAAAACGCCAAAGTCTTAATTTTCCTTGCTGGGAATAGTAGGTGACGGCGTCAAGAAGAAAATCTTGATGGCGTCAAGAGTAATTTCCATGACGATCCAGTACAGATTTGACGGCGTCACAAGGTAGGGCGTCAAGAGGAAAATGCATGACGGCCTGGAAACACATAACACTTGACGGCGTCAGATCTGGATCAAGGCAGTCCGAGGAGTATTTTGGCGGCAAGATGACGGCGTTACAAATTTGTTCTTGACGCCGTCAAACCCTATTTCCTATATATAGTTTTCTAATTTTCACATTAAAAAGAGAGAAGTTTTAGAGAAACCCTAAGTCCGAACTTGGTACGAATTTTACAGGTTTTTCAAGGGTTCTCAGCCCTTGAACCCTTTCATGTGTAATTGAGATAACTGTTCTTTTAATTTAATCAATATGTCTGTGTTGGTTGTCTGTATCTTGTTCTTATCTTAGTTCCATCATGCTAGGCTAGATCTATCTTGTGTTTGCTTGGATCTAATGAAACCTAGATGTTAATTATGTGTTGATTACTTGTTTATGGTTGTATTGGATGAATGATTTCGATGTTAGGCTTAAGAAAACGGGCAGATCTCCAAATGGTAACATGTTTGAACGTCTTAGGAAACATGAACTGACGTGCACTAGGTTTTATTGGTTGTATTTAATGCATGAGTAAATTCTAATGATCCCATGTTAGGAGCTTCTTAGCCGGCTCGACATAGGAGTGAAGTAGGCACTCATAGGATTGGGGAATTAAGTGCGCCACCCCATGAATGGTATTAAGGAATACAATCCGTCATCCACGTAACTATAACAAGTAATTAACGTGTAAAAGATATCTATGGAGTAGTGAAATCTAAGTAAACACAACTTTTCTACTTATTGCTCACAACCTTAGTTTAATTTAATTTATTTTCATTTTTAGTATTTTATTTTGATTGCATCTTTAGTATTGGGTTAGTTGACTAGCAACTAATTCCGCCCAAATCCTTCAAACCCGAGATTTTTACTTGTTTTCTAAAAAAATATAAAAATACAAAAATAATCATCCCTCACCTTTAGAACTAGTATTTAGGTTTTCTAATCCTAGCGACACTATTCCTAGCTGAACGATCAATCCCCCGGTACTTGTCACTATACTATACTACAACGATCAGGTACACTGCCTGGTGGGGGTTGTAAGCTTCTCGAGATCCCTTGAGAGGTAAAGCCTAGTGCGATTCCCACGTATCAACTCTTTATTCTTTATACCATTCTATGAATTAATAAGTAGTTAGAAGAAGTGTATCCCAAAAACTAACACTTCACCTCCCATTCCAGTTATGCATTCCCTTCCTTGACCCGTGATTATGAAGGACCAGCAGGGTTGGAAAATCCATCCTTGCATCTCCAACTGGAAGAATAAAGTGGAATCCATAACTCAAGGAAGTACAAACTTATGGGCGTCAACGTCGTGTAGCGACTACTAGGTTTGTTTCTTATTGTTGTTTAGTTAATTAGCATCTAAGCCTATCCAAAATTTTAACCTCTAATTGATTGTATGCTTGAAGTTCAGTTTAATCATATATGCATGAATAAATTGGTGTAACTTTATCCTTTGTAGTTCATATGTCTGATAATTAATAAATAACTAATAGTGAAAAAGCTTAGTTGCAACTAAGTTAACGATGCTACTACTGTTAATTGTAATAAAGTTACTAGTATTATTATTCTAATGAATAACAAGTCATGTAGTGTAAAATAATTTTAGCAGTTTCAAAAGTTCATTTCTTTATCAAAATTGTTTATAAACACGCCAATGCTATAGATTTAGGTCAATAGATTCACAGATTCTGTACGATCTGTTGGAATTTCCTGCTTTTGTGCTTATGCTTAAGTAGTGCATAATCACAGGTTAATAATGACCGCTTCAGGAGATAGTGTTAGGATCTGCATGTGCCTTACAAAATACTAACAGGTTTTTATTTATACCTTCATTTTTAGTCATTTATGTCCCAATCTTCGAAAAATTAAAATACGTGTTGTCTTGATTATGTGCAGAAATTCAAAAGGTACTTAAAGCAGGTGGGCTATGCATATTTGTCAAACATGTAGTTGTCGAAGGTACTAAACTGAATCTGCATTAGACTAATCAACAAGTTGAGAGACTACAGAGACATATATTAACACAGCACTTCCGCAGCAACGCGCGGGTTTCCCACTCGTTCCTTCTAAAGTGTAGGGAATTTAAACTTTCATCTTTATTCATCAAAAGTCAAAGGAGACAAAATTTTAACAACCAAACATATAAGAGTATTTTAACTTCTATGATTTAAAATTACTCGGAATTTAAAATTCTATGAAATTTGAAATTGCATTATTTTAAATCCACAAACCAAACACCCCGTAATTGTTTTCCTTTAAGAGAGAATACAATCCGTATCTTTGAACCACTATGAACATATTGAATATACGACACCGGTAAATAAATATATACAACTGAACCTTCGTTTATGATGTATTTTGAATGGATTACATTACGCAAAAAATAAAAAATAAAAAATAAAAAAAAAAAAAAAAAAAAAAAAAATCTATTATACATCATGAATCTTGCAGATTATGTTTTATTCTAGAGAAAAGTCCAAAATACATCCTTGAAGTATGCCAAATGATACGTTTACATCCTTTTTCTTTTTTCGTCTCAAATATCATCCCTCCGTTAGTAACTTGGGAACAAAACCATCCCTCCCTTAGAAAATATCAGCTAATGAGGACTAACGATGCAAATTATTTTCCGTTATCTCTTAACAAGAGTTAAAATATTTGCATCGTTAGTCCTCATTGAGTTAAAATATTGCATCGCTAGTCCTCATTAGTTGTAGAGTTAAAATATTTGCATCGTTAGTCCTTATTGAGTTAAAATATTTGCATTGTTAGTCCTCATTGAGTTAAAATATTTGCATCGTTAGTCGTCATTGACTATAGAGTTAAAATATTTGCATCGTTAGTCCTCATTGAGTTAAAATATTTGCATTGTTACCATCGCCACCACCTACCACCGCCACCACCACCCACCAACACCCACCACCACCACCGCCACCCACCACCGCCACCCACCGCCACCCACCAACACCCATCACCACCACCGCCACCCATCACCCACCGCCACCCACCAACACCCACCACCACCACCGCCACCCACCACCGCCGCCCACCACCGCCACCTACCACCACCGCCCACCACCACCTACCACCACCGCCCACCACCACCCACCACCGCCGCCCACCACCACCCACCACCACCACCCACCACCGCCGCCCACCACCCACCACAACCACCGCCACCACCACCACCACTACACACCACCACCACTGCTACCCACCACCCATCACGACTACCCACCACCACCGCCACCACCACCCACCACAACCACCGCCACCCACCACCGCCACCCACTACCACCACCGCCACCACCACCTACCACAACCACCGCCACCACCACCACCACCGCCACTACACACCACCACCACTGCTACCCACCACCCATCACCACCACCGCCACCCACCACCGCCACCTACGACCCCCGGCCACCACCACCGCCACCCACCACCACCATCGCCACCCACCAACGCCACCCACCACCACCGCCACCACCAACGCCACCCACCACTACACACACACCACCACCACCACCACCCACCACCACCACCGCCACCCACCACCACCACCACCCGCCACCACCACACCCATGCGGTGGTGGTGGTGGTGGGTGGCGATGGTGGGTGGTGGTGGCGGTGGTGGGTAGTGGTGGGTGGTGGTAGCGGTGGTGTGTAGTGATGGGTGGCGATGGTGGTGGCGGCGGTGGTGGTGGGTGGCGGTGGTGGGTGGCGGTGGTGTGTAGTGGTGGGTGGCGGTGGTGGTGGTGGCGGTGGTGGTGGTGGGTGGTGGTGGTGATAGTGGGTGGTGGTGGGTGGCGGTGGGTAGCGGTGGTGGTGGTGGGTGGTGGTGGTGTGGGTGGCGGTGGTGTGGGTGGTGGTGGTGGGTGGTGGTGGTGGGTGGCGGTGGTGGTGTTGGGTGTTGGTGGGTGGTGGTGGCGGTGGCGGTGGTGGGTGGTGGCGATGGTAACAATGCAAATATTTTAACTCAATGAGGACTAACGATGCAAATATTTTAACTGTATAGTCAATGAGGACTAACGATGCAAATATTTTAACTCAATGAGGAATTGAGGACTAACAATGCAAATATTTTAATTCAATAAGGACTAACGATGCAAATATTTTAACTCTATAGTCAATGAAGACTAACGATGCAATATTTTAACTCAATGAGGACTAACGATGCAAATATTTTAACTCTTGTTAGGAGATAACGGAAAATAATTTGCATCGTTAGTCCTCATTAACTGATATTTTTAACGGAGGGATGGTTTTGTTCCAAAGTTACTAACGGAGGGATGATATTTGAGACGAAAAAAAAAATGATGTATACGTATCATTTGACATACATCAGGGATGTATTTTGAACTTTTCTCTTTATTCTATTTGCAGATATGTTCACTATAGAATTTGTGATATTTGTTACATAAACAAGTTTGCCTTAATTGATCTTAGACCTCTCAATTTCCAACCACAAATATGTTTGAATTATTATGTCTCGTTATTTATCACATGGCAATATGGCACAATGGGACCAGTGTATGAGATGTAATAAACGATTTTTGTTTTTAACGAGGTTTGTAGCCCGCGCGTTGCTGCGGGATGTTTGCATACGCAAGCTAGGCAAAAAAAGATGTTCGAAGTAACATTCAACTAACACTGTGTTGCCAGCTTCATTTACATTAGAAACAACATAATAAATACAAATAATCTGGTAAACGGAAACGTACATCAGGAATATAACCCATGTGCTTCATCCGTCTGTATATGAAGCTGCATTTCTCGTCGTCGTTCCTGTTTGCTTCGGCCTATTCTACTGTAGCAAGTTTAATGCCTATTCTATTGTAGCATATAGTTAATTCGACATGATAGAAACCAATTTCATGCATCTGATTAGAAGTTTAAATATTAAACATGTGCCTCATCACTTATAGGAAAAACAAAAGCTAGTGACATTTTCTCGCAATTCACATTAAGATTGTTATCAGCACATATGGTGTTTTCCTCCTCCAAGATTTGGAAATTATCTGCACATATTCAGTTCTTTAGATGCATAATTGCTGATAACTTTATATCGACATTAAGTCACGATCCAGGTGGTTCCAAATAGGTATGTAAGATCTTTTGCCCTCACAAACATACCAACACATTAAATAAGATGACCATGATAAAACATCATTGTTAGCCAACATTTTTGCAGCTTTTTAAAAATAATAATAATACACTTATATAGTATACACAAAATCCATGACTGAAGCTTAGCAACTCATGGGTCAATTTTCTTGTAACTACGGGTTTGATATAAACATTCAGGACGCATAGAAAAGATCGAAGCAATGGTTGAATATGTATTGCTAATATCCTTAAGTACCTGATCCAATTACGTTCCCAAAATTAAAAAAAATTAAAAAATGAAAAAAATAACCAGCACCCTAACCTCTAGTCCATAAATCTCCTCAAGCATCAGTAGCATTAACGGTATCATTCAAAATACGCAACCCAAAGTTTGTCGAACAAAAGCAATGATAAAACACGTGCATCCCAGCTGTTACCTGCAGCGGCCAAAATTTCACAGCTGTAATATGCAATAATCAGTTTTAACAAATGGATTGCAGGAACTTCAAACATACCTTCAAACTCGAGTTTGACTCACAAAACTAAATTACTCGAGCCATTATCTTAATGTTCAATTCAAGTCAGCACGGCTATTAAATACTAAAATGAAAACTCTAGTATGAATAAATTATACTACTAATCTAGTCGATATTTTTTAAACTTGCCTTACGCCCTTAACTCAACTCGATTATATAATCAACCTTTCTACGTATATCATCTAAGCTCATTTCAACTTACATTGGCATAACAACAGGATAAAAAAGACGGAAAAAAACGACTTACTTGGAGAGGTGGATTTTGGAGCATGAAACTTCTATGCTTCCTCATATACACGAAAATACTTGATGTGTAGCTCTCCATATGCCACTATTACAATAGAAGAACTTAAAGGTATGTATGACCATATTATAGGTGAAAAATTGGACAGATCAGGTGGTTTATAATGGGCCGGAATGGGATTGGCAGCAGATGACATATTTGTGATACCTCATAGCAATTTTGTAAACGAGAGTCAAAACATGTGAAGCCCGTATAATGAAAATAGGAACGGGTCAAATGGGTCGAACGTACATGTAAAAAGTTGAAAAGTGCTCTGCTTCAAACCCAAAACCGACCTCTCCTACTAAAAAAGTTAATTGTTTCGTACATACTTTATTTTTTTATAGTAACAAACCTGTCCACATAGGTGTTTTTCAGCACCATGTTGCAATGTCGATCAAATGGCCTAACACGACCCAATAGCTTGTTATTATTCCTGTAATCAATAAGAACCTGCACAGGGAAAATATGTCAGCATAAAAAACCTCTGCACCAAAAAGGTTAACCTATGTAGGAGGCAGTGACTACTAAAGATACAACTTGGGCGACGTTCAACCATTTAATTTCAAGGTCCTTTTTTTATTAAAAAAAAAGAAAAGAAAAGAAAAAAGATGGAGACTGAAATTAATAATTCCAATATCTTTTTATGGTTTAGCGGGATTCAAAATTCCAAGATTATCTAAATCAAGAAACAAAGTTCAATCATCGCTTTATTTCTTTGTTCCATGATATAATTCTTGTAATACAGTTTCAACCTATACCATAAGGTTACGTCTTTGACCCACTACCCAACCAGGCCATTATGCCATCTGTACACCTTTTGAGTATACATGCGGGGCGGCCGTGTTTTTTCAAACAATGATTTGAATGTACGCATGTTGTCGCGTGAACACTTGATACATATGTAACAACAAATTTTATAGTCAATATGCCTTTTGTACAAAAATTATAAAAGATATTGATTCGGATTCAACAAACAAAATGTAAATATAATATGCAAAAAATAGTCGTAGAAAGGTAACATACCAATGAGTAGCGTATTGGCATCACGTCATGCAGTAAGCTCTTTCATGGAAGACCCGAGAACAGCTTTGACGGCTCCACAAAATTCAGCAAGTTCATGAATGACCTCATCTACGCACCAGGCTTTTGCCATAAGTCAAGAACCTCTGAACGTTTAAGAATAGCTCAGTTAGAAAGGTGGTTATAATCTTGCAAAAAAAGATATATTATGTGACCTATAATACAATGAACTCGTTGAATACCTTAAGATTGTGGCCATTCGCAGCCTTGTGAAGGGGAGTCTGCGACTTGTTATCAGTCCTCACTGAAACCCCAGGTGAGTTCCTAAAAGTATCTTTTACCAGACTAAGCTGCCCATTTGCTTTAAATATGAAAATGTGTCATTGGTTATGAGCTTTTGTGAACTACTTCAACCTCCAGCTCCTCCTACGCGTCCTCCTGCAGTTGGAGCTGCATCTCCCGTCACTTCGCTAATTCTTTGTTTTACACGGACATGGGGTGCAGCGCTTGTTTAACATAAACAAAAAGGGTCAAAAACTAATAATATAGCACATGATATCAAATGTTAGAAATAAGCTACAAATCATAGATACAAAACATTTATAAAACCACAGGTTGTGATACTAATGCATACTAAGATCAACAGATGGAACCCCAAAATAAAAATCTTGTTATGCTAGTCTAAATTTTCATTTGACTTTGTATAATAATATGGAAGCACAAATAAGGAGGTATGTATTAAGAGTAAAATTCCTTTTCATGAACGTCATCTGGTCCATCAACTATCATACAAAACGTAGCATTAAACATACCAATGTATCGGGGTCTCGAACCTGTTTTTTTAAAATAATACACTTTTAAACTTTTTTATACCTTGTTACTAACCTTGATTAGAATGCATCAAGCTGAGGTCTTGTGGCAGCGATAAAACCTCGCCCTTGAACTGCACAATCCACGTTCACATATGCCACTGCGTTCGACCCAATATTTATAAGATTGTGGTCAACTCGTTAAGTAGAACCTAACTTAACCCACACAATAGATATGGCCCATGTTTCCATCCTGATCTTTCCGAAGTCGATCTATAAAGAAACAAAAATGTAGCATGTATAAAACTTGACCTCCATAACTGAAAATCATGTATCAAAACCAAAAATAATAAAATACATAAATGATTCAATGTAGCAAAACAAAACAAATTGAAATATTTTTGTCCTAAAGCATTGATCCACATGGGTATTCTACAGGTCTCTTAGTGAAGATTTATCCAAAAAAATTAGAGCGTAGCTTTTACAAAATATTAGAAGGTATAAAAACAAATATTTGGTCATAAGAGTTGCAATTTTAACTGTTTACCACTTGACAATTTTAACTACAATAATACATTAACCATAAAAGACCTAAATTTGTTTGAAGCAGCTCATATTCAGGGTTCGCAAGCTTACTCGAAACTGAATATGCAATTAAGCTCTATTCACTTAATCTTATAAGCCATAACTTAAGCTTATAAGGCTTTTGGGGGCCCCTTAAGCTTATAAGCCATGCCTAATTTCTTTTTTTTAGGAATCCAACTTATAAGTCATAACTAATTTCAGGGGTAGGCTTTTGATCACACATAAACACAACTAATTTTTTCCCCCCAACTAATTTTCCGTTTTGATAGTGCTGCGTGTACGTACATATACATACAAAAAATACGTGTATCACAACCTCTTTAAAAAATACCTTCTAAAAAAATACGTGCCAGTGGGAGTTCATCCTTTTCTGCAATTCAGGCGACCCACTCAAAATGCTTAAAACCTGCAATTAAACATAAACATGTGAATAAAAATAGTAATTTTTTATCAAAAAAAATTAAAATAAAACTGGAATAAAAAAAATTGATGAACCCTAAATCTAAGTCGGTGTGTTTTACTACCTGGATCTATGCTTATGAAGAATCCAGAAGAACAAAAACAATATAGCCAAAAAATGTGTGGCTGTGAAAAAAAAAAGGGGTACAAATGGCTTAAATACAACCACAAACCATGGCTCCTCTCACAAAAAGCTGTTCCCCCATTAGAATAATCGATCACTGTAGAAATTCCTGTAGCCACACTCACATAAAGCACTATAGATGCTCCATTTTGCATCGGGTTAAATTGCCGGTCGGGTTTTTTTTACCCACCGGAGGTCCAGCTAAGCAGAGACAACGTGAGAGGCAATTGTGAGAGACCCTGGGTATTATCCCAATCTCGGGTCATCCTAATTTAGGTGGGTATGGGCTTTGTAAAAACACTACAGTAAATCCACGGCTTTTAGTATATTGTTATAATTATAATGTTATAATGTCTCATTTGAAATTTTTGGTTACAAAATTTTGTGGAGGAACATTTTTGTACCCAATGAAAAATAGTTCACTAATAATTCTTCATCATTTAATCACATACCAAAGATAAATAAATTTCAATAGCAAAATCTGAATAACTCCACATGAAGAAAATAAAATTAAAGAAGAAACTACAATTACAATGTAAACAAACATACAAACTCCACCAACTCATAAAGAGGAATAAAAAGTAGACATAAAATTTATTAACGAGGACATAAAAGTCTTGACCAACTTAAAAATCCTATCCCGGCACCGCCTCATGGCTAGTACGGGTAATGAAAACAAGCTCAGGGCAACGGCTCATGGCCAGTACGGGTAATGAAAACAAGCTCATAAATAGCTCCAGCGAGAGCAGCTCCAATAAATGGGCCTGCCCAGTAAATCCAGTGGCAACTCCAGGTCCAGCTAACCACGGCAGGCCCAAAAGCCACAGCTGGGTTCATTGATGCACCAGTAAATGCACCACCAGCTAGAATGTTGGCTCCTACAATGAAACCAATTGCCAAGGGTGCAATTATGCCAATGTCACCCTTTTTGGGGTCGACTGCGGTCGCGTAAACTGTGTAGACTAGACCGAATGTCATCACGATCTCGAAGACGAAAGCGTTCCAGACTGATACTCCCTCGGTCAATGCGAATCCTGCTGTGGTCTGCATGTTTGAAGTGAAGCATTAATATTCCAAACAGTATATTTTGGTCATGATCAATATTGTAATTTAACCATTGTCTTTGGTCAAATAAAGCAATAAATTTTAGTACAGTACTTATGTTGGAAATTAACATGAAAATGTTTAGTAAATGTTACCGTACAAATTAACTTTTTAAAATTTCAAAAATATTGGATCTATTGTTGAAAAAATATTTGTCATTTTCACTATTACATAAATAGATAAGAAAAAGCATGCCTACCACCAATAATTGAACCAATCGCCTTTTCTAGAAAATGTGTCATTTTTCTCTATATATATACTGTATTTTTTTCATAAATGAAATGATTTGTTTTAATTCTAGTGGACGCGTAAATTATTTTTGATGTAACAACAAGCCAGCTAAGAAAAAAAAAACAACAATGTCACAAAGGCAAGTACAAGTCACACCAAATTACAGTAGTATTTTTCTCCCGTCATCGTTGAGTCAAGTTATCAAAACTATACAAAGAAAATATTTATCTTATCTTGTATGTGTACCTACCATGAGTGATGGAACCCGAAGTAAAAGTGATTCGGTTGCACAAATTAAAAAAAATAAAAATAATAAAATTTAATTCTACTTTTCATCTACTAACAAATTATCTAAGCAAGTGCTAGAAACACCTACCAACGGATTAATTGAGCAACTACTAGAAAGACATGGATGCATTTACCGAAAAATAAATACTTTAACAAAACTTAGCACTACGAATCAAATTTCATTGATATTCCGTGACACACAAGAACACCCTAGTTCCATCTAATCTACCGCTAATATTTATGTCATATATTTAGCTAGTTTTAGTACCCGCGCACGCGCGGGTTTTTAATTTTTTTTTAATGATATATTTTTATTTCTTAAAAAACAAATAATTTAATCTTTTTGTTTGTTTGATTTATTATTTTTAATTATATATTTTTATTATTAAAAATAATCATTTAAAAATTTAATCGCATCTTATATATATTTTTTTGATATATCTACTTATTTAGTATTGCATCTTATCTATATTTTTTGTATTTATCTTCTACATATGTAGTATATCAACAAAACAAATAAGGAAATATTTTTTTTTAAATACCCACTAAGAGTTTTGTTTTATTATATAAAAGATTTGTTGCACACTTCCACTAGTTTAAAAGCACTTGTATTCGCTAAACTTTCTAAAAAATATGCGTCTAAGATACTAAACTTAAAATAATAATTTGTACACTTATATTTTTATTTAGACAATTAACTGTATGCATTATATACTTTTACAATGCTTATAATGTGCTTCAACTTGTACAGTTAAGTGTCTCAATCAAAATTAATCTTTGCCCAAATTAAAAATATAATTTTTCCGATCACCTCCCTAAACTTACAGGAAACATAATGTTCTATAATTTTAGTGTTAATTTGTGTGACGTTAACACATATTTTTGAATAAGTTAAGTAACATAAATATCGTGTTTTTACAAATTCAGTGATATTTACATATATCTTTATAAGTTCAATGACCTCAAAATGTCATATTTCATAAGTTCAATAACCTAAGTGAACAAAATAAAAGCTCGGTATCTTAAGGGCATTTTTTTTAAGTGTACTAACATATTTATATATTAACCCTTAATCAACATATAAACAACATAACCTATCAATCAACATATAAACAACATAACCTAAGGAAAAATAAAATTATCCAACTTACCAAGCCACCAGTGGAGAAGCTAAGTAAAAGGCAAGCAACAACAGCTCCAAGTAACTGAGCAATAATGTAAAAAACCCCACGTAACAAAGTAATATTCCCACCAATAAACAGCCCAAAAGTAACCGCAGGGTTCACATGTCCACCCGAAATATTAGCTGCTATAGCTACAGCTACAAATAATCCAAAAGCATGCGATACGGCGGCTGCAACTAGCCCAGCCGGGGTAGTTGCCCCGCCGTACGTAAGCTTACTAAAAGCCATGCCGGACCCTTGTCCGGCAAAAACAAAAAGAAGGGTACTTATGAATTCAGCCACAAATGCCTTAATGGCACTTGGGTGTGTTACTTCATCTTGGTAGTTACCGACAGCTACTCGGTCTACGAGTTGGCGAGGGTTTGGAGGCATTGTGGATTTGTGGCTAAATGATCAAGAAAATGGTTAAGGGAGTGTTTGGGAATGAGTTTTGTTGTATTATTATGGTGTTTGCATGGTGAGTTTAGTGTGGTTTATATTGATGAGGGTGTGTAAGTTTGGTCACTTGTGTAGCCGGTTGCCAGTTGTGTTGTTTTGGTGTGGCATGTGGTAATAATTAATGGTGTGGTTATTCGCTTTCAAGACCTTGAAGTTTTAGGATATGAGATATTTTCAATAGCAAATTCTAACATTTTCCTATCTGTTTTATAACTTAGACTACTACTTAGTAAGTAGTAACTAGATAGATCAAGTCGTCAAATATCACTAGCATATTAGCGTCAACTTAGTTTTATCTCTTCTAAATTAAATGCTCGTAGAAAAAGAAACCGCACATGTGACCGAACATTTTTTAATTAAAATATTATTAATAACTAAAAAACATTACATTAATTCAAATAAAATTAAAAACATTACAATAAAATTAGTGTGCATTTGTTCGATACCAAATGTGTTCCACTAAATCGGCTTTTTTATTTAGATGAGTTTCCTTGCAGTGTTTTTCTTTGACAACTTGTTACTTATCTCGTCTCGATCATACGAGATCATCTTCACAATGTTGTTCCTCCGGATAAAAGTTGGGAGAGATGGACTTCTCTTTGTCTTTTCGAATCATGTTATGTAATATGATGCAAGTATACATCAGATGTGTAATTTTATAAAGAATTTGAGACCGTGTAGGAGTTTTTATTATAGCCCATTTTTTCTTTAGCACGATAAACGCTTGTTTCACATTTTTTCTTGTTGCTTCATGTGCTTGCTTATATCTGCTTCGTATCATTCGAGTCTGGCTGTGAAATTGACTTAAGAAGAATAACCCACTCCAAATATATCCCGTCAGTAAGATAATAATATCCCCATCTACAAATAACGTCGTTAGCCACAAATGGAACCTCTGGTGCTTTCCCAAGTTTGAGATCGTTTAAAATAGACAATTGACATATAATGTTAATGTCATTGTTCAACCCTGCAACACAAAAAAACGCATGCCAAATCTGTAAATCTTATGAGTCAATCGCTTATAATAAAATTAATAGATCTGACTTGGAATCACCCCAAAAATGCATGTGAATAGTGTTCGACTATTCGTAATCACTTATAGAATAGATAGTCGTTGTACAATGGTTCTTCAGCGAAGTAAGCCGCCACTAGCCGATCATAAGCACCGTGACGATCTTTATCAATCAGGTTTCGTGGTTTTCTTGGGAATGTAGAAGTGAAAGCTTGAATAAGTAAAGCGGCGTCTTTAAAAAACTCAAAAGCTATTAACTTCCGCTTTGTCATTTGTATCATCAAAAAAGAATTACAACAAAATAACATTCCAAATAGCACACATCATACTCTTATAAAAACATGTGTAACATTACATATAACTCAGAACCAAGATGACGTGAATGTGAGATGCTATATCAGATTCAGATATATCTTATAGACATTACATATCGAGTCCAACATATACACATGCATCTTTTCTATATTTTTTGTATTTATTTTCAACTTGTGTTAATTGCATCTTATCTATATTTTTTGTATTTATCTTCTACTTGGGTTATGGATAAATATAAAATGTTACCTAATAAGAAAAAATAATATTTTTTTAAATACAATTATTACTAAATAAGGTATGAATGCATTTTTTTGAAATGAAAAATTCTCAATAAAAGTATTATTTTATTATATAAAAAAGATGAGCTCAGAGGCGGAAGTACCTACCTTCTGAAAACATCCGTAGTGTAAATTTTTTTTTTTTTTTTTTTCTTTATGAATTTTCAATAACTTAACACTAAGTACATACATTTTTCAAAAAATATTTTCAAAGTGTATATCTGACGATCAATTTCTGCGACTGTCACTGAATAAGCTTATCTAAAGACTACATCATAATTAAACATTTGCAACTTGATTATAAGCTTATGGCATAAGACAAAGAAGATGATTTACGACATACAATATTATTTTTGTCCTATTAATCTATAACTAAAACGTGCTAGATTGATGATATGATTTTGTGTTCACATTAATTGATTGTGATAATACCATCCGAGTAGAAGAATGGCTCATGTGTAATTAGTAAAAATCTAGAGATGATGCCAAGAAAAAGGTGTGGGTGGATCGTAGAAGTGGAGAGGAAGGGGACCATTGTGACAGATAAGCTTCACCTCCAAATTGGTAAAAGACTGACGCGTGTACGTTTTGGATTAGGCACCACGTTGTCGTGTCTCCAGCATTCATTTTTGTCACTCCTTCCCGCCAAACTCTTGGTCCATTGGAGCTCAATTAAGTTGCAAGAGCCAAGAACACAAGTTAAATATCATCAGGGACGGAGCCAGAAAGAAATATGATCGGATGTACAATTTTTTTTTAACCGTAATATAATAGAGTTAAAAGGTGGATGAAAACGAAGATTTCATTAAAACGATAAATAAATGAACATATTACATTCTAATTAGTGATTCTACGATCTTCCATAGCAAAAAAACACTTACGTGCACCCTCATTTTTAATATTAATAAGTTCTTTTTTCTCTATAACACAAGTTAAAGTGCCGTTAAACTAATCATCACTCATCCGATTACGCAAATCAGTTTTTATGAGCTTCATTTTAGAAAAACATCTTTCAACCATAGCAGTAGCAATAGAAAAGACTAAAACCAACTTCATTTAAGCACTACTTTTCATATATATTGTAAATACGACAACAATAAAAATTCCTCATGACAACACAATTGGAATACTATTCATATTCTAATATATTGTTGACTATCACTTAAACTTGTTATCCCTATTTGTTTTGATAGAAATTGCATAGTTATTCACTTATTCTTATTGCCCTAAGCCATTATTCATGATGATAGACTATACGAAACCAACAAATTAGTCAAGATTTCATACAACCAATCAAAACATGAAAACTTTAAAAGACATAATAAACAAATGAAAGATATATGTTACGACTTATGAACCTTTTTCATCATTGTGGTGTTGGTTCAATTTTGGATTTGTAAATTGTTAGGATGATGAATAAACTTGTTCCATTAAAAAAACTATTTCATGGGCTTTTGTGCTTTAATTTATTAAACTTGTTTCATCTTTGGGCTTTTACAAAATTTTATATTTATTTTTTATTTGTAAGTATACGAACTAAATAATATTAGAGACACATTTTAATGCACCGGGTGCATTTAAGATACATTAAAGAAAAATCGACAAATTTTTCAAAAATTAACACTATATCAAAAAAATCCATGGGGTGCACGTGCACCCGCGGGCACCCCCTTGGCTCCGTCCCTGAATATGATAGTAAAACATAGTTTCGCAAAACTAGCTGAAGAGTTGTGTATGTTATGTTTGCTTATTGCTAGGTGCACTATGGCACTAACAACTGTTATTGATATGTCACTTCAATTAATACTGGACAACATCACAATAACTAAAACATCATTTCAACGATAACTCTTACTCCGTATTAGTTCATGTGAGTCTCATAAACACGTTACAAAAAAATAATCATCTCACTCATAAAAAAAAACGGCCGTGGTCTCACCCACGAGAGGACAAACGTCGTGTGAATGACTTGGATGGGGGTGTACGATGTGGCACCATCGTTGTTGGTCAAAAAATAAAAAGCTAATGGTATCGCCATGGGTGCCTACATTATTCTCTCTTAGGGGGTTGGCAATGGATACGTGATGGCACGACAAGGGATCGATCCCTTGGGTGATCATCGCCGCCTGCACCACGTGAAGCCACAAGATAGATCCTGCACGGAAAAGTTTCACGCACGAGATGGGAATTTTTTTCGACCGTTGGGGCTATTTTAATGGAATAAGGAGATTTGTTGAAAATGAGTGATGGGATTTTGGGTGAGTGATTGTTGCCAACAAAAATATGAGTGAGTGATGGAAAAAGTAGGTGAATGATGTGATATAATGAGATTGATTGGGAGTGAGTGATGGGATTTTGGGTGAGTGATGGGTTGCCAAGCCCCAAACTTGCTTTCCATAAGATCATGAACGTGGATTATTCTTTATGCATTAACGAGTATTCATTTATGCACATGTCTAGTTATGTATATGAGTTAAAACACGCGAGATTATTAGAACTTATATTCAACCAGCAGACATAACACATGTTGCAAACCTATTAAAAGGTGTAAATTCATTAGGTTTCAAAAATTCATATCCTTTAAGTAGCTTATAGAATGAGCTCTAACGCAAAACTCTTATCGCTTTAGCTAATTTCACCATAGTGAATTTTTCTTATCGCTAACATTTGGCCGCCAAGCAAAACTCTTTTTATCAGCAACTAACATCTTGAAAGGTTACGCTCCTATAACCTCGCAAAAGAGGCACATATTGAAGGTACCAAAAGTAAATAAATGGTAAGGGGTGTTTAATGCAATTCCTGAAATTTGTTGTAACTAGTAATGCATTCTTGAGGGACTAAGCATCAAACTAAAACATAAATTAACCAATCGAAGGTTCTAAATTTTTTGAAGGAATATCTCTCGGATACAAATAAATGCTTAAAGTTTTTAACTCATTATCAACCTCCGACTCTAAGAGCATAAGGTGTGTGTAAGACTTATCCATCTTACGTTATACTCTCCCCGTCTCAAATTTATTGTCCCCTGTTGATTTTTTCGGTCTTTGTTTCTCAACTTTGACTATAAATATTTTTGTTTGTGTTATACAATTTTTGATAAAAATTATACCAAATGAAAAGACATTTTAAACTCAATCCGTTCATATATTTTGTATCAAATATTATGTAATATAAACAAAAATATTTAAGGTCAAAGTTGTAAAGTAAAGACCGAAAAAGTCAATAGGGGACAATAAATTTAGGACAGAGGTAGTAGCAAAAAGTATTATCACTTCAGTATTTTTATTTACAGTTCGGAACGTATAACTTACACAAAAAAATACCTTACTTTCATCACACGCTTTACTTGACACCCCCTGGTTCACATAACTCAATAAAACACAAATATAACACACAAAAAGAGGAGGGAAAAACATATTATGTGACCTGGTCCTAACGGCGCCAACCTATATGACGTGAAGAGAGGTGTCGGGCTCGAGTTATCAGCCGATGTTATAGGATCCCTTCCAATCACCTACGCTAGATGCTCAGATGGTGAAAACATTTTCAAGTCATTCAACATATTAATTTTTCAATAGATTAAGCAATATGTTGATGTATATTACTTAAATACATCATTCATAAGCTTTTATATATCAACCATTTTTAAATCTTTTTTGACCCGTCTTCAACATTCTTATTAAGATGCTCTAAGCTCTAAGAAGATAAAATCGAAAAAGCACATGATCACAAACGTCGATTATCCTCCAGTAATTATCAATAACATTGAAGCATACTGCTCTCTTTGTCTCAAAATAATTATCTAGCTTTAACTTTCGAAGTTTTTCTTTTTAAATTTTGATCTTATTTTTATATATTTTTTATATAATACTTAATGCAAAATATATGAATGTATTAAGTTTTAAATGTATTTTTATTAATACAATATACTACAATTTTCATCAAATATTATATAACAAAAATAAAAATATTTAAAGTAAAAGTTTAGAAAGAAAGACTTCAAAAAGGTAAATATTTCTATTATTTTGAGACAGATCGAGTAATTTTCAAGATATTGACTGAATAATAGATAAGAACAATGTAGAAGCTGGGGACATGAAATTAAGATGTTGCGGATATGTTTTGCTAAAAATATCAGCTTTATTATATGGGTCATTTTCATGATAACAAATACTAGCACATGTGAATGGTGTATCATTTTGCTTTCATCTACAAATATACAGCTTTTAATTGGTTCATGTACGATCATATTTCCTTTTTAATCTTATGTATTTAATGCAATCTTTCATTTAACATGAACTTCCATCAATTAATTTGTTCAAACCAAAACACTTTAAAAAATCCTCACATAGTTTTTTTTTTTTTTTTTTTTTTTTTTTTTTTTTTTTTTTTTTTTACAATATACTCTACAAATCAAACAATGATAGTTTTGTTTGGTGAACAAAATAAAATAAGTCTTTTTAAGCAAATTACTCCGAAATTTACAAGTCATTGAAAACAAAATTGTCAGATTTTTTACATAAACAAGCACATGTTATGCTATTCATTTAAAAACACAAAAGCTATTTAGTAAAAAAGAAGTTTATTATTATTATTTTTTATTTATTTATTTTTTTAAGGAGCTTTTAGCTTTTTATTACAAAAATAATCTTTTTAAAAATAAGTAGTTTTATTTGGATACACTAAAGTAACTTTAATCTTTTATTTCAGACAAATAGCTTCTGAATGAAAATATGGTTCATGAATCTTTTTAAATATTTTGGACCTGTTAAAAGTTTAAATTACTGACTCCGAACATTTGTTTACAATTATAGATATGTCATTTACATTTTATAATTACATATAACAACTAACTTACCAAATACTTTTATTAAAAAAAATAAAAAAAACTTGTAACTCATGTTAACAACTTTGCAGTTTACAGTATACTTAAAATCATCATATATTATTCTAGCATGACATTTGATATATCATCCCAAACTCTTTTTTTTTTTTTTTTTTTTTTTTTTTTTTTTTTTTTTTTTATAAAAAAAATGAATCCGATCTCTCTCTAGAGAAATTAGAAATATCAGCTTTCGGCGTAATACATTATGAAAAGAAGACAAAAATGTTAATGACATGCAAATCCATACATACAGTGTCGCATGACTTTTATTGACAAAAGACAATATAATTACTACTTACTAGTATAAGATTAGATCAAGCAATTCTATGATGAAATTATGATACAATATGTGTTGATTAAAGACAAACGTACAAAGTACAAAGTTGATTACTTAAAATCAAATGTTGATTAAATACTCAAAGTACAAAGTTGTCTTGATTTCTATTGATGCAAATTTTTGCCGTGGAGTATGCAGCTCGGACCTTCGAATGACATACTTGACTCCTGTGCACCGTGGCTAAAATAAGACATAAAACCTTGAACAATGTTGTTTATTGTATAAATGAACCAAATGTGAGGTGATAATTTTTATAGAAGAAAGTGCAATACTCGGAGGGAATTGATTTGCGCACTATTATTTTTTATTGTTACATTCAACTTTACGCATTACATAGTTGTATATTGTCTACAGTCTACTTTATTTGTTTGTACAGTTAATTGTGCAAATTAAAATAAATATGCAAATCACCAACCATACGGGGAACTGAACAAAGTATATGACTGTGGCTTTAGACACTATTGTGGTTTTGAACTTTTGATCTTGCATAAGCTCCTCCATTTTGTTGCTAGACTGGTTTATATTCATACCTACCCACACATGGGATTATTATGGGAAAGTAATGAGATAGGATGACAGGAGTAATATGATTTGTAACTTCGTGTACTACAAATCCATAATATAAACAATTTATGTATATATGGCACGATAATAACTCAATAATGTACCACATGGTTGTGGGATATGATTTACGTGCCTATAAGTTTAAATGGTTTCTTGTGGACAAATAAAGCTATAAATTTGAACTTAGGATTATAGAACTAGTAGCGCATAACTAACTTAATATGCACGGATTTTTTTTTAAACTGCAACTAATAATCTCACAATACACAAACCACAAACTATCTCAAATGCCCTAAGTAAGACTTGAATCCACAACCAATTTGGTTAGAGAACTTCTCACATAAGTAGGGTACCACTAGGACACATGGTCTTAATATGCACGGATAACTTTTTCTCTCTAAATTTACATTATATGTGTTTACATAATCACAAAAGAATAAAGTACTTTTTTCTAAATGCATCAACATTTTCACATTTTTCATGATTTTGAGACTTGTTCCAATTTTCTGGTCCACATCAACGTATTTATTATTTTTGAGGGGCATAGATGTTAAATTGTTCAAAAACTTGTGTTGATTGAAGAGTCCAAACGGGCCTACTGGGCCCACCCATTTGTGTTTCTACAGGCTGGGTGTCTGACCCGATTGACAGCTCCTTGAATGGTGTTATATAGCCTTATAGGCATTAGTATCTTTGATGGTATAGGCCTGTTAATACTGTTTAGTGGGCCCACTTCAAGCCCAGCTATTTTTAAAAAATTACATGTTTTCTTCAACGCAATAATAGAAATCAGTTGATTGTTCTAAAAATATCATAATGATCGAATAGAGTTAACACCATAAGAAGATACGAAAATGTCAATTGTAATTGATATAAAAGAGATTGTCCTAGAATAGTACCGAGTTAACAATATCGACTCTGACATGTTTATTTCTTATGTTATTAACACATCATCGCCAAATGATTTAATTACATCTAAATGATCATTTTTATTTTTAAGAGAATATATACACAAGATTCTAATTATTAAAAAATGTTGCTAATTGTAACCGAAACTTATGTATGATTACAAACATCAACTTTTTTATTAATTGTAGTAAATGATAATGATTAGATATTCAAATTTGTAACATTCATTATTTGAGTCAAAGTAACATAAATTTTTATTATTGTCATAACACATCTTGTAACATCTATATATGTTGCTTAAGTATTTGTACGCTCTTTATGTAGGCGTAAGATTAAATATTTTCTCATAAGTTTTAATGAATGAAAATTAAGTTTTGATAGTAATATATTTTTCACATTTTCACTTGAAGAAATACTATGTTTCCAGCGTGGTCATATTCTTAGTTTAGTTAATCAAATACGAGTAGTACTAATATTAGTGAATTCTAAGTAAACTAAAGAGTTGATTACGTTTCAAGTAAGACTTCTAGCTCTTTTATTAATGGATAGAGTCATAGAGTGTAGGCAGCCTTTGCTTTTATGTTCTACAGTATGAGTTATTGAGTTTCACTATTCATGCATCCTGTACATGCAATAAAGACAAATTTAAGGCTTAAGTCTAAGTTTAAATGTTTGTAGCAGAAAGCGAAAATTACTGACATGCCCCTGCATGAAGGGGTATGCCACAAAATACCCCAAATATGTGCCGTTTTCAAAAATACCTAATGATTCCCCTTAAATCCATACGCGACACTATGGATGTACGCGACACACACTCATTGGTGCATGGGGAAGGAGCATTTGCATGGGGAAGGAGCATTTTGCATGGGGAATGATCGTTTGACTGAAAAAGTTGCATGGATGAGACGGATGAGGGAATTTGGAGGATATATGGTTGCATGTCGTGTATATTCATACACATAACCTAGAAAAAAAAAAAAAACTTCCATCTCTTTGTGTATTGTCATTGTGGTAGTTTTGGTGTTGTTTGGTTGTTACCGGTGGTGTATTGTTGGTGGTGCAGTGGTGGTGCAGTATTGTTGGTGGTGTGGAGTTGTGGTGTAACATTTGTTGCTGGTGCAGTGGTGGTGTGGCGTTTTGGTAGTGATCTGTGGTGGTGGTGTGGTTGTTGCTGGTGGTCTTGTTGTGTTGGTGGGGTGGTGCTGTAGTTGTTGCTGGTGGAGTTGTGTCGTTGTTGTGGTGGTCTTATGACACACTACTCAACTACAACAGTCACTAACACAAGACCACCACAACAACGACACAACTCCACCAGCAACAACTACAGCACCACCCCGCTAACACAACAAGACCACCAGCAACAACCACACCACCACCACAAACCACTACAAAACGCCACACCACCACTACACCACCACTGCACCAGCAACAAATGTTACACCACAACTCCACACCACCAACAATACTGCACCACCACTGAACCACCACTGCACCACCAACAATACACCACCGGTAACAACCAAACAACACCAAAACTATCACAATGACAATACACAAAGAGATGGAAGGTTTTTTTTTTTTTTTTTTTCTAGGTTATGTGTATGAATATTGGTGAGTGCTTATTCACTCACTATTATATGGCCAAAAACCGAACCAAAACGACTATTTGAGCTAACAAATGCCAAGAAAACGTGTGTTTTTTGTGTTTGTGATATGCAGGTACGGATATTTAAGAAAATGACAAAAATCACGAGAAAACATCAAAACCGGGCACGAGAGTATGAAAAGGAATCAAAAGCCGATGCCGGGAAGCATTTTTCAAGAGAGGATCAATATTTGAGCTCAATTTGTCATAATCTACCTTCAAGAATTATCAAATTACAAGATTGGCCCTTGCTATATTTTCCAGAAATGGCAGAATTGGTCCTCATGATTTCAGATTTAACACATTTGGTCCCTATTTGTTAAATATTACAATGCCTGGTCCAAAAATATATAAGCCCAATTCATCAAATAAATACCCAAGCCCATCCACCAAACCTTGACCCGGTCCAAAAACCAAACAAGTATAAAAAAACCCACCCCGTACCATTTACCGCCCCCCAATTCTTACCCTTACCCAGATTCTACTATTCATTGAATAGTGAATAAGAACCCTAATTCCCATTTACCCACAATTACCCAATTCCCCAATGATTACCCAATTATTTACTCATCATTTGGCTTCTAGAAGTAATCCCACGTGCACATGAGGTATCAATGATAGTTACATGGATACTTGGCAAGTGGCTATTGGAGATAACACATCATATTCCCTCTTTGGATCCGTTTTCTAGAAGCCCTGACACACCTCTGACAAGGATAGAGAGTGTAAGCACGTTTGGGACAAGTGGCTGCATCTTATTGGCTCAAACACCTCACTATCTCAATCAAAAGGCTATGATTGGTTCAAGGGAGTCACCAGGGATCTATTGGAGTATATTCTTTATGGATGCCAATTCTAGAGCCTTCTGAAGACTCTGAGCTCAGGCTATAAAAGCCTCCTCACTCCTACAATTTGAGGTGTTAGACTAGGAGTAGGAGTAGTGTAATTTCTTAGAGTAGTGTTATGCTGTCCACTTTATTTTGTATCTAGTTTAGTCGTTGTAATTTCTATAAGAGTTTTTAATAAAATTCCTAGTTTACTTAAATAATTTCTCAGCTTAATTTTCCATCTTATTTCAGCTTATTTTGTTTACTCTTCTTTATATTCTGCTTATTTTGTTTGAAAGTTAACTCATTTTATCACTCTTATACAGTTTTTACATTCATCTACATAAAAAAAAATAAAAAGAAAATAAAAAACCAGGAAAATATAAAAATATAAAAAATATTATAATTGATGTTAGTATAGCTCACAGTAGAGCTTATTTTTCTTTCACATATTCCATTTAAGCTATTTTGCTTATTAGTGGAGTTATTTGAGTCAGTTACATCAAAATTAAGATTTGAAGCTGATTATTACATAGTAGCTGTGGAGGTTTGATAAGCTGATACAGAAAGTGTGAAGTCAGCCTATCTAGAGATAGGCTAGCTCAGGGAACTCCCTCTGTTCTGCTGAGGGAGACAATTTGGTAAGTCTGTTTTGAACCTTTGAGTTAGTTGAATCTGATTTTTAGTTCTGTAGTTACTTTAAGTGTTACTGTTTCAATGAGTTAATTAGAGTAGTTGATATCTTAACTGATGTAGCATTTGTTTGAAGATCTGAGTTGTCATATTGCTTTTTGATCATAATTGTTGCAGCTTTGAGTAGTTTAGTAGATTTGAGTATCTGTTTTTGCATAGGATCTATTATCTGTCATAATTGTGAATTTGAGATATTAAATTGCTGTAAGATTGATGTTGTAGCTAGTTGAATCAGTAGAATTAGACTTATACTCATAGTTGTAGTGAAATAAGTTGTATAAGGGGGTGTTTGGATTAACTAGGTTTAGAGTGGATGAGTTGGTTGATTGCTATATTTGTGGTTCACTCAAGTTTTACTTAGGTATTAATAGGATTTAACATCATTAAATCAGTAGGTTATTTTAGTAATAGTCAAAATTAGATTGATCATTAGGATTAGCTGCTTATATGTTGATAATCAGTTAAGGATTTTTAGTTGTAGGCATAAGTTTGTACAAGTTTGCTATATATAGGTTAATCATAGCTTTTTATCAAAATTAGAAGTAGTAATCAGCAGCTGAATATGGATTTGGTCAAAATTTAGTAGTAATCTCATAAGTCAATCTAGCTTATACTCAGATTTTGGTCAGATTTTTACATGGTCTTGTAGGACTTATTACTTATTAGAAATTGTTAAGGTTTGTTGATTTTTGTTCCTTAGTAGCTAGTCTATCATTATTAAAAAGAAAATTTAGGTTCAGAGCTTATCTGCTTATTAGAACAGTGCTTGTAAGTTGCCTGATTAAGCACAATTTTCCCCTGCATCATTTTGCTTCATCAGTTTTCCAGGTATCAATTAGTCTAGTAGTTAAGTAGTTATAACAGGTCTTTTGGTAGTTTTAGTATCTCAGTATGGTAGTCTAGTAGTTACCCTTCTAATCTTGTAGATTATAGCTTTTTAGGATAGCTTATTCAGGCCATCTTATTGGTGGTTTGAGCTCATTTTTTGTTTTGGAACTCTGGGCTGCAAGTGTTCATTTGAGCTTGTGGCTTGTGTTTTTTGATTGGTCTGAGTTTTATTAGTTGTGTTTGAGCTGTTTCTTTCAGATTCTTAGTTACTTGCTTATCTGAGTGCTTATTTGCTTATTCATTGGCTGACTTTGGTAGCTTATTGCTTGCATTCATTGATTCTGTGTTCTCCTAGTTCTTATCTGAGTTACTTTATGCTTATTAGTGTATTTCACATCTGTGGTATCAATTTGGTTAAGTTTTGTGGCAAGTGCTTATTAATAAGCACTTGCCATAAGCTGATTTGGCCTGTTTAAGCACTTCTGCTTATTAGTTTTAATCCAAAATTTTTCTGCAAGCTTCTTACAATATTTTAGAATTTTTGTTAATTTTTCATAATTTTCTGAGGTCATTTGCTATTTTTCTTAATTTCTTTTAGTTTAAAATCATTTTTAAATCATTTTTAAATACCAAAAATACATAAAAAATTAGAAAAAGCTCTGAAAAATACAAAAAATAATTTTAGAATTTCCTTTATAATATTTTAGAATTTTTAGAATTTAATTTTCATTTTTCCAAGTTATTTTTCTATTTTTCTTAATTTTTAATTCAATTTTAATTCCAAAAATAGGAAATTAATTCTAGAAAATAAATAAAAATTCAAAAAAATATTTTTCTTTTTCTTAAAATTCTTTTTATTAGTTTTAGAATTTTAGAAAATATTTTCAAGTTCGTAGGATAATTTTTCGATATACGTTACGTTCTAAATTTTACGGTTGCGTTTCCGTTTTTACGTTTTCAACATTTGTACATATTTAGCTTGTAAATTCTTCATATTTCACCATTTCTTATCACAACTTGAATTCCAAAATCATAATTTTCACTTTACCTCTTTTCACGACTCGATTTCGCGATTCGATTATTCACGATTCCATTCCATCTTCGCTGGGAGAACGACCCGGGAAATACTTTCGCCGGTATTTCTTCGGAATAATTATACACTACAAAAAGACTTTATCAAATATACACGACATGCAACCATATATCCTCCAAATTCCCTCATCCGTCTCATCCATGCAACTTTTTCAGTCAAACGATCATTCCCCATGCAAAATGCTCCTTCCCCATGCACCAATAAGTATGTGTCGCGTATGGATTTGTGTGTGTCGCGTACATCCATACGCGACATGCATTATATATATATATATATATATATATATATATATATATATATATATATATATATATATATATATATATATATATATATATATATATATATATATATTGGCCCGAGCTAGAATCTTGACATGTGTCATCCCCTAGTGTCGCGTATGGATTTAGGGGGAATCATGGGGTATTTTTGAAAACGGCACAGATTTGAGGTATTTTGTTAATTTTCGGGGCAATTGCATATATATCCATTAAAACTTGAATATTTGCATATATACCCAAAACATGCTTAATTGACATTGTACATCATGCATTAAAAACTTGTATTTTGGGTATATATGCAAGTTTTTTAGTTTTAGTGGGTATATATGCAATTCTCCGTTAATTTTCGCTAGCAGAAATAAGGTTTCTTTGATAGTGATGCAAAAAGCAAAAATATACCAAAAATGTCTATGTAAACTGTAAAGTTATGGAGAATATGAAACCATTAAAATGTTATTCAATATTTTAAACTTTTAAGGAGATCATGCATGCATTGCACATTCAAATAAAAGGTAGAGGTGCGTATTTCAGTAACAAATTTTTTTGATTTTGTTGTTACAAAGATCGTGCAAATCAACAACTACGAAATAGCATAATAGCGTAGTGCTAAGTAGTAACATAACTAGTGTTGGCATAACAGGTCACACGAACCTGTTAAGACACAAACATATTAAGGTCAAACACGAACACGACATATTAACTAATCGTGTCATTTTTCTCAAACACGAACACGACACGAAAATTAACAGATGCACCTGTTAGGACCTGTTAAGGGACCTGTCAGCCTAGCTTATGGAAACCAACTACCGCAGGTTCGAATCCATCTTCAGTCCAACAAAAGAAAAGAAAAAAAATCCAATAACATCAAATCTTAAGGTCAAACATTTATGTCCGAACACAAAATAAAATCATCACTGATTTTATTTGAAGCCAAGAGATACGTATAAAACATAACTAACAATTAAACACATAACTAACAATTAAACATTTATGTCCGAACACAAAATAAAATCATCACTATTTTATTCATTTGATATAAAGTTATAAACTATCATCACTGACATAATTTCATTTGATTAAACACGAAATTGTTATATCCGAACACAAAAGATAAGTGAGATAACAATAATGTCATTTGTCTTGAAGAAATAGGTTGGGTATGATTTCTTGAAGCCTTTGTCTTGATTTCTTGAATCGGATCTTGAAGCCTTTGTCTTGATTTACTTGCGTTTGTGTTTGAGTGATTCGGTAAGAGAAAAAGTCATAAATGATCTTGACTCACGCGTATACCTTTGTTAAACCGCGTAGATCTGAGTCAAACATTTATTTTATTTTGATATTTTCTGAGTAACTTAAACAGTAAAATCTCATTTGTTTAAAGATCGTGCAAATCAAATTGTTCAACCATTTTGTTCAGTTTTAAAACAAAACAATTAAGATAAGTGAGTTCTAATAATGTATGTATTAATGTCAAGTGAGTTCTTATTTAAAAACATAGTTATTTAAGGTATGCTTAAACAACATACAATATATTGTTGTTAGCAAATCCCCAAAATAAAAGATCCCTACCTAACTCGGAGCTGTTTTGAAATTTGAAATTAGTTTCCAAATCTGTTATAGTCAACAACTGATAAATGACATATTTATGCTTTGTAACACTGCCTCTTAGAATCAATAATTGAAGTAGAGACTTCACATAGCTCATAAGTGTAGGTTTTTATACTAAACATCAAATACAAAGAAAAGAGTTATGTTATTAAAACCTCGTAATAAAGTACTTGGCCTATATATGTCGTTACAAAGGTCAGGGGCACAACTACATAGGGGAGGGCGCCCGTCCCCCCTGATTTTTTTTTTGCGATGTAGGGGTATATAGTTTTCGTGTAGAAAAATCTTGGTATATTCGGTTTCGACCCCCCAAAATTTCGGTATTACCCGAAAAATAGCGTTAGGAAAAAAAATTTAGATCCCGACCCCCCACTGAAAATTTTCTAGCTTCGCCACTGACTAAGGTTACATGTAGTGACGCATGTAGTCACACATGACTCTTATTGAGGTTGTTTGTAATGCTAAATAAGGAAAGCCAAAACAGCACATCAAAGGTGACCTCCTCACCTCATATGAATTAGTGCAAAGTGAACCCTTTTTTAGTGTTTTTATTATTAAGACAAAAATATACCGTTGGTCTCTAAACTTTCCCAAAAATATCGCAGGGGCCTCAAACTTGGGAAAATTATTGCTGTGAGTCTGAAAGTTGGGTTTTTAAGGGCGATTGCGTCCCTTGACCCGTAATGCTCAGGTCAACGTGCGTTATTTCCCCCCATCTGCCTTGCACATGAGGGCAAAATTGTCATTTCATCGTTTTGGTTAATTATTTTGCTGGTACAACCTTAGGGCCGAACGGTGTAGTTAATCCAAAAGTTATACATTCACTACAACCACCCTCTATTTATCTCTCTCTAAAATTAACACCATTACCATTTTCAAATCTCATTCATCCCCTCCACTTAAAACATAACTCAATCAAACAGCATCTTCATACTCACACACAATATCAAAACCCATATTATTAGCAACATTGTCTGTTACAACTTGTACAACATTCTGTAGCCCAAAATCTTCAATGCTTTTTGTCAACATAATCAAATATAAATGTTGTAACTTCCCTAGAGTTGTACCTTCCCTAGAGTTCAAACAAAAATTGTACATTCCCTAGAGTTCAACCGAATAAAGAAAAGTTGTACCTTCCCTAAGGTTCACACCAAAATTCATTATGCTTCTTCGCTTTCGATCTGTTCACCCATCTGTCATAACTTAACAATCATTTTGTGCCCACTCTTCTTCTTGTTTCTTGATAAGTCCTTTAGTTCGCTCAACTTCTTTCTTAAATAATGGTTTCCTTAATTGATATTGGCTTGGAGGATGGTAACCTCGACCATACTGTCCAACAACTTCAACAAACTTCTTAAACCCATCATTATCGATTGAGTGAAATGGAATACTTGATCCATATATCCATCGAGCACAATTGATGTACACTATGTGTCCTTTCTTTGTCAAGTGCATCCACAAGATTCTGTTGACGCACATTAAGAGTTACACCATCAGGATCAATACGATTTACAAACTTGTCCATTGGCCTCAAATTCTTTGGTTTTTGTCTTTTTGACCTGACATTGAAAGGATGGATGAAAGGAAGAAAAGGGTATAGGATGACTTTATATATGAGAAAAATTGTCATTTAACAGGAATAACGGGATTTTAGGACATATAACGGGACGTTGACCTGAGCATTACAGGTCAAGGGACGCAATCGACCTCAAAAACCAAACTTTTGGACTCACGACGACGATTTTCCCAAGTTTGGGGCCCTTTTTTGGGAAAGTTTTAGAGACCAACGGTGTATTTTTGTCTTAATTATTTGGTTTGTGAGTGTGTGTGTGGGGATTTTGTGAGGTATATCTATATAAAAGTGGGTATTTTAATGAAAGGTGATGGAGTGATGACTATTGGGGTGAAAAGTAAGAGGGAGTGAGGGAAAAATGAAAACTAATGTGACACTAAAGTGAAAAATGAAGTGATGTGACCATTTGGACAAAAAATCAGAATCCAACGCATGAGTCGATCATGTGATAGACACTCCTAATGATGTTCCTGATGAATTGGAAAAAATGAGTATACCAATATGGCTAGTGAAGATTTGAAAACCAAGGTGGAAACCCAGGAAACGTTTAAAACAACAAATGAAGAAAATCAACAAGGCATGAAGCAACAACCATACATGGAGCAATACGATTGTGGTACTTCATTTTCTGATGACAGCTACTGATGAGTGCTCAAACACTCATCATTTTTGGTCAAATCTGAACTGCAAAACATACAAAAACACTCAGAAATGCATCAATGTGGAAAACTAGAAGGGGGGGGGGGGGTTGAATAGTTTTGTGTCTTTTTCGTTTAATAAAGGTTTGCTTTTAAAGAATTGATGCTAATTGTAAAAACCTTTGAAGCTAAAGTATAGATACAAATTAATTCACATATATCACATAGACACTACTTATTTAAAGTGTTGTATAGAAATTATAATTTCATATATCTCACTTAAATATAAGTTTGTATTTACATATGTATATGTGTTTTAATAATTGTATATACTTATATTTTACTAATGTACAATTAATGTTGTAAATGGAACATAGATTGATCTTTTATGTGAAATCAATATATGCACAACACACAATTATAACAATGTACGAAAAGCTAATAAGTAAGCAAGCAAAGAGTGAGAGATGGAAAGATCAAACCGAGAGACAAAGGATTTATAGTGGTTCGGCTATAAGGACACCTTCCTTGCCCTACTCCACTCCCCGAGCACCGAACTCGAGAGTTTTCTTCACTAAGTCAATAACCTCCCTTATGGCGGAGAAAACCGTACACACCAAAAGCTTACACCAATTTACGACACAAAGCAAAATGTCGAGTTCTAATCGTAGCTAGAACCAATCTCACAACAAATATCACACCACACCTTCTTCACACCTTTTCACTTCTTCTATACTTCTTCACACCACAAGTATCTTCACGCCTTCACAAATACTTCACAACTTCAATGTCTTGCAACTTAACAACTTCAAGGCACTAACGTCTTCACAACTTCAAGCCACTAATGTCTTCACTACTTCAAGCCACTAATGTCTTCTAGTCTTCTCCACTTGGAAGCTTCAATTTCTTCACTACTACTCACTATTGCTACTATCTCCTATCACCACTACTATCCAACACTACTTCTTCACTTCAAGTTCCACTTCACACTTACAACAATTCTAGATTTTATAACTAAATCTAGCTAACTAATACATACACCTTATTCACCAAAATATGAAGGATTTACAAGAAGAGATAAACAAGCAACTTAGATAGCAAGATGATACTAAGTTGTAATACTTCTAATAGAAGTATTCTTCTCTTTGCACTTGAGTGTTGAGGCTTGAATCACTTTGAAACAAAGATTAATGTATATATGATCAAAGGATTTTTAGAGGATGGAGATGCATGTTTAGATCAGAAAGTTTTTAGTGCAAAAAGGTGAGAAAAATATGTGGAATGATCTAATATTTAAAGGGCCAGAAAATACTGTTCTGGAGCGTGCCGGTCCCCTTAATTAGGGGGTGGTCCCCTTAATGATTAAGGGGGCCGCCTAGTATAATTAAGGGGGCCGCCCTCCTGAACGTTGGATTTTCTTGTCCTTTTGTGAGGGAAATTTTTCTAGATTAGATTTGCCATTTTTGGTTGAAAATTTGAATTTATAAATTTGTAATGAATTAAACATATTCTTTTAATGCCAAAAATCTTTTATAAAAGATATAAAATATTTTGTGACATTTTATAAATATCTAGTGATTAACAAAAGTGTTCCTTTGATCTTATAATGCATTAGACACTTTGTTTATTCATACCTTAAGTGATTTGATGGTAAAGATGAGTATTTACTACTAAATACTTGTTTATGTCATGATCTTGGGTTTGATGAGTTTTTGTTTTGTGATTATCAAAACATAGAGATATTGAGAGATATGAATAACGTTTTTAGTCATTTATTTATATCAACAATCTCTCCCTTTTTGATGATTATAAAACCTAAACTCATTAAATCCAAGAATTAATTTTTAGACAAAGTATTTAGTGAGTTTATATTCACTTCTCCCCCTTTTTGTAGAATCAAAAAGGTTTAAGCCAAGCTCCCCTTTGATGTATGCTCCCCCTCGTTTGAGGGCACCAAGGGTTCGAGTATTGGAATTCTTGCAAGAAAAATATTAGAAGCACAAGCATGGCACAAGCGAACACATATATCATAATACCAACAAATAATAAGCATGGCAAAAGATAGTTAGAAACACATATTAAGTCATTCATTAATAGAAAATGAATATGTCAACCTATACTCATTGTTACAAAGGCCATAAATATAGAATACTAAACTAAGTAGAGCATCCTAATGTACCAACAAGGAGTGTCACCAAACTTTCTGAATCCCAAAATGGTTGAGGAGTTTTATTTTGAAAATGAGAAACATAAGCATATAAAATGCTTGGTTGTTTAGTGGAGATAAACTTTTGGTTGCATGGATGTTGGTGAGTTTGGAGATGTGGAGCTTGTAGGTGGTGGATTTGGAGTTGGGTTTGTTGATTGAGGGTTTTGATGTTGTTCAAGTAATGGTGTTTGTTGAAATCTAGTGAGAAAATACTCAATCCAAGTGAAGTGCTCATTCAATGCAATGGTTTGTTGTTGAAGGAAGATGCAACAAGGACAATTGTTAACATGCATCTCAATTTGGTTGATGTTGTGTGGTGATGATGGTGAGCTTGATTGGGGTGGATCCAAATTGCGTTGAGCAAGATGTAATGCTAAAAGAGCACTAAGCTCATGAGCCTCTTTTAGCTCCTCAACGAACTTCAAGTGTTCGGAGGAAGGTGATGATGGTGGAACATGATAGTTGTCTTGGGTGAAGGTTTGAACATGCAACATAGGAATGGCATGTGAGGTTGTAGGATGTGGTGGTGGTACTCTTGGTGGTGGAGACATGGTTGAGCTTGGGTAGTCATGAAAACATGAAATGGGTGGAAGAGGTTCTTCATGAGTGAGTGGTGTTTTTGTTGAATGAGCAACATGTGAAGTATTGATTGAGAGATTGGGATTGTTGTTTTGGGATTGAGCATGCTCATCATAAGAAGAAGCATTAATGAGGGCATGAGTGGATGATAGGTTGTGAGATGAGTCATTAGTGTGGGTTTGAGGTTTAGTTGTTGGTTGACTTGGAACAACATCACTTGAGTTATGACAAGAATCAAGTTTCCTCCTCCAAACGGGTTTGACGGAGATCCTTGCGGTTCTTGAAATCTTTGGTTTTTGGTTGTTGGGAGATGACATGTTTGGGTGTAATGGCATTAATGATGGGAAGAGGGTATTTATAGTGTATGAGAAATGTGATTTAGGAAGGTAAATTTTGAGGGATAGTATGGGACAAAATATGTTTGTGAATTTGAGAAGTATAGGGTGAAATGGGTCAAAAAGTGACAAAAGAAAACAGTATCCCCGACCATCAGATGGCCGGTCCCCTTAATTAGGGGCCGGTCCCCTTAAAATTAAGGGGGGCGCCTTATATAATTAAGGGGGTCACTCATCTGGTGATTCCCAGAATGCCAGAAATGGGTTTTTGAAAGAAAATTTTCAAAAAGGTTGTGTTTTTGAGTTTAGATTCAAGTAAGTTCAACTCTTTGAGGCAATATAGGGCATGCTATTCATGAATGTAGAGAGTGATATAGAAACAAGTAAAGTAGAAACTAAATTTCTAATAATCATGCTATCTACTAATTTATCATTTAAGATATGCAACTAAGGAAGAAATAAAGCAAATTAGTTAAATGTGTAACTATATGAAGATGATAACATGTAGTCTAGTGCAAACATATTGATGATTGCTAACAAGTAACAAGTAGGAGGATATGATTATATGGACTTCAAGACTTGTTACAAACAAGATCCATATGGGCAAGCCATGATTCTCATGAAATGATTTGATTAAATTGTGAATGCCATTTCCATAGAAGTGTATGACACATGTGAGATAATCAAATATGTTTTAAGCAAAACGTTTTTAGTTTTATTCAACAATGTTTTGAAATAAATTCAAGTGTGCATTACAATAAAATAAATTGAATTTTGTTTCATAACATGTAATAAAAAAATTTCAATCTTGTTTTTGATTAAAATAAAGTTATGAAAAATTATAGTTAAGCATATTGTTTGAAAAAAAATAATATAGATATTTGAAAGATTTTTATTCAAAGAGAGAGAGGTTATAAACATGATGCTTTGATCATGATAACAAGAAATTGCAAGTAAAGGATTTGAAATGGAAACTTATCATGCTCAAGAGAATCAATTAAGCCCATTGTCACATATAATCATCTCTAATGACAACTAAAGATATGAAAGAGAGATGGTAGATATTTATGATCTAAATGCAATGAGATGGAGAGGGACAAAGTAAATCATTTATGGATACAAGATAGACATGTGTGTATATATATATATATATATATATATATATATATATATATATATATATATATATATATATATATATGTGTGTGTGTGTGTGTGTGTGTGTGTGTGTGTGTGTGTGTGTGTGTGTGTGTGTGTGTGTACAAAGAACATCATAATATCAAGTTACTAACAAGTCTCAATTATAATACATCTATTAATGCAACTAGTAAGATCATATAGCTTAAATGGAAGTATTCTATTATAGATCATAGAGGATCTTTAATATAAATGAAGATTAAGTAAAATGATAATAGACTAAACAACAAGAAGGTTAATAATCCTAATATCATATATGCATATATTAGTATTAATGATCTAAAAGCATGACAACTTATAAGTTAAATCATATTCACATACTAATTAAAGCATTCTTTAATATAATGTAATATTGGCAAGTTTTTGAAAAGAAAACTTACCTCAGGTCCAACTTTTCTTTAAGAGTGGGCATAAGAGAAATGGAAGACATCTTAAAAGTTTGTCCAAAACATGTCGAAGTAGCAAAGTGACATTCCAACGCAATAGAAATCAAGGGAGCTTGATCCGAAATGCTTAATCGATCACACCAATCATCACAAGTCGTGAAGACTAAGAATAATTGTGCTTTGGAGCCTTCATCTTGAAATAGTAACGGACACACCATGACACCAATACTCCAAGAATGAAGAACAAAATTACGAGACAATAAATGTCCGCAACAACGTCATAGGCAAATCATTTGCTTAATGTGAAACATAGTGATAGGAACCAATAGCCGTCAAAAGTAATAGAGTGAGATGAGAAATCCAAAATGTAATAGACTCTTCGTTCGTTAATTACCTAAACATGATAAAGAGCTTGGTACCCAGATTCTCATGGGTCCGAGTTGGTTAGATGAGAACATCCATTGCATTTAAATGCACATGATGAGGATGTCGTCGAGAAGTACAAGAATTCATCAATAGTTTGTTTTAATCAACAAACAATGACTTTTTTTGACTAGAGTGATAAATAATGAGTGTAAATAATATTAGTTCTAAATTTCTCCACCAGGTTTAATAAATTTTATTTGTTTTGATATATTTGTTAAAGAATCATTTGCAGTAAATCCTAAACCGGTTTTATCATAAAATGACTTTTGAATGTTAAGAAGATATTTTAAAGATTTAGAACTATTTTCGAATTTTGCCAATGTTTTTGCTTTTTCATTTTCCATTTTAATTTCATGTTTGTAGTCTTGACATTTTTTACATTGAAGATCAATTTTAATATTACTTTCAAGTCTAGATATTTTATTTTCTAAAATTTTTTCTTTTTCAAAGTTGTTTTCAGCGGATGTTGAAGATTCGTTTTTAAAAATAATTTTTGAGTCAATGTTGCAAAAATGTTTGAAGTTGTTTTCCATTTTTGAAAATTCTAATATAAATTGATCATAGCAAAAATGTTTGGTTTTGGATTGTACCTTATTTGTAGTTGTACATTCTTCACATGCTATACGGTGATCAATTTCATTGTCCATGTCGCTCCATGTTTTGTTTGTAGTTTCGCTTGGATCTAGAAGCATGTAGTCCTTGCCATCAATACTTGTATTCACATTTGTTTGAATATTCTCACGAGCCGTATTATCATCGTCTTCTTCGTACTTGTTGCACCATGATTTATTAACGCTCTTTCTTCGGATTTGGCTCATGTATTATTCGTTATAGATAACTTCAATGATCACATTTGAACTAGTAGTACATGTGTTTATTTCAACTAAATATTTATTTATTAAATTTTCTAGATTAACTATTTCTTGTGCAATATTAAGTTTATCATCTTTGGTTTTACATTTCTCTTGGTGAAACTTTAAAAGACATTTCCAAATATCATTTGCCGTTTTACAACGAAATAATCTTTCATATTCAACTCTTGGTAGAGTTTTGAAAATAAGTAATTTGGCTTTAGTGTTTTTATCATTTTTGGTTTGAAGATTATTATATTGATTTTCAAAATCCATTTTGGTTGGTTTAAGATCACCAATTGAAATGATATGTCAAAGATCAAGATCTATTGATTTCACATAATTTTCAAATTTGTTTTTCCATTCAAGAAAATGATCATTTTCAAATAATGGTGGTTTTTGTGTAAATTCCCCTTCTAGATATTTTTCGAATTCCATAGATCGTTACAAGTTTTAAAATACAATATATTTTAAAAATCTTGCTAGACGTGGCTCCTGATACAAATTGTGGAAAACTAGAAGGGGGGGTTGAATAGTTTTGTGTCTTTTTCGTTTAATAAAGGTTTGCTTTTAAAGAATTGATGCTAATTGTAAAAACCTTTGAAGCTAAAGTATAGATACAAATTAATTCACATATATCACATAGACACTACTTATTTAAAGTGTTGTATAGAAATTATTATTTCATATATCACTTAAATATAAGTTTGTATTTACATATGTATATGTGTTTTAATAATTGTATATACTTATATTTTACTAATGTACAATTAATGTTGTAAATGGAACCTAGTTTGATCTTTTATGTGAAATCAATATATGCACAACACACAATTATAACAATGTACAAAAAGCTAATAAGTAAGCAAGCAAAGAGTGAGAGATGGAAAGATCAAACCGAGAGACAAATGATTTATAGTGGTTCGGCTACAAGGACACCTTCCTTGCCCTACTCCACTCCCCGAGCACCGAACTCGAGAGTTTTCTTCACTAAGTCAATAATCTCCCTTATGGCGGAGAAAACCGTACACACCAAAAGCTTACACCAATTTACGACACAAAGCAAAATGTCGAGTTCTAATCGTAGCTAGAACCAATCTCACAACAAATATCACACCACACCTTCTTCACACCTTTTCACTTCTTCTATACTTCTTCACACCACAAGTATCTTCACGCCTTCACAAATACTTCACAACTTCAATGTCTTGCAACTTAACAACTTCAAGGCACTAACGTCTTCACAACTTCAAGCCACTAATGTCCTCACAACTTCAAGCCACTAATGTCTTCACTACTTCAAGCCACTAATGTCTTCCAGTCTTCTCCACTTGGAAGCTTCAATTTCTTCACTACTAGTCACTATTGCTACTATCTCCTATCACCACTACTATCCAACACTACTTCTTCACTTCAAGTTCCACTTCACACTTACAACAATTCTAGATTTTATAACTAAATCTAGCTAACTAATACATACACCTTATTCACCAAAATATGAAGGATTTACAAGAAGAGATAAACAAGCAACTTAGATAGCAAGATGATACTAAGTTGTAATACTTCTAATAGAAGTATTCTTCTCTTTGCACTTGAGTGTTGAGGCTTGAATCACTTTGAAACAATGATTAATGTATATAAGATCAAAGGATTTTTAGAGGATGGAGATGGATGTTTAGATCAGAAAGTTTAGTGCAAAAAGGTGAGAAAAATATGTGGAATGATCCAATATTTAAAGGGCCAGAAAATACTGTTCTGGAGCGTGTCGGTCCCCTTAATGATTAAGGGGGCCGCCTAGTATAATTAAGGGGGCCGCCCTCCTGAACGTTGGATTTTCTTGTCCTTTTGTATGGGAAATTTTTCTGGATTAGATTTGCCATTTTTGGTTGAAAATTTGAATTTATAAATTTATAATGAATTAAACATATTCTTTTAATGCCAAAAATCTTTTATAAAAGATATAAAATGTTTTGTGACATTTTATAAATATCTAGTGATTAACAAAAGTGTTCCTTTGTTCTTATAATGCATTAGACACTTTATTTATTCATACCTTAAGTGATTAGATGGTAAAGATGAGTATTTACTACTAAATACTTGTTTATGTCATGATCTTGGGTTTGATAAGTTTTCGTTTTGTGATTATCAAAACATAGAGATATCGAGAGATATGAATAACGTTTTTAGTTATTTATTTATATCAACAATCAAAATACTAAAAATATTCCAAAATTGTGTTTTATATGTTTCAGATGAAAAATGAGTAAAAACAGATAAAAAACGTATAAAGTTTGCATAATTGGCAGTTTCAGTCCCTCAACTTTCAAAAATTGGCAAAAATAGTTCCTGAGCACATATTTTAATAGAAAAGTCACCAAAGGTCCTTTTGAAATCATAAATTGTCATATGTAGTCCCTTGGTGAAAAATTCTAAAAGTTTTGAGAATTTTTGTCCCTCAAGTTTCAACAATTGGCAGTTTTGGCCCCTGGAGTCCAATTTTTGTAAAAATGTCAAATATGGTCCTTGGGAATTCACATGTGTCACTTTTAATCCCTGGATGAAAATTTTGAGAAAATTACATGTTTAGTCCCCACAGTTTTGAAAATTGACACATTTGGTCCCCGGGAATTTTAAAAGTGGAAAATATCATTTATGGTTTTTGAATTGTGGAACTTGGCATATTTCACCCTTGGAAGGATTTTGGAACAATTATATTTGCAGCCCCAACTTTTCAGAAATTACATTTTGGGTCCTTGTGATTTACAACTACAAAACCAAACGGATCCATTTGTATTATTATCCCAACCCAAAACCAAACCCTGATCCAACACCCTTCACCCCTGGCCCAAACCAACTTTCCAAGCCCAATCCTTTTAAATAAAAACACCCCGTCCCTTTTAATATCTCACCCTCAGTCAAACTTGGTCAAACATCACCTCATCCCCCCACTTGATACCTGCAATCCCCAACAACACTCCAACTCCTCACCAACTTGGCTACCACCCCATCCCTTGTTCCCCACTGCCTACCACAAGGTCCAAAAACCATTAAATGCTCACATATATCTACACTCAACTGCCCAACTGCCAAGTGATAATTTCCCGCCAAAATGAAATCAAATGGCCTTGATCAATTGAAGTTAATCCAACGGTCCAAGAGTGGTGGGAAAGTCTCAATAGACTCCAAGGAACCCTAAAAGTCAGATATAAAAAGAAAAAGAAAGAGCATAAGTAGTCAGTAGTTGTAGAATAGTGTAACTTAGTGTAGAATTTCGAATCAGTGTAATTTCAAGTTTCATTGTAATTATTAGTTAAAAATAGTTGTAATAAGTTTTCTTAATGCAAGTTGAACCTTATTTAAACTTCCAATTCCAGTCTCCTTTTATAAATTCAACTTTTGCAATTTTGAGCAAAATTGACAACTTTGTTCAATCCTTGTTTAATATGTTGAAATAGCTCCATTAAGCTTCTATAAGCTCACTTTTAAGTTCTCCAAAGCTTTCTAAGATTATACACCAACTTTCAGTAAGATTCACAAAAATTCTTAAAAATAAATAAAAAATATAGTAAAAATCAAAAACTTACAGGTTGGATTAAGAAGAAGGAAGTTTCATGACTTTTTAGTTTGGAATGGTTTTAGTAGCTTAGTGGTAAGCTGTTAGAATGGTTTATGATCCTTGATACCTTGATTTGTGCATTGGATCAATTGTAAGCTCTTTCTCTCATTTTAGTTAATCACTGTATTAGGACTAATACATTGCTTATCTGTGTTAAGTTGTGCTCATGTAGTGAATTTAAGTTAAATTGTTGCTTTGTATTACATCCTTGGTTACTCAGTTTCTTCATTTTGCACTGTCAATTTAGCACATTTGTGATTCTCAGGATTTTGTTGTTATTAGTGGTGTTCATATGCTCAAATCAGTGTATAGTAGTATACTTTAATGCTTGGAATCAAATTTGTGGCTTAAATCCTTGAGTCCTTTTGAAAAAAGCTTAACAGATCCATGTAAAGGGGTGTTTGGTTTTGATTTGATCACTACCTTCCAGGTTGTGGTTGTTGTTAATTTTTATTGAAACATCTTACTATGGGTCTAGTTAGCCAATATAAGTCATAAAATCAAGTCACCATTTGTAAAAAAGTCAAAATGACCTTTAAATCTTGCTTATGTGCTCACTGTTGGGTCAATTAGTTAGTTAATCACCATTTTATGTATATTAGTTGTTGTTCTAGCTTAATTTAGTATTATCATAGCTTTTTATATCAATTTCAGTCACTTAGACTCAATCAAAAGTTCCCAAAGTCAAATATTGTTCATAACTGAAAAAGTCAAAAACCACCTCTTGCAGAATTTCCAATATTTCCAGGAATATTTGTGAATTATGTGTTTGCTTGTAGGACTTGTGCCTTTCAGGGATGGTAGTAGACCAACTTAACTTTGAGATTTCATCTTTACTTCATTTTTGTGAATTTTCTATGGGCCCCACCAGCCCTCCAAAGTTACTTGCAGGGGGAGTGTTTCCCCTGCATCAGCAGACCTCACCAACATCCCAACTTCTGTGGGACCCACAGGCTTCATTAGTGGGCCCCACAGCTTGTTCTTAGGCTTTTTGAGAAGCTCTAGTAGCTGGCTTGTGATTTCCAGTCTTCCTTTTGGCTTAAGGGCTTTTGCCCCTAGCTTATTTAGCCCCTTTTGTTTGTCCCAATTCTGAGTGGCATGTGGTTCTCTTGGATGTGCTATTCAGCTTATTGGCTTATCTTGTGTTCAATACTTGTTGTTTTAGGTTCATTATAAGCTATCTAACTTATCCACACCAGATTCCACCATTGTGGACCCCACATAAACTCATTTGAGCTTAATTTCTCTTCTGGTCAAAGAAAGTCAACTGCTAAGCCAATAAGCACTCAAAGTGCTTATTACTGAATTCCAAAAAAGTTGTTTTTATAAAAGTTTAATGTTTTTAGGTATAAAATAGTTTTATGAAAGAAAAATCCAGAAAAACCAAATTTAAAATAAGTGATAGTTTCTATTTAATGTAATTTAACTTTTTAATTTTCATTTTTAGATTTTTATTAAGCATATTGCATTTTTTTATTTTTCTTAATTTTTTTTTATATTAAAGTAATTTTAGTAATTTTCTCAGATTTTAATTTTGTCATTTAGTATTTATTAGATTTAATATTAGTTTTATTTATAATTAATTAATAATTAAGTATTAAATAGCAAAATTAGTTTTTATAAAGTAAACCCTAGTTTTTATATTTTTCCTAGATTTTATATAATATAATATAATTTTAGGAATTTTTCTAGAATTTCTACTGTTCATTTTCTAGTTTTTATAATTTAAATAGTTTAACTAGTAATTAATTAATATTTAAAATAATAATTAGTAAAATAGTGTAAAAATATATAAAACAAAATTATTATAATTTTTTAGGATTCCTGTAATGGTTAATTAGATTTATAAAAAATTTCATAATTATGTAAGTCTTTTTAGTATTTTTAATAATTTAAATTAGTTTAATTAGGTAATTAATATTTAATTAGTAATTAATTAATATAAAAATCACAAAAAGACAAAAAGACATATTTTTAGTTTTAAAATTTGTTTTTAGTTATTTAACAATTTTAGAAATTTAATTTTCATTTTTCTAGTTTTAAAATAATATTATATTGTATTTCAGTTATTTAAATATTAAAAATTAGTATTAAATAGTATTTAATTAATAATAAAGAATTAAATAGTGTAAAAATTCATTTTCTTTTTCCATAAATTTTCTTTTATCCTTTAGTTTGTAAAAAATTCATTTTAACCCCCTGTGGGTTTTCAGATTTCAGTTTTCACTTTTTATATTGTACGTTCGCGTAAATTTAAACTGAACGTACATGTTTTTAGGTTTAAAACGTTTATGGTTTTTTCTACTTTTACAATCTTGTTAATATAGCTTATTTAGGCTGTTTCATTGTATATCTCAGTAGTGTAATCAATTTCAAACCCCTTTCTGTCCAAATTCACCCGATTACAAACCCGTTTGATAACAATTCACACCTCGTCGGGACATAACGACCCGGGGAAACACTATATTCCGTGGAGCATTGAGCCTAAGGAGTTTGACTATATTGACCACATCTGTAGTTGACTGCTTTTGCCTCAATCTAAATTTGGCGCCGCTGCCTGGAAGGTCGTGCGCGTATTCTAGACGGTCTTGTTGATTGGTGAATCTGGATATACACTCATTGTATATTTACCATCCTTTGTTCATATTTTCTTAGTATAAAAACAAAATTGTTCCGAAAACATTTTTAAATCCGTTTTCAACGAACACAAAAACACAAAAACATTTTCTTTCCTATTTGTACAAAATGTTTATCCAAAAATCCAAAAATATTCACCTTTACCCTCTCACATCTATGATTCTCATCCCTAGCCCTCTGTAAACCTTTGATTCTTTCTTTGTCGTATCCACACCATTTTGGTTGTCTATGGTGTCGTGGTCCTCATACTGGCGGGAATTGTCCCGGCTATAGCATGTTAGAGTCAGGAGATGGGTCTGTCTATAACCAAGCTCCCTATCCTTACCATGACACATCTGATTCATCCTACCAGCCACCACATCATGAGATACAGACATATCTATGTGAGTTTTGTGGAGGTCCTCATCAAGTATTTGAGTGTCAATCCGGAAACACGTTTTTCTATGAACAGTTTTCTGGTGATGCTCAGAACTTTGGTTATGACCAATACCCATATGATTCACCAGTCAAGACTCAACAGTTTTACTGTTGTCATTACTGTGGAGGTCCACACTTCAGCTCAGATTGTCAAAAGGGGAATCCATATCCTTGTGACAATTTTGACACACCTTATTATGACCAACCTCCACAGTACCGAATGAATCAAGCACTTCTTCCAGAAATGCAAAATGTACTGAAATTACTTGATGAGCTTAAGGGTTTAGTTAAAGACTTTGCCCAAAAAGACACTCGTCAAAAATCCATGGAAGAATTGTTGGCTGAAGAGTAGGCTGCTAGAATAAATTCCCAAGATGCCTATGAAAAATCTATTAGGGAATCAATTACAAAAGAAAAAAGCAGCCAAATCTAGCTCTCAGTTCCATTTCATCCCTGATGACAGTGATGATGAAGATACCCTTGATATTCTTCAATTTTATAAAACTTCATCAAGTTCATCAGTTGATATCCCAGCAGTTGAGATTCCATCTCAAACAACTGCAATCACACCCGAGGTTCCCACTCACTCTCTGAGCATGGGGGACGAGCATGTTGACACTGTTCCTAAAAAGGAATCGGACGAATTCATAAAGTCTAGTGTTGAGAACCTTGTCCCAATCCCAGGAGAGTCACAGGGAATTCTTGAGCATATGTGTGATCTTCCTTCCCCTCTTGAGTGTTCAAACGATCATTTTGAGACTTTCTCAGATTTTAATGATGATTGTACATCTCATGGAGACATTGAGTATATTGAGGCATCAGTTCCACATTATGATGTTGACCCTCTTCTTGAGGAGTTCGCCGATGAACTTACTCACATCAATCCACTTCCAACGGGAAGTGACGATGGTCTCCTTGACTTTGAAGCCGATCTGGTAGAAATTGAAAGCCTCCTATATCATGATCAGTCACTCACTTCTTATCCCAACAGTCAAATAGAGAATAATAATCACTTTGTTCCTGTAGCATTCAATACTACTCTCACCAATCCTCTATTTGAATTCGAATCTGAATTCACTTTGATTTATGATAATCCAATCTTTGGTATTCGGAATGAGGATTGTGACGAGTCTATTCCGGAACATGAGTTCACAGATTCAAATCTTGTGAATGATTCTCTTCATGAGGAGTTCTCCGGTGAACTCACTCATCATATCATGACTCCTCTGGAGTTTGATAGCCCGGGGGGAGATGCACTCAATCATGAGAATTTGCAAATTCCCACCCTCCCTCTCGGGATGTTTATGAGCTTAACCCTTGAAATCCAAATTCAGGCTAATGAGCCTGCTCTCGAGGAAGAAGATCAAATCATGATTTTCATCATGATTTTATTCCTTTTCTTCACCTATAAGGTGACTTCTTCTCTTCTTCACTCCTTCAGGAATGAAGATACCATCTTTGATCCCGGCATTTTCATTTACCATTATCTTAAGCCGGGAATTTATCTCATCGGTGTGGCACTTTCACGTGCTTCAAATGTTTGTCCAAACATCTTGAATGAAAGTCCGATGGAGATTACTTCTTCCACATCAAGCTTTCCCAAGGACAAATGAATTCGGGGTCAAGTCAAGCTAGCGACTCGGTAAACAAAAACAGTAGCATGTACTTAGGGTTTTCATCCTAAGTGTGGGGGAATTACCCCTACTGTGGTTACTTATAAAGTGAAAATACAAAATGGTGTTTCCACATTTAGCTTGTAATGTTGCCCTTTTACGTTCAAAGAGTCGGCATAATAGCCGGGACTTTGAATATTGAGGACAATATTCATTCTAAGTGTTGGGGGGGGGGGGGGTATTCTAGCGAATTTTATCATATTTTACTATCTTGTACCCCCGTTTTTGGCCAAAATTTCAAAAATTAAAAAAAAAATTTCACTTGTGTTTCAAAATTTTTGTAGTTATCAGTCCGCCTTGTCTAACCGACAAAAGGATTGGCTAATCCAGGAGCAAACGGCTCTTGGTAAAGATATATCAAATCCGTTGACGGCTTGCAATTTGCCCAAAATTGTATGGTATCTCAACTCGCCATATCATAAAAAGTGAAAAAGTTGGCTAGCCCGCAAGATTATTGCTTGTGTAAAGGCAGTGGAAAAACTATAATTGGTAATCAGCTCACCAAGATGTTGACTAGTCCATCAAGAGTTGGCTAGTCCAGAAGCAAACGGCTTTTGGTAAAGACAAATCAAATTCGTTGCCAGCTGGTGGTTTGCTCAAAATCACATGGTTATCAGGTGGACCATAGTTCTTACTTGAACGGAAACATTTGGCTACTCCAGAAGTAATGGCTTTTGGTAAAGAGATTAAAATCCATTAAATTTTCAAAACAATTTATTGCTAGGGACTAGCAATAGTTTAGTGTGGGGGATTGATGAGTGCTCAAAAACTCATCATTTTTGGTCAAATCTGAACTGCAAAACATACAAAAACACTCAGAAATGCATCAAAATACTTAAAATATTCCAAAATTGTGTTTTATATGTTTCAGATGCAAAATTAGTAAAAACAGATAAAAAACATACAAAGTTTGCATAATTGGCAGTTTCAGTCCCTCAACTTTCCAAAATTGGCAAAAATAGTCCCTGAGCACATATTTTAAAAGAAAAGTCACCAAAGGTCCTTTTGAAATCATAAATTGTCATATGCAGTCCCTTGGTGAAAAATTCTAAAAGTTTTGAGAATTTACATTTTGGTCCCTCAAGTTTCAACAATTGGCAGTTTTGGCCCTTGGAGTCCAACTTTTGTGAAAAAAGTCAAATATGGTCCTTGGGAATTCACATGTGTCACTTTTAATCCCTGGATGAAAATTTTGAGAAAATTACATGTTTAGTCCCCACAGTTTTGAAAATTGACACATTTGGTCCCCGGGAATTTTAAAAGTGGAAAATATCATTTATGGTTTTTGAATTGTGGAACTTGACATATTTCACCCTTGGAAGGATTTTGGAACAATTACATTTGCAGCCCCAACTTTTCAGAAATTACATTTTGGGTCCTTGTGATTTACAACTACAAAACCAAACGGATCCATTTTATTATTATCCCAACCCAAAACCAAACCCTGATCCAACACCCTTCACCCCAGGCCCAAACCAACTTTCCAAGCCCAATCCTTTTAAATAAAAATACCCCGTCCTTTTTAATATCTCACCCTCAGTCAAACTTGGTCAAACATCACCTCATCCCCCCACTTGATACCTGCAATCCCCAACAACACTCCAACTCCTCACCAACTTGGCTACCACCCCATCCCTTGTTCCCCACTGCCTACCACAAGGTCCAAAAACCATTAAATGCTCACATATATCTACACTCAACTGCCCAACTGCCAAGTGATAATTTCCCGCCAAAATGAAATCAAATGACCTTGATCAATTAAAGTTAATCCAACGGTCCAAGAGTGGTGGGAAAGTCTCAATAGACTCCAAGGAACCCTAAAAGTCAGATATAAAAAGAAAAAGAAAGAGCAGAAGTAGTTAGTAGTTGTAGAATAGTGTAACTTAGTGTAGAATTTCGAATCAGTGTAATTTCAAGTTTCATTGTAATTCTTAGTTAAAAATAGTTGTAATAAGTTTTCTTAATGCAAGTTGAACCTTATTTAAACTTCCAATTCCAATCTCCGTTTATAAATTCAACTTTTGCAATTTTGAGCAAAATTGACAACTTTGTTCAATCCTTGTTTAATATGTTGAAATAGCTCCATTAAGCTTCTATAAGCTCACTTTCAATTTCTCCAAAGCTTTCTAAGATTATACACCAACTTTCAGTAAGATTCACAAAAATTCTTAAAAATAAATAAAAAATATAGTAAAAATAAAAAACTTGCAGGTTGGATTAAGAAGAAGGAAGTTTCATGACTTTTTGGTTTGGAATGGTTTTAGTAGCTTAGTGGTAAGCTGTTAGGATGGTTTATGATCCTTGATACCTTGATTTGTGCATTGGATCAATTGTAAGCTCTTTCTCTCATTTTAGTTAATCACTGTATTAGGACTAATACATTGCTTATCTATGTTAATTTGTGCTCCTGTAGTGAATTTAAGTTAAATTGTTGCTTTGTATTACATGTTTGCTCATTGAATCCTTGGTTACTCAGTTTCTTCATTTTGCACTGTCAATTTAGCACATTTGTGATTCTCAGGATTTTGTTGTTATTAGTGGTGTTCATATGCTCAAGTCAGTGTATAGTAGTATACTTTAATGCTTGGAATCAAATTCGTGGCTTAAATCCTTGAGTCCTTTTGAAAAAAGCTTAACAGATCCATGTAAAGGGGTGCTTGGTTTTGATTTGATCACTACCTTCCAGGTTGTGGTTGTTGTTAATTTTTATTGAAACATCTTACTATGGGTCTAGTTAGCCAGTGTAAGTCATAAAATCAAGTCACCATTTGTAAAAAAGTCAAAATGACCTTTAAATCTTGCTTATGTGCTCACTGTTGGGTCAATTAGTTAGTTAATCACCATTTTATGTATATTAGTTGTTGTTCTAGCTTAATTTAGTATTATCATAGCTTTTTATATCAATTTCAGTCACTTAGACTCAATCAAAAGTTCCCAAAGTCAAATATTGTTCATAACTGAAAAAGTCAAAAACCACCTCTTGCAGAATTTCCAATATTTCCAGGAATATTTGTGAATTATGTGTTTGCTTGTAGGACTTGTGCCTTTCAGGGATGGTAGTAGACCAACTTAACTTTGAGATTTCATCTTTACTTCATTTTTGTGAATTTTCTATGGGCCCCACCAGCCCTCCAAAGTTACTTGCAGGGGGAGTGTTTCCCCTGCATCAGCAGACCTCACCAACATCCCAACTTCTGTGGGACCCACAGGCTTTATTAGTGGGCCCCACAGCTTGTTCTTAGGCTTTTTGAGAAGCTCTAGTAGTTGGCTTGTGATTTCCAGTCTTTCTTTTGGCTTAAGGGCTTTTGCCCCTAGCTTATTTAGCCCCTTTTGTTTGTCCCAATTCTGAGTGGCATGTGGTTCTCTTGGGTGTGCTATTCAGCTTATTGGCTTATCTTGTGTTTAATACTTGTTGTTTTAGGTTCATTATAAGCTATCTAACTTATCCACACCAGATTCCACCATTGTGGACCCCACATAAGCTCATTTGAGCTTAATTTCTCTTCTGGTCAAAGAAAGTCAACTGCTAAGCCAATAAGCACTCAAAGTGCTTATTATTGAATTCCAAAAAAGTTGTTTTTATAAAATTTTAATGTTTTTAGGTATAAAATAGTTTTATAAAAGAAAAATCCAGAAAAACCAAATTTAAAATAAGTGATAGTTTCTATTTAATGTAATTTAACTTTATAATTTTCATTTTTAGATTTTTATTAAGCACTTTGCATTTTTTATATTTTTCTTAATTTTTTTTATATTAAAGTAATTTTTGTAATTTTCTCAGATTTTAATTTTGTCACTTAGTATTTATTAGATTTAATATTAGTTTTATTTATAATTAATTAATAATTAAGTATTAAATAGCAAAATTAGTTTTAATAAAGTAAACCCTAGTTTTTATATTTTTCCTAGCTTTTATATAATATAATATAATTTTAGAAATTTTTCTAGAATTTCTGCTATTCATTTTCTAGTTTTATAATTTAAATAGTTTAACTAGTAATTAATTAATATTTAAAATAATAATTAGTAAAATAGTGTAAAAATATATAAAAAAAACTTTTTATAATTTTTTAGGATTCCTGTAATGGTTAATTAGATTTATAAAAAAATTTCATAATTATCTAAGTCTTTTTAGTATTTTTAATAATTTAAATTATTTTAATTAGGTAATTAATATTTAATTAGTAATTAATTAATATAAAAATCACAAAAAGACAAAAAGACATATTTTTAGTTTTAAAATTTGTTTCTAGATATTTTACAATTTTAGAAATTTAATTTTCATTTTTCTAGTATTAAAATAATATAACATTGTATTTAAGTTATTTAAATATTAAAAATTAGTATTAAATAGTATTTAATTAATAATAAATAATTAAATAGTGTAAAAATTCATTTTCTTTTTCCATAAATTTTCTTTTATCCTTTAGTTTGTAAAAAAGTCATTTTCAGCCCCTGTGGGTTTTCAGATTTCAGTTTTCACTTTTTATTTTGTACGTTCGCGTAAATTTAAACCGAACGTACACGTTTTTAGGTTTAAAACGTTTCTGGTTTTTTCTACTTTTACAACCTTGTTAATATAGCTTATTTAAGCTATTTCATTGTATATCTCAGTAGTGTAATCTATTTCAAACCCCTTTCTGTCCAAATTCACCCGATCACAAACCTGTTTGATAACAATTCACACCTCATCGGGACATAACGACCAGGGGAAACACTATATTCCGCGGAGTATTGAGCCTAAGGAGTTTGACTATATTGACCACATCCGTGGTTGACTTTAGTTGACTGGTTTTGCCTCAATCAGCTACCCTCCTAGATTTGAACCTGTCAAAAACAACATTTCTTGTCAAAATCATATTACATCTATAAAAAATTGTAAACGTTCCATATCATTTACTAAGTATCGTGAGACGAACATCTTTGTTATTTGAATTAAATATGATAATTGAAGACATGTGATGGGGGGGGGGATTGGACTATGATGTTTGAGGTTGTAAAAACACATTGAAATAGATGTTGAACGAACCGGGATTGTCTTTGTTTAATACATGAATGTTTTGTCTATTAATATTTTCAGCAAAAAGAAACACAGAAAGCGGGTTTGGGTTAAAGAGCTTTGTTTCAAACATAATATTATTTTCCTTGGAGTTCAAGAATCCAAAATGACAAGACTAGAGTTGCATCGTTTACGTTCGATGTGGGGTAATTATTCATTTGATTGTGCATGTAGCATGTTTAGGGGTCGTTCAGGGGGTCTAATTGTCATGTGGAATCCAACTGTTTTTATTAAACAAAATATATGGTGTGATACTAATTTTGTTATCGTTCAATGTCAGTAGATATCTTACATGTACGTATTTTATGGTAAACATATACGGCCCTCATGATACGGAAGCCAAAGTGATCTTATGGGGAAAAATCTTTCGTTTATACATTAACGTAATGTCAAATATGTGTTATTTGGAACCGTAAACGAAGTCCGTGAGGAATCGGAACGATTTGGTTCTACTTATTCTACAATGGAAGCTCAAACTTTTAACTCGTTTTTTGATAGCTCGGGTTTAACGGAGTTGATGATGGATGGTGATGAATAAAAGTGGTTCAAAGATGAGTAAATTTCTTGATCTCGAAATAGGTAATGGTTGACAACAATAACTTAAAAGCTTTGGTGCTTTGTCGCTTGTGGTCAGATCACTCACCCATTTTGTTACATTCATAAAAAACTGATTATGGCCTGACTCCTTTTAATTTTTTCCAATCATGGTTTAACGGAAAGATGCTGATGAGGTTGTTAAAAAAGCTTTTGTAGTATGTTCCATGATTCGTCTGAAAGTAGAGTTCTTTTGCATATCAAACTAAGGTCCATCAAGCAAAGTCTCAAATCTTGGAACTCGGCTCATAAGAAAAATGACATGTCTTGTAAACAGGAGGTGATCGGTTTCATTTAAGACATAGAGGTCATGATTTATGCATCGTTTGCTTTGGATCCAGATAAGGAAATTAGGCTTTAGTTACATCGTGAGTTAAATGATATTGATGAGTTGGAATCGATGGACATTGTTCAAAAGTCTCATGTCAAATGGGAGCTTGAAGGTGACGAGAATACTAAGTTCTTTCATGCGGTGTAAAAAAAATAGGAGAAGACAAGCCATTCAAGGCATCATGTCTGATGGAGTTTGGACTTCTGACCCTATTCGAGTGAAGGATGCTTTCCTTAAATTCTACAAAAATAAATTTCGACATCCTGAACATCAAGTCAATTTCACAACTCATTCATTATTTTTGAAATTATCTGACCAAGAAAGTATTAACATAGAGAGACCGGTGTCTAGTGATGAAATAAAGAAGGCGGTGTGGGATTGTGGAAACGACAATGCTCCGGGTCCAAACGGTTTCTCATTGTGGAAAACTAAAAGGGGGGTTGAATAGTTTTACGTCCTTTTAAAAGTCTATTACCAAAATATTTTGTATCTTATTAAAAACTTTCGATTCGATCTCAAGTGAATTCAAATGACAACTAATATAAGCAATTCTAATGTAATAATGAAAGTATTGAAATGTAATGAACAAAAGATAGAGTTAGAAAGATCAAACCACAACACGCGAATTTATAGTGGTTCGGCTACAAGGACACCTTCCTTGCCCTACTCCACTCCCCGAGTACCACACTCGAGAGTTTTCTTCACTATGTCAACAAACTCCTTATGGTGGAGAAACCTTACGCACCTTGGCTTACACGAGTTAACGACACTAAGCTAAATGTCGAGTTCTAATTGTAGCTAGAACCAATCTCACGACTTCTTCAAGGCTTCACACCTTCTTCACAACTTCATGACTTGTTCAAGGCTTCACACCTTCTTCACACCTTCACAACTTTACACCTTCTTTTATGCACAACTAATTCACAACTACTAAACTACTTTACAACACACCTATTTTCTACACACAACAAATTTACACAACACTTTTACAAATATCTACCACAACTACAATATGAATCTAGCTATTCACAACACTACTACAATTAGATGGATGTAGAGAAGTGTTCTTCTTCTTGCACTTGAATGGATGAAGCTTTGGATCACTTGGAAACAAAGACTTATGAATTATATGATCAAAGGATTTTAGATCTAGAGAGGGAGGTTGGATCAGAAAGTTTATAGTGCAAAAAGGTGAGGAAAATGTGTAAAATAATCCAATATTTATAGGGCCAGATTTTACTGTTCGGGAGCGTGCCGGTCCCCTTAATTATAGGTCGGTCCCCTTAATCATTAAGGGGGCCGCCTAGTAAAATTACGGGGGCCGCCCTCCTGAACGTTGGAAAAGTTTTTCTGGATAAAATTTGCCTTTTTTGGTTGAAAATTTGAAATCATATCTTTGTGGTTTAATATAGCATTACCAAAAATGATTTACAAATATATTTAAAATGTTTATATCATTTTAAAATATGTTATGTCTTAAGACAAAATTTCCTTTGATCATGTAATGCATAAGATTCTTAGTTTATGCATACCTTAAGTGATATTAGATGTAGAAGTAAATATTTGTTACCAAATACTTGTTTACTTCTTAATCTTGACTTAATTTGATTTAAGTTTTGTGATTATCAAAACATAGGTTTATTGAGAGATATTAATAACCTTTTTTAAGTATTATTTATATCAACAATCTCCCCCTTTTTGATGATTACAAAACTTAAACTCATTAACTAAAAAATTATTTTTTAAGCAAGTATTTTAGTGAGTTTATATTTACTGCTCCCCCTTTTTGGAGAATCAAAAAGGTTAAGCCAACAATTTTCAATCTTGAAAAATTGACGGGTAGATACTCCCCCTTGATGTGTACTCCCCCTCGTTTGGGGGCACCAAGAGAACGAGCTATGGAATGCTTTGCAAAAAAAATATTAGAAGCACAAGTATATGCATGCAAACATGTATACGGTGATAAAAAAAATAAAGCATGTTTGAAAAGAAAGCATTCATATTAAATAAGTGGTTGTGTCAAGACACAACATACAACTAGCAATTTGAATTACAAGTAGAAGAGCTATTTTACAAATAAGCAACAAAGAAAATACATCATCATGCAAAAAGTACATGGTCTTCGTAGAGCTTGCAAGCAAAAGGGTGGTAGAGGCTTTATTTATTAAGCATATGAGATGCTTAATTAGGAGAGCATGATGGTGATGGTGAAGGAATGGGTGAGAATTGTGATGGAGGAATTATTGGAGAGGATGGTGGAGTTGGTGGTGGTGGTGGGTTGTTAAGAAAATGTTCAATATAGGAAAACATATATTGAATTTCATCTCTAAGGCCAAAGATGACCGTGCGGTTGTGGATGCAACAGAGATAAGTATCCCCATGGGATTCAAGTAGCCTCCAAGGCACAGGATTGGCAAAGAATGGTGGTGTAATTGGTGGAGATGAGAGATGAGTATCAAGTGGTGTTATTGGTGAAAGTGAGATGGTAAGATGGGTGGACATGGCTTCTTGTGTAGGAGATGGTGATGATACTTGTGGTGACAAGTGTGAGTTGATGTAGTCATTGATTGATGAGGTTGAGGGTATGGAGGATGAGGAATTTCCATTAGTGGAAGGTGTTTTAGATGGTGCATTGGGTGCACTTGGGGATGAACATTTGGGTGGAGGTGATGGTGTTTTGTTGTCTTCATTTGTTAAGTTAATGAAGAGTTGTTTTGGGGGGATGACCACAAGTTTTTGTTTCTTGGAGGTTTTAGAGTGTGAGGTGCTTGGTGGAGTCATGATGATTAAGATGGTGAATGATGAGATGAAGAATGGTGATTTTGGAGGGAATTTATAGTATGGAAATGGTTGATTTAGGTATGTTTTTGAAATGGTTGAATAAGATTCTAAGATCAGTTGGGTTAAAATGGGAAATGGTAGCTGAAACTAGAGAAAGGGTTCACAAGATGCAAAAGAAAACAGTGAATCCAGTTCCAGATGGCCGGTCCCCTTAATTGTATGCCGGCCCCCTTAATAATTAAGGGGACCGCCTAGGGAATTAAGGGGGCCGCCCATCTGGTGTTTTTCCAGCAAGCTCTATTAGAAGTATATACTCTAGGAATGATGATATATAAACATATATATATGACCAAATTTCATGCAAATAAGCATATTATAATCCATTTTGAAAATAAGCATGGCATAACATTAAAATAGTAGCATGATAACAATTAAAATCTAAACATCATTCAAGAGATGACAACAAATAACACAAGTATTTCCGAATAAATAGGACAAATAGAAAATCATACAAATGTCAAATAGAACCAAGTAATAACAAGTAGCAATACATCAAAATCTTCTACTTCTTTTTCTTTCCAAGCATCTTCCTAAACATCTTCCCAACGGATTTGAAACCGCCTCGAAGTTCTTCATGCATTTGTTGTTGACGATTGATGATAGACGTTTGACGAGTGAAGAGAAGCTCATCGGTACGTTCATGAGGAAGAGGAATTTGATACTCGGTATCATCAAGATCGGAAAGATCTTCAACAAAGGTCGTGGGGGATGTCGTACTAACACGTGAGGTGTCTTCCTCCTCATCATCATCGTCATCACGATGAGATGTAGAACCACGAGGCCTAGAGTACAAAGGAACACGAGATTTTCCTTTGTCACTACGAGGACGGCGAGTACGAACACGAGTAAGTTGGTTCAAAGTAGGAAGGATATGAACGTAGTAGTCTCTTTGAAGATGTGGGTAATGTTCCATCAGATAACGATAAAGTCGCGTGAGAAACATACCGTAAGGAAGATTGGCATTTGGGGTGTTTTTGGCGGACATGATTCGATGAACAAAAAGATAAGCCAAATTGTATTGCTCTTCAGCAATAACACAATAAAGCATGTGGGCAATGCTCGCCGTGACATGATCACGGTGACCACCAGTACCAAACGCATTCTCTCGAATGAGTTCTTCCCACTTCTTCATATCTTGGCTTAGCTCTTTGAGGAGGATTTGATTGGCATGAATATCGACATTCTTCGACTTGATTACTCGACTAGTCGTACGACGTTCTAGTTCAAGCATTCGACGAATGTCTTCAGGACTAGGAATCTCAGAATAGTAGGGGCCATCCTGAGGACGATTTCTTTCAAGAGTGGAAAGATCCCATTCATTTGAGAAAACGGCTTGGCCGTTGAATGGGATTCTAAGAATTTGCCCAAATTGAGCAAGAGTAAGAGTGATGAATTGATTTTGAATCATGAAGGAAATGAGGAGATGACCATAGGGATCGGTTTGCACCGTCACTTGGCTATAGAATTCGAGGATAAAACGAGGAATGATAGGTTCGTTGATTTGGAAAAGACATTCAAAACGAATATTGGTGAACATTCATTCGGTTTGATCATTTTCATAGAAAGATGGATCGACAATTCGTCATTCGTGAATGTTTCTATTTTCAATAGGACGATAGAAACATGCAACTGAAGGAGACATGCCGGGAGTAGAAGAGACATTTGGAATGTATTGTTTGGTTTTGGAGACATCACCAACCGTGGTCTTAGGCATTTTCACCTAAACAATATAACAACAAAAATAAAATTAATATAAAAATAACTATCATGCATATGTTATATATTTATATAATTATATGCACTATATGTGGAACGAAATTCTACTTCGACAAAAAAAAAATATATTCAATGAAGTAGTTTCATGATGTTCCTTTTATTTTGCTTTTAAACTCGTTTAGAATATATAATATCAAAGAGTATGATATCATAATTCATTTCGAAATAAGGCTAGATATATATTAGATTATATATCTTCCATTTCATAAGAGTTTGACACAACATAAGTTTGTTTAAAAGATTAAAATGCGAATTTTAGTTTTCAAAAATATCATTTTTGAGATAAACCAAACGCTCCCTTAACTAGATAAAAATATCCTAAAAACATCAATATATATATTGATTATATATCTTGATGACGTCTATTGATTCTAGTAGTATTAACAAGTTTTATGAGCTAGTTTTAAGTTTCAAATAACTACATATAGTTATAGTTTGTTCATGAACCAAACGCCCATGTTGTCTTCATGAACCATTTTACAACAACTTGAAAAGTATGTTTTGATTGTTTAGGACGTTAAAACAATGTAATGTAGTAAGTTTTAAGTAGTTTTTGAGAGTTATATCAACAATGTGTCTCTTGAAAAATAAAATTCAACAAGGGTTTATGGGCGATTAAGGATTTTGACAAAATGATATGTTATACTAAATTTGAGTTGCAATACATCATCCTAATCCTATGGGGAGCATTTGGTAGTTCAATTTCTAGCTTCTATTGCACTTAAATTCAAATTAAAATAAATTTTAATAAAATGCATAATTATTGATTAGACACCAAATCGAATGAAATGTGATGAAATGCATGTTGGAAAACTTACAAAAGATGTTGTTATATGTTTGGTTGATGTTTGCCCCTTGCGAAACAACCCCGGATTGGTGATATGATGGAGGATTTTGATGGTTTTGGGTGTTTTGGTTCGTACTCAGCAGTAGTGGGGAAGAACAAATGAGTAAATGGAGTGTTTGGGAATGGAATTAAGGAGGAAAAACGGATTTAGAAGTGTCAGATGGCCGGTCCCCTTAAACATTAAGGGGACCGCCCTCGATAACAAGCCGGTCCCGCCTTTGAAATTTTTCAAGTTTCGCGGAATTAGTTTCTGGAACAAAAATATTTATACGTATATAATTAGATTTATAATATATCAAAAATACGTAAACGTTTATTGGCACGATGATAAAATTCTTAACAATTTTTAATTATCGTTTCGATAATTAAAGTATACGTTTGACAATTTTAGATAAAATGATCAAAGTGTTAAGTTGATGAAGGGTTTGAGGTGTGTTTGGGAATGTGTGAATAAGTGTATATAAATATATATATATATATATATATATATATATATATATATATATATATATATATATATATATATATATATATATATCTATTTATATATAAGTATAAATGTGAGTGAAAGATGGGTTGATGGGTGAGGTTTGAAAGATAGTAGCGGAGATAGGATATAGTCGGCGAGAGGAGTTTGTTTCATTCATAGTGTTCACGAGCGAAGGCGTTCTTGCATTATAAAAGTCCACTTGGCTCATATCCCTTCATCATCATGAGTCTCCTAGAAGAGGACTTACTAGAATAACGCGAGGGGGGAAGGAAAGGGTTCGATAAAGAACGATTTCCTGGAGTTCTAGAAAGTCAACTAATGACGTATCTAGGTTATGTGCAAGCAATTATATATACGTATATATATATATATATATATATATATAATATTAAGTATATATATATATATATAATATATATATATATATATACTTAATATTATATATATATATATATATATATATATATATATATATATATATATATATATATATATATATATATGTAAATAAGTATATATATGATTGAACAAGTAAAAAAAATATCTATGCAAACAATATGATCAACTAAAGCATATTTATCTAAGCATGACAATGAGTTATGAAGGAATGGCGTACCCGGTGGTCTTAAAAAAAAATCTTCAAAATCATCAAGATGATATATAGACTTTGAAAAAGTCTTTGTTGAGAGAAACTTCAAGATTGCCTCAAGGAATGTTCATCTAGCCATTCGATCCCCATTGTCTCTTTGGTCCAAACATGTTTAACATTTGACTAGGATGCGTGAAAGGTGGTAGTATACCCCAAGGATTGTAGCTTTGTTGGTAGTTCCACATTTGATTACTATTGTTATTATAGTTTTGCCTATTTTGGTTTCTTCTTGGTTGAGGTGTTTTAGACCTAGGATTAGGATTATTTGATTTTCTAGGTGGTGGTGTTTTGGATCTTGTCTTAGATTTAGATGATCCTACCTCGTTTTTCAAAGATGATTTATAAAAAGCTTTTACTTCTTCATTGTTGGCAAGAGGTATTTTTCTATCATTAATAAGTATATACTTAGGATTAGATTTTAGAGATTTTTGTTCGTTAGGTTTATTTTCGAATTTGACATTTTTAATCTCACTTGTTGAAGCTTCATTTAAGTTAAATCCTAAACCGGTTTTATCTCCGGATGTTCTTTGACTACTTATTATTTTATTAAGAGAGTGACTACTATTTTCAAATTTATTTAGTTTCAGAATTTCTTCCTTAAGTATTTCGTTTTCATCTTTAAGCACTTGACATGATTTGCATTCTTCAAAAATTTCTTTACCTTTTTCAAGTTGATGTATTTTAATTTTTAGTTCAAGTACTTCATTTTCCAATTGATTGTTTATGTATTTTAGTGATTTGTTTTTAGCCATTACTAGTTGTCCTAATTTGCATAGCCTATTATATTCATTATTTAGATCTTTTTCATCTAATGATAAACTTTTATCAATAAAATATTCGGTTTCGGAACGTACCTCATTTGATGTATTCGCCATAAGACATTTTTCTTCTTTTGTCGTTTCTTTCTCATCTTCGTCACTATCACTCCAAGTACCTCCAACAAAAGCTCTTTGATTTTGATCTCTTGTCATCATTGAACATTTTCCGATTAGGTGATTTGGATCACCACATTTGAAACGCTTTCTTTCAATCTTGTTGTTCTTGTCATCTTTACTCTTTTGAAATGTTTTCTTTTCATCATACGGTTGTCTTACGAATCTTCCTCGCCTTTTGAAGAATTTCTTGAAATCTCTTACGGCCATGGCGTATTCTTCGTCATCACTTTCGGAAGATGAGCTATCTTCGATACTAGATTCCTTTCTAGCTTTCAAGGCGATTGACTTGCTTTGCTCTCGTTTTTCTTTGACCATTTCGGAGTCCTTCTTAATGATGACTTCGTAAACTCTTAGATTTCCAATTAATTCATCAAGTTGCAATGTTGACAAATTCTTCGATTCTTCAATAGCCGTCACTTTAGCTCGCCATTTTGGATGAAGAGCCCTAAGAAACTTCCTAACAAAATTCTTACTAGAAAAATTCTCATCAAGTGCTTTTAAACTTGTGATGATAGTGTAAAATCTAGCAAAAGCATTATCAATTGATTCCTCTTCCGAAATCGTGAATTGCTCATATTGTTGAACAAGTAGATCTATCTTATTATCTTTGACTTGACTATTACCTTGGTGAGTTATTAGTAAAGAGTTCCAAATTTCTTTTGCGGTTTCACACATAAAGATCCTTTCGTACTCTTTACGTGGTAGCGCATTATAAATAACCATTTTTTGCTTCATTATTTTTAGCAAGTTTTTATTTTTTAAATCATCATTTTGTTTTTCAGAAGGTACGATTTCATCTTTCTTAGTTTTCGGGTTATTTTGAATAGGTAAAAAATCACCATTAGTAATAACATGCCAAAGATCTAGATCTTTTGACTTCACATAAGTTTCGAATCGATTTTTCCAATATAAAAATCCATCACTTTCAAATAGTGGTGGTCTTTGCATAGATTGCCCTTCTAAATATTTTTCAGATTCCATAGATCGTTACAAGTTTTAAAATACAATATATTTTAAAGATCTTGCTAGACGTGGCTCCTGATACCAATTGTGGAAAACTAGAAGGGGGGTTGAATAGTTTTACGTCCTTTTAAAAGTTTATTACCAAAATATTTTGTATCTTATTAAAAACTTTCGATTCGATCTCAAGTGAATTCAAATGACAACTAATATAAGCAATTCTAATGTAATAATGAAAGTATTGAAATGTAATGAACAAAAGATAGAGTTAGAAAGATCAAACCACAACACGCGTATTTATAGTGGTTCGGCTACAAGGACACCTTCCTTGCCCTACTCCACTCCCCGAGTACCACACTCGAGAGTTTTCTTCACTATGCCAACAAACTCCTTATGGTGGAGAAACCTTACACACCTTGGCTTACACGAGTTAACGACACTAAGATAAATGTCGAGTTCTAATCGTAGCTAGAACCAATCTCACGACTTCTTCAAGGCTTCACACCTTCCTCACAACTTCACGACTTGTTCAAGGCTTCACACCTTTTTCACAACTTCACGACTTGTTCAAGGCTTCACACCTTCTTCACACCTTCACAACTTCACACCTTCTTCTATGCACAACTAATTCACAACTACTAAACTACTTTACAACACACCTATTTTCTACACACAACAAATTTACACAACACTTTTACAAATATCTACCACAACTACAATATGAATCTAGCTATTCACAACACTACTACAATTAGATGGATGTAGAGAAGTGTTCTTCTTCTTGCACTTGAATGGATGAAGCTTTGGATCACTTGGAAACAAAGACTTATGAATTATATGATCAAAGGATTTTAGATCTAGAGAGGGAGGTTGGATCAGAAAGTTTATAGTGCAAAAAGGTGAGGAAAATGTGTAAAATGATCCAATATTTATAGGGCCAGATTTTACTGTTCGGGAGCGTGCCGGTCCCCTTAATTATAGGCCGGTCCCCTTAATCATTAAGGGGGCCACCTAGTAAAATTAAGGGGGCCGCCCTCCTGAACATTGGAAAAGTTTTTCTGGATAAAATTTGCTTTTTTTCTTTGGAAATTTGAAATCATATCTTTGTGGTTTAATATAGCATTACCAAAAATGATTTACAAATATATTTAAAATGTTTATATCATTTTAAAATATGTTATGTCTTAAGACAAAATTTCCTTTGATCATGTAATGCATAAGATGCTTAGTTTATGCATACCTTAAGTGATATTAGATGTAGAAGTAAATATTTGTTACCAAATACTTGTTTACTTCTTAATCTTGACTTAATTTGATTTAAGTTTTGTGATTATCAAAACATAGGTTTATTGAGAGATATTAATAACCTTTTTTAAGTATTATTTATATCAACACTCATTTCAGTTTTCAAAACGATACTGGAGATTTTCAAGCAAGACTTGGAATTTTTTGTCTCATATTTCTTCACTTCCTTTCGAATGCCTCCTGGAACTAACTCAGCTTTTATCACGTTACTTCCTAAGGTAACTAATCCCACTTTTATTAAAGATTTTTGCTCTATATCCCTAATTGGTTTGCGGTATAAAGTCATTGCCCAAATATTGGAAAATCGATTGGCAGCGATACTCCACAATCTTGTTAGTGAAGAACAATCAGCATTTATTTCGGGCCGACAAATTCTTAACAGCCCATTGATGTTAAGTGACATTATAGATTGGTATAAAACTCGAAAAAAAAAGATGATGGTTTTTAAAGTTGACTTCGATAAGGCATATGATCGGTTAATTGGAAGTGTTTGGATTATGTTCTGAATCATTTTGATTTCGGAGAAAAATGGCGAAAATGGATCAAAATTTGCTTACAATATGCTCGTACTTATATTCTCGTGAACGGGATTCCTACTTCGGAGTTTGCTATCAAAAGAGGGGTTCGACAAGGGGACCCACTAGCACCGTTTTTATTCATTCTTATCATGGATGGACTTCACAGTGCCATTAGAGACGCTCTCCTAGCAAATCTGATCAAAGGAGTTACAGTTGGTACGCTAGTTATTCGTCTTTCTCACTTCTTCTGTGCTGACGATGTAGTGATGGTTACAGACTGGAAACATGGAGATATGGATAACATGTTATGTTTATTTCATGTGTTCTTTTTGGCATCAGGTCTCGTATTAATGTTCATAAATCTAATGTTTATGGAATCGGTGTTTCTCCTGATGACATAGAACAAATGGCTCGGGCTACCGGTTGTTCTGCGGTTACTATGTCGTTTACTTACTTGGGTCTTCCTATAATTGTTGGTATCATTGATAAATTTGACAAACGATTATCCAAATGGGCAATTTTACTTTTCATAGGTGGAAGATCGACTTTAGTAAAAGCGGTATTAGGGAGCTTGTGCATCTACTATATATCCAATTTTTAAAACCCCGAAATCTATCCTTTTGACTCTGGAATGATTACGATCTAACTTCTTATGGGGTTTAGACAAAGACATGAAAAAGATGATTTGGATCAAGTGGGAAAATATATTTGTGTCTATGGAGAAAGTTGGGTTAGGTATTGGACATTTGAAGGCGTTTAATCAAGCGCTTCTTCAAAAGTGGAGGTGAAGATTGCATTCTAACCCGAATAACTTGTGGGTTCATGTTGTCAAAGCTATATATGGAAAGGATGCCGGTTTTGATCATATGCCGAGTACAGATAAAAGAATTTGGAGAAATGTGGTTGGTTCCATAAACCACTTGCATGACTTTTGCATTGTTCCAAAAGATACATTGAAATATAAAGTTGGTTCTGGCACAAAAGTGATATTTTGGATGGATAAATGGATTAGTGATGGCCCTTTAGCACTGCGTTATAATCGATTATATCGCCTGGATGTACAAACCTTTTATTTTATCAAAGATCGCTTTATCAATAGGGAGTGGCAAATGCAGTGGAAGAGACCTATGGTTTCTGGTCGTATCAACGCCTTATGGGAATCGCTACAAGGTGAGTTGCAACAGGCGACACATTTTGAGGGCCAAGACGAGGTTCGATGGGGAATTGGTCATGATGGAACATTGATGAGGCGAAAAATGAACCACTTTTAGGGGGTCATTTAAGCCCGGAATTGAATTTATTTGATCAAATATTGCCCTAAATCGTTCCTTTTGTGATTTTAGGTACATTGGGAGTGAAATCTGGAAAAGTAAGCAATTCGGACGTTTTTTGAGCATAAAAGTGAAGAAAAAGCCAAAGACTTAATTTTCCAAGCTGGGAACAGTAGGTGACGGCGTCAAGAGTACCATCCTGACGGCGTCAAGAGTAATTTTCATGACGACCCAGTACAAAAATGAAGGCGTCACAAGGAAGAGCGTCAAGAGTAAAATACGTGACGGCCTGGAAAAAGTTATAACGTGACGGCGTCAGATGTAGATCAAGGCAGTCCGAGAATTCTTTTGGCGGCGAGATGACGGCGTCACCTATTTGGTCTTGACGCCGTCAGCCTAAGTTTTCTATATACAGTTTTCTAATTTTCATTCATTAGAGGAAAAAGTTTGGAGAAACCCTAAGGCCGAACCTATTACGAATTTTAGAGGGTTTTCAGCCCTTGAACCCTTACATGTGTAATTGAGATAAGTGTTCTTCTAATTCAATCAATATGTCTATGTGTTGGTTGTCTATATCTTGTGCTTGTCTTAATTCCACCATGCTAGGCTAGATTTATCTTGTGTTTGCTTAGATCTAATGAAACCTAGATGTTGATTATGTGTTGATTACTTGTTTATGGTTGTATTGGATGAATGATTTCGATGTTAGGCTTAAGAAAACTGGCAGATCTCCAAATGGTAACATGCTTGAACGTCTTAGGAAACATGAACTGACGTTCACTAGGTTTTATTGGTTGTATTTAATGCATGAGTAAATTCTAATGATCCCATGTTAGGAGCTTCTTAGCCGGCTCGACATAGGAGTGAAGTAGGCACTCATAGGATTGGGGAGTTAAGTGCACCACCCCATGAATGGTATTAAGGAATACAATCTATCATCCACGCAACTATAACAAGTAATTAACGTGTAAAAGATATCTAGGGAGTAGTGAAATCTAAGTAAACACAATTTCTCCACTTATTGCTCACAACCTTAGTTTAATTTAGTTTTATTTTCATTTCTAGTATTTTATTTTGATTGCATCTTTAGTATTGGGTTAGTTGACTAGCAACTAATTCCACCCAAATCTTTCAAACCCGAGATTTTTACTTGCTTTCTAAAAAAAAATATAAAAATACAAAAATAATCATCCCTCATCTTTAGAACTAGTATTTAGGTTTTCTAATCCTAGCGACACTATTCCTAGCTGAACGATCAATCCCCCGGTACTTGTCACTATACTATACTACAACGATCAGGTACACTGCCTGGTGGGGGTTGTAAGCTTCTCAAGATCCCTTGAGTGGTAAAGCCTGGTGCAATCCCCACGCATCAAGTTTTTGGCGCCGCAGCCCGGGGAATAGTTATTGTCTAGGTTAGAATCTCTTTTTATTAGGTCTACTTGCTAGATTCCTTTCTAGTAAGATTTTATTTTTATTTTTAGGTTCTCTTTAGTCTATCTTATTTCTTTGTGTTTTTGTTCGTAACTTTTCACCACCCGACATCATGGACGATGGGAACATCTTTGAACCCGTCATCCAACCACAACAAAACCCACCACTAGAACCTCCTAGGCCCCGAACCTTAGAAGAGTATTCCCGACCTAGCCATCAAGGCTACCGAAACACCATTGAGCTCACCGGAGCCAATGTGACCCCCTTGCGATCCAACACCATCCGGTTGGTGCAAAACGGATGTGCATTCCATGTACTTCGTTCCGAAGATCCAAATCAACATCTTAAGGACTTCCTTAAAATCGTAGATTCCATAGACCTAGATGTTGCAACTAGAGAGACAACCCGATTACGCCTATTCCAATTCTCTCTACGGGATCAAGCTAGTCAATGGCTTGAGCGTTTACCCACGGGATCCATCACCACATGGGATGATCTCACCACTCGTTTCCTTGCTCAATTTTTCCCACCGGGGAGAACTACTAAGCTTAGAAATGACATCTTGATGTTCCAACAACGTCAAAATGAATCTCTTTATGAAGCATGGACTCGTTTCAAGGACTTACTCCAAAAAGTCCCTCATCATGGCATAGATCTTTGGCTCCAAGTCCAAATCTTTTATGACCATATCGACATCTCCACGAGGCGAGCCATTGACCAATCGGCCGGTGGTAAGCTACGTGATCTAAGTGCGGAACAATCATGGGAACTCATAGAAGATCTTGCTCTCTATGACAACGAAAGTTGGAATGATCCCCGTGATTTGAACAAAACGGTCAAGGCAATATCTTTGCCTTCGAACAACTCTAGCACTCCCGACCGTATGATCATGGAACTCGAGGACCAAGTCAAGTTTCTCATGAAATCTTACGAAGCTCCTAAGCCTTCAAGCCAAGTGAACAAAATCACTTCTTCATGCGAATTATGTAGTGGTCCCCATGACACTCGTGATTGTGTGGAACTCCCCGGAACAGCCTTTGTGGACTACGCATCCACGCGTACCGACGAAACGGGAGATAAGTGGTACACTTTCAAACCCGAGCCAAACCCTTACGGTGATTCATACAACCCCTCTTGGAAAAATCACCCAAACCTTAGGTGGAAACAAAATCAACCCAATTCTTCCAATCCGCCTAATCGTTACCAATCAAACGGTCCACCCTCCAACCGTACTTTCAACTACAATCCTTCTAAAAATTATGGCAGTACCAACAATCTTGAAGGGTTGATGTCTAAGTTCATGGCATCTCAAGAAGCTCGCCGAGCTAGGTTCGAAACCGAATTCAACCAACAACAAACGGAGATGACCAACAAGATAGACAACTTGTTGAAAGCCCTCAACAACCAAGCGTTAACTACACCTAGGAAGGACACTAGGGACACCAATAATGGAATCCAAATTAAGAACCCCTCTTCATCTAAACATGTCCACTTTGTCAATGTTGTCACCATTAAGCCAATAGATAAGGAGATAGAAGAAAGTGACAAGGATGAAGTTGGAGTAGAAACCGAGACTAGGGATGAAAGTAGGGAAGTTGAGGTTAATAAGGGAAAGGAGTTAGAGGAAGTAGAAACTATAGAGAAATACTTTGATAAGTTGCCCACCAAGGAAGAACGGGAATACCATAAGGATTTATTCGATAGTCCCGAGAGACCATATATCCTTGGCACACCCCTTATCAAAATGGGAGACCCCTCTAACGTTAACATACCATGCAATATCGGGCATATACATATATGGAAAGCTTACATCGATCTTAGATCTCCTATAAACATCATGACTAGGACTTATTACAATTGGGTGATGAAGAAGCAACTTGATTTTAGGATGATGCCCAATAGGAATTTGATAAGTAATTTTGTAGGAAGAGTAAAGGGATTGCATGTGATTATAGGCAATTTTACTTATGAGATCGATTTTATGATAGTAGAAGACACTCGTCCAGTGATAGATGATTGCCTAAGCCAAATAATCTTCGAAAAACCATTTGTTGAGGACACTAGGATGAGTTATGATCCGACTCTAGGGATAGTTAGATTCAAGGAAGAGAATGATGAGGTTGCCTACCAAATGCCCTACAAGATTGAGCAATACCGCCTTCTCTCTAATATAGAAAAGGAACACAAGCAAGCGGCTTATTATAGAAATAATGAGGATAGACGTAGAGGAGTAGAGTATGTGAAGAATAGGATGCTTGGTTTCTACAAAGAATGCTTGCAACTAGGTCCGGAATACAAAACTGGCTTAGAAGACGACCTAGAGAGTAAAACCAATGATGAGGTCACGTAGTAACCCATGACCTCGAGTCTAGCTACAAGACTCGTAAATAAAGAAAAGCGCTTCTTGGGAGGCAACCCATGCTTTGTGTGATTTTTGTTTGTTATTTGCTTCCGTATGCATGCTTTATTTTTATTGTTGGTAGATCATGTTTCAAACTAAATAGTGGAAATACTTTACTTTGTTGTTTTGGCCTAGTCTTAACTCCACCTAAAGGTATTTTTGCAAAAGATAAGTGTAAGGGGAAACCCCAAATATGTTTTTAAGAAACAAACCGATCATGATTCTCCACAATATTAAATGAACATGTATATTCGTATTTGTTAGAGTCAAATGCTTGTATCGAGTCATAATGAAGTTTTGCAGGATTTTCCAGGAAGTAGGACCAAGTTTTTCCAAAAATTTTCTGGAAACTTAACATAAGAATTTCTGCAGGTCACTTCTGACGGAGTCACGAGATTACTCTTGACGGTGTCACGTGTAAAAACCTGAAAATTTTACCAGTTTTGTTTTTCTAATGGATTCTTAAGGTTTTTGTTGAATTATTAAGTTTTATAATCTCCAGGAAATCTGCAAACTTCATTCCACAAGCATTATATCTTATCTTGTTTTCTAGGATTTAGTAACTTATGTAGATTGCCGCCGATTTTATGCGAGGTTGCTTTGTTTGTTTTCTCAGGATTTACAGGTTATGTATGACAAGAAGATGATTTATATTCTGGAAGGGAAGCTTTGATTGTTCATTTTCTTGGAGGAAGATTTAACCTGGCCACCTTATTATCCATACCAAGTGAATCAGGGGAGTATTTGATTTCATTTGTTTTACGTATTTAACTTTTACATTCTTTACTTGAACATTGGAGACAATGTTCATCCTAAGTGTAAGGGGAGGGTAAAATGATGATACCTTACAGATACACTTTCGCTTGAGTTTGTTTGTTTAATAGTAGATGTGTAATAAAACTATGAGAAATACTTGTTAGTGCAATTTTAGTGCCAAATTTAATTTTTTTTACAACATTTAGGAGTGAAACTTTAGCCATAGCAAGCGTCTCATGGATAGGAGATTGTATGACTAGCACATAACCGTATATTCAGAAAAATTTTCCACCCAAATATGTGAGGTTCGCCTTTAGATTTGATAGGAAAAGCATTTACTATTAGTGCTTATGAGTGTACCGGTAGTATTTAGATTCTAGAACTTGCGTTAGTGATGCATCCCGAGACCGCTAGTGAGACTACATTCATGTAGTAGGATTTACTACATGATAAGAGGCATTAGGATCACCCTTGTGTTAAACCCGTATTATAATTACTTGACCATTTAAGTCATATTACTTGGCTAGTTAAGTCAACTAATTTTCCCACACCCTTAGCGTTGTACTCATTTTTAGTACACGAAACCCCTAGTACACCCCTCCGAGCCTATCTTTTCGTTTCTAACTTTAAGCATTTTACTTAAAGGAAGAATTTGTTACACCCCACTTAAATGTACAACCAAATCGCCTTAGCCTTCCGTGTATGCGCTCATTTTTAGTGCATTATTGTTATTTGTTAAACCCTAAGTTAACTATCTAATTGATTACATGGTTGCTAAGTCGAGTCATATCTTTGTACATATTGTTTTGGGACGATTGGGACTCATGGGTTAAGTACTTATTTTATGGAGTAATGGGGAAGAACATCATTTATTACCCCCATATGTGCGTTAATCTTAAAAGTGCTCCAAGTGTTTTGATTTTCTTAATTCGAGTCATTAGATTAGTTTATTGTAAAGTATGTAAAGATTCAAGTGTAAGTGGAACATTCATTCCCTATGATGTATTATTTTGGATGGTAGGGTAAGAGTGTATGCAAAAAAAAAAAAAAAAAAAAAAAAAAAAAAAAAATCGAAAAATCAAGAAAAAGAAAAAAAATAGAAAAAGAGAGAGAGAAAAAACATACGGACTACCATCCCGTTTCATTCTATGTTTATTTTATGTTTTTGTTCTTTTTCATTTATTAGCTTAAGTCGAGTCTAGTCTTGGCTTACCAACGCCATATTGTACATGTAATTAACCAAGATTGTTAACTCGCCACCAGTAATGACTGCCTTTATCCAACAAAACTGTGTATTTCATATCCCTACACCTAACGTTACAACCCTTTAAAAGACCTCTTTGATAGTTTATCCTAGGTGCTTACGCCATGTGGTGGAGGTTTGATCCTTTTCCAAGCCTATGGTAATCTATTTTGCTATGACAGGTAGTGAGAGATATCTTCCGTTTCCATATTGTAATTTATACTTTATTACACCCGAGAGATGTGAGTATCTAAACTCTATTTGTGTGCTAGTATATGACCTCCGTGCTTGTCTATTGGTCTTTAGTGGAACGATTATTTGTTGTAATTACTTTTATATTAGTGTTAAATGACCCCTAACTTGTATATTGATTAGAATAAAAGTGCATTTGCTTGAGGACAAGCAAATCTCAAGTGTAAGGGTATATGATGAGGCGAAAAATGAACCACTTTTAGGGGGTCATTTAAGCCCGGAATTGAATTTATTTGATCAAATATTGCCTTAAATCATTCCTTTTGTGATTTTAGGTACTTTGGGAGTGAAATCTGGAAAAGAAAGCAATTCGGACGTTTTTGGAGCATAAAAGTGAAGAAAACGCCAAAGACTTAATTTTCCAAGCTGGGAACAATAGGTGACGGCGTCAAGAGTACCATCCTGACGGCGTCAAGAGTAATTTTCATGACGACCCAGTACAGAAATGAAGGCGTCACAAGGAAGAGCGTCAAAAGTAAAATACGTGACGGCCTGGAAAAAGTTATAACGTGACGGCGTCAGATGTAGATCAAGGCAGTCCGAGAATTCTTTTGGCGGCGAGATGAAGGCGTCACCTATTTAGTCTTGACGCCGTCAGCCTCAGCTTTCTATATATAGTTTTCTAATTTTCATTCATTAGAGGAACAAGTTTGAGAAACCCTAAGGCCGAACCTATTACGAATTTTACAGGTTTTTTAAGGGTTTTCAGCCCTTGAACCCTTACATGTGTAATTGAGATAAGTGTTCTTCTAATTCAATCAATATGTCTATGTGTTGGTTGTCTATATCTTGTACTTGTCTTAATTCCACCATGCTAGGCTAGATTTATCTTGTGTTTGCTTAGATCTAATGAAACCTAGATGTTGATTATGTGTTGATTACTTGTTTATGGTTGTATTGGATGAATGATTTCGATGTTAGGCTTAAGAAAACTAGCAGATCTCCAAATGGTAACATGCTTGAACGTCTTAGGAAACATGAACTGACGTGCACTAGGTTTTATTGGTTGTATTTAATGCATGAGTAAATTCTAATGATCCCATGTTAGGAGCTTCTTAGCCGGCTCGACATAGGAGTGAAGTAGGCACTCATAGGATTGGGGAGTTAAGTGCGCCACCCCATGAATGGTATTAAGGAATACAATCCGTCATCCACGCAACTATAACAAGTAATTAACGTGTTAAAGATATCTAGGGAGTAGTGAAATCTAAGTAAACATAATTTCTCCACTTATTGCTCACAACCTTAGTTTAATTTAGTTTTATTTTCATTTCTAGTATTTTATTTTGATTGCATCTTTAGTATTGGGTTAGTTGACTAGCAACTAATTCTGCCCAAATCCTTCAAACCCGAGATTTTTACTTGCTTTCTAAAAAAATATAAAATTACAAAAATAATCATCCCTCATCTCTAGAACTAGTATTTAGGTTTTCTAATCCTAGCGACACTATTCCTAGCTGAACGATCAATCCCCCGGTACTTGTCACTATACTATACTACAACGATCAGGTACACTGCCTGGTAGGGGTTGTAAGCTTCTCAAGATCCCTTGAGAGGTAAAGCCTGGTGCAATCCCTACGCATCAAACATTCACAGTAAAGGCTACAAGACACCAAATTGATAAATGTTACCAACTTTGGATGTTTCAACAATGTTTTGCAAGATTCTGCCTAAGAAAGCAAATATTTTCTTTTGGCGTCTGAATTTGGATAGTCTTTCGCATCGTTTAAATCTTTCAAGACGAGGGTTGGAACTCAAATCAATTCATGTCCGATATGTTCGAATGGTATGGAATCGAATGATCATATCTTTTATACGTGTGATGTTGCAATACATATTCCTCGCTTGCTTCGTATTTGGTGCGAGCTATCTATTCCTATTATATATTCTCATTTAAGTTGGACGTCTTGGTTTGATAGTCTCCGTTTATCAAGTGATGAGAAGTCTCGGTTACAAGTGATCGGTGCTACAATTTGGTGGACCCTATGGAAGTATAAGAACTCCGTCTAATTTAACTCTTAATGCATGAAGAAATGTGATTTATTTGACAATATTCGTCTTTGTTCCTTTACTTTGTTAAATTGTTGAGGTTCTAAATGTTTAATTTTGCCTGATTGACTTAAAAAACCATTGTAATTTTGTCTAGCTCCTTGCTAGTTTTCTTTAATTTTTAATTTCGTTAAAAACAATGCAGATTTAATCCACATGAGTTAAATTGCATACAAGATGATTGTAACACATTTTGTTGTGTTTTGCCTAACTAGTACACTTATATTCCTATAAGTGATCATACTTACAAAGTTATAACTGAACCTAACTATTATTTTATCCGTTATGATATAATTGTTCGGTTTTCACTTTTAAAGTTTTATTTTGTGTTATATAATGCTTGATGCAAAATATATAGATGAATTAGGTTTTAAATATATTTTCATTGGTATAATTTTCATAAAGTATTATATAACGCATACAAAGATACTTAAGGCTAAAGTTGTAAAAGAAATATTACGAAAGTCAAAACTGAACAATTATTTTAAGACGGATGTAGCGTTGTTTATAAGGGGGTGGCAATGTTGTCTAACCATGCCTAAACCTTAATTGTAATTAGCCAATAGAATGAATCCAACTAATTTCATGCCTAATGATGCCTAAGTACATATTTTTAGTGGCAATGTTGCCTAACCATGCCTAAACCTTATTTTTTTATTATTTTTTTAACTCATAATTATATTTAACAATTAAATTAAAAACTTCAAATTATAACAATATACTAAAACCCAAAATTTGGGCGCTTCACAAAGTTGTAACCAACAGTGTTTCAAACAGTAAAATGTGCTCCAAATGATGGTACCTTTGTGTAAAATGAACAGTGCCAGACACAAAGTTATAACCCCCCATTATCTCACTTTCATTAGGCACCTGCACAAATATCTCTCTCTATCTGTCTCGATTCTTCCCGAACCTCCCATTATCTCTCTCCATCTCTCTCGATAATTCCCAAACCTCCATTATCGCCCTGTTTGCTGACCCGATTGAGATTTTTATACAGTTTTCTTCCTCGATTCTTACAGCGAATCACACATACATGCCGTGAGTTTTTTCATTAAGATTGAAGAGTTAGGGTTTCAATTTTGGGGGGCTTTTGTGTCCGCGTTTATACTCGATCCGGCCTGTAATTGTGGTTTCATATAAAGGTATGTATTTTTCCTGTGCGTTTGGCGATGTCATGAGCTATCTTGATGAGATATATGGAATTATGGGTTTTAGATCATTATATGTGATTTTCTTTTGTTATAGAAAAAATGAATGGCTCGATAACGGGGAACCGATGAAGAAAAAAGGGTTTCCTTTTGGAATCGAAAGGTAAGCATCCTGTTATTCTTTTCCTTTTATTATTATTTTTTTTCCTGCTATTGTGTTAAGATTGTGAAGTTAAGTTGGTATTACACTTGAAAAGTAAAAAAGGATATCTTTGTTTGTGTTTTAAATTATCTGAACTTTGAAAATAATCTTACAAATCTTCTGGGGTGCAGGTAAGATGATCAGAAATTGTTGGGGAAAAAGTAATGCACCTAATTGGAGATGCGTGGATAGAAGGGATAAGAAGGTCTTTTGGCAGGTATGAATTTGTTGTAGTTCTTTAAAATTGCCAAAGGAATGATTCGCTAGACGTTGATCATTAGTTGGTCATCATCTTGCTTTGTAATGTACAATAGTTTTTTTCTTATCAAATGCTGGAATGAAAAGATTTTGCTAAATTTTCATTCTTATAGCAGATGCTCAAAGGAGTTTGACCGGAAGGTTATGAGATTGGATTTGGGGGCTTTTTGGTGATGATGGGTCGGTTAATAAAGGTATACTTTCAGGAGCTGCACACACGCCCCATATTGCAACGTGCAACAAATATTAGCGACAAGGTATGTATAGGCAGACCCAGCCGGTATTTGTAAGTTCTAATATTTGTTTTTTGGGTTAAGATTTTTGTATGCGGTCTCAATTTATGTGTTCGTTTACCTTTGCTACTCTGCCTGTGTTGTTAGTGTTATTGGGTCTGCAAACTAAACTACTAAAGTCATCATAATAGCTTTTTATCTTTTTGGATAGGTACTAGCCATGTTGAACGAGCTATTTTGAATGACGCCAATCATTGTGATATATCTGCGAGCGGGTAAACCAGAGGTGGTGATTCTTTCTTTGGAAGCATAGAATTTACAAGCTGGTATTATGTTTCATGTGATTATGTTAGAATTTGTTTTTTTTGTCACAAATAAACACTAAAGAAATGCTTAATATATTTTACTGTTGTTGGCAGTTGGAGGAAGGTTCAGTTGATGCCTTCGTCCGCGGAAGTAATGTGAGAAGTATCCTAAAACTAAATGACTTGAAGAAGATTATCTTGAAAGTTTTAGTCGGATTAAGATGGTGAGCACTATTGGTTAGGCTTAAACATTACTCACATACTATGCACCAAATCATTGCACCATCAACATGAAAGTATAAAACAGTTTCACACACACAATCATACCCAAACCACGTTCGCAATCATACCTAAATGTTAAGACTTGAGAGAGGAACAGTAGAATTGGGTATTGATAAGATTTTGGTTTGGGTATGAAACAGCAAAAAGGTGTTTGTATTTACTCAGTTTGTGATTAATGTTTTGTTGTTGTTCTAATGGTTTAACTGCTATTTTATTTTTTTAAAATTACGACAGGAAAAAAAATCAATGACAGTCTCTTGATGGTTTTTTTCGGCAACAAGTGTCTGTTGGTACTTATTGGCCCGTGATGCAACTACTATATGTGTGGGATCAGCCTAGCTGAAATTGAAAGTGAATGAAATTCTTCCATTTTGTTTTCCTATCTGATTGTTTTCGTCTGAATGTACCTTTTCTTTGGATGATATTGTTCGTGGATTAACCGGGTCGGATGACGGATTGCAGTCACTTGGTAGCTATTCTAGGATCGCGTTTCTAGCTTTTTCGCGCCTTCTAGTTGAAAAGAAGGTGATATGTTGTTTACGCCTTTATGTTATGTTCATGGCTATTATATTTATGTTGTGTTGATGTAGTTTAGGTGGTGTTAATTTATGCTCATTTGATCAGCTTATAAGCTTATTTAACTTTTGAAAATCTAACAAGGTCAGATTTTTGGGCCAATGACCTTCTCAACTTGACCTTATGAGCTCACATAGGCTATAAGGTCATAGGTGGAAAAATTCAGCTTATGAGCTTTTCAAAGATTCAAAAAGCTCATAGCCTCAAAAAATAAACTTTTGTGTTGAATAAATATTTGATGATCAATTTTTACGATGAACGCTTCTTTAGTAGTCTCGATTTTTTTTTGGTACTTCTGTGCCACTAAAAGAGGCATCTGTGTCCATTTGGGTCGGTTTCAAAAACGCAAAGTTAACTCTGAAAATGAAATTTTTTACTATAAAAATGCTAACTTTATCTATAAAAATTCTTAGATTTTGGATACTACTTTTTGGGTTAAAAATGTAAATTTTGAAATTCCCGAGTTTGTAATGTTTGCATTTATTTCAACCTTCTTTCTAACTGAATTTGTGAGCGACCGCTGCCTCAATTAACCTGTTTGCCATGGGATGTACATGCTAATTTTTTTAATGTGCATATGAGCAAATGTATTTCTTGAGGTGTTGTTAAAAAGTTGTTTGCTGTTGAATGAACCATGTTCAAAGAGTTACTTTTTTTTGGTTAACAATGTTTTCTTTTGATTATCGGTTTCAGAAATATCTAAAGTTACTTTCTTTGTTTAAATACCTTGACTGTTTATAACCTGTATTTGATGAAGTAACATTTTTTTTGAAATATAGATGAGCCATTCAAGTAAATTCTTATCAAAAACCGGATTGATGCTAAAAATTTGATTACACTTTGCGGTGTGATAATAGCTAATAGGAAATAATCAGTATTGGTAAAGACCGCTGATCTTGGTCGTGAAGTCTGATTGTAGGAAGGTTGGTAACTCACCGGAAATCCAACTGAGAATTTTAGGATTTCAATAATCTATCATCGTTTTGTTACGCTCTTTTGTGACAAGAAAGATGAGGAGTTCAAAGGCCTTTCTTTATAGAAGATGTTAAGGGAGCTAATCACAAATAGCCCTTCTGTAAGTAACTTTTTTTCTTTTTACTGTTTTGGTGGAAGTAACATTTTTAGTGATTTTGGTTCGTAGATATTTGGTGGTCTTTGGTTATGTATTCAGGTTGATTCTTGGAAATGGTGAATGAAGATTTCGTTGTCAATATTGGTGAGTTCTCATTTTTTGCTAATAATATGATCTTTAGTGGTATTTGGGATTGCTTTTGATATAGTGGATAAGTCTTAACGATTTTTAGGCTTGCTTATGAGTACTAAATTTGCTTGAAGGTAAATAGATGGATACACAACTGTTTAAACATGGATAGATAGATAAGCAGTTTTAAACAAAGTGCTTTCTTTGTTGTAGATTATAATTTAATGACTATAAGGTTTAAGAATCAGGTAGTTGGCATGTTAGTCCGTTCACACAAAAAGTCCATTATTTGCTTCTTTGGAGGAGTAGTATCTGCACATACAAAAATGCCACCAACCAGTTTAAAACGACTATACACATACCAAGGTGAAGGTAATGTACATATATATTAAAATTATGTTTCTGTTTATATCTTCTGCAATTTATAGAACCCAACATTCGATATATGCGTGTCACTTTCTGATCATATGAGGTATTTGCGTGCTAATGAGCTTATGTGATTATCTCTTAGATTTGATAAGCCTAAATTTAGTGTTTGATTAGATTAGCATGAAGGTAGATTAAGAACTGAGGTTATTGGCGGTGGGAATATTATAGGCCTAATGAGTGTGCTGTAAATTTAAAACTGAAGTTTAACAGGTAAATCATTTATTTATCATGTATTTGAAAGTAGTAGGTTGTTCATTTGTAGGGACGACCAATCTGTCGCTTCAAGGATCTTGAGCAGAGAAACAAAGCGATACATATTGTAGCCAAAAAAGAAAGTGGTGAAATGCTCGAGAGAGTAACTATAAAGTCTGTGCTGCTAAGAAAACATGTCTAACACAAAGGTAGCTAGGTATGGTACTGTTTCCATTTCAGATAATAAGTGTGTGTCCATGCTGCTATATAACACAAAAAACATGTTACTTTGACTAGGAAAATTCAACAAAAGGTCATGTATTTTGACCAATAGTCAACACTCACAATTTGGCATAAACCATTTTGCAGGCCTGTATGGTCTTCCATTTGTCCACAAACATTGTTTATTAATTATCACAATTTGGCAAAGAAACATTGTTGTATATTTTTGTTGAACATATTAGATTCATGATTATGTTAATCATGTTTATACTGAATGTTGTAATATTGATCTCAATCATAATTTATGTTGCTATTTGGTACACGTTTTTAATCTTACGCCCGCTGTTCACACCCGCAGTATCGCGCGGGCTTTCCCGCTCGTTTCATTAATAATTAAAACAAAAGTTACATGATAGATAGGAAAATAAAAACAAAACAATTTCTAAAAATTGCAAGGCCATCCATATTTCGCCGCGACTTCACGTTTTTTTGCAATCATAATGTTGCGCATTGTTGGATCAAGTATGGTATCATGGGGGTCGTTGAAGAACTTCATTGCTCGAAAAAAATTGTTTTCTTGAACCCCTTCTAGTTGTGCCGACATTAACTTTTCTGCTAACTCTTCCTTCGCACGTTTCTTCTCAACATTTTCATCCATTATTTGTGACTTCTTTGCCGCATAATCTGCTAACGATTCAATACTCTTATTTGTCGACTCGTTTTCGGCCTTTTTCCCTTTTTTCATCCGTGTAGGAGTTGTGTCGTCATTTAGATCCGGAATAATAGTCTCAACATTGTCATTGCTAGATTCCGAGGACTTTCTTCGTTTCTCCGTATTAGACGAAGATGTTTGACTAACGGTTGGTTGTTCCAACCATTTGTCCGATTTCCTAACTATCTCCCACGCCTCAATATGAGTAAAATTCTTGCATTTGGTTTTCTTTTTATAATCGGCCAATGCATTTCTCATCACACCCACTATCACGACATCGGTTCCACAATAATAAGAAATATAATTTAAATTTACACTACTAATTAAAATAAACAAGTATAAATTTAAACAAATAATTAATATAACGAAAAAAAAGTATAAAAAGTATATAATTTAAAAGTTACTTGTTGGATGTATAGGCCGTTAAAAGTATTTATTTCGGTATGCATATTTTTCCATTTTGTGTTCAACCCATGGAATGTGCGTAAAGTATCCGGCACATTTTGCTTGAAGTGCTCTAGAATTCTTCCCCAAAAGCTATCGGACTTTTGTTGATTCCCGACCTTTGGGCATGTTGAGACATGAACCCAAGCTTTTGCCAAAAATACTTCTTCGTCGGTCGTCCAATTCTTTTTTCCTGCTTTACCCGGATTTTTTATTTCTTGAACGTCATCATCATTTTGTTCTTCACCTAAAACAAAGCAAATTATATATATATATATATATATATATATATATATATATATATATATATATATATATATATATATATATATATATATATATATATATATATATAACGATTTAAAATAAAAAAGAAATAAATATTAACGATTTAAAAAAAAAAAATAATAATACCGATTGGATTTGAGAATTGGGTTTCGGGAACAACTTCATCTTCATCATCTTCATAATCGTATAACGGTAATTCTCTTTCGACACTTTGTTCACGTCTTGGTGGACCGTCTCGAAAGTCATTAAAAGGGTTGAACTCGCTTGTCATTGCTATATTATAGTGACTTGGATTCAACGGTGGAGGTGCCGGATAGTAGGCTTGTGGTGGAGGTTGAGGATAGTAGGCTTGTGGTGGAGGTCGGGGATAGTAGGCTTCTTGACCACGTGGTTGTGCTTGAACCTTCGGCCGGACCGGATGTGATCGAGAACCTCGACCACGACCACGACTTCGACCTTTTGATTTTGAACTTGGATCCATGTGATTGATTTTTAAAGTGAATTAGTGATTTGAAGAAAATATGGTAAAGTGAATTGTTGATTTAGAGGGGGTAATTTTTTATTTATTTATTATTATTATTTTTATTTTTTTTCTTTTGAAAATGCATCCATCAAACGGTAACAAATTAATGTGCAACGGTCGAAACATTTAAAGTCTATGCTTTTACCGAATCGGTAAACAATCCCGTATGTGATGCCGATTTGCCCATGCCGATCCGGTGGCAACGTTTTGCCGATCCATGCCGATCCACCTCGATGCTTTGCCGAGTACGTTGCCAGTCCCCTAATAGCAGTATGAAAATATGTAAATATATTGTCTATCTAAATGTCCGATTGTTTTTTTTCTCTCTTAATAATTAATCTACAAAATTTAATGTAGAATACTAGCTTTGAGTTCTTGAAATCTTGAATAAGCCCATGATCATTGGTTATATTAATTTTTTCGTTTTGAGTAGACCATCAACGTATTGAAGCATGAAGGACAGAGGCCCTGAGACCAGCCCAACACTGAAGTTAACTAATTCTTATAAAAAATTCTGGAAAATTTTCACATTTTGGATATTTTCCTAATTCTTTTGCTTTTTCGTGGCTGTAATTCCAAACTATAGGAGTCGTATTGGCAGGGGCGTAGCCAGGATTTTGCTTTTGGGTGGGCCAAATAATTTTCGATATACTAACGAGTATAAAAAAATCAAAATAGAATAATTTTTACGGTAGTAGTGAATTCTTAGATATTTTACAGGCACCGTCAATGTAAAAAAAAGGTGTCAACTAAATATTGGAAAAGATTTGCTACAGGACTTAGTATATTTTTTGTGGCTTGAATAGTTAAAATAGGCATATTTATACAACTTAAACAAAAATTTTGTGGCTTTATAGGTGGGCCATGGCCCACCCTACACCTCATGTGGCTCCGTCATTGCGTATTGGGTGTGAATCATATATGACCTTATTTATTAAATGCATTGACACCAAGTATGTTTTGGTTTTCGTCAATCAGCAGGCATGGTTAAATGGCATCCGGATGAACATTTTCATGTACAGTTACTCAAAAATTGATGAGGTACAAAAACAGCATGCGCCATTCATCATTTTTAAACTTTTCGCTAGAAATGCAATATTAATTCTTCCAAGAAAATGTATTTTCATTAGCAGGAAAATGGCAGCAAAGATAGCCAAATATACAGCCGGAGATGGAGATGAGCCTCTCTAGTCTCTAGATCAAAGTGCTAAGGGAATGGGTTGGTCGGCATTATATCAAGCGTCAGAGACTCACAGTTGTCTAACTTCTTACTTATGTTACAAGTAGTTACATGCAGTTTCTGGTGGTTAAGTTCAATTGTGTTTCCTTTTGTTTTATGATTGATTATCGCTTCTATATTATATATATAATAATGATGTCTTATAATTCGAAGATAAATACATGTTGCATAGTTAGCATTTCCAGCATTTCAGTTGGGATCAAGCACCTTTATGCCTCACATGTAATATAAACGTCCACTAGCATTGTTTATGTTTCAAGTAGTAATTGCAGTCCTACTTTTAATATGTTTTGGTGCTGGACTAAAGCCTAACAAAGAGTGTCAAATGAAACAGATGACTTGATTGCATCTGATGAACAACTATAACTATGACAAGCACAAATACTTCGTGATGATGACTAGGACAATTAATTTATATAACTTGAAATATGTTCAGGGGCCAACTCCTTATCGTTGGCTTATTATGCTCCTTCAAAGATAATGACAATGGAAGTTATAAAAATCTGATGTTGTGATGCCCTTTAAAAAGTTAAGCGATTCTATTGCTGTCTAACTGATCAAGCAGGATTTCGATGACCCTCGAAGTACTAGCTGCCAATTTCAGGTGTGACGTATACTTCCAAAGAGGAATTGAGCTTCTTTTAGCACTAAATTACTACCCAACAAAAGTATTTACATTACAACATAATTCCAGATATATTTACGAAAGCCAAAATTCCGATAAGCATAAAATACAAAGATAATAAGAACCCACTAAAAAAATATCAGCCCCGAATCAGCACTGCTGCAACGCGCGACAACCAAAATAACTCGTTTTATGTGTGCATTTACTCAATTAATGTTAGCTCTTTTATTCTTATACAAATTATCCTATAGATTAATATATATACACTAGTCAATTTTAAATCATGTAAAACTGCATATTTTACGCGCTTACTATCCCTCTGTTTACTCCCAAGGTCAGTGACTATGGCGGACTATAACCAATACAGGTGATCACCGCCTCCTCACTACTCAATATATGGGCTACAACAACCAACTACGGCTTCCTTCTCCATCTTTGCTGCCACTCTTTACTGCTAATACTTCAGTGAACTTCACTATTATTTTAATGGAACGAGTTTTACAAAAGGAAGTAATGAAACTTATCCACAGATGATCCAACATGATGTCAAAAAGACAAAAAATAACAATTAACTAAGATTAAAATAAGTTAGCTAGGCTTAACATACATCAATGCTAATATTAGAGTGCTAGGTGTGGTAACACCATTAACACAAAAAACGTGTTGCCACATTAACGTCATATTATATATCTTCATTAAATAAAAAATACAAATTACATTTTTTTTTAAAGTTACAAACTTAAAATTACGAAAAAAGAAAAAGAAAAAAGAAACTAAACTTATTAAACTTTAATTGATCTACAGCTCGCTATTTTAACACCCCACTATTTTAGCCCACTTACACATTCACAGTATTACATTTGATTTAAAAATAAAATAATAAAAAAATGAGTTTTGCTAACGACAATACATCTTGTTAACCACAGCCTTAAGGGTTGTCGATAGCAAAACCCTAAAAAAATATATACATAGTATTAAAACTTCATCTTCTCCATCCCGTTGCACATATACTAAAACATACACAATTCACACACTAAATACACACACCAAATACACAAACACACCTATTTTAAAAACAAAATGTTTCAACACACCTTGGTGGGTTAATTAACGCCCAACCCAACGCCGTTGGTGTTGTGGGTATGCAGGTATGGTAACGCCGGTGCCAGCAAGGCTCAACGCCGAGCTCGGCGTTACCACACCCAAGACTCCCGGTGGGTTTATTAAATGAGTGGGAAACAACTTTGAAGAATGTGCACAATTAACATAAGAAGATAAAACTTACAGCCACTGCGCGTACGTACATTCTCTATTTGATCAACTTCCGGTGGGTTTAACAGTAAAGACGGTTTGAACCACTGAAAGAACAAAAAGAACACTTGCAGCAAATAGAGCAATGACACTCCATGGACTGTTAAAATAAGTGCGCTTTAACTTCATAATCTTTCTTGGCAAGTAACCATTGCAGTGGTTATCCAATGTTTCCCATTGTTTACCATAGAAGAAATATTCCCACACAAGCTCTTTGCATAGTTTATTTATCATATTTGCTGCCTCTTCATTTGAACCTATATGGTTTATTAGTACTTTTGATTCTATTAATTTGGCAATGTCCTCTTTAGTATCGATCAGCATATCCATAGCCATGGCATATGATGTAACGTAAGGATCAACCATAGAAGACTGCTCATATGCAATGAGGTTCCGTAAAACCAACTCAGTGAAGTGATTAACACGCAGTGCCGGCATACTGAGAGTAGGCTTGAACCAAGAAAAGCATGAAAACCTATGCATCTTCACTTCCATCGCCATAGGCCATTTTGTATCTTGATGAGGCTTAAAGTGCACCCCTGCACTGTCAAGTTCAACAGCCGAGTGGATAGTTGAACTTGGAAAATATGAGGATACATAATATGTGGGCTTGTAACAATCATGCAAAAGGCCAAGAATATGATCATAAGTGGTATGTGTGCGACTAATTCCAATTTTTTTCTTTGATTGGAAGAGGTTCGGGAATTTTAGTAGTGGACGAATGAATTCAGTTAGAGAGACGCGCGATTCAAATTGCAAAATAGTGCACTGAAATACGATATTAAGAACAAAAAAAGGGATTTGATTCTCTAAAAGCACCAGGTCATAAGGTATTTGATGGTAGATGATTTTAGAAGGTATTTGATGGTAGATGATTTTAGATATTTCGTAATCGGATTCTGAAAGCTGGTGAATGAATTCAAGTATGAAACAAGCATCCATGACCATCATTTCTGTAAGCTCATTATCACTGTAAGTCTCCATTAATTCAGCATAGCATCCTTTGATTTGTTCTATTGAAGCAGCAACATGCTTAACACACTCTTGCAATGTTTCTTTTGGCGAAAATTTTAAACGATTCAATAGAGCATGGGCAAAATCAGCTTTTTTCCCCTCAAATGCTTGCAAATTTGCATCTTTTTTGTGAAGTGGTCCAATAGAAACCACTCGAGGTTTAAAACAACTTTGGCTGAGATTTCGGAGGCTACTAGGAGCCATGTAAATAGATGGTGAACATTTATTGGTAATGTTTGTTTTCTTTTCTACACTATCAAGAAGATTGCGGACAACTACATTTACATCTCCATGCCGCTCATCCTTGTTTTCCATTTGCGTGCTTTCCTCTGCAGTAATCTCTTTTAGCCAAGAAATTTGAAATTGAAAGAAAGTATATATAGATATAGATGTATGTGTAAACAAATGTTCAAAATTAACTAATCGAACAAAGAAGCGAATTGAGATTGCAAACTAGTTAAGGTAGTTATGTTGGACTAAGTTTAGATGCAATGATTGCTTTGTACGTGGGACTTGGGAGAGACGGACAGACGGTTTTGGCTGTATTAATAATGCATCCGCAATGCAAATGTTATTGAAGACTTTTTGTTTGAAAAATCACATTTTCACTAACTTGTACCAACCCTCTTAGAGCGAATGTTGGCTCGTGACAGCAAGGTGTCATAACACCGTAACATCAAGAAAGTATTATCATCTTAGGTGTCGTTTGTTTTTTCACAATAAACATTCTTTTCTTTTTTTTCACTTCTTTTGTCTGCAGGAGGGCAGAGGTTTCTGTTTATTTTTTTTAGACATAAGAGCTTCTTTTCAGTTCTTTCCTCTTGTAAATTTCAGACATTATCTTTCACTTCTTACCTTTTCTTTATATTCTTACATCTTCTTTCGCAAACCCTACATCTCTATCACAATATTCGTTTTTATATGTTTTCGTTTGTTTTTTTCCGTTTTCATTTTTTTATGTTTTCACATGTTTTTTTACGTTTTTGACTATTTATTTACGTTTTTGCCTGTTTTTTTACGTTTTCGTCAGTTTTTTTACGTTTTCGTTCGTTTTTTACATTTACATTTTCGTCCATTTTTTACGTTTTCGCCCGTTTTTTACGTTTTGTCTGTTTTTTACGTTTTCGTCTCTTTTTTATGTTTTCGTCCGTTTTTTACGCTTTCGTCTGTTTTTTTACTTTTTCGCCATTTTTTACGCTTTCTCCCGTTTTCTTACGCTTTCGCCCGGTTTTTTACGTTTTCGCCCGTTTTTTACGTTTTCGTCCGTTTTTTTAGGTTTTCGCCTTTTGTTTACGTTTTCGTCTGTTTTTTTACGTTTCGCTCATTTTTTTTAGGTTTTCGTCCGTTTTTTATGCTTTCATTTGTTTTTTACGCTTTCGTCTGTTTTTTATATTTCGCCCATTTTTTAACTTTAACATTTCAACACCAACACCCCAAAATCACCCTTTATTATAACACCACATTAACACCATATTTTGAGACCCGTCTTTTTAAAAAAATTACAAATTAAAATTAACCCCTTAACTAATATTTCATCCACTAAATAACCCCTTAACTAATATTTCATTAATTAAATAAAAATACAAATTACAAATAGTTTTAAAAAAACGTTAATTAAAAAAACATGCGATAACGGCTAAACTTCTTCATCTTCATCTTGATGTTGTCGCCAAATATGCTCCATAATGTTTCGTTGGGGATCAAGATGTGTATTTTCGTCTCGTATTTCTCTTGCTCTTCGACGATGGGCTTCACATCTGTCGATCCACCTATGTTGTCTATTTGGTCACTGATTAATAAACAATACGTTGAATTCACTTATTGCAAATTCTTGATCTTTTAAAATTATGTTATGCAATATAATACAAGAATACATAATTCTACTTATCCTGATAACCGCGTATTGACGTTCCGGTTGTTGCTCTTCGACTATTTCTAGAGATAGTTTCTGGCTCATACGATATCTTTTTCGAAAATAGTATAACGGATACTTATAATCTTTGTTAAAATAGTCGGTCATCAAAGCGGCAGCCTCACGTTCACGGTTGATCGGGTTATGGGTCAATCGAAGACGTTGAGCTTCTTGTTGTTGCATATACTCGTACGCTCGCATCATAAAGTAAACGCCGGTTTCGTCATCGACATTGAAAAATTGTTAACCTCTTCATCACTTTGATTCGAATCTGATGTGAAAGAATATGTTTTTTTTCATATATATATATATATATATATATATATATATATATATATATATATATATATATATATATATTATAACTGGAGGCGTTTGACTATTTTTTACCACATATTCATGGTCAATGCCCAGTAGGTTTCCACCTCATTGCCCAGTCATCAAGTTTTGAGCGCCATATCATCAGTATTATGTGCCATGTCATCATGTTTGGTTAAAATTTTTGTCCATGGTTTTTTTTTTCATTGCCACGTCATAATGTATGAATACGATTTTTTTTAATTCGTATTTTAATTCAAAATTCGAATTTATTTTTCAAAAAGTTGACACTTGCAGGATTCGAACCTGGGTCTTGGCATCCACATACAAGCATGTCAACCAGTGGAGCATGTAAGTTATCGTGATTTGATAATTGAAAACAATTATGTCATGCTTTAATAACTACTGCATTCACAAATGTAAAATAAAGCTCACTCCATTCATTATACGGTGTATACTTTTCCACAAAACCCTAATTTCACTCATTCACACACACGATATTTTTTACAGTATATTTTTCCAAAAACCCTAATATCTCATTCATCTCATTATCAATGACACGATCTTTTTTTCTTTTCTCATTTGATGTGCAGGTGGTTCGTTTTCTTTGTTGGTAATATGTATCCAGGTATGTTGTTTATTTTATGGATTCATGTAAGGTCTTATTTCTGGTCTTGCTATGAGCTTCTAACTCTTTGGATCGATGTTCATCCAATATGTTATTTTATTAAGGAAGGGTTTACGGGGGCAGTGCAATGGTCCAGGTGTGAGTTTAAGCTATTGTTTTGAGTATTTGCATTCATGGGAAGATCAAGGTAAGGATGTATTTTGTGAGGTGGGTTTGTAGTTGATGCAGTTGAATCAGTGTAAATTTAGAAAAACCACAGGTACGTCGGTGTTTAGAACTCATAATATTTTGTTGTTTTAGGGACGCAATACGATCCCAGTTATGACAGCGATTGTGGGTGGCAACCTCTTAAAATGTAAGTTAAGATAATAAACTGACATTCTCTGTATTTTGTTGCGTGATGATCTGGTATCTCGCTACCACTTGTCTGTGGAATAACAACAGTTAGATTGTTTAATTACAGGCCCACATCACAAGAATTGAGAAGGCTTGACAGTGTATCTCGATCACCCATATATGCATCATTCTGAAAGATACTTGATGTGTCATCAACTATAAGGGATTAAGGGCGTTTAAATCCGAGGTAATAGCTATACTAAAACTTGGTTATATATAGATTCATATCAGGAAAAAAAAAAATAGGATTATGAAATACAAGCTCATATGCCCAAATTATATAAGCTTACTTTTTACGCTCACGCTCTTAATGATGATGACCTATTTGAACAGTGAATGTCCTCTTTTTGATACTGTCACGGGTCAAAAAGTTCCTCCAGAATTGGATGAAGCCCTTGAGGTTGAATACAATAGACTACTTGATGAAATTTAAAGAAACATGGGTTCTTAGTTTTCCTGGTCTTATGTGTTGTTTATCTAACACTTAAGAGTTCCAGGTTTGCTTGATTGCTGATAAAGACACAAACAAACCGAGAGGATATGCTTGCATAGAGTACATGCATACACTTGATATGAATTGAAAGATATTTATTTTTGTTTTTATTTTTACTCAAGTCTTACTTCTGTTATATATTCTTATGTCACTCTTGTATTTGCATATCTGATGGTTGATTTGTTCAATGAACAGATACATGTAAACAAGCTGATAGGAGGAAGCTTGATAACAGAAGGGTGCTTGTGGATGTTGAACATGGTAGAACTGTTCCTAATTGGTGACCCCGTAGACTTGGTGGTGGCCTTGGAACAACCAGGGTTGGAGGTGAAGAAGTTAACCAGATGAACTCTGGGGGGTAAACTTTCTTTTTTCTATGAATTCAATGCAGCTCATGCTTGCATATTATGGACTAAATTCTACCTATATATTCTACGGTATATAGAAGTTAACGTGAGATTTTTTCAATGAGGCGTGGGAGATCTTTTGTGTATTATCTGATATACGTAAAAGATATATAACTACATATCAAGTCTATATTTTTATGTTACTATGCAAGTATCCAGAATTTCAAATTCGACTAGAATGGAATGGTTACCAGTTTTTTAGTTATATGGAGTGGGTTCTTATCCACATATATCATTAGTTAGTGTTATGCTCAATTTTGGCATTTTATCTTAGCCTTGGCACAAAGTCTGTACTTTTCTATTTAGATGTTTATACCACATTTGTTTATATTTTGTTCTAGACTCCACACTCTTGCATAAGCTTGCTCAAGATGTTTGTACGTATAAGTAAATAAGCTGAAATTGGCAATTTGTTTACTCAATGTACTAATCAGCAAACAACTCTGATGGTCAGAAAACAACCGCAATCATGGGGGACAGCTCGACCTGTTGATCCAAGAGCTACCGAAGAATGAGAATGAATTAGAGATTTGCCTCGAGAGTGGTTAGTACATTTATATTAACTTTACTAAGAAAACAGTCCAAATAGTCTACTTAGAGACTTGAGACGCTACATCCGAATGCTAACATCCTTACGTTGTCCAAGTTTGACAATCTAGAAGTAGTCTCAATTCCCGGTCAAATAATCGAGATGTTAACTGATTGTTTACATGGCTGTTATTACTTAGGGGATCATGCCGTCGAAACCAACCAGGGGCTCAACCTGGTCTACATGAATGCTGGACAAATCCATTTGAGGTTATCACACAGGCTGTGAAGTAAGTTTTTTTATATAAAGACTATTATTGTATTTGGAAATTACAAGACATATTGATTGACGTATAATCTAAATCTGGGTGTGGAACAGGGACGTTGAGAACCACATGCAAACATTTCATCACCGGGATAAGAAAAAGGTAAGAATGCTCACTCCCTATAAAGTTTTCTGAATCAACTTAGGATATGTTATGTCTTATATTTTGTGATTTTTGTTGGTTGACATAACAGTTACCGGGATTACTTGACTGGTTTGGCTGGTGCACGTGGGATGCTTTCTACACCAATGTCACAGCGGAGGGTGTAGAAGAAGGCCTCAAAAGGTAGTCCAATAAGTACTTTATATTTAATAGTTCATTAGTTCATATGACTACTATCATTTTGTAATATAAAGAGAACTCGAGTGTGGAAAATGAACCTCAATTGGTTTATGATTGCAGTCTTTCAGAGGGAGGGACTCCCCCATGCTTCCTCATCATAGATGATGGTTGGCAACAAATTGGGAATGAGAACAAGGACCCGAATGTTGTTGTGCAAGAAGGAGCACAGTAAGTTTTCTTTCCATCTTGGTGTCGGGATTTGTGTTTTGAAACGAAATTATCTGATTTCATATGTTGTATTTCCTTAATTTATTAACAACCAATAATTGACAAACATGTGTATCAGTTGATTATTTCAACTTCAAATAGGAGAAAAACATACAAACAATATTATCTACATTGTTGTTTGTTACAACTAATTATTTGTTTGTGATCGTTCATATCACATAATCATTTTCAAAGCACACGCTAACACACCCTGCACAACTCATTAAATCTTCTTTATGAACACGCTTAACTATTCATTCTCCGTTTCTACTTGAAACTTCATTCCCTATGTTGACTTGCCCCTCAAAACAATCTTGCAGGTTTGCCAACAGACTAACAGGATAAAAGAGAAAGAGAAATTCCAAAAGAAGAAAGATGATCATGCCCCAGGATTAAAACATGTCGTAGATGAAGCCAAGGAAAATCATAATGTCAAGTATGTTCACCACTCTAAATTTGATATCTTTCAATGAAAATTTCGTAAGGCATATTTTGTTAAAGTTGATTATCGGATTTATGCTATTGCAGATATGTGTATGTTTCGCATGCGATTGCAGGCTACTGGGGTGGTGTTAATCCAACCGTTTCTGGTATGGAACATTATGACCCGTCTTTGGCCTACCCGGTTCAATCTCCATGTGTAAAAGGAAACCAACCAGATATAGTCATGGACAGCCTTGCAGTTCATGGTCTAGGTCTTGTGCACCCCAGAAAGGTTTTCAATTTCTACAACGAGCTTCACGCGTATCTTGCTTCATGTGGAGTTGATGGAGTCAAAGTCGATGTTCAAAATATAATAGAAACTCTTGGAGCTGGCCATGGTGGGAGAGTTTCACTTACCCAAACCTACGTCCAGGCGCTTGAAGCTTCGATTGCAAAAAAATTTAAGGATAATGGATGCATTGCTTGCATGTGTCATAATACTGATGGACTATATAGCGCCAAACAAACTGCAATTGTTAGAGCGTCCGGTGATTTTTACCCTCGTGACCCTGCATATTTCTTCCGTGGCCTACAACACACTATTTCTTGGGGAGTTTATGCAACCTGATTGGGACATGTTTCATATAAGTACTAATAACTAGAGACGACTATATCGCGCATGTTGAGTAAGGGGTCAAAACTGGTTATGTTTAAATGGGTCTGTTTTTTTATTAGGATCAAAATTAGTCCTGGTTGGGTTACCTTCTAATAACAAATGTATACAGGCAAAATGTTAATTAGAATTATAATAACAACTGTATGCACTAATATTTAGAATTTTGAGACTTACCCGTTCAACCCATTACCCTTTTAGCTGATAATTTTTTGTTTGATGCGTTGAAAACAAGACGCAACCCATAATGGACTCATTCATAATTTTTTTTTTTTTTTTTTTTTTTTAACGGTGTGCTACAGAACTCAATAATCAAGCGCTGCGCCTACACACAAGCGATAATCTCACAGCTATTTTCATTTGCTTCCCTTTTCGAATTGAGCCTCCAAAGTTGTGGCGTCCAAAACGTGGATCAGAGAAAGTGCACAGTACACACGAGTCAATATGCTTCAAGCAAAGAACTGAACTCGCCATATTCCCCAGATTATACCTATCTGACGGTACATTTGTTAAATTTGTGTTGGTTATAAACTTATTATGTTATAATTAAATGTGTACTGTGATAAATGAGATGTTGAATTTGCCTAATTTATGTGTTCAGAGTTACTATAATGTGTATGGTGAATAAAAATACCTCATTCAACAATAGAATTAAAACAATAAAATAATTGGCAATTCATTTATATTCGAGTTAATATTTTCGAATTAAAACCGTTTAATAACGCATTCACTAAATTCGGTATTTTCAGTATTTGCAACTTGGTGATATTGTCTAAGTGAGCAAGATACAAAGAGTAATTGTTCATGCCATCGAGTCGTAGTCCATAAAAATTCTATATTGGGTAAAGGGTTAGAAAAAAGGATTGTGAAATCATAGGTGTGGAATAGCAATGGTCAAGTTTCTCTTTTATTTATTTTATTGTTTTAGAAAAATAATAGGGTTAGAAAAAAGGATTATGCGTGTATGTAGAAGTTCACAAAAGTTGCAGTATGGTGTACGAAGTGAGAGACCTACTAATGCATTGGAAAGGGGACTTTGTTATGATAAGTGTGCTGATTTTGGTGCGCTTGAACCAGACTGGACTTCTTTCGCTATAGTAAATTATGTCAATGATAATTATAAGACATGCCCACCCATCGGCCGGGCTTCGACAACACATGCATAAAATATTACACTATCAATGGATGAAATTATGCACATTCCAATGCAAAATTTGTAAGTCAACCGTACAACATTAGATTTAAAACACAATTCATCAACACACATCAACTTAAAACATAACAAATATATTAAAAAAAACTAATATTATCTGTAAATTATTAAATTAAAATGTAAAATTACAAGTCAAGCTCACCCATCGGGCGGGCTTCGAAATATATATATATATATATATATATATATATATATATATATATATATATATATATATATATATATATATATATATATATATATATAATTCTAAATCACACCTATCAATTATTACAATTAATTAACGACCAACTAATATTAAGAAACAAATCATTAACCATAATTTCACGATAACTAAAACCATACGAATTATCATTATAAGTCATGCCCGCCCCTTGGGCGAGCTTTGATGTCTAGTATATATATATATATATATATATATATATATATATATATATATATATATATATATATATATATATATATGGGTAACGTTCTAGAGAAAAGTCCACTTTGGTAGAAAAGTGAGAAAAAAAGTTATAGGGTTTAATTTGAAACATCTCAAACTTCAGGGGTATGTATTGAAACATGCCCCCACCCCACCCCCCCCCCCCCCCCCCCCCCCCCGCAAAATTTTTTTTTCATGCCAAATTTTTTTTTTTTTTTTTTTTTTTTTGCAAAAAAAAAAAAAAAAATTGGCCAAAAATTTTCCCGCCAAAAATTTATAACCCAGATGCACCTTTTTTTTTTAGTGCATCTCAGTTATAAAAATTGGTGCATCTCAGTTATAACTATGATGCACCAATTTTTATAACTGAGATGCACTAAAAAAAAAGGTGCATCTGGGTTATAAATTTTTGGCGGGAAAATTTTTGGCCCAAAAAAAAAAAAATTTTTTTTGGCGGGAAAAAAAAAAATTTTTTCGGGGGGGGGGGGGGGTGGGGGGTGCGAATTTACAAAACCTCCTTAAAGAATGAAGAAAAATACAATTAGGTCCCTGTAGTTTGGTGTGAAAAAAAGAAGGGGCTGATTTGTACACTTTTCTCACTTTTCTACCAAAGTGGACTTTTTTCATGAACCCACCTCTATATATATCTATCTTAACTAATTATAAAGGAGATTTGGCCAACAAGTCAAAAAGTGAAAAACTGAAATTAATGTAATCCCCATTTTGCCATTGTCCTTCTTAACTACATATGTGCATTAACTACAATCAATCCCCATTTAATCAACCACTATCTACTTTTTTTTCGTTTAATTAAATCTGCTTCTCAAAATTTAACCTACACTCTCTCTCCCTCTCAAAATTTATTATATCATCACCATCATCAAACCAAACCCTAGCCGCCCCATACTCCGGCCACCACAGCCGCCACACCGCCGCCTCCCATAACACACCACCACCACCATTCGAACCCCCATCATCTCATCTCTTTGATCTACTACCACACGCGCCCTACCCCCTAACTTTACTCTCGTTACCACCTCAAAATCACCACATCTTGTTTATTTTTGGAGGTCTCACGTCTTGGTCTTGTAAAATCGAAGGTAGGGTTAGTCACAAGAGACTTGTGACTCGTATTTGAATGAAACGCGACCCACGGGTCGCGAGTTATAATTATTTGATTGATTGATTTATTTATTTTTTGGGATGGTAAAACTCAGCTATGTCTGATGTTTTACTGACTAAAAGACGTGATAAGATGCAGATTCTAAATGGGTATGTTTTTTTTGGGCTGATTGATTAAATTTAATGAATTGATTGATTTTCTTGATTGATAAAAAGGGTTTTTGTTATTGTTGTTGTTTTATAGGAGGACAACAGGACTGACGAGGCGTTCGACGAAAGGACAGTGGTCTGCTCAAGAGGATGAGATATTGTGTAAAGCTGTTAAGCAGTTTAATGGCAAGAATTGGAAAAAGATTGGTACTTTTTATTATCTTACGACTCGTTTTATGTTTTTAAGAGTTGATTTATCTTTTTGATTGATTTTACGGCGGAAAGTGATGGTTCTTTTGATGTGTGGTTGTTGTTTCAGCTGAGTGTTTTAAGGACCGGACTGATGTTCAGTGCTTGCATCGATGGCAGAAAGTTTTGAACCCTGAGCTTGTTAAAGGTCCTTGGTCTAAAGAGGTTCGTTATTCAATAATTCCAATTTAATTTTTTTTTGTGAAATGGACAAATGACTTATTTATGCGACATTGAAATAACTTTATATCAATTTGTCTGAGATTTATGATTACCGATCAATTGCTAGCAAGAGGGTTGGATAAAAGTTACCTCAACCGAAAAAATCATTATTTTTTACAAAAAGTTTTTAATTTAGTTTGAATTTTGCTTGTCAAAGTCTATATATTTCATTTGATTTCGGTTTCATTTTTGATCTGTAAAACATTGATATTTGGTAAGGTAATGTTGTCTTACTTAAGTTACATATGGATTATGGCTTCTTATGGCTTAACTCATACAATATTCAAGGAAGATAATGATTGGGAGTTGCAAAATGAACCAATGATGTCTGCTATAATAACTTTAAACTGATCGTACTAAAGTTTCTGAAACTTAAGTTGATTAGAGAAAAAAAGACACAATTGTGATTGCAAAATAGGATTATCTTAGTTACAGGGCCAGTAGTGGTTAAGGAAGCCAAAAAAAGCAGTAACATAAGCCTTGGTGGAAATTGAGCAGTAACCTTATATCTTGCAAAAATAGGTATAAATATGAAAGGTTGTTGCATAAACAGGTAACAAATAACTTACCTGGATTAATTGGTAAAAAAGTGAAATATTGTTGCATGAATAAGTATTTTGCCTTTGTCATATTAGCTAAAGTTTATATTACATTACTGAATCTCTGACTTTCTGATGATTAATGGGTACTTTTGTCTTCAATGTATATTAATCTTTCTTAACACTTTAAAACATACTCAGGAGGATGAGAAACAAGTTTGGTATCCGGGATTCTTGTTTCTTGGTGAATTTTGTTGTGTAAATTTGTAAGTTTCTTTGTGAATTTTGTTATCAAAAGTTATGTTGTTAATTGTTCGTTATACTCTGGATTTTTTAAATAATTTTGTAGTAGGTTTGAGTTTAGCATTTGCTCCTTCACGATAGATCAGAAAATTAACTTTCGCATAGATTAGAAAATTATCTTTTTCACTCTTTTTTTATAGCCGTTGTGACTTAAAAAATAAATAAATAAAAAAAAAATAATTAAACGTTTGAATTTAAAAGATCCCGCCTTGTATTTAATTTTTGAATTTAAAATTTATCCCGTGCAAGTACTTGACCTAATAACATTCTGTTTGTGCAGGGACCTCCAAAACACGTCCCAGGTGAAATGTGAGGCTAAAAAAGACGAAATTCTAAGAGCGGCCAGAGTTGCACTTTTTGCAATAAATTTTGCTATCTCAGATGACCCTAAAAGTAAATCCATAATCATTCTAAAATTAGTTCATTTCAGTTTACACTATGCATTGCTTTAAGACCCATGATATATGCTTTCAGGTGGCACCATTTCAGTTTACACTATGCATTGCTTTAAGACCCATGATAGATGCTTAAGTAATGGGTCAAAAAGACAACTTAATTTAAGTTGTCTTTTTGACCAATTGCTTATAGTTGCTTAATTTAAGTTGTTTTTTTGTAGGGTTAAGTGGTTCACCTTTGAAAAAAAATAACAAATGCACAGGTAATAGGCATTCCCAAACAGCCCTTCAAAAAGTTCAATTATCATACGTGCATTTTGTATACATTTTATATTTTAATATTAACTGATCCCATTTATCGGAATATAGGATGCTTCCCTAGGAACTAACTGATTAGTTAATAAGCTTGAAATCTAGATATCGACAGGTAAAAAGAATCAGTTGTAAGGTGGATGTTGTTTGTGTGCTTGGTTATAATAATTAAATGTGTCAATTGACCTGTTTGGAAAATAGTCATGTTGTGTACATGTGATAACATAGGTGTATTGACTTTGTAAAATAATCATGCTCTGTTCTTTTGGAAACATATGGCCATTTTTTAGGAGTTATCTGGAAACCAGTTACCAACTCTGTAAATTCGTCGGTTGTCACGCTTTTTACTGAGTGATTGCATTACAGCGTGATACAAAACAAGTAATAGCTTTTCATGGAATGATGGAGGTTGCAACTCAAGGTGAACCTGTATTTTGTTAACTGTTTGAGGTTACTTATTAAAATTTCTCATTTGCTTATTCAGTTTTTGTTAACTATTTTGGCTGATATACGTTGTTACTAATAGGCTGCTTTAAAGTTGTTGATTCCAAAATAATAGTATGTTAGAAGTTCATAAACTTACATACTCAACTATGTTTAGTATTGATACTCAGGCCTTTATATCTATAGGAAACCAGCAAGGCTTGGGATGCTTACACCACTCCAAAATGTAGGTTGTTGCTTCAGGTTTTCCAAATTTGAAGTTAGTGGTTTGTAAATATGCGGAACAAAATGAAGGTGGTCTATTGGAACGTTAGAGGCATGCTTTCCCAGCTTCAAATATGTTGTTCACAAGTATAAAGAAGCAAACTGAACCTGTATTTTTTTTTATATAAGTGAATGTTTTTATATGTTGTTTGATAGATGTTAAAAAATTTTCTTAGACTTTAGTTATCGTGTAGTACAGCCGTTTGCAATTACATTATGATATGTTCACGTTCTATTTTCAACGCTACATAAAACACTCACCACAATATTACAAATCGTTAATTATCTGCCGCTAGGAACCGTTGCTATGCACGGGTATTCGTCTAGTATATATATATATATATATATATATATATATATATATATATATATATATATATATATATATATATATATATATATATATATATATGATAAGGTTTGAATTATTTGTGTGAAAAATAGTTAATAGTGGCATACTATATATGGCTGGGCATTTAAAAATAATAAAAATCTAAAAATATAAGAAAAGAAAAAGCCTGGGGTTTTTGATTTATTTATTTATTTTATTTTTTTAATTTTAAAATCCAACCTCAAAACTAGGGGGTAAAATGTTTTTTTCCCCTTACGTTACAACGCACTTTGGTCGGGCAACTCCCAGCTCAATGTCATTGTGCAACGCCGGATCACAGTGCCGGCTAACGTAAAGCCACGTAGGCATAACGCAACCCTCTGCGTTATGACATCGTGCGCTCTTAGGGAAAAAATGGTGCCTAACAAAGTTTGATGATTTTTCAAATTAAGTCATTCAAACTTTAAAATAACTACAAAAATCATCCAAGTTTCAACATTGTTCCATTATTGTGTAATTGTTCAAAAAAACTATCTTTAAGATATTCATATGTATATTGTTGGGTAGTACCGTAACAATAAATACCCACCACCTTAATTTCACTAACCCCAATCAAGTTAATGTACAACCAACTTATGCACCGGTTCGAACAAAAATGAAAGTTGGTTACCATTTCATGATTTTCACCCATAATCTTACTTCAATGCTAAAAAGCTATTGCAAAGCTTTTAATTTTCTATTTTATTAATAAATAAATAATTGATATGAGACAGAGTTTTGCTTAAGTTAATCCTCAAATGAGAAAAGCTTTTTAGTGATTATTTTCAGAGAGAGAAAAAAAAGTCATTGTTTTACCTCGCATTTGAGATGCCCTTATTTTTATATGGTTTTTAAGCGGTGTAATGCGACGGATTTTTAGGAGCGTCTTAATCAGGGCCGGATTTGAGCCTATGTAGAGTGATCAGCTACACATGGCCAATATCATTTAGGGGCCTCACAGTTGATCCAACTTGCATAGTGGTATACAATCCAGCTTAAATAAAAGCCCATTAGAACTATTTTGCTTTTCCTTGGCAATGTCCCTGCTATCTTTTCAAAGTTATTGCCAGAATTGCTGATATAATTGTTCAGATTTTTTTTCTTAACTAGACGAGTACCTGTGCATAGCAACAGAATTTTCTAGTGGCAAACAATTATAGTTGTGATATTGTTGTAAGCGTTACGTGTAAAACTATAACCTTCAAGCCAGATTCGATTTTAGCAACTCAACCAAAAGAGCCATCATCAGAAAGCACAACCAAAACTTATAACATCAAAAACTTCATCGGCCTCAAACAATATCAATGGTCTCAAACTCAAAAAACATCATGTGCCTCGAACAATAACAAAACCGAAATACAAATAACATCACATGTAACCGAAACCACAACCAACTAACAAAACATAGACGAAAACCTTTAGATCTAACACAGCCTATCACGATGTTAGTTTATAGTTGGTTACTAAAACTAACAACAAAACCATCTACCCATCTAGATTTGAACGAAATAACAAACACACTTAAACCAACCACAAAATCACTTACCAAAACCACTTAGCGCACCATAACAACTGTGAGAGGTTGGTTATGGTGGCGACAATTTTAGTGGCAACAAAGAAGGGTTTGTGGAGTAAGTTGATGATGTGCGGCAATTTAGAGAGAAGAGGATAAGTTAGTGTGATTTTTCTCTTTTTAGTGTTCAAGTCTAGGTTTGGCTTATATATGGTTTATGGTGGAATAAAGGAATATATGAATAGAATCGGTTCAAAAATTGAAACTGATATCATTTATAATTGTGAAACGCATTTTCGAGAAGAAGGCAAGTGTGAGTTTAATAGTTGACAAAAATAGTGACCATGAATTAATATTGGAGCGTGTTGAGGAAGATTGATTCAAGAACATTAATCACATATAACTTTTCACGTCAGCTTTTCCTGTATACATATTGTAGTATTAGGTATCACGTGTAACCAGAGTTGAAAGCACGATGAAAAATACATATCATAAAAGAAAAAAACCATAACAAACAATCAAAAAATAATTAAGAGTAGATATCGCCAATTCAAGAACGGGACTGAGGCACGTGTTTGACATGCTTCCCTTAAGACAAAGGAGCAACACGTGAAGATGATCCGGGACGAACGCATGAAGAAGAGCTACAAATTGTTAGTGAGATATACAACAAAATAAATCATCAAAGTCTTAAATCCGATTTAGTGTTGCACGTTGAACAAATGAACGGTATTTTATCATTTATTTTGAATTTTTATTGTAATATTTTTAAATTTATTTGAATTATTATATAATATTTTTTTAATTGTTAATGATGTTTTAATTTTATAGTTAAAAAAATAAAAATTTAAACATTTAAAAAAAATGAAGATGTAAGTCGTCTTGTTACACCAAGTGCGTCGTTGTCACTGAAATAGTTTAAGAGAGTAGAAGTTGAGGTGGCAGAGAAAATGAAAGTCGCCTAGAGTTCTTATTAAACCCTGACTAATGTATCAATATTTTCACATTTGTCATGACTTACGCTTTGTTCTCAAGTCAAATTTTTATAGAATGGAAGGGGATGAGATGGGAAGGGGAAAGTAGGGAATGACTCTATGAAGAAAGTGGTTATTTTTATTTGTGTTATTTAGTTTTTATTATAAATTGCAAGGAAAGGAAAGCAAGCTATCCAAATTACAAGTATACCCTCAAAACATAAATTACTCCACTCATGAAATACTATCTGATTCGCCTCAAACGGTCAGATAATATTAACCAAGTAATGATCAACAACACAGTCTAAGGCAAATGCTTCCGTGGAATACAGTGTTTCCCCGGGTCGTAATGTCCCAACGAGGTTGTGATGGTATTAAAAACGAATCTGTGATTAAGTGAATGTGAACAGGTAAGGGTATAAAGTGTGTGTGTGATTACACTAGGGTTTTATAACTTAAAATAACTTAGATAAACTATTTTAATGATTACGTGAAACCTAGATATCTAAAAACGTTTAAAACCTAGAACGCGTACGTTTAATTTAATCTACGTAAACGTACGAAACAAAAACAATTTTAACTAAAGTATTATTTTATATACCTTAGGGGCTTAAATGCAAATTAAATAAACTTAAAATATTTATTTTATAATTATTAATTATTTAGTTAATTATTTTTATTTAATAACTATATTAATTATCTAATAATTAACTAATAAATAAGAAAATGTAAAATAAATCTTAGAAATGTAAAATTAAAATTTGTAAAAGTCTAAAATATTATAAAACTTATTTTAAAAATAAAATTATATTTTTCACACTATTATTCTAATTATTATTAATTATTAACTATTTAATTATTACTTAACTATTTATATGATTTAAATTATTATAAATACTAAAAAGACTTAGATAATTAAGAAGATTTTTATACATCTAATTAACCATCACAGGAATCCTAAAAATTATAAAAAGTTTATTTTATATATTTTTAAACTAGTTAACTAATTATTATTCTATTTATTAATTAATTATCAATTAAACTATTTAAATTATAAAAACTAGTAAATTAACAGTAAAAATTATGGAAAATTTTGTAAAAATGTTTTACAACATATACAAGCTAGAAATAATATAAAAACTAGGTGTTACTATGTAAAAATTAATTATACTATTTATAACTTAATTATTGATTAATTATTTATAAAAACTATTATTAATTCTAATAAATACTAAAAGACAAAATTAAAATCTGAGAAAATTATTATAAGTACTTTAACCTAAAAGGAAATTAATAAAAATATAAAAACACAACTTACTTAATAAAAATCTAAAAATGAAAATTAAAATTAAATTATATTAAATAGAAACTGTCACTTGTTTTTATATTTGTTTTTCTTGAATTTTCTTTTACCAACCTATTTTATACCTAAAAATAACTAACTTTTGTAAAAACAATATTTTTATAACTTAATAATGAGCTGTATATAAGCTAAGAACCAAGACAGTTGACTTTATTTGACCACCTAAGCAAATAAGCTCAAATGAGCTTGTGTGGGACCCACTATGGTAAAACTTGATTGCTCTGAGTTGTTTGAACAAGTTAAAGCGAAAATATGCTAAATAAGCTCAGTAGATAAGCTGATAAGCAATAATAAGCAATTTGATAAACCAAAAGCAACACAGAATAGGGACAAACAAGATGGCTTATTTCAGGTGGGGTCCACTGGGAGCTAGGTCAAATAAGTGGTCAATGGTTGTTCCCTGGTAGGAGGGGGTTCAATGGTACGAAGTTGGAGGTGTGGGGCCCACTGTGATGGTCACAAATCACCACCAAAGTGGTGGTGATGGGTGAGTCTGCTGGTGTGCAGGGGAGATGTTCTCCCTGCAGTTGTGTTTGGGGGTGAGTGGGGCCCAGGGTAAAATTCCTAAAAATGTAAAAACTATGGAATACTAAAGTAGAGATGGTAGACAACAAGTAGGAACAAATTTCAACTCCTAAAACCTTATACAAAATTCAAAACAATTTCCCCAATATTTGGAAAAATCTGAGATAGGTGCAATTGACTTTTTGATGAAACTTGTATTGTTGACTTTTGTGAACTTTGAATCCAATTTAACTACTGATTATGATGTTCTAAGCTAAAATAAGGTTATCTAAAGTTAAAACAACAACTTTTGAACACACAATGATGATTATGGACCCTAAACTTATGACAGTTAACTGTCATGCAAAATTAGAGGTGAGTTTGACTATTTTATAAACAAAGACTGGATTTGTTGCTTTCTAAGACCTAACTAGACCCAAAGAAACATGACTAAACATAAAACAACAATCAAAACACCCCTAAACCTATCTAGATCAGATCATCCAAACACCCCTATATACCCTGGATTTTGTGATTTTCAAAGATTTTTACTGATTTGTCCCATGATTTTGAGTCACAAGAACTAATTATGATACAAAGAACCAGTTTAAGCACAAACTCAAAGAGATTAACAACTAATGCATCAAAATCACAATTTGAGCAATAAAGGCAGTGGAGATTTGATAGAGTACAAATATGAATCTTACTAAACAAACTAGCTATTTTAAGCAAGCAATCAACTAGAATATACCAAATAAGCATAAAAATGCTGATATAATAAGCTATAAAGTATTGTTACAGTAAGTAGTAAAAATCAATATTTGAGCTTACAAGAGGAATCCAAGCACAAATCAGTGAACCAAAAGCCAAATACACTTCCTAAAGCCTCCCTTGAGGCACTAATACCCTTGCAATCCAAAAGCAACCATGATCCTTGCTTCTTGTACTTGTTTCACTGAATTTTGATTTTCTAGCTATTTATTTTATATTTTTGAATATTTTTGCTATTGTGAGTTAAACTGACTTGAACACTTTAGGAACTTAAGAAAACTTATAAATTAGCTTAAATGACTTTATAGAAACACTGATCACACCTTATAACAATATTAAGTGAGATTGTCAAATTCACTCAAAATTGTCAAATATGGATTTAGGATAAGAAACTTGCAATTAAGGTTTAATTAAAATGAAATTGCACTGATAATGAAGATTACAACTGTTTTTTACTAGAAATTACAATTAGAAAAGTAAATTATACTACAACGACTAAACTAAGCTAAGGCTACACTAATACTTTTCTCCTCTGCTTCCTTTGCTTCTTTATAGGGACTTTTAGGCATCCACTTGAGTTTCTGAGTGTTTCCCATCACATCTGGTCCGTTGGTTTTGTCAAATGAATCACCGCCCTTCAAATTACTTTTTGGCGGGAAAAAGGGGTTTTGGCAGTTAGGGATTGCGTGTGAGGGTTCTAGGGCATTAAGTGCGCCTTGGAAGTTTTGTAAAGCGGTGGAGATAAGGTAGACAGCTGGGGGTGGTGATGTGGAGGCAATACCAGTGAGGTGGTGGTGGTTTGGGTGTTCTGTGTGAGGGAGAGTGGTAAAGGTGAGGGTGGTATTGCAGTTTGACCGGGGTCAAACTTGCAAAGGGTGTGGGCTGGTAGTGTAGATGGGCCAGGGATCACATGGGCTTGGGGTTTTAATAAAAGGGTGGGTTTGTAGTTTTAGTGTTTGGATTGCTTTTTATTTTTATTTTTGGTCCATTTGATTTGTAGAAATAATTAACAAGGACCAAAAATGTAATTTCCTGAAACTTGGGGGCTGGATTTTGTAAATCTTCAGAAGTAGTCACAAGGGTTTTTCTTGCCAATGGTGAATAGTATAAGGACCATAGTTTCATTTTTTCACTTTTGAACACCCCAGGGACTAAATCTGCCAACTTTGTAAACTCCAGGGACCAAACATGTAATTTTACCAAACTTTCCAACCAAGGACCATTCCTGCAATAGAAGATTAGTATAAGGACCAAAATTGATTTTCTCAAAGTTTTTACATCCCAGGGACCATTTATGTCAATTTCCAAAGTTGAGGGACTAAACTTGTAATTTTATGAAACTTTGCACCAAAGGACTAAATATGTAACTTAATGTTTAAAAAGGACCTTTGGTGATTTTTTCATGTTTTTAGAATAACCAGGGACTAGTTTTGCCAATTTATGAAACTTGAAACTGCCAATTATGCAAACTTTGTACGTTTTTCATCTGTTTTTGATTATTTTGCATTTGAAACATATAAAACACACTTCTAAGATATTTTAAGTATTATGATGCATATTTGAGTGTTTTTGGATGTTTTGGCAGCTCAGATTGGTATAGAATGATGAGTATTAGACACTCATCAATCCCCCACACTAAACTATTGCTAGTCCCTAGCAATCTTTTGAGAAAAACTTAATGGATTTGAAAAACTCTTTACCAAAAGCCATCACTTCTGGAGTAGCCAGATGTAAGAACTGTGGTACACCTGATAACCGTGTGATTTTGAGCAAACCACCAGCTGTCAACGGATTTGATTTGTCTTTACCAAAATCCGTTTGCTTCTGGACTAGCCAACTCTTGATGGAATAGTCAACATCTTGGTGAGCTGATTACCAATTATGGTTTTTCCACGGCCTTTACCACAAGCCATAATCTTGCGGGCTAGCCAACTCATTAGCTTTTGAGGATAATGGGGAGTTGAGGAACCATACAATTTTTGGCAAATTGCAAGCCATAAACGGGTTTGAGTTATCTTTACCAAGAACCGTTTGCTCCTGGATTAGCCAATCCTTATGTGGGTTAGACATGGCGGACTGATAACCATTTATTGCGTTCTAAGTGAGAAAAAATTTTAAAATTTGGGCTAAAATGGGGGTTCTTGATGGAACATGTGTTTAAATTCGTTAGAATAACGAATCTCCCCCCACACTTAGAACTAAATATTGTCCTCAATATTCAAAGTACCGGGTGTTAAACCAACACTTAGAACGTAAGAAGAAAATATTCCATAGCCTTTATTTAAGATGTATATACATACAATTATTTTCTTAGTTAAAACTTCTTAAATAGAAGCTATCACTATATTTACATTTTATATATATATATATATATATATATATATATATATACAACATGTGGGGTATCTCCCCCACACTTGGGTGTTACACACGGGTGAAAACCTATGTACATGCTACTGTTTTTGATTACCGAGTCGCTAGCTTGACTCGACCCCGAATTTATTTGTCCATGGGGAAGTATGATGTGGAAGGAACAATCTCAATCGGACTTTCATTCAAAATATTTGGATAAACATTTGAAGCACGTGAAAGTTCCACACCGATGAGATAAGTACCCGGCTCATAATTTATAAATGAGAATGTCGGGGTCAAAGATAATGTCTTCATTCCTAAAGGAGTGAAGAACAGGATAAGCCACAGGATATATGAAGAAAAGAAAGAAAATCATGATGAAAATCACAACTAACTCCTCATCTTCAATAGGAGAATTCATTGTTTCATAAATTTCCTCTTTTAAGCTCGTTTGATCAAGACATATTATGGGTATGTCTAGATCAAAATAGAAATTATCATACTCCGGAGGAGATATGATATGAGTGAGTTCACAGGAGAACTCCTCAAAGGTGAATGATTCGTATTCGGGATTGATATGAGTGAATTCATTGGGGAACTCCTCAAAAGTAAATGATTCATATACGGGAAGAGAATTATAAGAATGAGAAGTGGTGATACCACTTATCTTCTCTTCCGTATGATCAAAATGGAACGTTTGCAATTCCGGAATAGAATCATTGATCAAAATCTCACTATCCTTGACGGGGATAGGAGATGAAATAGGCTCTTCATTAAAAGCCTCGATTCTAGAAATGAGAAGATTAGCATTTAGTAATGTAAGACGAAGAGCTTCGTCTTGGATTATTTCTTCCTCATTCTCTTCTTCTGAGTTGACAAGCTCATAAGGCAATTCCCCCACATAACTTATGTCTCCACAAGATAAAGAATAGTTCTCATCAGAATCAGAGAACATCCCAATATGATCATTTGGAAACAAAAGAGGGGGAGGGATATCACACATATGTTCAAGAATTCCCTGTGACTCACTTGGGATTGAGACAAGGTTCTCAACACTAGACTTTATGAATTCGTCCGATTCCTTATTAGGAACAGTGTCAAGATGCTCGTCCCCCATGCTCAGAGAGTGAGTGGGAACCTCGGGTGTGATAACATCATACTCAGGGAGATGAGAAGGACTAGCAGTAATGGATTCTACAAGTTCCATTATTTCTACTGCTGGTGATTCAGTTATATTCTTTTCTCCCTGTATATCCATGGAAGGAGTCTCAACTGATGAACATGATGAGGTATCATCATTTTCATCATCTTCATAGAGAAGAGCAGCATATTGAAATTTGGTACGTGTTATAGCTGCTTGTTCTAAGACTAGTAATTCTTCCATGCTTCTTTCGTCTCTAGCAGCATGTTCTTCAGCAAGTAATTCCGCGATAGATTTATCACGAGAATATGGAATGAGTGGAGACTATGGGGGTGTGAATGTGTCAAAACCGGATGTATTAAAACTAGAACAATGTTCAGGTTTATAATAAGGTTGACATTGGAAATCATCATGAGGACCCCCACAATATACACAAGAAAAACTTGGTGCATTGTGAGACGAAATATTAGCCAACTCCTCCTTAATGTCTTTAATTTTCTCAAGAACCTCTAGACAAAGGTCTTGCTGAGTTTTATGAGGAGTTGCTTGGATCATTTGGCACTGTGGAGGTGGGTCTTGAAACGAATAGCCGTAATTGTTACAAGGGAATGGATTCCTTGTTTGACAATCAGAGCTAAAGTGTGGACCTCCACAGTACTCACAACAGTTGAACTGATGTGGCTGTGAGTCGTGCGTGCTTAAGTCATAATTGTTATTAGGAACCTGCTCATAGACAAGCGTGTCTCCTGATTGACAATCAGAACTGTAGTGTGCACCACCACAGTACTCACAACAGTAAAACTGCTGAGTCTCATGGTGTGGAAGCTGGTGGAATGAATCAGTCATGTCAGGGTAGGAATAGGGATTATGTTTATAGACAGACCCGTTTCCTGACTCTACCATGCCACAACTGGAGCAATTACCACCATTATAAGAATTACCACAACATTGACAGACAAGAGGGTGAGAATAAGACATAGAAAGAATCAAAGGTTTTAGGGGATGAGAAATGAAGAATCAAATAGGTAGGAGTGTAAAGGTGAATATTTTTGGTATTTTTGAAAATTTTTGTAGTACTAATAAGAAGGAAAATATTTTTGGTTTTTTGTGTTCGTTGAAAACTAATTTTAAAAAGTTTTCGGGAACAGTTTTTCGTTTTATATGATAATAATATGAATAAGGATGGGTAAATATACAATGAACGTGTATTCAGGTTCACTAATACGCAAAATCGTTTAGAATAAGCGCACAACCTCCCCGGCAGCGGCGCCAAATTTTGATTCGCCTCAAACGGTCAGATAATATTAACCAAGTAATGATCAACAACACAGTCTAAGGTAAATGCTTCCATGGAATACAGTGTTTCCCCGGGTCGTAATGTCCCAACGAGGTTGTGATGGTATTAAAAACGAATCTGTGATTAAGTGAATGTGAACAGGTAAGGGTATAAAGTGTGTGTGTGATTACACTAGGGTTTTATAACTTAAAATAACTTAGATAAACTATTTTAACGATTACGTGAAACCTAGATATCTAAAAACGTTTAAAACCTAGAACGCGTACGTTTAATTTAATCTACGTAAACGTACGAAACAAAAACAATTTTAACTAAAGTATTATTTTATATACCTTAGGGGCTTAAATGCAAATTAAATAAACTTAAAATATTTATTTTATAATTATTAATTATTTAATTAATTATTTTTATTTAATAACTATATTAATTATCTAATAATTAACTAATAAATAAGAAAATGTAAAATAAATCTTAGAAATGTAAAATTAAAATTTGTAAAAGTCTAAAATATTATAAAACTTATTTTAAAAATAAAATTATATTTTTCACACTATTATTCTAATTATTATTAATTATTAACTATTTAATTATTACTTAACTATTTATATGATTTAAATTATTATAAATACTAAAAAGACTTAGATAATTAAGAAGATTTTTATAAATCTAATTAACCATCACAGGAATCCTAAAAATTGTAAAAAGTTTATTTTATATATTTTTAAACTAGTTAACTAATTATTATTCTATTTATTAATTAATTATCAATTAAACTATTTAAATTATAAAAACTAGTAAATGAACAGTAAAAATTATGGAAAAATTTAAAAAAATGTTTTACAACATATACAAGATAGAAAAAATATAAAAACTATGTGTTACTATGTAAAAATTAATTATGCTATTTATAACTTAATTATTGATTAATTATTTATTAAAACTATTATTAATTCTAATAAATACTAAAAGACAAAATTAAAATCTGAGAAAATTATTATAAGTACTTTAACCTAAAAGGAAATTAATAAAAATATAAAAACATAACTTACTTAATAAAAATCTAAAAATGAAAATTAAAATTAAATTATATTAAATAGAAACTATCACTTGTTTTTATATTTGTTTTTCTTGAATTTTCTTTTATCAACCTATTTTATACCTAAAAATAACTAAATTTTGTAAAAACAATATTTTTATAACTTAATAATGAGCTGTATATAAGCTAAGAACATAGACAGTTGACTTTATTTGACCACCTAAGCAAATAAGCTAAAATGAGCTTGTGTGGGACCCACTATGGTAAAACTTGATTGCTCTGAGTTGTTTGAAAAAGTTAAAGCTAAAATATGCTAAATAAGCTCAGTAGATAAGCTGATAAGCAATAATAAGCAATTTAATAAACCAAAAGCAACACAGAATAGGGACAAACAAGATGGCTTATTTCAGGTGGGGTCCACTGGGTGCTAGGTCAAATAAGTGGTCAATGGTTGTTCCCTGGTAGGAGGGGGGTTCAATGGTACCAAGTTGGAGGTGTGGGGCCCACTGTGATGGTCACAAATCACCACCAAAGTGGTGGTGATGGGTGAGTCTGCTGGTGTGCAGGGGAGATGTTCTCCCTGCAGTTGTGTTTGGGGGTGAGTGGGGCCCAGGGTAAAATTCCTAAAAATGTAAAAACTATGGAATACAAAAGTAGAGATGGTAGACAACAAGTAGGAACAAATTTCAACTCCTAAAACCTTATACAAAATTCAAAACAATTTCCCCAATATTTGGAAAAATCTGAGATAGGTGCAATTGACTTTTTGATGAAACTTGTATTGTTGACTTTTGTGAACTTTGAATCCAATTTAACTACTGATTATGATGTTCTAAGCTAAAATAAGGTTATCTAAAGTTAAAACAACAACTTTTGAACACACAACGATGATTATGGACCCTAAACTCATGACAGTTAACTGTCATGCAAAATTAGAGGTGAGTTTGACTATTTTATAAACAAAGACTGGATTTGTTGTTTTCTAAGACCTAACTAGACCCAAAGAAACATGACTAAACATAAAACAACAATCAAAACACCCCTAAACCTATCTAGATCAGATCATCCAAACACCCCTATATACCCTGGATTTTGTGATTTTTAAAGATTTTTACTGATTTGTCCCATGATTTTGAGTCACAAGAACTAATTATGATACAAAGAACCAGTTTAAGCAAAAACTCAAAGAGATTAACAACTAATGCATCAAAATCACAATTTGAGCAATAAAGGCAGTGGAGATTTGATAGAGTACAAATATGAATCTTACTAAACAAACTAGCTATTTTAAGCAAGCAATCAACTAGAATATACCAAATAAGCATAAAAATGCTGATATAATAAGCTATAAAGTATTGTTACTATAAATAGTAGAAATCAATATTTGAGCTTACAAGAGGAATCCAAGCACAAATCAGTGAACCAAAAGCCAAATACACTTCCTAAAGCCTCCCTTGAGGCACTAATACCCTTGCAATCCAAAAGCAACCATGATCCTTGCTTCTTGTACTTGTTTCACTGAATTTTGATTTTCTAGCTATTTATTTTATATTTTTAAATATTTTTGCTATTGTGAGTTAAACTGACTTGAACACTTTAGGAACTTAAGAAAACTTATAAATTAGCTTAAATGACTTTATAGAAACACTGATCACACCTTATAACAATATTAAGTGAGATTGTCAAATTCACTCAAAATTGTCAAATATGGATTTAGAATAAGAAACTTGCAATTATGCTTTAATTAAAATGAAATTGCACTGATAATGAAGATTACAACTGTTTTTGACTAGAAATTACAATTAGAAAAGTAAATTATACTACAACGACTAAACTAAGCTAAGGCTACACTAATACTTTTCTCCTCTGCTTCCTTTGCTTCTTTATAGGGACTTTTAGGCATCCTGTTGGGATCATACTTTTATATTTAATCAAGTCTCGGTCATTACATTTTGTAATAAGATGATCACAACTACTTCAACTAAGAACAAAGAACGATGAATGATTTAGAAGACGTCTAGAGCTTTGAAAGTCAAAGATCAAGACGAAGACGTCAAGCAACCTTGATGACCGACCCTTAGGGGGAGATTGTTGGGATCATAGTTTTCACTATTTTATCAAGTCTCGGTCATTTGTAATAATAGGTTGCTTAAGTTACTATTTACTTACATTTATGTTATGTAACATGCTTACTAGACTTAAGGCATTTTAGTCCATGGGCTTAGAAGCCCACACGAAATGATAGTGGAAGGAGAGGGAGTGTTGCCCTAGCTCCTTCCCTATAAATAGAAGCTTTAGTCTCATGTAATACTTGGTTTGTTAATTCATAATTCTAAGAAAACTCTTTCATTTCTATTTCTCATATTGTCTTAATCAACCATCTCTCACTCTCATCTCTTTTCTATCATTCTTATACTTGTGTTTACATAAAGTGTGACCTAACAAGTGGTATCATTCGCCGGAAGAAGGTGTAGTTATTGTTTTTCATTGATTTTGATCTGAAACTTGTTTTTTAAATCGAATTTTAGTTAAAATTTTTGTACTTTCTTGTTTGTTTCTTGGTTTTTATCACATCTTTGCTTACAAACTTGTGTTAAAAATCAAAACAAACCAAAAAGTTCCAAACTTTTATCAAAAAATTCGATTTGGAGATTTGTACTATTTTTCTAAATCTTTTTTCATTTTTGAAAAAGTTAATAAAGTTTTCAACTTTCTTAAAGATCTCATCATTTTATACTTAAAAGTACAAGAATCTTGAAATAAAAACGAGTTTTTGGTTAGCTTTCTTTGAAAACAAAAATTGCCCAAGTTTCGAAATCACCAAACTGCATCAGTTTCGCAAACTCGTGTATTGGCTTCATATCGACTTACGGATCGTGAACTCAGTCTTTTCTCTCTTGTATAAGAAAGAATAGTACTTCGACTTTTGGATAAATTTCGAAATTGGACAATTTCGAAATTTGGTATAGTGAATTTGTGTTTTTCGAAAGCACTCTTTTTCGCAAAACTTTCAAAGTTTCGAAAAAAAAAACAAACAAATATTCACTAAGTTTCACGAAAACTTGAAACACAAAGTTTGCTACTAAAAAGTTTCGAGATCCTCAAGTTTTTTCGCAATCAGTCACCAAGTTTCGCAATCAGTCAGCAAGTTTCGAGATCCTCAAGTTTTTTCGAGATCCTCAAGTTTTTTTCGTAATCACTGATTTTTCGAGAACTAATTTTTCGCAATCAGCAAAAGTTTCGAAATCACTGATTTTTCGAGAACTAATTTTTTGCAATCCCAAATTTCGCAATCACTTAAGTGACAATTTTCGCAATTACAAGTTCTGCAAGTTTTCGAGATTTGGCTACATCTATACCTTCTATAAGATCCATAATTACACAAGTTTCTTTCAAAAAAAATTTCTTTCTAAATCTCTCCTTACTATCTTCTTAAATTTGAGTAAAATTTAATTTTTACAGGAGACTAAACGTTCAATTTTTACGCGAAATTCAGATTTTGGTTTAACAGTGAAAATTTTGGCCCAAAATTCAAATATTTAGGCCAAAATTCAAATTTTTTCGGTAAAATTTGGCGGCAAAATTTTTGAAACTCAAATTTTTCTTGCAACCTTTAAATTGCATTTCATAGTGATTTTCAAATTTTGGGAGAGAAAATTTTTTCAAATTATTTTGGAGGGAAAACCAGAAATCACTATTTCGACCTTGAGTGTGACATTTTCTTTGATTATTTCGATTCCGTCGCAACAATCAAGGGGGAGAGAAATGTCATCTACAATGTCTCAATCATCTTCTTCCAACTACCTTCCTCACCAATATTCTCATCAGCAACAGTCATCAGCAACAGGACCTTCTACCAACTACCTTCCTCACCAATATTCTCATCAGCAACAGTATCATCAACAACATAGTCACAGCTCCCTCATTCGCCATGTTCTGCTCTGTGGCAATGAATCAAGGCCTCCGATGTTGCTACCAGGAACGTATACTGTTTGGAAACGGAGATTTTTACAATGGCTCACAGATCGTCCTGCTGCAGATCTCATGCTTAAATCCATTCAAGATGGTCCATACAAAATGATATTTCTTGTTGACTCAACAGGGATTATCAGAATACAAACTGATGAAGATTTCAATGCAACTGAACTTGCTCAGTACAATGCTGACCAACAAGCTGTATGGTTCATAACAGTGGCACTTCCCAACTCAATTTACATGTATATGGACTTTCAAACCAGTGCTTATGAAATGTGGAAATATCTTGAAGCTATGCATCATACAGAAGAACTTCATCACTTCAGAATGAAGCAAATTCTTGAATCTTGCTTAAGCATGAATCCACTGAAGACCATTCTCCCTGCTCCACCAACTCCAGCTGTTGACCATGGATCCTTAATTCACACTCCAAATGGTCTCTTCTTCAATCCTCCGAATGCACCTGAGCATTTCTTCATTCCACAGTACCATCCTGCAACACTACATAATAATGTGCAATCTCTTCTGCAAAATCTAGTGAAGCTTAGTCATGTATCTTCTAAGAAAGGCAATGGCGCTATGATTTCAACTTCTGAATGCTTAAACACAATGAAAGATTCTGATGATGAAGAAGATCTTATCGAACCGAGCATGGCATTTTTGGCATATACAAAAAATATTGCAGATGTGGAAGATCAAGATTATGATTCAACTCCACTTTTTGACGATAATGTTGAATACAATGCCACACTTAGTCAAATGGAAGTTGAAGGGGGTAATCTCAATGCTGTTTTGCAAAGGGTCATGGGAGATATTCCATCTGATGATGAATATGCAGATTTGGAATCCAATACAGCAGATTTGGAAACCGATACAACAGATGTGATGTTGATGGCAAACATGCAGGAATCTCACATGAATAATACATGCCCAGAGCATGATTCTGATGATTCTGAAGATCCAGTTGTGAGATTAAACGGAGTGAAAATGTATCAATCAAGGTCGCTGATGCATGAGTTAGAGACATATTTAGTGAAGAGATGCATGGAACAGTGTAGATCACTTAAGTCACACCTTAAGGTCCTCTCATACAAAGACTTAGAAGGAACTCGTTCCGAGTATGGATTCAAACGGGCATTTCCATCACTCCTTGGAGAAGACTTTGACATTTTCACGAATATGATGTTCGAAAACGTGAATCAACTTGAAAAGCAGCTTGCATCAGAAGAAGTTCACGAGAATGAATCCAACGCCACCTTCAGAGTGATCAAGGAACGGTTTCAGCAGTTCATCAAATCCCGTATCGAGGATGAAACTTTCAAAGACATATTGATACGAGATTTGGATTCGATTGAGAAGGCGATTCTTCACAGAAGAAATTATGTCCAAAGAATGAATGTACAGAAGTTGCAGATTCAAGTAGAGCAATCTAATATGGTTGATGCATTGGAAGCTAATTTGGGTGTCATGGAAAGCGATGGGACAAAATCAGAAGAGCAGGATGACAACAGCAGATTGGGGAATGATACAGATGCAGACTGTGCAGAGATCAGACCCTTCTATGACTCAGAGCCCAACTTTGACAAAGGACAGATGGATGAGGAAGATGTCATACCCATCTATGACACAGAACCTAACTTTGACAAAGAGCTAATGGACGAGGTACAATCTACTGTTGATCGTATTATACCTGCAAATGAGAAACAACAATCTGAGCAACCTAACTTCAGTAATGTAGGAGAGGTTGACCAGGATGTTGTACAATGTCTTGACAAACGTTCTGAGTCAGAGTCTTTACATGATAATCTAATGACTGAAACATCAAATCAAACTCTTGAGTCTGAAAACCTTCTTCTCAAAAAGACCATTGCCCAGTGTCATAAAAATTTTTCAAAACTAGAGGCACATTGCATCTCACTTGAACTCCAAATGCAAAACGAATCTCAAAATTCGGGCAACAATGGTCAAGTTTCAAATGAACTTAGTAAACGTGTGGATACATTAGTTAAAGAAAATGAGCTTTTAAAAGGTCAAATTCAAGAAAAGGTGTTTGCACATGCTGCATTGCAAAACAAATTAAGAAGACTGACTGGCAATAGTGTGGATACTAAGTTTGCAAAACCATCAATCTTGGGGAAACCTCCTTCTCAAACAAACAGAAAACAATCAGTGGTTAGACAACCAACTGCATTTAAATCTGAACGACCTAAATTTTCAAAACCTCGGTTTGCCTCCCAAGTTGTTGAGAAAAACAATTTGACAAAACCAGTCACTCCACATTCTTGGCCTAAGGGAAAAGCATCTGCGTCTGCTAAATCTCAAAACGTGATTATGCCTGGCTCATCTAGGATTAGTTCGAAAACAGTGTCTAAAACAAGCATTAAAAGTAAAGATTCTTATGGAAAATATGACATGTGCAAGAACTATGATCTAGAAAAGGCTAGGAAAAAGGCGCTACTTCAAAAGGATGGAATTCTAGGTTCAAAACCTCGTGTGATGCCTTCCACTGTAGTGCAAAATACTGCTAGTAGTAGCACACCAAAACCTAGGAGTTCTCAACAAACTAATAGGAATTGGCTAGCATCTAAGAGTAGTTGCGTAAATAATCATGTTGTTTGTGCTTTAAAATATCTTCAAAAAGGAAATTCACTTGAAAAGGCTCAATCGACTAAGACAAACAAACCCGTTGAACCAAAAGTCATAAGTCAGAAACCTAAGAAGTGGATCAACATAGGACGTAGGTTTTCTCTAAGAAGTGATGCTCCCACATTTTATTCAACTGCATCTAAAAGGAAAACATCTCCTAGATCTAACACTAGGTGGGTACCCACGGGTAGAATTTTCAAATCAATTGGTCTTAGGTGGATTCCTACAGGAAAGATTTTAGACATTTGCACCAAAACTAATGTGATCTCCACAACTTCTACCTCTGAGACTAGAATGAAAACCATCGGTATTGTATGTTCGAGTGTCAAGAAGATAATTGACACTACATCTTTATGCTTCTAACATCTGGAACCCAGTTACTCTTGGGGATCCTTGTTCTCTGTCTTCTTGTCTCTTCTTTCTTTCTGTGCAGATTCAATAGGAATGGCTTCGGAACAAATCAGTTTCGGACCCGAGCTTAATGGATTGGCTTCTGAGCACAACAGCTTAGGACCCGTATCAACCGTTTAAAGCACTTCAGAAATGGCTTCTGAGCAAAACAGCTTAGGACCCGCATCCAACCGTCTAAACTTTTCGAAATCTTCGGCTGAACCATTGTCACTCTCTCGCAAGGAATTGGAAACCCTGTTTGCTCAACTGTTTGATGATTCAATTGAAAACCGTCCTCAAGAAGTCTCACCAATTTCCGCTGCACATCCTGAGAATATTCAACAACCACTGTTGAGAAAGACGGTCCTCCAGGTGAATCTCCAACAACAGCAAGGCAAACTGCTTCCAACTCCAGACAATCAGCTGAAGATCCATAACAACAATCAGTACCACAACTTGCAGATTATGATGGAAATACTTTCTTCAATCCATTTGCACCGACTCAAACCGTTCTTGATATAATAGAGTCGTCTTCTCGCAATTTGGATCCGTCTAATATGCATACGTTCTAACAACATCACCCTTCGACACATCATTGGAATTATATGGATTTGGAAAATAAGCTGGGCGCAGAAGGCACAGTGATTCGCAACAAATATTGTTTAGTTACAAAGGGATACAGTCAATGAAGCAGGATTGTTCATCACTGTCATCAACAAAAGCTTTGTATATAGCCATGTCCGCTTTTTAATGCTCACGTCAGTTAGATGAGAACTTAGCTCACGGACTACGACCATGTATCTGACTAGATCTCAATGTACTGAGACTCAAAGTGCGTTCTCTGCAATCTCTTGTAACACCATTCATTATTCCAAAGCCCTACAAATTGCTCTCCGCTACCATTTCATCTCAGAGCATGTCGAGAAGGGTATAATTGAATTAGATTTTGTGGGTACTAAATACCAGTTGGCGGACTTGTTTACGAAGGCATTACATCCTTCAAGGTTTGTTAATTTAGTTCACCATATTGGTATGCGGTGTTTGACTCCAGATGATTTACAAAATTTTCTTAAAACCTAAAAGAGTCAAACATCAAATTCTTTTTGTAAATATTTTACCATTAAGAAAATACAAAATCTACAAAAAGAATCTTCTTTCTCTTGTACAAACTTCTAATCTTCAAAACTATGTTCCTCCATTAAAACAAATTTTGCTTTACACTGTCAAAATGGAACATGTTTTGAGGGGGAGAAAATGTTTCACAAAATCATGAAGTTTGCACACCTAACTTTTATTCTTCAAGGATAAAATATTTCTTCATCATTCGGATTAATACTCATTTTTCAAAAATTCTATGATCTCTCGAATTAAATTTGTACAAAAAGGTTTCACAAAATATATGCTAATTCGAGGGGGAGAAAAGGAATTTTTTCTGCAACAATCCCAGATTAATCTAGTTTGGACTTCAAATGGAAAAGTAGTTAACCTTTAATGAGTAAAGTTCACAAAAGTCTTAAACTTAGGTAAAAGGACATTGCATGAAAAAATAAAACAGCCTCGCATCAATGTTTTCAAAAATGTTCTCAAAAGTTTCACACATAATCAGACTAACAATTTTTTATCCTCGATTTCTTTTCGATTGCGAGTTTCTAATTTCGTCATTGTTGTTATCTAATCGTTCCCTAAATTTTTCAAATGTTTTCAACAGTCAAAAAGGCATAATCAGAAACTAGGGTTCAAGTAATTATCGATCGGGGCATTTTCTTTTATGTGTTTAGTCTAATTAATCATTCCATATAGCTTTAGAGAACACTAAAGAATGCTCGATTGGTGTGGTTGCTTGATTAGGAACAACATAGGATTAGAATCATGTGATTTAGGGTTTAAGATGTCGATGTCTTTGCTGCTATTACTAGGACGTTTGTTTGTTTAATATTCAGGCATTATGATTCTAACAAGTGTGCATAGACTCAAATCATAACCCCAAGCCATGACAATAATTGGTAAATATCGAGTGAAAGAATGAATTAATCTGTGATTTTGTGTGCTAATCTGAGAATTCTGAGCACTTAGGTTGATTTAGAATGAGATTTTTGATTCATCTTATACTTGTTTGTGCCTGATGCATTTTCTCTGTGTGCAACTACATGTCATCCCATTGAAAGTCAAAATTTCAACATTCGACAAAATGTTTCTTATGGAACATATTTTGAGGTAAAAGGGCAAAATGTGTTTAAAGGCTAAACTGGTAAAAGGATTCAAAATGGTGAGGAACAAATTTTTCCAAACTCTACACTCTCGTTTTACACCGGTAAAGCAAGTGTGGAGACCAAAGCAAAGTCATTCAAAACCTTTCAAATTTTCAAAATCTGGAATGCTTTGGCTTCAATAAAAGAATGTCTCTGATCTGAACATCCCAAATACCGGATGTCTTCCATACATCACAAAAACGAATCTTCAAAAAGAACCCATGAGGTTCAACTTTAGATGAAAATCTTTTTCAGATTTTAAAACTCAAAAGAGAGACTCCGGGTCTCAAACAACTTTTCAACAGTAAAAGAGTTTTGAATTTCAAGCATTCTTTGTTGTATAATACTTGATTGTGTTTTCTAAAACCTTGAGCAGAGTCGTCTCACGAATTTTCAAAAAGTATTTCTTAAATACGATTCTAAATTCTGCTCAAGAAGACTATCTCTCGAATAATGTTCATTATTTGAGGGGGGGTGTTTTGTTTAATAGAAAACTAATTTTGTATTAAAACAACGACTTGTGCACTCATTTCAGTGTACAACTCGGTTTTCAAAGAAAGGAAAGTGCCTTGCTAAAACCATTTCTTAAAAACAAAACGTGCACTTTTCCTTGAAAACAAGAAGTTCTCATGCAAAGCTTATCTAAAACTCTCTTAATCTTGAGCAAAATTTATTCAAAATTTTTCAAAACTTTTCAAAATTTTGCTCAAGATTTTTTTTTTTTTTTTTTTCAAATCTTTACTCCCCAATTCGATCCACAGTTTAAAAAAAAAAAAAAAAAAAAAAAAAAAAAAAAAAAAAAAAAAAAAATGTCAAAACACATGCTCGTTTTAAGGGGGAGTATTTTGAAATCAAAATGCTTTGTCAAAATCATGTTTTAATGGTTTGTGCACACATGACAGTGTACAACCCGTACTTGTAATTAAAGGACCCTGAGGTACGCTTCAGTGCCTCAATCCTTAGATAAGGAGCGAAGGCTTCTTACTTTTGAGTAGAATTAATCAAACATTTTCTGATTTTCATAATTCTGCTCAAAAGGCAAGTATTTCACCTCAATGAGTATTCACTTGTTGAGGGGGAGCACTTGAAACATTCATCGTTTGAAAACCAAAAGTTCTTGTTAAAATCTCCCCATAAGACTCAAAAAGCATGTTTTAATCAAAAGTTTATCAAAAACAACATCTAATATGCTATTTTTGAGGGGGAGAAAAGTGAAAGTGATTAAAATATGAAAGTTAAATGTTGCTTAAAAGTCAAATCTCATGCGAGCTAGACTCAGATTCACCCAGGAATTGACGAAACATAAAAGTTAGTAAATTCGAAAAGACTTTTCCTCGACGGGTAATAACATCAAGTTAGTTACTAGAGCTAATTGTCACCTAAAAGCTGACAATGGAACTCTTTAACTAGCCACGTAAGCGTGTCTCAAAAAGGATATGTCTTAGTAGAAACGTACCGTCTCGAGAAACTTTCTGTGAACTTGACCAAGCCAGGTAATAACTTCAAGCTAGTCTAACTAGTGATGTAAGCGTGTCTCGAATCGGTTTTGTTCACGGAAAGTGGATCAATTCAAATGATTGCTCCTCCCGCATGTGCAAATTTATTAAAACACTTATGAGCACATGTGCAGGGGGAACCCTTCAAAAGTGTACACAAAACTCTCAAAGTGTTAAACAAAATATTTGACTATCACAAACACTTTGAGAGATTTTCAATCAAAGGTTTCTTGGCTATTGTCGGAGTAATAAGGTGATTAAGATAGGAATATCCGTCCTATGATCCGCCAAAGCCGGAGGGATCTACCCAAGGACATCTCCCATAGTTAGAATTAGAAGTCCTTAGGTATGATACGAAAAAAAAAGGAGAAAAGAATGAAAGGGAAAGAAGGAGTTGAAGAATTAAAAAGAAAAGTAAAGAAAAGGGTGAAAAGAAATAGCCCTCCATATGTTCAACCTTAGGGCAGACACCGGGTTCAATTCATATGCTACTGGTTGTTACAAAGACAACACCGGTATTGAAGATTAAGTCGTCATGGACCCAGTGACGCAATGCACTAAACCTTCTTAACCACTCAAGATCTCTTAAAAGAGCTTGTTTCATTCTCACGGGGAACCAGTGTAATCTATCGACCTATCTCTTAGAGACGGTTGATATTGAAGCAGGAGACCCCTCCCTAGTCTCCGCATAGGAAACCTAAGTGTGCACTTATAGAGTCTAGAGCCATGAGATACATCAAAGATCTCTTAGGAACACTTAGCATTTCTACAACTGGTGTTCTACATCAATGGACACTAGCTGTAAATTATCGAGTCCTTCGCAGATCTTAGCAATCTGCCGAGAACGTTTATGAGAGAATTTACATAAGTATTTCTCAATGATTGAACGGAAATCCTGCCAGGGTCAACATCAAACAGCCCTGACAGCAGGTCACTTCGGTAACTCCTTGCGGGTTACGCTTAGTGTTTGCGGTGGTTTCTTAGCGGTCTACAGTCGTGGAGTGATCCCCAGCGACTCACCCAGTCATTTAGCTACTTAGTAGGTCTCGTAAGCTCCTTCGGGAGTATCTGATATGGGAACGGCCTTGATAAGGATTAGAAGGAGTCTTCACACTATGCTGTTGACGATCTCTAGTTCCTTAACTGTAAGTACCGGATGTTTTATTGCTAACTGTTTACATGCAGGGTTACATCATTTCCATGGCGACGGATTCCACATGCTCATACATACATCTTGAAGTCATCATAAGCTCCCTCAAAGATCAAAGCAACACAAAGTTCAAAGAAAGATTCTACGCCAAAAAGGAAGAATCTACAAAGTATAAAGACTAAAGATCTTAAGTGAAATAAAGGGACTACGTGCATGTATAAGTCAGAATTCAAAGATGTATGAGCATGTTGGAATGGCGGACTACCACCACAGACGCAGAAGTGACGCATGGCAGATAACTTTATAAGATGATCACTACCTCATCAACAAAGATCAAAGGACAATGAACGATTTTGAAGACGTCTAAAGCCTTGAAAGTCAAAGATTAAGATGAAGACGTCAAGCAACCGTGATGACCGACCCTTAGGGGGAGATTGTTGGGATCATACTTTTATATTTAGTCAAGTCTCGGTCATTATATTTTGTAATAAGATGATCACAACTACTTCAACTAAGAACAAAGAACGATGAATGATTTAGAAGACGTCTAGAGCTTTGAAATTCAAAGATCAAGACGAAGACGTCAAGCAACCTTGATGACCGACCCTTAGGGGGAGATTGTTGGGATCATAGTTTTCACTATTTTATCAAGTCTCGGTCATTTGTAATAATAGGTTGCTTAAGTTACTATTTACTTACATTTATGTTATGTAACATGCTTACTAGACTTAAGGCATTTTAGTCCATGGGCTTAGAAGCCCACACGAAATGATAGTGGAAGGAGAGGGAGTGTTGCCCTAGCTCCTTCCCTATAAATAGAAGCCTTAGTCTCATGTAATACTTGGTTGGTTAATTCATAATTCTAAGAAAACTCTTTCATTTCTATTTCTCATATTGTCTTAATCAACCATCTCTCACTCTCATCTCTTTTCTATCATTCTTATACTTGTGTTTACATAAAGTGTGACCTAACACATCCACTTGAGTTTCTGAGTGTTTCCCATCACATCTGGTCCGTTGGTTTTGTCAAATGAATCACCACCCTTCAAATTACTTTTTGGCGGGAAAAAAGGGTTTTAGCAGTTAGGGATTGCGTGTGAGGGTTCTAGGGCATTAAATGCGCCTTGGAAGTTGTGTGAAGCGGTGGAGATAAGTTAGACAGCTGGGGGTGGTGATGTGGAGGCAATACCAATGAGGTGGTGGTGGTTTGGGTGTTCTGTGTGAGGGAGAGTGGTAAAGGTGAGGGTGGTATTGCAGTTTGACCGGGGTCAAACTTGCAAAGGGTGTGGGCTGGTAGTGTAGATGGGCCAGGGATCACATGGGCTTGGGGTTTTAATAAAAGGGTGGGTTTGTAGTTTTAGTGTTTGGATTGGTTTTTATTTTTATTTTTGGTCCATTTGATTTGTAGTAATAATTAACAAGGACCAAAAATGTAATTTCCTGAAACTTGGGGGTTGGATTTTGTAAATCTTCAAAAGTAGTCACAAGGGTTTTTCTTGCCAATGGTGAATAGTATAAGGACCTTAGTTTCATTTTTTCACTTTTGAACACCCCAGGGACTAAATCTGCCAACTTTGTAAACTCCAGGGACCAAACATGTAATTTTACCAAACTTTCCAACCAAGGACCATTCCTGCAATAGAAGATTAGTATAAGGACCAAAATTGATTTTCTCAAAGTTTTTACATCCAAGGGACCATTTATGTCAATTTCCAAAGTTGAGGGACTAAACTTGTAATTTTATGAAACTTTGCACCAAAGGACTAAATATGTAACTTAATGTTTAAAAAGGACCTTTGGTGACTTTTTCATGTTTTTAGAATAACCAGAGACTAGTTTTGCCAATTTATGAAACTTGAGGGACTGAAACTGCCAATTATGCAAACTTTGTACGTTTTTCATCTGTTTTTGATTATTTTGCATTTGAAACATATAAAACACACTTCTAAGATATTTTAAGTATTATGATGCATATTTGAGTGTTTTTGGAATTTTTTGGCAGCTCAGATTGGTATAGAATGATGAGTATTTAGACACTCATCACTATCCAACCATAATTCAAGAGATACTTGATTCTTTATGTTGAACCACAACATATTATATTGCACTTGAGCTCCATTATTTTCATGATTTTTCAGTAATATAACTTGCCTTCAATCCCTTTAATCAATGTCAATATAAAATTAATACTGTAATATGTACTCCGTATTTCGCAAACATTTTTCCTCTGTGAATGGATCTCCCAATCACTTTTGCCACTTAATTTTTAGGGTAAATTGCAAAAATGGGACCGAGACAAAAAGTAGCGCAAAAAAGACACCAACGTTCCACATTTTCGCAAAATCGCCACTGAGAGGCCTTTTCCGTTAACTTCCGTTAGTTTTCCTCGTTAAGTGCAGTGAAATGACTAATATACCCTCGTCTTCTTACCCATTTGAATTTCTTTTTATTTTGCATCAGGGGTTATCACAAGCAGTTTTTGTTTGCATAAGGATGCCAAATAAAGAATATCAAACCCAAGATGCCAAAGAAAGAACATCAAACCCAGGATGCCAAATAAAGAAATACATCATCTAATCATCGTGTCCCGTACTAACACCACTTCACCACCACCATCCACCACTCCCTCTGCCCCACCACCCACCCCCGTCACTTCGCCACCACCACCTGACGCATCTCCACCTCCACCTGAGGCATCTCCACCGCCACATGACACCACCCACTACCACTCCATCTCCACCACCTTCAAATTGTTGAGGAATCAAATGGTACCGATTTGCATAACTTATGGCATGCCCCTTGTAGGAGATGAAGCTCTGCAACAAGCCATCCTGTTCCCACTTTGTTCTCATCAAGTGCTACATACAAGCCTTTTGGGACTTACCTCTTTTGCACAGAATCAGGTCGGCACGCTACTTTCGAAGATCAAGAATTGGTCCAGGCAATACTAGAAGTGATGGCTGTCTGTTAGAAACATAGAAATGCATAATTATGAAGAAGATCTGATTTATTCAGAAGGATGGTATTATATCGTGGCGGAACAGAAGTGGGAAAATCTAAATTTAATTCCTTGAAGGCGATAATCACATTCCAGTTACTGGAAGTCGGTTTGGTAGATACACTGAACAATGATTTGAATGACATAACGGATTGACAGAGGCCGTCGTTTGACCAGAGATAGGCTTGGATATGGTGACGGACCTAGAAAATGACATCTATCAATGTAAAAAGTAGTTGTATCCATATATAAGAATTTGGAAATTTCATTGTTGGGATAGTTATTTTGTTTGCCTGCTAGCATGTTCCATCAAAATAAAGTTGTGCAGTGCATTGAATTGGCAAATTCAAATACGTATTATTGTGTTCAGTAGATATAAGAAAATGAATAAAAAAAATAATGGGTATATAGAATCATTAAATCATAACAGGGTTTACTCATAGGCCAGAAAAATAAGCTTAACGATTACCACCATCAAACAGTAATGTATCATTAAATCATTACAAGTTAGAGTGCAAACAGTAATCTATCATGTAATTTATTTCTGGTCACGGTCTACCACCATCAAACTAACTTCCGGTGGCGGTAAATTTAGATCGATATCGAAAGCGATTGTTTTCTTTCGATCATAACTGATATTCACCACTGAAGATGAATCGGAATCACTTTGTATGGCGGCGATTGTTACATTACGTTTACGGTTAACGGATCAGTTGAATCTCAACATATTGCTACTGTTGTTGATTATTTGTGATTGATACAGATAAAAAAGAATATGCTACCGGAAAATCTACCAGATCCGTTGAATCTCAACATAAGTCTTCTAAGTATTCATTCACAAATTTAGTACTATAGTAAATTATATTTATTTGGCATCCTGGGTTTGATGTTTGTTTTTTATTTGAGATTAAAAATAATTACAAATTAAAAAGAAATTCAAAAGGGGAAGAAGACGAGGGTATATTAGTCATTTCACTGCACTTAAAGAGGAAAACTAACGGAAGTTAACGGAAAAGGCCTCTCAGTGGCGATTTTGCGATAATGTGGAACGTGGGTGGCTTTTTTGCGCTACTTTTTGTCTCGGTCCCGTTTTTGCAATTTTGTGGAACGTTAAGGACCATTCCTAATTTTTTAAAAACAATTACTCGTATATACTAAATGAAATCATCACAGAGATAATGCCTATCATCCTCTATCATCAAAATATTGATTCTCATCTTAACTACAATACAATAATCTAATCCGATACTTCAATCAATTAAATTGAGCATAAGTAAACAAAAATTAAGCTTAAAATAACAGCACACAAGATTGTTAGTAACAACAGACCTCAGTTTATACTCCTAAAACTGCTTTAGAAACAGGAAGAGCAACAGTAACAAATTGCCACAAATGAGGGTATAGTAGGCATTCAACAAAAGCCCATGTTCTCAGAAAACTCATTCCCTCCTGATCATCCCAATTATGGGCGGATTACATTTACACAAAAACCCATCCCTTCCCTCCCTCCCACCTTCCCGTCCCCTACCTTTCCATCTTAAAAAACTCAAGAACGCCCCTTTTTTTATTTCTCTTCTCATCCCCTTCCATTACTTTAAAAAAAAAAAAAAAAAAAAAAAAGAAAAAAAAAAACTCAAGAACAGAGCGTTAGAGGGTGTTTGGGGTTGCGACTTCAGAACGCAAAAAATCTTAAATGAGTGTTTGGATAACAAAAGTAGAAAAGCGTGAGTGCTCCCAAAAGTGGTTTTGGAAAAGTGGGTGAGCAGGTTCTTTTTGAAAACGTGATTTTAAAAAAGAATTGGTTACTTGTCAAATAATACATTCCACTTTTTCCACATAAACTCTCATTAAATTCCTTCGGTGATTGAATCAAATTTTTAACAAGCGACGATATTTATGGTTAATGATCATCGACGGCAACAGTTCTACACTCAAGGTTTTGCAGTCGATGGCGAACTTCTTGGTCATAGGCAATTGAAAATTGTTGAATTAATAAGATTTCATTAAGATGTTGTGGTTAGAATAAACACGAAGTATAAAGATGATAGTAAAGTTAAAGATAGAGGTAAGATGGGTAAAGACCAATATATTTTTTGAAGTAGATATAGAAAGTGTTTTACACATGAGAAAATTTAATTTGTGGACTAAGTTTTTGTTACATAGATCCACACCATCCATCTAATTTAATTTAATGGTGAGGATTAACCTAAGATTTAGTGCATAAACCTAAGTCCATTTTTTTTTCTTTGTCTTTCTTATTTCTTCATTTTTTTTTCTTCTTTCTTTTTTGTCTCTTTTTTTCCTATTCATGCTTTGTTTTTTTCTTTCTTTTTCTTTTTTTTTGCTTTTGACTTTTTCTTTTCTATTCACGGTTTTTTTTTTGTCTTTTTTTTTTCTTCTATTCATGTTTTTTTAATTCACACTTTTTTCTTCTTTTTTCTAATAAACATTTTTTTCTTTGTAAAAAAAAAATCGTGTTTTTTTTAATTCACGTTTTTTTCTTCACTTTCTTACGTTTTCGTCCGTTTTCATTCGTTTTCGTCAGTTTCCATACGTTTATACGTGTTTTCGTCCGTTTTCATAAGTTTTTGTCTGTGTTTTTAAGTTTTCGTTCTTTTTTAGACGTTTTCGTCTATTTTTATACGCTTTCGTCCGTTTTTATACCTTTTCGTCCATTTTTATAAATTTTCATCCGTTTTAAACATTTTTTTTCACACGTTTTTGTCTGTTTTCATACGTTTTTGGCAGTTTTTATACGTTTCAGACATTTTCGTCCGTTTTCGCCCGTTTTTTACGTTTGCGTATTCTTTCGTCCGTTTTATACATTATTGTCCGTTTTCAGACGTTTTCGTCCGTTTTTATATGATTTCATCAATTTTTACACGTTTTCATATGTTATCGTCCGTTTTCATACGTTTTCCTCCGTCTTCGTCTATTTTCTTTCGTTTTCGTCCATTTTTCATACGTTTTCGACCATTTTCAGACGTGTTTTTATGCTTTCTTACGTATTCATTCATTTTTGTCCATTTTCATACGTTTCTAAAATCACAATTGATATTCTTAATATCATAAGTGATATTTAAAATATCACAGAATATCACTTGTGATACTAAGAATATCAATTGTGATATTCAGAAACGTATGAAAACGGACGAAAACGTATGAATACGAACAAAAACGTTAGAAAGTGAAAGGAACATGAATTAAAAAAACGTGAAATCACTTGTGATATTCTGAATATCACTTGTGATTTTCTGAATATCAATTGTGATATTCAGAATATCATGTGTGATTTTCATGTTAACAAACATTTGTTGAAAATCACTTGTGATATTTAGTGATATTCAGATATCACTTGTGATATTCAGAATACGGATAAAAACATTAGAAAGTGAAAAGAAACATGAATTAAAAAAAAAACGTGAAATCACTTGTGATATTCTGAATATCACTTGTGATTTTCATGTTAAAAACATTTGTTGAAAATCACTTGTGATATTCAGAATATCACTTGTGATATTATGAATGAGTGACATTCTGAATATCACAAGTGATATTCTGAATACCACTTGTGATATTCTTAATATCACAAGTATATTCTGTATGATATTCAGAATATCACAAGTGGTATTCAGAATATCATAAGTGGCATTCAGAATATCACTTGTGATATTTAGAATATCACAAGTGGTATTCAGAATATCACAAGTGGTATTCAGAATATCATAAGTGATATTCAAAATATCACTTGTGATATTTAGAAATGTACAAAAACGGTCGAAAACAATTAAAAATGAACGAAAACGTAAGAAAACGGACGAATGTGTAGGAGATAGGATGAAAACATAAAAAAAACAGACGAAAACGTATGAAAACGGGCGAAAATGTACGAAAACGGACGAAAACGTATGAAAACGGACGAAAACGTATGAAAACGGACGAAAATAGATGAAAACGTAAGAAAACTGACGAAAATGTATAAAAATGGACGAAAATGTATAAAAACGGAGGAAAACGTTTGAAAACGGGCGAAAACGTAAGAAAACAGACCAAAACGTATGAAAACGTAAAAAAAATGACGAAAACAAATGAAAACGTAAAAAAACCGACGAATATATATGAAAAACGGAAAAAACGTAAAAATAATAAATAAAAAAAACGCGCGAAAAAAAAGAGCAAAAAAACGTGAATTAAAGAAAAAAAAGAAAAAAAAAAGAAAAGGGAAAAAAAGTAAATAAATAAGAAAAACAAAAAGACAAAAAAAGACAAAAAAAAAAAAAAAAAAAAAAAAAAAAAAAAAAAAAAAAACATGAACTTAAGTTACCCTATTAAATCTTAGGTTAATCCTCACCATTAGATCAAACAAGATGGATGATGGGGATTTGTCCCTTAATTTATAATAAAAACTTAGTATCTAAAATAACTCACCTCATATAATAGTTACTCGTATAAACATTTATGTGTTAGAAAGAAATTGGTCATCGTTAAATTTGCAGAAGAAAAACTCAACGCATATATAAATATTTAAATATTAAGATTGTCTTTTTTAGTCATTTTACATATTAATCTATCAAATAATTTGATTGAGACAAGATTGGCGACGGTCGACGCGTTGCCGGCGTGCCAGTTTATCCGGATAAATGTTTTTTCAGTGATTGCACGGCTGTTAATTTCGTAAATTTTTAATTTAGTCGTTGGTGGCAGGTTTTTTGCTGTTCTTGTATAGGCAAAGTAATGTTTACTTTAGTTTCTCAGTTATTGCAATTCGTTGCGTATTATTGTTTGTGCCGTATTTACGTTACACTTTTTTTGTATCATAGGTAAAGTAAAGTTTCATGTTGTTGATCATGTACAGGAAATAGAACTTTCAAAAACTATTATCGGTTTGGTGTTAATCTATCGTATGCGACTATAAGTGAAAGATCCATTAAAAATCAAAGTAAACTAAAAGAATTACAAACTAAAAAAAGGCCAGACCAACTGAAATTTCGGATCTTATTGAATCAGAAAAAAGCTAGATGTTTCCTGCATCACCAAGCAACAATTTTAGTAATTTATTAAAATACATAATGATGTTTGTATTGTACTAAAACCAAAGTGTTTACAGGTAGTAATAATCCTCAAACTTGCAAAAGAATTTTTACATGGTCCTAAATAAATATACATCCGTATAACTTTCTCCAGCAGTGAGTCATAAGGCTTCCCCTCAGCTAAGTACTTTTGGTTCTTGTGAATGGTTGGCAGCTTTCCATTAAGTCATCAGCTATCATCCCTGTCAAGATGCAACAGGAAATACGGTTTCAGTCATTGAGGTTATCATTACAATTATACAATATTTGTATTCGTATACACTCTATGAGAACTACAATAAATTTTTAAACTATACAAATATAAAAATAGCATTCAAGGCTTACATTGAATAAGTTCGCTGTCATACTTTTCCTGCCGAATCCAAACACTCAAACACCACTTTGCTGCACTTGATGTTTGAATAGTTAGATGGAAAAAAAAAACAGGTTATAAGTGTGTCGGAACAATTGAAAAGTTTCTTGCTTATTTTCAGAAACAGGTTGCATGCATCTATTTATTTGTTTTGCTTGGCATGATTTTATATTCTGGTTCATTAATTGGCTTTTTTCAAATGTATTGGTCAAACTGCTGGAGATGTGAAAGGTTGGGTTGTATTCATGCATTAGCAATGATGTTTTACTATTCATGGGGAGTGGCTCAAGAGTTGCAATTAAAGATTTCAGCCTTTTAAATGATGTATTAATAGCCATTCATGAATTTTAAGACACTTACAGCTGTTATTTAAACACACAAACACACAAAAAAACCTAACTGTTTCATAATAATAAAAAAAAAAAAAAAAAAAAAAAAAAAAAAAGATGACAACTCCCTTGCCGTTTTGCAAAGAGCTTGCTTATGCTGCTGGGTCAAGTTATGTGAAGGATATGATGATTGAGAAGTTTAAGAGAGAGGAAAGTGTTTTGTTGTTGGATGAGCTTGAGCTCAGGAAGAAAGCCCAAGAAATCAGGTCTCGTATAGCTGAAAGGGACTTTGTGATTGAAGAGCTAAAACAGCTGTTCCCTTTTGATTCTGCTGTGATGAGCATTGCGGAGTTGACAAACATACAAATCCAGGACTCAGCAGAAATCGCAGAGATTCTGGCAACTGTTTCGAAGAAACAGACCCGGGCAATTGAGGTCCGGAAGTTCATCGAATGGCCGAATGGGCAACCATATTAAGCTTTTGTTGGCTGGTATTCACAAATTTAGTTTTTTGGGCATAGTCTTTTGCTGGTCTGGTTAAGTATGGGGGTATCCTGTAATGGAATCTAAGTATGACCTAATTTTGTGGATACTTTGCATGTAAAAAGTTTTTTAATTACATATTATTTTTTTGGGTAAAGGTTTAATTACATATTATGTCTTGATAACGTATAGTCTATATATGGGCCATGAGCCCAAATGATATACATTACTAAGGCCCAAAACAACCATGAGTGGGCTATTGTAACTTGGGCCTCATTAATAATGGGAACAGGCTCACGTAAGCCCAACCCAAACAAACTATACACGGTATAGACGAGGATCATCTATCTATGGAATAGATATCCTTACCCGGATAAGTACCATGGGTGCGAAACGTAAGGAGCACGAACCCTACAACGATTCTGCGCCTATATAAGGAATGACATAACTATCATTCAAGGTACGATTCACAAAAACCCTAACTCTTTATGAGAACCCTAAATCGATTACTTACTCTCACGCCGGAGTCTAATCGTGGGAGACAATCTCACGATAAGCCTAACGGTGTTGTTTATTTTCTTAGTGCGCAGGTTACAAGTACTAAGAAGCGAATTGGTATGAGAGCAAGAGCCCATAATCAGGAACGCCCAACTTTTGTATCAACAAGTGGCACCATCCGTGGGACCCTACTAAGAACTAAGGACTAGAATGACAAAGAATAAGAATTCAAGCCAGCGGACTCCGCAGTCAGAAAAACGTGACCATCAGAGGAAGAATCAACAAGATTCGACCTCTAGACAGGTTGCTGGGACAACCAGCACACTTGGTCACCAAGAGGCAGGGACAACCCAACCTCTTCCAGTGGTAGAACTACCTGTAAGGACTACCCAAGTCACCCCAGTGGTCCCAAGCGTTGAGGAACTCCAGCGCACCCTCTTCACTACTCCTCATCAAACTGTGCCCGCAGTGAACAACACTGTGCCACCAGGCGCGCCTAACCGAGATAGGGTGCCTAATACTGAGGCAGACATTCTTGCAACAACTGAGGACGCACCCAATCTAACTTTGGGAAATTTTGTATCCCAAAACTATGAAACCTTAACCGCCCTCATGCAGGAAGAAGCGAGGAGAAGGACAAGTACGAGCCTACAAGCTCGACTGAATTTTGGTCCTAGACGCGAACCATCACCACTGCGTCACCCACGAGGAAGACGCGCAGAACGTACCACTATCCATGATAGGCTGGGTACGACATCTGATTCACAATACTCATAAAATAGCGAGAGGCGCACTAATGTTCACTCCAGACTTGGCGGTCGGGGGATACAAGACCGATTAGGACCTCAACATTCGCCAAGCCAAGGATCCTCCAAACCTGGAAGTAAGAGGATCCAAGACAGATTGGGAAAAAGAAGATCCCCAAGTAGAGATCCCTCAAGCTCTTCTTCTGAAAGAAGCCGGCGCAAGCGCCGAAAAAGAGATTATTTTTCCTCCAGTGACTCCTCTGACAACGAGGATAAAGAGACAGGACACTGGAAGTCAAGAGGAAGGCGTCGCGATGAAGAGAACGAAGATATGTCTCTTCCATGGCGTCGCCAGAAAGTTGACGCGTTTACACGGCGCATCAGCGATTACTCAGACCACAAACGCAGGCGCATGCCCACTAACATGAAAACATATGATGGAACATGTGATCCGGATGATCACCTAAAAGTTTTCGAATCAGCCGCCACTATCGAAAATTGGCCACAGCCTGTGTGGTGCCACATGTTTAATTCTACGTTAGTAGGGAACGCGCGCACATGGTTTAGCAAACTCCCACGTAGGAGCATCGGTGGGTTCGAGGAATTACGGAAAGCATTCCGTCTTAACTTCACCCAGCGAAAGAAGTGCGCTAAAAACCCTGTCGAGCTAGCAAGAGTGAAACAGCGCCAAGGGGAATCAACCAGCGCTTTTATGGAACGCTTCAAGGATGAGTGCATACAAGTCAAAGCATGTCCTGAAATCCTAAATATTTCAGGGTTCATGAATGGGATTAATAACCCATAACTCATCCGAAAGCTAAACGACAAAGTTCCACAAACTTTCGATGAGCTAACAAAGCGCACTAGATCCTTTATACTGGGAGAAGCAGCTGCTGCGGATAATAAGAAGGGTTATTCGAACTATAGGCAGCAAGAGCAACCTCGGAGACAATCCAATGATCAAAATAACAACCGCCGCAGGAATTACCGCAGTGGAAGAGATAATGACAAATATACCCCTCTTACAAAAACCCCGAGGGAAATATTTGTAACAGAAGGTGCAAACTTCCCAAAACCGCCACCAATGCGCACCGCAGAGGAAAAACGCATAGGGAACGCATACTGCGAGTACCATGGCCAAAAAGGCCATACAACTAACGAGTGCGTCCAGCTAAGACAATTGATTGAAAAGTTAGTAAGAGAAGGCAGAATGGAACACCTCGTAAAAAACATCAAAGAGGGAAAAGATAAACAGAAGAACGGGGGTAAGAAAAGAACCCCCCAAGGAAAAAGCTGATACCATATACATGATACAGCCATGGCAGCGCAAGATAAAGCAAAAAGTCAGCCAAAAATTCTCTCCAGAAAAAGAGATATCTTTCCCTACTCTAGCTGCGGACAACGCAGTTGTAGAGCCTCTAACTATTGAAATACATACGGGAGGACATGATATCCATAGCATGTACATTGACGGAGGAGCATCCGCAGATATCCTGTATGATCACTGTTTCAAAAGACTGCGACCTGAAATCCAAAGTCAATTGATACCAGCAACAACGTCATTGACTGGATTCACGGGAGAAAAGATCTGGCCCATGGGACAGTTACGCTTGCTGGTGGTCGTAGGAGATGAACAACACTCAATCGCAACATGGATAAATTTCATGGTAATAAAGTCTCCCTCACCATACAATGGTATCATTGGGAGACCTGGAATATCATCCATGCGCGCTGTACCATCCACAGCGCACGGAATGCTTTAGTTTCCAGTGGAAGGAGGAGTTGTCACTCTCTATAACACAACAATACCACCAAGAGAATGTAATGCGGTAACAACTGAAGTAGAGACCATTCCAGAACAACGCACAGAAAAAACACCAAACCTAAAAGTCGTTATTCATCCCGTTACCCGGAGCAACAAGTTTTGATTGGTGGATCTTTATCTGACACAGGTAAAGCAGCCGTATGCGCACTCTTGCAGAAGAACCTGGACATCTTCGCATGGGAACCATAACATATGACAGGAGTGCCACGCTCTATCACAGAGCATAAGCTACAAATCCGACAAGGATATCCCCCAATACGACAAAAGAAGCGCGGCCAGGCCCCAGATCGTGCAAAGGCTATTTTGAAAGAAGTACACAAGCTTGTAGATGCAGGCATCATGCGCGAAATGTATTACCACGACTGGCTCTATAACCCAGTTATGATAAAGAAGAGCGACGACAGTTGGAGAATGTGCGTGGACTTCACGGACCTCAACAAAGCATGTCCACAGGACTGCTACCCACTGCCAGAAATAGACTGGAAGGTAGAATCCCTGTGCGGATACCCTTTCAAATGCTTCTTAGACGCATACAAAGGGTATCATCAAATTCAGATGGCAATCGAATATGAAGAAAAAACAGCTTTCCATACCAGTCAAGGAGTGTACTGCTACACAAAAATGCCTTTTGGCTTAAAGAACGCAGGCGCGACATACCAACGACTGGTGGACACAACTTTCGAAAAACAAGTTGGCCACAACTTGGAGGTCTACGTTGATGACCTCGTCATCAAAAGCCACACAGAGGATGAATTGGTGCGCGACATCGAGGAAACGTTCAGAACATTGGGACGAATAAACATGAAGTTAAATCCCAAGAAGTGCACCTTCGGCGCAACCGAGGGCATGTTCCTTGGATACTTGATAGAACCCGATGGAATCAAGCCTTGCCCAGAAAAAACAAAGGCTGTTATTGATCTCCCCTCATCGCGCACACTTAAAGAAATCCAGTCATTGAATGGAAAGTTAGCAGGGCTAAACCGTTTCTTATCTAAGTCAGCAGACAAATCCCTTCCTCTCTTTAAAACGCTCACGAAGTGTACTAAAAAGGGAGACTTTCGCTGGACCGAAGAAGCGGAGGAAGCTTTCCAACAACTTAAACACCATCTGGCATCTCTTCCCAAACTTAGGGGAAGAGCTAATCATGTACTTATCGGCAACTCATGGAGCAGTTAGCGCAGTATTGTTGACAGATAGGAACTCCGTCCAGACACCCATATACTTTGTAAGCAAAGCCTTGAAGAAAACAGAGACTAACTACAGCGTTATGGAAAAGCTGGTATTAGCTCTAGTATTTGCAGCCAAAAGGCTGCGCAGATATTTTCAAGCGCACCCAATAGCTGTAATCACTGATCAGCCAATCAAACAAGTTATCTCTAAGCCTGACGCATCAGGACGCTTACAGAAGTGGAGTGTACTGTTAAGTGAATATAAAATCTCGTATAGACCGCGCACTGCAATCAAAGGACAAATCTTAGCCGATTTCATTGTGGAGAAGCCAGATAACGACAGTCCAACACCTGCAAGCAAAACAGATCTACAGGAACCCTGGATTTTGTTCACAGATGGACCCTCATGTGTAGATGGATTAGGCGCGGGCCTTATTCTTCCAGAAGGTATGGAATTCACCTATGCGCTGCGTTTTGAATTCACAGCCACAAACAATGAGGCAGAATACGAAGCCCTACTAGCCGGACTACGCATCGCAATCCAAATGGGTGTGCGCAACTTGGAAGCTGAAGTGTGTGGGAATCGCACCAGGTTTTACCTCTCAAGGGATCTTGAGAAGCTTACAACCCCCACCAGGCAGTGTACCTGATCGTTGTAGTATAGTATAGTGACAAGTACCGGGGGATTGATCGTTCAGCTAGGAATAGTGTCGCTAGGATTAGAAAACCTAAATATTAGTTCTAAAGGTGAGGGATGATTCTTTTTGTATTTTTATATTTTTTTAGAAAGCAAGTAAAAATCTCGGGTTTGAAGGATTTGGGCAGAATTAGTTGCTAGTCAACTAACCCAATACTAAAGATGCAATCAAAATAAAATACTAAAATTAAAAATAAACTAAATTAAACTAAGGTTGTGAGCAATAAGTGGAGAAAATGTGTTTACTTAGATTTCACTACTCCCTAGACATCTTTTACATGTTAATTACTTGTTATAGTTGCATGGATGACAGATTGTATTCCTTAATACCGTTCATGGGGTGGCGCACTTAACTCCCCAATTCCATGAGCTCTTATCTCCTCCTATGCCATGCCCAGCACAACCATAGGGATTATAAACAGTGGCTTATGCATTAAATACAACCAATAAAGACCTAGTGCACATCGGTTCATGTTTCCTAAGACGTTCAAGCATGTTACCATTTGGAGATCTGCCAGTTTTCTTAAGCCTAACATCAAATTCATTCATCCAAAACAATTATAAACAAGTAATCAACACATAATTAACATCTAGGTTTCATTAGATCCAAGCAAACACAAGATAGATCTAGCCTAGCATGATCGAATTAAGACAAGAACAAGATATAGACAACCAACACATAGACATATTGATTGAATTAAAAGAATACTTATCTCAATTACACATGAAAGGTATCAAGGGCTTAGAACCCTTGAAATACCTGTAAAATTCGCACCAAGTTCGTACTTAGGGTTTCTCCAAAACTTCTCCTCTTTAATGTGTGAAAATTAGAAAAATATAGATAGGAAATAGGGTCTGACGGCGTCAAGACAAATCTTGTGACGCCGTCACCTTGTCGCCAAAATAATTCTCGGACTGCCTTGATCTACTTTTGACGCCGTCATGTGTTATGCATTTCCAGGCCGTCATGACTTTTACTCTTGACGCCCTACTTCGTGACGCCGTCAAATCTGTACTGGGTCGTCATGGAAATTACTCTTGACGCCGTCAGGAATTCCTTCTTGACGCCGTCACCTACTGTTCCCAGCAAGGAAAATTAAGACTTTGGCGTTTTCTTCACTTTTATGCTCTAAAAACGTCCGAATTGCTTCCTTTTCCAGATTTCACTCTCAAAGTACCTAAAATAACAAAAGGAACGATTTAGGGCAATATTTGATCAAATAAATTCAATTCCGGGCTTAAATGACCCCCTAAAAGTGGATCATTTTTCGCCTCATCAGAAGCAAATGTAGATTCTCGGCTAGTCGCTAACCATGTGCTAGGTGAATATGAAGCCAAGGATGAACACTTGATCCAATACCTAGAAAAGACCAAGTCCTTAATCAAAAACTTTGACAGGTTCACAATAAAACAGGTGCCCAGAGGAGATAACAGGAAAGCGGATGCGCTCAGCAAAATCGCATCCACAAGCTTTGCGCACCTCTCAAAACAGTGATAGAAGAACAAGATCCTACATGGATGATACCTATCATTGAATTCATCAGCAAGGGAATCTTACCACAAGATCATAAGGACGCTCGAAGAGTGCGGCGCACAGCGCAACGGTTTGAACTACGAGACAACATAATCTATCAACGCTCTTTCTTACAACCCTGGCTCATATGTGTTGGACCTCTTCAAGCAGACTATGTACTCAGAGAAATCCACGCTGGATCATGTAGTATGCACTCAGGGCCGCGATCTGTGGTGGCAAGCGCTCTAAGGTTAGGGTATTATTGGCCAACTATTCATCGCGACGCACGCAATCTGATAAAGAAATGCAGCAATTGTCAAGTACATAGGCCAATCCCGCGCCGACCACAACAAGAGCTAACACCTATTACCTCACCATGGCCATTTTATAAATGGGGCATTGACATCGCAGGACCCTTTCCTGTAGCAGCAGGAGGAGTAAAGTTCCTCATCGTAGCCATAGACTACTTTACGAAGTGGATTGAAGCAAAGGCAGTGGTGAGCATCACAGGAAACCAAGTCAAACGCTTTGTCTGGGACAACATTGTCTGTCGCTTCGGACTACCGAGAGAGATTATATCAGACAACGGAAAACAATTCTTTGATAACCCATTCAAAGATTGGTGCGCGCAATTAAACATCACGCAACACTTCGCTTCAGTAAAACACCCACAAACCAATGGCCTAGTTGAGCGCGCAAACCGCAGTCTAGGTGAAGGAGTAAAAGCGCGCCTTGACAGACATAAACGAAGGTGGGTGGATGAGCTCTCGCATGTCTTATGGGCGCATCGCACAACAATCAAAACCAGTACTGGCGACACGCCATTCTCCCTAGTCTATGGAACAGAAGCCGTCATACCAGCTGAGATAGGAACGCCAACTATACACACAGCAGAGGTCAACGTCGCAACAAACGACGAGGAACGGCGCATAGACTTAGACTTATTGGAAGAAAGGCGTGAACGCGCAGCTATACGCGAAGCAATGGCTAAGGCAAAAATGAAGAAGTATTATGATGCAAAGGTCAAACACACTTCATTCAGACCAGGAGACGTTGTTTACCGCGCCAATGATGCGAGCCACGCAGAAGACACAGGCAAGCTCGGACCAAAATTGGAAGGACCTTACGAGGTCACAGACGCGCTCGGCAACGGCGAATACAGAATGCGCGATATGGAAGGGCACGACCTAGCGCGCACTTGGAACATCTGCAATCTCAAAAGATGTTATTTTTAGGCCACAGCCATTACACAGACACCTTTGCATCCTACGAGATGCCCAATAAGTGTTTGTTTTTCTTTTCTTTCCTAGGAATTGTATTTTTATTTTTTCAAAAAACTTGCAAGTATCAATAAAATGTTATGGTTTCTAGCTAACTCCATAGCGCATTTCACTTTATTACATACATACTCATATATGTCAATATTGTTATCTTATATTTTTTGCCTACATGGCGTGCATGCACTAATTAAAGACCCACGAAGGCATAAATGATGAGTTAACCTACTAATTCACTCGTTGAGTAAGAGGGTTGCAAACCCATCAATATTGGATCACGTATCCTTGCTAAGCGCCTTACTTTTGAGACGTCGAAGTAAGTTTCACGTGCGCATCCCACGACGGGTGCGCAAATACTAAGTACACCGTACAAGCTTAGCAAATAACGAACCAAAACACTTGGTCAAATAATAAAACTTCGTAAACAATGCAAGTATATTTTTAAAAGTCACGCACTTAACGAACCAAAAAACTTGGTCAAAATAATAAAACTTAGCAAACAATGCAAGTATATTTCTTAAGTCATGCACTTAATCAACAAAAAGGTATCTTATTCAATATTATAAGGAAAGATACATTTCATTACATAGTACATATACAAAAAGCCTACACGCTATGGCGATGCTCAGGGCTCTCCTCCGGAGCAGCAGAACTCCCCGCCTCCTGAAGCTTCCTCAGAATCAAAGCGTCCTTGGGAGATACGGTAGGAACACTTACGGGCACACCATCAGACCTAGGGATGTGTGCAGCGCCCACGCCACACAACACTGCCTTACCCTTGATGCCCCTCTTCTGAGCAGCCCTCTTCTGAGCAGCCCTCTGCTCGTGACGCTCCAAAACCTCTTTCAAGGGAATCTCCCTTTCAAGAGCAAATGGGTTAAGGATGTGGCGAGGCTTCGCAAACACAGGAATCTGCAGTTGCGACACATCAGGCTTCAGAAAGTGATTCGATTGTGCCTCTGCAACCTCTCTAAGGTGGCGCTCCAACGTCAAACCCGCCATAAGTACATCTACGGGGTTGTCTTGGTCGCGCTCCAACCTGCCAATATGCGGCAACTCGAGGACCTTCAACCCTGTCATAGCCTGCATCAGCTCATCATACGCAGCAGCATTATACCCAGGGACTTCAGCCAAATCCTTGTTCAGCAACTTGGCCTCATGGAGTTCTTCCATAGCCTGCGACTTCCCCCGAGCCACTGCCCAAAGGCGTCCAACACCTCCTGGGACTCAAGAGTACCCATTGCTGCCAGGCGCAGCCCGTGGCTAATCAACCACCTACATCAACAAAGATAATTTGTGTTAATAACAAGCATAGCAACAAAAGTATTATGAAGGAGAAGAGTATAAAATAAATACCTGCGCTCAGCAATGGTCGACATCAAATGAGGATATAACTCCTCATCGTACTCGATGCTCAGGCCACGCAGCTTATCCTCCTGCAGCTGGATGATCTTCATCATATCCTCCTTAAACTTGGCAATGTTAGCAAAATGCTCCACCTTCTTCTCCTCCAAGAAGCGCACAACCCAAGTTAGGTCAGACTTATAATGATGAAGCTCCCCACGCGCCTTCTCCACCTCAGCCAAGGCGGACAACTTCTCATGGGTGATCTTCTCAGTATACACCCGCGAGGATTCCAACTCCACCTGCGCATCCGCCAACTGGGCACGGAGCTTCGCTAGCTCCTCATCCTTCTGGGCGAGAGTACTGCTCTCCCCGACATACTTCTCCCTCAACTGAGCCACCAGCTCAGCCTGGCGCACAGCAGTCGCAGCCACTCATCCATCAACTGCCGCGCCTCTCCACCCTCATCAACCTTGGCTTTCCCCTCCTTGTTTTCATTCTGTGGAGAGGAAACTACATCCACGAAGACCCCATCATTCTTCGCGGCATCATCCCTACAAGACATAAAGGCAATAGTTAATAAATATTGCGACAAGTAATATACAAGAAAACATGATAGAGGCGCAGACACTTACAGAAACGGAGAAGCCTCAGCAGCCTTCTTATCCGCGCCAGAAGCAGATGTCTCCTCTGCGGACGACTCCGCATTCCTAATGAGGTGGCGACGTCTCTTCCTGGTGCCACTGCTCCCAGCCTCTCCCTTGCGCTTAATATTCTGCGCAACCTCCTCCTTCAGCACCTCCCCAGGCTTTAGGATCTCTATGCTGTCAGACGACTCAGCGTGCGCCTCCTCTTGCGCCACCTCCACATCTGGCGCCACGCTCTGAACGGGCGTCACTTGGAGCGGCGGCGTGTTTTCAGGGACAACCTCTGGCAGCACAGTCAAGCGACCCTCAGTCGCCTCCAGTAGGAGCTGCTCACCTTCCCTCAGAGGGTGCACTCCTATAGTCACCTGCTTTGGTTTGTCCAGCTTTACAACGGCAAATAGATCCATCTCTGCGCACATAAACAAAACAAGAAGAAAGAAAGGATTAGTTATTAAAGGTGCGCATACACAAAAGACTTGCAAAATTTGAAGTAGAAGGGACGAACACCCACCCCGGCCTTCCTCACTTAGAAAAGTGGGCACCTCATCCGCAGCGCCGAAATAATTGCGACTCAACCCCATGTGTACCAAAAACTCCTCCGGATAAGGGTTAATGGCTAGGCGGTTGGCATAAAGAGTCTGCGCATCAGTAAGCCTATAGGAACCGGGTGCGGGGCGCCCATCCCTTGGTAATGTATCCTGAGTATAAAACTCATAGGGCGATGGAAATACCACATCATCAACCCAGAAAAAATACTCCCTTCAATTTCTTAGGGAGTCCACCTTATCAGTGTAACACTGAAGCACCCCCGGGCGCTTCGCAAAAGATACCCACCCATTTGACCACGTCGTGTGGTAAAAGTAGCGGAACAAGGCTATGGTTGGTTCTATCGCAAGTAAACGGCAGTTTACTTCAAAATTCGACACCTTAGCCGCACCTATACAGTGCAGCTGAGAGATGTGGAGGCGATAGTGGTTGAACAAATAGCTCAGAAAGATGGATATAGGTACGCGGTAATTCGCGTACTCAAAGAATTTCGTGTATAACCCAATTTTCCCTTCGGGGAAATCAGCTATACACGAGTCAACATCTGGAGCCTCTGGACGCACATCTAGAGGCACGAAGTAGTCAGACGTAAACTGAGTAACATCATCAACCGTCATCGCAGAGCGAAAGTCCTCTAATTGGGCGACCATTTACATAAATTCGCTAGTAAAAAACGCACACAAAAATTACCTAAGGAAAGGATTATTTTCTTTGCAAAAGATAACTTTCAAGAATGTGAGCAATGGTGAGTGTGTTTTTACTGTGTGTAATTATAAAAATGGGGTGGTGACTCTTATATAGGGAGTAAAAAAAAAACCCTAGATGATGTCCAAGTGGATCCCACTCACAAAAACGTGTGGCTAGAACCGAAACGGTACATGCACTTTTTCCCGATTTATGAGGGCCACGTGGATACTACCCCCAATTTTCGAGGTATCCTTTTGAAATACCCATGACTAGGTGCATTGCACTTTAAATTGGGCGGCAATATTTCAATGTTCTCCCGCCACGCTTACCGCTGGTAATATTAGTCTAGCATCCGCAGCTACGAGACGCGCACACTAGACTGGGGGGACATGATGACGTATAGTCTATATATGGGCCATGAGCCCAAATGATATACATTACTAAGGCCCAAAACAACCATGAGTGGGCTATTGTAACTTGGGCCACATTAATAATGGGAACAGGCTCACGTAAGCCCAACCCAAACAAACTATACACGGTATAGACGAGGATCATCTATCTATGGAATAGATATCCTTACCCGGATAAGCACCATGGGTGCGAAACGTAAGGAGCACGAACCCTACAAGGATTCTGCGCCTATATAAGGAATGACATAACTATCATTCAAGGTACGATTCACAAAAACCCTAACTCTTTACGAGAACCCTAAATCGATTACTTACTCTCACATCGGAGTCTAATCGTGGGAGACAATCCCATGATAAGCCTAACGGTGTTGTTTATTTTCTTAGTGCGCAGGTTACAAGTACTAAGAAGCGAATTGGTACGAGAGCAAGAGCCCATAATCAGGAACGCCCAACTTTTGTATCAACATGTCTAGTGTTATCTAATCAATGAAAAGGCATTCTCGTAACGTACCTGTTTTTTAGCGAACAACATGGTATTATGTGATTTATTTGCTGGAGCTATTTGATATAAACGCGCGCTGTGTGACCTAGTACATAAGCAGAGCGCCTTTGTTAGAATAAAACTGATAACCAAATATAATCTATAAACCTGAATGTGGTAAATACCGATGTTTAAAAACTCACAGCATGAGGACTGCTCATCATTCTTTCGTATCCTCTATCACATATCATAAAGGTGAATATGAATTCCAACCATCTCACACAACTTCATCATGTTATAAGACACTTACAACATATAGTTGATTTTTTTGCTTGTGTAGATGATTCATGTAAGTAGTCAAGATGATATGATTTGTTGCAATCCCTGAAAAAGTATGCATAATTGTGTAAGGACGTGTTTTCACATATTGATGGGATTGATTATAAAAGTTGATCATTATGGTTCAATATAGAAAAGATGTTTTTTCAGAGTGTTTGCGATTAGTCATCCAAACTGCTTACGCGATGATATGTAAGTTAAATAAGCAGTTTGGAATCTGCAAATTCACGCAGTTAAGTTAAAAAAGAACGATCACTTTTAAAAAGCAGTATCAAACATTTTTTTTCAACCCCAACAGTGTCAAACATTTATAAGCATGAGCGAAACAAATAACCGTGAAATTACCTCGACTGGTGATATGGAACTTAGATGTAACGGAACATGTTAGAAAGTTTTCATAAGGCCTGCATAAGAGATAAGACAATTGTCATTACCATATGCGACAATTTAAAAAGAGCATGAAAGAATCCTTTTTCAAGGCCGAGGTTGCGAATTATTTATAAGCACTAACGAAACAAACAGGTATGAAATTACCTTGGTTGGTGATGACGGATATCGGATTGCTTACTGCAAGCCTGCAACATACAGTGAATGGGAAAGACATCATGAAATCATCTCAGACGTATAATAACTTAAAATATATATATATATATATATATATATATATATATATATATATATATATATATATATATATATATATATATATTAAAGAGACCGAAATTTCCTCTGGTCCTTGTTGTACGATCGCTGGCAAATTGACAGTTTGATTGCTGTAGACTACACATGTGTCGTAGGCTTCCATGCGTTCAAGACAATCCTGAGGCCAAGTAATCAATCTATGAATGCAAGTATAATAATTACTAAAAAGCTTAGGGATTTCGGTTTTAATTAGTCGCACCTGATGATCCCAGTTGGCTGGGCGAATTATATATATACTAAAAGAGGGGAGGATGATGGTGCGACCACTGTAGCTGCTACAGTGGTTGCTACAATATATTTTTTTTTCTTCAGTCAGTCCAAAACCAATCCGCAAACAAATCCAAATCCAAGCTCAAAATACTATCTAATCCTAAACCTAGCTACACACCAAGCCTCGCCGTGAGTGATGGCTTGGCATCTCCTCGACTGCCGAGACAAAAACAAACCAAACGGACCAAAAATGATTCCCACTCAACAATAACACCAATAAATATTCAAAGAACAAGGAAACGTTAAGGATATTTACACCGAGTCGACTGAGTCAACTCGCTGAGTTAACCGAGTCAACGAGTCGCGACCAAATACGATAGATCCACATGGTTTTTGACATTATTAAAAGGTTTTATGTAAAAATCGGATTTATTAAAGGTTTTATAAAATAAGGGTTTCGGATTTTTAATAAAAAAGAAAGTAAAGGGCGCGTAGGCGCATTTACCGTCGAGAGAAACAAGGGAAAGGTGGTGGTGGTCATCGGTGATGGTGACAGAGGGCGGTGGTGGCGCGTGAGGGTGCTACGGAGGGAGCCAATAGCTCAAACGCTCCAGAAATGCTATAAACAAACCGATCTATCAAATCGACAAAAAAAATATATTGCCGGAAATATTCCGACGACGGTGGTTGACCGGACGGCGGCGGTGGGTTGTCCGGAGAAGATGACCGGCGAAGGGGACAAGAGAGAAAGAATGTATTAGTGAGATGTGTATATGTGTGTAAAATGAAATAAAATAATTAAAACTTGGTTTAAATATAAATGAATAAGGGAGTGAAATGAAAATAATAAATATAGGATGAGAATTATAAATAGGGGCGGAGGGGGTATAAGTGCCAAAATGGCTAAACTTTTCACAAAAACGATTCGGGACTCATTTGACATAACAAACAGATTCAAAAAAATTACGAAACTTGCACCATTATTCACGAAATCATTTTTCCAATAAAATCAAGTATAAACTTCAGAATTTTTCTCAACGTCAATATAATTCAATAAATTCGGCAAATGCAATATGACATCAATTGCAAAGCCAGTCCTAGGTAACTAACTTCACGTTAAGTAGCTAACAACAACAAAAGAATTTCGCAGCAACGCGCGGGTACCAACACTCGTTCTATCTGTAAATAGGCAAAGGTCGAATAAAAATGGCAAAGCACACACACAAAGTGGGTGCATAGGCAACACTGTATCATTAGCAGAGATGTTATGGTCAATCGAGATCATATATTCAAATGCAAGCCAGCTTTGCCGTAGAATGGCATGTCTGATAGCTAATAGCTGGCTGGATTATTCCAGGTCTGACGTGCCATTCTATTAGCAAAGCTGGATTGGCAGAACAGTTGACCGGATTATTTCAGCGGTCGACTTCTGAATTATCTTCCAATGTGTTATTGTCATCTCATTACAATGCAACCCCATGATTGGTTTCTGCGCATCCATTGTTAATTCCGTCTGTGCATGAGATGATTTGTTACGGCAGTGCTGGAAAGTAGGTTTTCTGCAAGAAGCATAAGACTGAAAACTGAGCTCTTCATCAGAATCATAAAAGGGTTTTAAATTTGAATGTAAAGAATGTTCGAAATTTTAGTAAAACTGAAGAAGTTCAAAGTGGCAACTGTTATTAGGTACATGTTAAGTGTTTTATAAAAAGGAAAGGTGCTTAAAAGACATAAAAGATAGATAAATGTTGCACCATTTGAAAAGGAATGAGTCCATGTTTATGCCAATCAGTAACAATGGGTTTGGTTGTAAGATATTCAAAAACAAATTGCACACATGAATGATTATATGAAAGTAACAAAGTGGCAGACTATACATACCAGTAATAAATAAAGGGTAACTGTTTTTTCTTTAAAAAAACAGTCTTTCTGGGCTGTTAAAGGCTACTTCGTGACATACAGATCGCATGCTTTAGTAGATTTGTGTCGTACAAAATAACATTTAACAGCTCAGTTAGATATTTTTTTTAAAGGCTCTTTTGGAGCAAATGTTGTTTGCGTATACAGAAGACTTGTTGGTTCAGACAAAACAGAAAAGTTTAAGATGAACATGAAAGATACCTGTACTATGTAAAGTTAAAAAAATTAGGCTCAGATCGGAATATACACATATACTCGAAGCTGGCAAACCATACTGGCTGCAACCTACAGGCTGCCTCGCCAAGGTACCATCCATCATCATTGCCAAGATCATCATCATTGGCAAGGTACCATCCATCATCGCTGCCTCACCTTATGCAAAATTTGCAGTTTACATATGTGCAGGAAAGCAAACAAAAAGATGAATACCAAATTAGAAAAAGAAAAACAACTTAAGGGAGTGTTTGGGATTGCTTACCAAGAGTGGCCATCTACCTTAAATGTAGCGTAACATGGGTTTCTAAAATTGCCAATCCATAACGCTAAAGTTTTCACCTGCAAGACACCATAAAAACATTCATGAAAAGTGAGCTCATAAAAGGATGAAGTTGCTGCAAAAGAAAGAAAGAGACACCGTATCTCAAACTGCTTATCAAAAAAGTCAAATTTTTTTTGCGTCCTTTATAAAAGGATAAAGTTTTCAAAAGAAAGAAAGAAACAACTTATCAAAAACTGTTCTTTCAAAGCTCAATCTTTTAAAAAAAAATCATCGACCCTGAACATGCGATTCCAATAGATTCACAAAACTTCGCACCAATCTCTTAAACATGTATCCTAAAACATATAAGTGGCACCCGACATGTGTATGTTGGTGCGGTCAGAGTTGCACTCATGACCCGTCTCTGCGTTGGAAGTGGCCCTACGATGGGAGTGTCACCAACTTCGTGCACCTCATAACTGGAAGAATCACTGGTTTTATCTCAGATTGCCCCATCAAGGAAGTTAAGAATTTTGGCCCCGGAACTACATTCTGCAACAACATGAAAGTGCGTTTATAACATTTAAAAGATAAAAGTAAATGATACAATCACAATCAGGGAAACCAATAACTTAGCCCAAATACCATTTACAAAAGTACTTCAGCTTTAATAGGCTCATTTGAAAGATCATTTGGATTGCGAATGACATAAGGTAGTGTATGGGTAACATTCTCTATAAATCGTATAGATGTTTAGATTAATGCCAATCGAGTCCACACATTGTAGCAGTAGCTGCTCCTTTCCACACTTAAGATCCATCATCATTGCCAAGATCATTATCACAGGGCCACTTCCAATGCAGTTGGTCACACTCCCATCGAAAAATGGCAAACATATCTTCGATCATCATCATACATTCACAGACTCAGGTAAGGCTGGTCTGCCATGCCAACAATCCCTACAATACAGAGCATTTCAGTCATCAAACAACAAAAAAAATGATACTAAAGAGATCTTCCTAGCTAATGTTTACAGTTTCAACGTTTTTCTGGACAACAAATTTTCTTATAGTAAAGCTTAAGATGGAACCTAAGGTGGTGTATGGCTAACCTTCTGAATAAATCGTATAGAAAGTCATCGCATTATATAACTGAGTACTATTTTTCTATTGCATTTTCAAATGACAGCCTCACACATAATCAGGTTCTACTCACCTTACGCATTTCTTGGCACGCCTCTTTCTTTCTTTCCCTTCTTCTTTGAGTTCTTCGCGTTACAATATTCCCCTTCAACAGCTTACTCGTCACTTCCATCTTCAGTTTCTGATTGAACAATTAAAAGTGTTAGTGAGACATATTCCACTACCAGCACCGCATATGGAGTATGGGTAAGTATCTAAAATTGAAAATACTTTACTTCTACACACCGTCAGTACAAAGAAATTCAACATGCATATGGAATGTGCCTGATTGCGAGATTCCAACACATATGTATCCTGGATCAAACCCACATTTAACAGTAACATAAGACAATCCAAATGTTTAACAGCAGCACGAAAAACAAATATATACTTAAATTTGTCTAAAAAACTACAGCACATAAACCACGACTAACGTTTGTCTATCGAACAGGAAAAGGTTTAGGCTTCGACTTTATGAACCTTTTAAACGCTTAGCTCACCTTTTCGTCAGTTAATTTTCCATTTTTACAGCTAAACGGTGAGCCGTACGAAGCTTTTGTTTCGTCATCCGATCCACTTTTATATCGTATCGCCTGCACTTGCTCTTCGAATCTGAAAACAAACATGACAGAGCTCAAAAAAGTATTCCACTAAAATAATTTCCACTGAAATCAGATTGGAAAAAGGACATAGAATGGCAATACCAACGCATATTAAAAAAAACAAAGATAATTGGAGATCATAAAACCCGCCGGTAAATATACTCAAATTTGACTGCTTTTAGTTCAACCCAATTATCAAAACCCTAATTATGAAAACCCCATCTATCAAACCCCCCCCCCCCCCCCCCCCCCCAATTAAACCCTAATTATAATTATCAAAATTAATCAACTATCAAACCCTAACTATCAAAACCCCAACTATCAAAATCCCTAATTAACAAAAGACACACACATAATTGATCATAAAATTTGACTGTTTTTAGTTCAACCCAATTATCAAAACCCTAATTATGAAAACCCCAGTTATCAAACCCCCCAATTAAACCCTAATTATAATTATCAAAATCAATCAACTATCAAACCCTAATTATCAAAACCCCAACTATCAAAATCCCTAATTAACAAAAGACACACACATAATTGATTGACGCAACGGCAAACATACCTTGATTCATTCCGAATACGAAAAATGGCAAACATATCTTCGATCATCATCATGGAAAACCAAACCCAGTGTAGCCCAAGATCATCATCATCAGCAGCAGAGCTGTGCGTGTGGTTAGGTATGTACGGGTATCTGTGTAGCGGTTAAAGATGTGTGGTAATTATTAACCTTGTTACATTATCTCTGGGCTCTGGGCCAGCAAATTAGTAAATGGGCTACACAAAATAGGCCAAGACTCGGGGCTGATTTTTTGGCGGGAAAAACGGTGCCAAAACGGCACCATACGTAAGGTGGTTTAATATAAACTCTAATATGAAACTACACATAATCAAATAAAAACATTATGTTGTTTCACGTTTTGTAATAGTTGATTATCTTATCATCTACATAATATATACTACCATAGAATGCATTTTGGACTATTTTATAATTAGAAAGACTTAAAATTCAGACTTTAACTTTCTTATTATGGAAGGATTTTAAAATTAATTGTTTAGGAAGCAGGTTGGTTAGAAAGTTGGTTAGAAAGCAAGTTGGTTATGAAATTTGTTAAGAAGCAGGTTTGTTGTTCAAATTAAAATTATTTGGTTTAATCATCTCTATCATCTCTTTTTATAAAGCATAAACACAACTAAATGTGTAACCGAATAACACAAAATATAATAATAAATACATGTCGCCGCATTGCACGGGTACCCTTCTACTAATTTTAAATAAGCAATCCAAATATTCCCTTTATCATTACTCATTAGTTCCAATCTTGTGGTCCCCATCTACCGATTTTATTTTGTTATTTTTTATTTTTATTTTTTCGGTGCAAAGGTGAATTTATATTACTCTCAAAATTTTACATCATAAGAATAAGCAGATATTGGACAAGCCCAAATCTGATACAAACAAACAGAAACTATCCGAACACAATATCTAACCAATTCTACTACACCCAATATGAGACTAAACTACAACTTTAAATCTGATACAAACAGAGCATTCTTTCCAATTCAGACCAAGATCTTCTCAGAAAACTTACACCTTACAGCCCATGACATTCATCTTTAAACATTCACCTTTTTTAGCACCAACCATCTAGCTACATTTTCACTTTCCATTCTACCATAACCACTCATCCTGCCACCACAGTAGCTAAAGTAAGACCCATCTACCGATTTAGGTATTTATTATATTCGAGGGGCATAGATGTTAAATTGTTCAAAAACTTGTGTAGATTGAGGAGTTTGTTTGGCCCACTGAGCCCACCCATTGTATTTTTACAGGCTGGGTGTCTGACCCGATTGACAGCTCCTTGAATGGTGTTATTGGCATTTGTGTATCTTTGATGGTATTGGCCTGTTAATACTGTTTAGTGGGCCCACTACATTTCTAAACAAAATTTGCGATATTACTAATCAGAGTTGCATTCAAGAAAATAAATACATACACTTAGAAGTTTCAATAGAATTCATTCGTTTACTCCTCGAAATATACTAAAGATGTTTCCGACATGGTCATATTCTTAGTTTAGTTAATCAAATACGAGTAGTACTAATAGTAGTGAGTTGTAAGAAAAAAATAGAGTTGATTACGTTTCAAGTAAGACTTCTAGCTATTTTAGTAGTAGTAATGGATAGAGTGTAGCCTTGCTTTTATGCTCTCTGAGTTTCGCTATTCATGCATCTTGTGCATGCAATAAGACAAATTTAAGGCTCAAGTCTTAAGTCTATGTTTGATTTGTTTAGGGCAGAAAAGGTTCTTGCAAATATACCGAAAATATCATTGTAAAATTATAGAGAATAAAACTGAAACAATTAAAATGTTATTCAACTTGTTAAAATTTTAAAGAAGTATCATACGTGAATTACACATCTAAATAAAAGGTAGAGAGATGCTTGTCTCAGTATCAAAAAAACTTTGATTTGTTGTTACAAAGATCGTGCAAATCTACTACTACCAAATATTGTATTAGCGTAGTGCTAAGTAACGTAACCTCTTCACAAAAAGTTTAGCGTTCATACATCACTAAGTACACATTTGGTGATGGTAAAGGAAAAAGCCAGAAATGATCGTGACTCATGCCTATACTGTTGTTAAACTGCGTAGATCTGAGTCAAACATTCATCTTTTTCAAGTAACTTAAACAGAAAAAACCTCTTGCGTTTAAAGATCATGCAAATCAAATTGTTCAACCATTTTGTTTGTCAGTTTTAAAATAAAAGATCCCTCCTAACTCCGAGCTGTTTTGAAATTAGTACTTCCGAATCTGTTATAGTCGACAACCGATAAATGAAATATTTATGTTTTCTGACACTACCTTTTTTAATCAATAATTGAATGAGAGAAAAGTTTATCCACAACGTTTTTCATGAATGGGAGAAAAGTTATCTCGAATCATGCTTGACCATGATGATTCTATAAATTTTGCTGGTTGAAATACTAAACATCAAATACAAAGATTTAGAAAATTATAGTAAAGTACTTGGCCTATGTCGTTACTAAGATTTTGCTACAATGCAGATATAATCCAAACGAGTTAAATCGCATACAAGATGATTGTAAAACATTTTGTTGTGTTTGCCTAACTAGTACACTTATTCCTATAAGTGATCATACTTACAAAGTTCCAATTATAGATAGTGAAAAATAAGAAAGAGAAAATATATTAGTACAACATGATTGTTCCATTACCTTTGCCACAATATTGTGTGAATGTTTGTTTGTAAAAATTGTGTGGATATAGCATTTCTCTGCAATTAAACACATTTTGAGGTTTATTTTGAGTTGTCGGATACAAGATAACTCGTTCTTGAATAAGCCAATGATCATTGGTTATTTGGTTTATATTCATTTTTCGTTTTTGAGTAGACCATTAATGTATAAATAGTACTACTACGTTTTTGACCTGGGAGTCTGGGACCAGCCCAAGGCTATGGCTACATGAGAGTAAATAAATACTACGTAGTACTACTACGTAATACAGGAAGTGAGGAAACATGAAAAATTGAAAAGTAGTTAGAGGGCGTTTAGCTGTAAAAGGAAATCATTATAAGCATGAATATGAGAATTGGCATGTAAACCTATCTTTTTTGCTGGTTTTGGAAATGCTTAATTTTGTGGGTTAGTATCAATAACAAAACCCACTAACCAAATTATTGTATAAGGAATGAAAGTCACATTCATTCACATACGCTCAAACCAAACACCCCTTTATTTCACATCAACTAGGCTAGTGTAACTGTAACACCCCAACCCGACAAGGGTCAAAATGTCACATTATGGTGCCAAATCAGAACATACAAACGCAAGCGGAAGACTTATAAACATAAAGTTACAAAGGTATTCTAAAGATACAAAAGAAATACGAACTCTATATGAAAATGAGAATACAAAACTAAACAAAAATCTAATCGATTCCAAATCCAAATCTAATCCAGATGTAAATGGGCTTCTAATCATCAGGATAGTCCACTAACGCTCCTATGCACTCTTCACCCAAAACCAGCTTCCAACCTAAAACCTGCCGCAGGAAAAGAAATGCGGTTGAGCTTAAAAAGCCAGTGAACAGATATATATAAAAAAAACGAATAATTGAAACGTAGAGAAGTATAGGAAAAGGAAATCATAAGCTCCTGCTGAAATGAATATCATCTGTCAAATGCATAAGAGATCAACGATAACTGAACAAATATCATAAGTCAAATGAATAATGAGTACGAAGAGTCAAGTGATAATACGAATCATATAGTAACCAGAATCAAAGAGCACGTATCAACAAAGGCGTGTCTACCAAAGCCACTCGAATAGACACAACGAAACAAAGGAAAGCCACGAGCCGACCTACTAGAGCCACTCGAATAGGTCTCAAAATCACATAATCACATATCCGTCAAATCATAAGTTGTACAAGGAGCTGCAGAATTTACTTTTATGCTACATAATCACATATTCGACCCTAGTATTCTCCACACAAGTTCCTTTCTTAAGTCTTTGCCGTTTTCTTCACTTTTATGCTCCAAAAACGTCCAAAATGCTTCCTTTTTCAGAATTTACTCCCAAAGTACCTAAAATCACAAAAGGAACGATTTAAGACAATATTTGATCAAATAAATTAAATTCCGGGCTTAAATGACCCCCTAAAAACGGTTCATTTTTCGCCTCATCACAGACTCCATTGTACCAGAAGTGAAAGGGGTACAAGGCACGTACAGCCAGTCACTATCTTCTCAAAACAAAACAGAACCTAGGATGCATCCATACACTCCCTGAATCAAACAAAATACACATGCCAGCTCATGACTAGACACATATATAACTAATTGGCCATAGTGCACATATATCAAACAGAAGGGAATGCCAGGGATCAATCACACCTCTCCAAAAAGTGTCATGCCAGTGGTGCCATCACTGACACGCCCATGGTACCTCCATGAGTAGAATAAAAACTCGGGCATAAGAACGAAATGAATCATATCAAACAAAGCATATCCATAACAAACGAATCATATCATAATCAAACAGAATCTCAACCAGGAGATAGTAATCAGGTAATCAACAAAATGGATAGCAACGAATCATATCAAAGGGATCATAGCAAAGGCTTATATCAATGAATCATATCATAGCAAACGATTCAAAGTCAAGGATCGAAAAGTCATGAGATCAGAACCCTTAATGATATAGGGTAGAATATATGTACCTTAAACCGCCAACGAAACATAGCATAAGAATAGTAAGTCACTTATTCTTCAGCGAATCTACACGAATTAATGATCAGATAATTATTAATAACTTATTTTAAATCAGCTTACTCGTTTTAGGTCTCCTTCTATTTTTAGAAACTTTCCCTTTTTATTAACTTGCCAAATATAGTAACTTTCCATTTATAGTATATTTCCCGAATTAGCAAGTTGTGTACTTTAAGATTACCAATGACAATTAAATAAATTTAAAGGGTTAATAATGACAAAATAGTAGTTTAGAGTTCATTATGTCAATTTAGCAAAGTTTAGGTTTATAAATGTAAATTATTAAAATTTAAGGTCTAGATATGTCAAATGTCTAAGCTTAAAGTTTATATTGTAAATTAATTTCATAATGACCACTTCAGGACTTAGTCGGTTTTATTATTTACTTTAGATGTGACCCGACTCGTTCAAAATGAACTGACCATACTCACTTACGTTTAACCACACGTTCTATTCTTATTTACTATATGTCATGCAAGCATGCATTCAAGCCCTGTAAGATCAGTAAGCCCTTTAAATACTCACGCATATATAACTCCAAGACTCCTCACAATCACACATGATCACATCTTTATCGATCAACACACATATTGGATGCATGATTCTTTCAAAATTCTTTTACGTTTAAGTCAAAAGGAAAAAGGAAAACTCGACACCATTCTTTACACGTGACATCCCTTCCTTTACCAGCCCCACGAATCACAAACAAACCCTATTTACAACCCAAGCATTCGACTAAACACACACCATTTTCCAGCTCAAGTAACGTATACAAACAAAACCCTTTCAGCCCAAATACTCGACACAAAAACATGCATAATGACCACAATTCGACCCGCACCACAACCTGGTTCCACAGCCTATTCGTACCACTCATATACGCATGCAAAACAAACCGAACAATACCTTATATACACCTATTCGATAGCCCCCAAAGCACACCACATTCCCATGCACACGACACATAAAATAATAATCCGAATACACCCTTTTTACCCCATGCGACTCACACAACTTAACGCCCCATAATTATTTCATGAAATCATAACAGAACCCACGCATGACCCTTCTTTATTCCTTGAGTTTATTTAATTATAAAGATTATGTGCTATCTTTCAGTTATGCAAATTGACTATACTTTCATATTAGTCATACACCACAAACTGCTATATAAACTGATTTATAACCCATTATATTTTCAAATCAATTTCAAGTTTCTTATATAATCGGTTAAGGGTGAGCTAAATAAGTTCCATGCTACGTATACCTTTGCGCTTCATATATCAAACGAGTCGAAACAAACGAATGGCATTAAGGCCAGATCATATGCGTATAACACAAAAGATTCGAAAGACCCACGTCCGAAACAATTGTCGACTTATAATATTCATTAGTATATTAAGTTTTAAATCTGGTTATGTGTATATATTTATGGAGTCGTATGAAAACAAAAGAAGTCGAATACCTTCGGGCCGATACCGGAACGGATCAAAGGACACGAATTGAATCACACTCGAACCAAAACCAAAACCTTCGAACCCCACAGCACACGATTACACCAAATGAATAAAACCCACGATCACCAAGTGTTTGCACCCACGAACCGATCACCAACCCAACTAGAACCAAGAACTGATTCACCACCTTAGTTACACCCTCGTACCTCCTGGATTTCTTGAAGAGATATGAACAGCCGAATATTATTGTGTTTGTTATTTTAGGGTTTTGAGTGTTCGTTATTTCTTTGAGAGAATAACTGATACACGGTTTGATATAGGAAGCAAATGGGGAGAAATAAAATGAGAGGGTGCCGAGTTTAATGGGGATATGGGAAATACTTTTTCTTCTTCAATTATTTCAAATTTTATTTTGTATACATCTTCTATATATCTTGTCATGCACAAGCATTAAAATTCATTAAGGGGGCGTTTGGTTGGAGTAAATTGAAGGAAATTGGTAAGATTTGAATTTGAAATTGCTCCAATTTGCTTGTTTGGTTCACATTAAAGATGTGGGCCCAAGAGAATTTAATGTATGATTAAAGCTAAAAGTGGAGTAAAAGTGGGGCATTTTAAATTCTTTCCACTAGAGAAGCATTTTAATTTGCTTAAAATTTTAATTTGCCTCATTTGTATATCTTGAACCAAACGCACCCTAAGTCCTTTTTATGACATATACAACGTGTGCTAATTATATAGGAACATAGAGTGCTTATTTATGTACAAAGCAAGATTTTACTCGGCCTCCTAATAGATTTGTAACATGTGATAAACCCAAGGAGAAAAAAAAATGTGTCGAGTTTATATATGCTCATGATATAGTTTACGTTGATTTATTATACTTAGGCTATAGTTTGCATGCTTGTAGCTTTCAGATTCATAAATGCTCAGATTAAGTTCACCAAACTTAGAAAATTTCAAATTATATCATTAGGAAAAACGGATCTTCGGGTTTTACAATTCTTCCCCTCTAAAAGAAAATTTTCGCCCTCGAAAATTGAAGTCGCAAAAGTTAGACGGATACGTAGCTATTAACAAAAGAACGTCATAATTAATTAATCTCACGCTCAGGGAGGTCCTTCCAACAGAATATTCACAAATAGAATATTTTATCATGACTCGATCCCGACAACAAGGATAGCCCCAGGCTCTCCATGGCACACAAATAATAACAAATTTGATTTCGGCGAATTCGAAACAAATGCGTAGCAGATGACAGATGACAAATGATAGTTGAAATCTTACAAAGAGATACAAGAAACACATATACCTATGAGGCAAACACGGAGATAGTGCTAAACGATTAAACTTTATCAACTCCTACCAAATTCTGAACGAACAAAAGAACTTGCCAAAGTCAAATAAGCATAGATATAATTATCAAACGTATCAAGAGTCTCATAAAGAGATGGGTAACATATTCATACTGACGATCAAAATCACAACTCAGAGTATCAAAACGTATTAAAAGCTTAACTGAAAATATAGAATAGTTGTACGAATAGGAATGAATCAAGATCTGACGCGTCGCGAACCAAAAGCTTATTCAAATTCCAAGACGTCTAACACTTCTATACCTCTACTGCAAGAGTGAACCAAAAATGCGATTTTCTGTCACTATCACTGCAGGTGCGCCATATAGCTTGAATAATTTCTTGTCGATAGAAATCTCTGCCGATCTTCTAAGTAAACCGTCCTAGTCCATGCTCCACTGTAAATCCACTTGTGTTGTCTCTCCGCCTGTGCGTGGAAATCTCCGATGTAGTCATCATCGTCTTCATGCCATCCCATCCAGCTCCTGCTTCGAGACTCTATCCATATTAGTACAAATAAGATGGATAGAGTTGATAGAATTGTGTGCTTTGCTTCAAACTACTTCTTTCCATCCTCTAACATAGCTAAAAATCCTTCCTCTTGGATAGAAATAAATCTCTTCTTAGCTTCTCAAACTTCTTCTCTCATTCTTCATCCCACAAAAGTTATTCTTCAAAATATCACATAGGCTTCTTCAGACGTAGAATAATCAACACCAAAACGAAGATGAATCTCATGCTTTTCTTTTGTCTCCGAACACATTAATATGTCATACTATGACAATTTTTCCAAGTATTCATGAAAGACACGATTTATTAAATTCATAGGAATAGTCAGAGTAGTAACCAATACAATTGGCATCACAACCCTCATAAAGATTATAACGAATACGAAAAGGAATTCTAAGAATATCTCGCTCTCTCACACAAAACATGATAAGATCCAGCTTCCAGAAATCAATCCACCACCTCATACAGAAATACATCAGGGATACACGGCAAACGCTCTAGCAATCCGAATAACACTTGAAGCAAGTCTCATCAAATGAGGTATATTCACAACCGCGAGGGATTAACGCACGAGATTTCAAAACAAAGGTGATCATAAATGATTATCAGGTTAGGAACCATGGTACAGAATTTTTTAGTTGCACAAATTGACAAGGATGACAAATATAATTCAGTCAACTAATCCATATCCAGGGTGATATCGAATCGAACATCTCCAACGTAAACATATAAGCAAAATGAAAATCATCTTCAAATATCTCCAGGGGCATCGAACAAATCAGATATTCATGATGGAAGGTCACAAGATTACCATAGAGGTAGAATACATAAGGCAAAAATCAATAGTGTAGAAGGAATCTCAAAATGCTTATCAAAGGCAAAGGAAAGCCATAGAATGTGTCAAACACCACAACATTATACCTACGTGAATTCTCTCAACGAACAAGAAGGCATCTAAATGAATCAAGAATTGAAGTTCAAAAGAGAAAGTGATAACTTCAAGAAGTGAAACCTATAAGGCATAACTACGAGGTCTTAAAGCATTCTAACCTATGTTGCGAATCCTGATAAATCTTCTAAATCTCCGGAACGAATGATCTTATAAAGCCTTAACTAAAAGCAGAGGCAGAAATCAGAGTGATGCGGAAGAAAGATGACTAACCAACGTCTTATCATATAACCTACCCAATCCTCACCGGTCATACTAAGGTTCTAAAGGGGAGAACCTAAAGCAAATTCTTCTAAGGTTATTCCATAAGCTTCTAAGGTGCAAACCTAAGGGTGCAAAACTTCACAGGCCATAACTTATCTACTACAAGTCGCAGCCTGAGCTCTGATACCATAATTGTAACACCCCAACCCGACAAGGGTCAAAATGTCACATTATGGTGCCAAATTAGAACATACAAACGCAAGCGGAAGACTTATAAACATAAAGTTACAAAGGTATTCTAAAGATACAAAAGAAATACGAACTCTATATGAAAATGAGAATACAAAACTAAACAAAAATCTAATCGATTCCAAATCCAAATCTAATCCAGATGTAAATGGGCTTCTAATCATTGGGATAGTCTACTAACGCTCCTATGCACTCTTCACCCAAACCCAGCTTCCAACCTAAAACCTGCCGCAGGAAAAGAAATGCGGCTGAGCTTAAAAAGCCCAGTGAACAGATATATATAAAAAAAACGAATAATTGAAACGTAGATAAGTATAGGAAAAGGAAATCATAAGCTCCTGCTGAAATGAATATCATCTGTCAAATGCATAAGAGATCAACAATAACTGAACAAATATCATAAGTCAAATGAATAATGAGTACGAAGAGTCAAGTGATAATATGAATCATATAGTAACCAGAATCAAAGAGCACGTATCAACAAAGGCGTGTCTACCAGAGCCTCTCGAATAGACACAACGAAACATAGGAAAGCCACGAGCCGACCTACCAGAGCCACTCGAATAGGTCTCAAAATCACATAATCACATATCCATCAAATCATAAGTTGTACAAGGAGCAGCAGACTCCATTGTACCAGAAGTGAAAAGGGTACAAGGCACGTACAGCCAGTCACTGTCTTCTCAAAACAAAACAGAACCTAGGATGCATCCATACACTCCCTGAATCAAGCAAAATACACATGCCAGCACATGACTGGACACATATATAACTAATTGGCCATAGTGCACATATATCAAACAGAAGGGAATGCCAGGGATCAATCACACCTCCCCAGAAAGTGTCATGCCAGTGGTGCCATCACTGACACGCCCATGGTACCTCCATGAGTAGAATAAAAACTCGGGCATAAGAACGAAACGAATCATATCAAACAAAGCATATCCATAACAAATGAATCATATCATAATCAAACAGAATCTCAACCAGGAGATAGTAATTAGGTAATCAACAAAATGGATAGCAACGAATCATATCAAAGGGATCATAGCAAAGGCTTATATCAATGAATCATATCATAGCAAACGAATCAAAGTCAAGGATCGAAAAGTCATGAGATCAGAACCCTTAATGAGATAGGGTAAAATATCTGTACCTTAAACCGCCAACGAAACATAGCATAAGAATAGTAAGTCACTCATTCTTCAGCGAATCTACACGAATTAATGATCGGATAATTATTAATAACTTATTTTAAATCAGCTTACTCGTTTTAGGTCTCCTTCTATTTTTAGAAACTTTCCCTTTTTATTAACTTGCCAAATATAGTAACTTTCCATTTATAGTATATTTCCCGAATTAGCAAGTTGTGTACTTTAAGATTACCAATGACAATTAAATAAATTTAAAGGGTTAATAATGAAAAAATAGAAGTTTAGAGTTCATTATGTCAATTTAGCAAAGTTTAGGTTTATAAATGTAAATTATTAAAATTTAAGGTCTAGATATGTCAAATGTCTAAGCTTAGGGTTTATATTGTAAATTAATTTCATAACGACCACTTTAGGACTTAGTCAATTTTATTATTTACTTTAGATGTGACCCGACTCGTTCAAAATGAACTGACCATACTCACTTACGTTTAACCACACGTTCTATTCTTATTTACTATATGTCATGCATGCATGCATTCAAGCCCTGTAAGATCAGTAAGCCCTTTAAATACTCATGCATATATAACTCCAAGACTCCTCACAATCACACATGATCACATCTTTATCGATCAACACACATATTGGATGCATGATTCTTTCAAAATTCTTTTACGTTTAAGTCAAAAGGAAAAAGGAAAACTCGACACCATTCTTTACACGTGACATCCCTTCATTTACCAGCCCCACTACTCAAAAACAAACCCTATTTACAACCCAAGCATTCGACTAAACACACACCATTTTCCAGCTCAAGTAACATATACAAACAATACCCTTTCAGCCCAAATACTCGACACACAAACATTCATAATGACCACAATTCGACCCGCACCACAACCTGGTTCCACAGCCTATTCGTACCACTCATATACGCATGCAAAACAAACCGAACAATACCTTATATACCCCTATTCAACAGCCCACAAACCACACCACATTCCCATGCACACGACACATAAAATAATAATCCGAATACACCCTTTTTACCCCATGCGACTCACACAACTTAACGCCCCATAATTATTTCATGAAATCATAACAGAACCCAGGCATGACCCTTCTTTATTCCTTGAGTTTATTTAATTATAAAGATTATGTGCTATCTTTCAGTTATGCAAATTGACTATACTTTCATATTAGTCCTACACCACAAACTGCTATATAAACTGATTTATAACCCATTATATTTTCAAATCAATTTCTAGTTTCTTATATAATCGGTTAAGGGTGAGCTAAATAAGTTCCATGCTACGTATACCTTTTTCGCTTCATATATCAAATGAGTCGAAACAAACGAATGGCATTAAGGCCAGATCATATGCGTATAACACAAGAGATTCGAAAGATCCATGTCCGGAACAATTGTTGACTTATAATATTCATTAGTATATTAAGTTTTAAATCTGGTTATGTGTATATATTTATGGAGTCGTATGAAAACAAAAGAAGTCGAATACCTTCGGGCCGATACCGGAACGGATCAAAGGACACGAATTGAACCACACTCGAACCAAAACCAAAACCTTCGAACCCCACAGCACACGATTACACCAAATGAATAAACCCTGCGATCACCAAGTGTTTGCACCCACGAACCGATCACCAACCCAACTAGAATCAAGAACTGATTCACCACCTTAGTTACACCCTCGTACCTCTTGGATTTCTTGAAGAGATATGAACAGCTGAATATTATAGTGTTTGTTATTTTAGGGTTTTGAGTGTTCATTATTTCTTTGAGAGAATAACTGATACACGGTTTGATATAGGAAGCAAATGGGGAGAAATAAAATGAGAGGGTGCCGAGTTTAATGGGGATATGGGAAAGACTTTTTCTTCTTCTATTATTTCAAATTTTATTTGGTATACATCTTCTATATATCTTGTCATGCACAAACATTAAAATTCATTAAGTCCTTTTTTATGACATACACAACGTGTGCTAATTATATAGGAACATAGAGTGCTTATTTATGTACAATGCAAGATTTTACTCGGCCTCCTAATAGATTTGTAATGTGTGATAAACCCAAGGAGAAAAAAAAATGTGTCGAGTTTATATATGCTCATGATATAGTTTACGTTGATTTATTATACTTAGGCTATAGTTTGCATGCTTGTAGCTTTCAAATTCATAAATGCTCAGATTAAGTTCACCAAACTTAGAAAATTTCAAATTATATCATTAGGAAAAACGGATCTTCGGGTTTTACAGTAACGTTACCAAAAACAAAATATTGTATTGAAGACTGGTTGGGTCCTAAACTTCTTTGTGACCCGAAGTAAACTTTAGGCTAGTGAAGAAACCTATTTCAACTAGACGATTTGTTCATTTAAAGTGCGGTTTGGTCCAATTTAGATCGGTTAAAAATGAGAGTAGGAGAACAGAAGAGAACAAGAATGGTAGTGCAACCTTTGTACAACATGACTCTCGTGAGGAATACGAGGGTGAAGTGTTAACAGTTTCTGAACCTTCGTGGGTGAAGTGTTGATAGTTTCCGATGCCTTCATGGGTGAAGTGTCGACAGTTTCAGGAATAACATTTTTGCGTCATGGATATTGGAGCCTCTTATCACATGGCATTCTCACATGATTTTTTTGTTACTTTTAAGGAATGGGGTGGAAATGTTAGGTTAGGTGATCATAGAGTGTGTAGTATCAGGGTAGTGGTATTGTACAGATTAAAATGTTTGATGGGACGGTAAGGACGCTTGATTGTTGGCATGTTCCTCACCTTAGGAAGAATCTCATTTCCTTGGGAGCGTCGGCAAAACGTGGTCTCAAGTATTTGGTGATGATGATTGGGGAAATGTGATGAAGGATTCTCAAGTGATAATGAGAGGTGGGTTAAATCAGTGAATCTACTTCTTGGAAAGACGCTCGGTTGTTGGATCGATGGCTGTTTCCTAAACCTTGGAGGATAGAAATGATAAAACAGAATTGTAACATCGTAGATTGGGTCATATTAATGTAATGGGAATGTAAATTCTGAGTAAGCTTGTTAGATGGAGGTGTGGCTGGAAAAATGAAATTTTGCGAAGCTTCTATTCAAGGAAAGCAATGCATGGTAAAGTTTGGTTCCGGTAAACATACTTCGAAGGAAATCCTCCAGCACATTCATTCTGATTTGTGGGGACCATCCGCCGAAAAGGGTTTGAGGATCGACTTTTAAATTGATTTTCAGACAAATACAACGAATACCACAAAACCAAGTGTCGCCTTCATACTTCCCACATATCTCAAATTATGTCTTGAAATCAACTAACGACAAAAGCCTAACATCAAAACAAAAGCACACATAAAAATCAATTTAAAAAAAATTAAAAATAAATAAATAAATAGAATCCAATTCTAACTACAAAAGCCCAAAAACCAAATACTATCGGTGGGGTTTAGGGCTGAGCATCGGGCCGAATCCCGACCCGACCCGACCCGTCCCGACCCACCCCGATCCCGAAAATATTGGAAAAGCTATCCCGAATCCCGAACCGAATATACTCGGGTTGGGTCGGTATGACTCAGTATAATCGGGTTGGTTTTGGTTTTTCTAGCCCGAGACCGAAAATGCAAAATGCTTAAAGTTGGCTGGTTCATGATGATGTGTATATCATGTAGACATAACACCTGTAAACACAAATAAAAAAGTGGAATATATGTGGTGTGTATATCATGTAGACATAACATGATGAGAAACTAATATCTATATTACTTCATGTTCATGCCATATGTAAACACACAAAATGAGCATGTTCATGAATCAAGATGATCATCAGTACATGATAAGTATTGCAGATTCTAAACTAAAGCATGAGCATGTTCAGCTATTACATTCATCATGTACATGATAAGTATTGCAGATTCTAAACTGAAGCATGAGATTGATCCATGTAATTATGGTTCATAAGATATGGTGGTTTTGTTGGGTGTGTTCTTGCTAACTTCGGTGTGGTACTTTGGTCACCACAGTGTGGTGTTTATGTTAACTGTGAAACAAAAGACAAAAGAGGGGCGCATCTTTTTTACAATACCTGAAATTGATAAAAACAAAGGACTGAAGGAGGCGCGTTCTTTTACTAACCCTATTTAGCAATCGGTTTGGCGGGCTAAATCGGGCTTCTGTCGGGTTTTAACCCGATACCGACCTGATACTGAAAACTATGAAATTGTAAACCAACTCCCGACCCGAAATATGTCGGTTCGGTTTCGGGTATGAATCAGTTCGGTCGGTTTGTCAGGATGATTCGATTTCAGTCGGGTATGCTCAACCCTAGCGGGGTTTGTCTTTATATCCTCGAAGCAAAAATCATAAGTTTGGCCCAGAGTAAAGCCCATGTTTTAACTAAAGTTCAATAACCAATACAGAAGGCCAAGTGTGACTTCTTGAGTACGATTGAAGTCATTGAACAAACTAAAACTATAAAAAGCTATGAACTAAAAAACTAATTATTCCAAAACACTAGGGGTGGCAATTCTCGACACGACATGATAAACGACACGAACCCGGCACGAAGTTAAACATGTTTGGTTTGAGGATAGACAGGTTTGGGTAAAAAACAGGTCAACCCGTCTAACCAGTTTAATAAACGGGTCGTGTTTCAGTTGAGTAAATATTAAACAGGTCAACATGTGAATCTGTTTAAGTATATAAGTCATAACTTGGTTATTATGTTGGATATAGATTAAATGTATTTTGTTATATACTTAATATAAGTGAATTACGATTGTAACTCATATATCATTCAAATTGACTCTTATAACTTAAATATTATTGAAATTGTCGTATATTTATTTATTTGTTATTTTTAATATATTTTAGACCCTTACATCATTTTTGGATTTAAACTAGTTAAATCAACAAACCACTAACATTATTCACTCATTGACCTATTACTTAAACATGTTAAACGAGTTACAAACGGGTTAGGCGTGTTTTGCAGGTCAGGGTTAGGGTTGAGTTTCTTGACACGATTAATAAATGGGTCATGTTTGGTAGAGGTTATACTAACCCACTAACCCGCCAATCCGAATAGGTCAACACGAATACGACTCGATTGCCACCCCTACTAAAGACCAAAAGAATTCCAATCAATTTTAGATCCAATATCTAACTCAAATGATTAGTAATCCCCAAAACGAACATCTTTTTTTTCTTCTTCTTTTTATTCAAAACTAAAAACCTAGCTCTGGCATTAACGATTAATTGATCTGATAATGTAAGATTACATATATCTAAATCTTTATACCAAAGAGTTTGTGTCCCAATGGTACCTTATGTTGTATGATGATGCGTGGGGATTGCACCAGGCTTTACCTCTCGAGGCATCTCGAGAAGCTTACAACCCCCACCAGGCAGTGTACCTGATCGTTGTAGTATAGTAAGTGACAAATACCGGAGGATTGATCGTTCAACTAAGGAATAGTGTCGCTAGGATTAGAAAGCCTAAAAACTAGGTCTAGAGGCGAGAGATGATTCTTTTTGTATTTTTTTATATTTTATAAAAGCAAGTAAAATCTCGGTTTTTAGAAGGGTGGGCGGAATTAGTTACTAGTCAACTAACCCAATTACTAAAATTGCAATCAAAATAAAATAATAAAAATGAAAATAAACTAAATTAACTAGTGGTATGAGCAATATATGGGAGAATTGTGTTTACGTAGATTTCACTACTCCCTAGATATCTTTTACATGTTAATTACTTGTTACAGTTGCGTGGATGACGGATTGTATTCTTTAATACCATTCATGGGGTGGCGTACTTACTTCCCCAATCCTATAAGCTCCTACTTCACTCTTATGTCAAGCCGGCTAAGAAACTCCTAACATGGGATCACTAGAATTCGCTCATGCATTAAATACAATCATAAAAACCTAGTACACATCGGTTCATGTTTCTTAAGACGTTCAAGCAACTTACACAATGGAGATCTGCCAGTTTTCTTAAGCCTAACATTGAAATCATTCATCCATTACAACTATAAACAAGCAATCAACCTATAATTAACATCTAGGTTTCATTACATCTAAGCAAACACATGAAAGATCTAGCCTAGCATGTTATAATCAAGACAAGCACAAGATATATTCAAACAACACATAGACATATTGAATGAATTGAAAGAAGACTTATCTCAATTGAACATGAAAGGTTTCAAGGGGTGAAAAGCCTTAAAAATACTGTTACAAACGACCTAGGGTTTATTAGGTTCGACCCTAGTATTCTCCACACAAGTTCCTCTTTTAATGAATGAAAAATAGAAAAGTATATATAGATTCTGTGAGGTGACGGCGTCAAGAGTAAATTTCTGACGCCGTCATCTCGCCGCCAATAAAGCTCTCGGACTGCCTAGATCTAGGTCTGACGCCGTCATGTGTAATTCTGCTCCAGGCCGTCACCAAAATAACTCTTGACGCCCTACTTCTGACGCCGTCACGTTTTCTTTGGGTCGTCATGCATTTTGCTCTTGACGCCGTCATATTTTCCTTCTTGACGCCGTCAGTTACTGTTCCCAGCATGGAAAATTTAGTCTTTGTCGTTTTTTTCACTTTTATGCTCCAAAAACGTCCAAAATGCTTCCTTTTCCAGAATTCACTCCTAAAGTACCTAAAATCACAAAAGGAACGATTTAGGGCAATATTTGATCAAAAAAATTCAATTCCGGGCTTAAATGAGCCCCTAAAAATGGTTCATTTTTCGCCTCATCATATACCCTTACACTTGAGATTTGCTTGTCCTCAAGCAAATGCGCTTTTATTCTAGTCAAAATACAAGTTAGGGGTCATTTAACACTAATATAAAAGTAATTACAACAAATAATCGTTCCACTAAAGACCAAAGACAAGCACGGAGGTCATATACTAGCACCTCACAAATAGTGTTTAGATACTCACATCTCTCGGGTGTAATAAAGTATATATCACAATATGGAAATGAAAACATCTCTCACTACCTGTCATAGCAAAATAGATTACCATAGGCTTGGGAAAGGATCAAACCTCCACCACATGGCGTAAGCACCTTGGATAAATTATCAAAGAGGTCTTTTAAAGGGTTATAACGTTAGGTGTTGGGATATGAAATACACGGTTTTGTTGGATATAGGCAATCTTTACCGGTGGCGAGTTAACAATCTTGGTTAATTACATGTACAATATGGCGTTGCTAAGCCAAGACTAGACTCGACTTAAGCTAATAAATGAAAAAGAACAAGAACATAAAATGAACATAGAATGAAACGGGATGGTAGTCCGTATGTTTTTTTCTCTTTTTTTCTTTTTCTATATATATATATATATATATATATATATATATATATATATATATATATATATATATATATATATATATATATATATATATATATTTTTTTTTTTTTTTTTTGCATACACTCATACCCTACCATCCAAAATAATACATCATAGGGAATGAACATTCCCCTTACACTTGAATTTTTACATACTTTACAATAAACTAATCTAATGACTCGAATTAAGATAATCAAAACACTTGGAGTACTTTTAAGATTAACGCACATATGGGGGTAATAATATGATGTTCCTCTCCATTACTTCATAAAATAAGTACTTTACCCATGAGTCTCAATCGTCCCAAAACAATATGTACAAGGATATGACTCGACTTAGCAACCATGTAATCAATTAGATAATTAATTAAGGGTTTAACAAATAACAATAATGCACTAAAGATAAGTGCATACACGGAAGGCTAAGGCGATTTGGTTGTACATTTAAGTTGGGTATAACAAATTCTTCCTTTAAGTAAGATGCTTAAAGTTAGAAACGAAAAGATAGGCTCAGAGGGGTGTACTAGGGGTTTCATGTACTAAAAATGAGTACAACGCTAAGGTGTGGGAAAAATTAGTTGACTTAACTAGCCAAGTAATATGACTTAAATGGTCAAGTAATTATGATACGGGTTTAACACAAGGGTGATCCTAATGCCTCTTATCATGTAGTAAATCCTACTACAAAAATGTAGTCTCACTAGCGGTCTCGGGATGCATCACTAACGCAAGTTCTAGAATCTAAATGCTACCGGTACACTCATAAGCACTAATAGTAAATGCTTTTCCTATCAAATCTAAAGGTGAACCTTACATATTTGGGTGGAAAATTTTTCTGAATGGTACGATTTTGTGCTAGTCATACAACCTCCTATCCATGAGACGCTTGCTAAGGCTAAAGTTTTACTCCTAAATGTTGTAAAAAATTTTAAATTTGGCGCTAAAATTACACTAACAAGTATTTCTCTTAGTTTTATTACACACCTACCATCAAACAAACAAACTCAAGTGCAAGTGTATCCTATAAGGTATCATCATTTTACCCTCCCCTTACACTTAAGATGAACATTGTCCCCAATGTTCAAGTAAAGAATGTAAAAGTAAAACAGGTAAAAGAATGAAACCAAATACTCCCCTGATTCGCTCGGTGTGGATAGTTGGTAACCAGGTTAGATCTTCCTCCAATAAAATGAACAATCAAAGCTTCCCTTCCAAAATATAAATCATCTTCTTGTCATATATAACCTGTTAAACCTGAGAAAACAAACAAGGCAACCTCGCGTAAAATCGGCGGCAATCAATATATGCTAACAAATCCTAGAAAACAAAATAAGATATAATGCTTGTGGAATGATGTTTGCAGATTTCCTGGAGATTATAAAACTAAAGATTCAACAAAAACTTTAACACTCCATTAGAAAAACAAAACTGGCAAAATTTCCAGAATTTTACACATGACGCCGTCAGGAATTTCTTCCTGACGCCGTCAGAAGTGACCTGCAGAAATTCTTATGTTAAGTTTCCGGAAAATTTCTGGAAAAACTTTGTCCTACTTCCTGGAAAATCCTGCAAAACATCATTATGACTCGATACAAGCATTTGACTCTAACAAATACGAATATACATGTTCACTTAATATTGTGGAGAATCATGATCAAGTTTGTTTCTTAAAAACATATTTGGGGTTTTCCCTTACACTTATCTTTTGCGAAATACCTTTGGATGAAGTTAAGACAAAGCCAAACAACAAAATAAAGTATTTTCACCATTTTGGTTTGAAACATGATCTACCAACAATAAAAATAAAGGATGCATACGGAAGCAAATAACAATCAAACAAAATAAAAATCACACAAAACATGGGTTGCCTCCCAAGAAGCGCTTTTCTTTATTTACGAGTCTTGTAGCTAGACTCAAGGTCATGGGTTACTACGTGACCTTATATTTGGTTTCACTCTCTGATTGTAAATGTTCTTTATAGAGACCAACCACCTTTTTCTCAATCGCTCCTATAATCCTATGGGCAAATTCCTTATCGATTTTATACTTTGGTCCTAGAGTCAAGCAATATTTATTGAAAAGACTCTTCTTTTCCCATACATAATCCATGCCCTTTTTCTTATCCTCTTCATTGATGTCCTCAAAAGCACCAATGTTATCCATGTCAAATCGGGGCACAAAACGAAATTCTTTCATTCTATTAGGCATCCTTTAAGTGATCCTATCAGTGTTACTCGCAAATCGGATTGTCCCTTCTATCTCATCATATTCCAACTTGGACTCTTCAACAAACGGTTTACCAACATTGGATAAGCGACAATCAATAACATTAGCAAGATCTTCAACAACCATAAAGTCAGTGATATAAGTAAAATTTCCAACAAAGACATGTAGACCTTTAATTCTCCTGACAAAGTTACAAACTCCACCGGGGTATTTGGGATCTCTTCTAGGTCCAAGTCTTGTTTTTACTATATCATTATAGACACTTAAGGACATATGTTGATTGGGGATTTAAAATCAATGTAAGCATTGTCAATATGTCTATACCCAATCATACATGGTATCTTAGCATTCTTAGGATCGCCTCTCTTTATCTTAGGTTCGATTCTAGTAAAAGGAGGTCGAGGGTTATCAATAAGATTATTATAGTACGCAATCTCCTCCTTAGTGGGGTATAGATTAAAATAATCATCTAGCTTTGGATCAATCTCCCCTTCTTCAAGTTCCTCAACAACATCCTCAAAATCTTTAGCCCCTAGGTCCTTATTTGAATACAAGGCGGTCGCTAGGTCACTAAATGCATGGTCGAGCTCAACCTTAATCAACCTATTAAGCTCCCTAAGTTCCCTAATCTCGCTCTTAATTTGTTCACGTAACAAAGCCACTTCTCTAGGGGCAAGGGGTGGATTCACGTTTTCCATAATGGTCAACGGAATAGTCAATGAATTTATTTTACTAACAAAGGCACGAAGAAATAAGATAGACTAAAGAGAACCTAAAAATAAAAATAAAATCTTACTAGAAAGGAATCTAGCAAGTAGACCTAATAAAAATAAATTCTAACCTAGATAATAACTATTCCCCGACAGCGGCGCCAAAAACTTGATGCATGGGGATTGCACCAAGCTTTACCTCTCGAGGGATCTCGAGAAGCTTACAACCCCCACCAGGCAGTGTACCTGATCGTTGTAGTATAGTATAGTGACAAGTACCGGGGATTGATCGTTCAACTCAGGAATAGTGTCGCTAGGATTAGAAAGCCTAAAAACTAGGTCTAGAGGTGAGGGATGATTCTTTTTGTATTTTTTTATATTTTATAAAAGCAAGTAAAATCTCGGTTTTTAGAAGGGTGGGCGGAATTAGTTGCTAGTCAACTAACCCAATTACTAAAATTGCAATCAAAATAAAATAATAAAAATGAAAATAAACTAAATTAACTAGTGGTGTGAGCAATATATGGGAGAATTGTATTTACTTAGATTTCACTACTCCCTAGATATCTTTTACAGGTTAATTACTTGTTACAGTTGCGTGGATGACGGATTGTATTCCTTAATACCATTCATGGGGTGGCGTACTTACTTCCCCAATCCTATAAGCTCCTACTTCACTCATATGTCGAGCCGGCTAAGAAGCTCCTAACATGGGATCATTAGAATTCGCTCATGCATTAAATACAATCATAAAAACCTAGTACACATTGGTTCATGTTTCTTAAGACGTTCAAGCAAGTTACACAGTGGAGATCTGCCAGTTTTCTTAAGCCTAACATTGAAATCATTAATCCATTACAACTATAAACAAGCAATCAACCTATAATTAACATCTAGGTTTCATTACATCTAAGCAAACACATGAAAGATCTAGCCTAGCATGTTATAATCAAGACAAGCACAAGATATATTCAAACAACACATAGACATATTGAATGAATTGAAAGAAGACTTATCTCAATTGAACATGAAAGGTTTCAACGGGTGAAAACCCTTGAAAATACTGTTACAAACGACCTAGGGTTTATTAGGTTCGACCCTAGTATTCTCCACACAAGTTCCTCTTTTAATGAATGAAAAATAGAAAAGTATATATAGATTCTGTGAGGTGACGGCGTCAAATAAATTTCTGACGTCGTCATCTCGCCGCCAATAAAGTTCTCGGACTGCCTAGATCTGGGTCTGACGCCGTCATGTGTAATTTTGCTCCAGGCCGTCACCAAAATAAATCTTGGCGCCCTACTTCTGACGCCGTCACGTTTTCTCTGGGTCGTCATGCATTTTGCTCTTGACGTCGTCATATTTTCCTTCTTGACGCCGTCAGGTACTATTCCCAGCATGGAAAATTAAGTATTTGTCGTTTTCTTCACTTTTATGTTTCAAAAACGTCCAAAATGCTTTCTTTTCCAGAATTCACTCCCAAAGTACCTAAAATCACAAAAGGAACGATTTAGGGCAATATTTGATCAAATAAATTCAATTCCGGGTTTAAATGACCCCCTCAAAACGGTTCATTTTTCGCCTCATCATATGACAAGCTCCCCAGCCAAGTGGTATTAAGTTCAGATCCTGCTTAAAACATTTGAGATAGATATATTATGAGAAAGTTAAAAATTATCGTTAAAAAAATATTAAAAAAATAATAATAAAAATTCTAGGTATTTATACCTTAACTTGTAAGCTTGAACTTAAACTATCTTTAATCATAATCTAATACAAATACTACTCCACTAACTTATGTCTTTTTAAAAACTTAGGGCCCGCTTGGTTTAAAGTGGGGAAAGGGAATGCAAAGGAATGAGTGGGGTGGGTAATCAATCCCTTACCCCTCAATTTACTCTATAATGGTTGATTACCCACTACGGGGTAATCAATACATTTGCACTCCATAACCAAGCACTATAATTTGAGTGAGGTGACCATTTTGAATTCCTTACTCATTCCTCATTCCCCACCCCCTTAATCCCCCACCAAGCACCCCCTTACACCACTAATCTAGGCCAATTACCTTTTTAAAGTAATCCCACGTTGCAGGAAGCCAGGAATCAATGATTGTGAATTTGTCATATGGACTTGTTTCTTAACCAAAATCGAAATGACCATTAATTCATAAAACCTACTCCTCCCGTCCCAAATTTATTGTCCAGTATTGACTTTTTTAGTCTTTCTTCTTCAACTTTGACCTTAAATATTTTTGTTGGTGTTATATAATATTTGATGCAAAATATATAAATGAATTGGATTTTAAGTCTACTTTTCAATGTTATAATTTTTCATCAAGTATTATATAATTAAAAAAATATGTTTGTGGTCAAAGTTATACCATTTTGATTTTGAAAATTCAAAGTAGACAATAATTTTAGGACGAAGGGAGTAATAATTAGTTTTTTCTTTTTACACCACTAATCCCCCACCAAGCACCCCCTTACACCACTAATCTAGGCCAATTACCTTTTTAAAGTAATCCCACGTTGCAGGAAGCCAGGAATCAATGATTGTGAATTTGTCATATGGACTTGTTTCTTAACCAAAATCGAAATGACCATTAATTCATAAAACCTACTCCTCCCGTCCTAAATTTATTGTCCAGTATTGACTTTTTTAGTCTTTCTTCTTCAACTTTGACCTTAAATATTTTTGTTGGTGTTATATAATATTTGATGCAAAATATATAAATGAATTGGATTTTAAGTCTACTTTTCAATGTTATAATTTTTCATCAAGTATTATATAATTAAAAAAATATATTTGTGGTCAAAGTTATACCATTTTGATTTTGAAAATTCAAAGTGGACAATAATTTTAGGACGGAGAGAGTAATAATTAGTTTTTTCTTTTTACCGGAATAATTGTGTTCACTACTACATAACAGGTCTTTACCGACGGACATTTCTGTCAGAAATTCGTCGGTAACAACAGTTTTCACAGATTTGTGATGGAAATAGTATGTCGGAGAATCCATGGTCGGTAATTTACGTCCGTCGGATCTGTTTGAAACATGCGTTGGAATTCTGTTGGAAGATTTTCCGTCTGAAATCTGTCGCTAAAATATCTGTCGGACATGGATGCCGGAACGGCGTCGGAAATTTGACAGTAGGTTATGTGAATACTAATAGATTTCCGACATAAGTTGTATCTCTCGAAAACCTATCGGAATTCAATCGGAACTATAGAGTTGTCGCTAATTTGACGGAATATCGTCACTAATTAGCGACTAATCGGTATACGTCGAAAAATCCGTCGGTGAAAGTCAAGTTTCTGGTTTATAGTTCAATTTTGGACCATACTAGACCCAATATATTTAGTTTACAATTGTTTGTTGAAAAAAAAATGGCTTGTATGTACACAGAAATGTGAAAACAAATACTTGTATGTAAGAATTATATTCATGCCGTGTAGACTATTTTTTTCTCCATTGACTACGGGAATGTACTCCCTTTTATCTAGAAAGTTGAAAATGGATAGAAGCTGCAAAATTTTCGAAAATACATATACTAATGCTAGCTGTGTGTAGTTTTATACATAAGTTAATGAGTGAGAACCACATCTTTATTCTTTATACATAAGTTACAACGTACTAGAAAAACTTAGTGACACTTTATTCGTAGTTCATAGTCACCGTCTCTGACCAATCATATAGACACAAATAATTTTATTCGAAACTTTCGAAAGCTTGACCAAGTAAGCGATGGACCTAACAAGTCATTAGTCAATCAAAAAGTAGTTTAAAAGGCCACTGAACAGTATCATCATTTCCTAAAAAAGTACGTAAATTCACAGCATTCTTATTTCATTTAAAAAATCCAAGTTCCATAGTGTCACATTTATGCACCATCATATTGATGGTTACCCAAAATCTGAATCTAATTTTCCTTCTTACTATCGTAAGTCTATTTGCTACTTCGGTGGCGCAAAACAGAATTTGGTGTGATAATAACGCAAATTTCACTATAAACGGTACATACCAAAGAAGTCTTGATGATGCCTTGTCATCGCTTACCTCTGATACGAGCATCACGTATGGTTTCTATAACCGGTCTATTGGCCAAATCCCTGATCAAGTTAACACGATTGCTCTATGTAGAGGTGACGTTCAGCCAGACAGCTGTAGGAGGTGCATAAACACAGCTAGTACAAGAGTAAGGGAGGCATGTCCTAATCAAAAGGCTGCAATAGGTTGGCATGATGATTGCATGCTAAGGTATTCCAATGTGACATTTTTGGGAACTTTAGACACTAGGATTCGTGGGTACATTGCCAATGGTAATAATGCGACAAATGTGCCCCAGTTTAACCAAGCGCTTGACCAGCTATTGGATCAACTTAGAAGTGATGCTTCACGTGGTGGATCTCTACGTAAATATGCTGCAAACAGTACACGTGGCCCTAATTTTTCCACGATCTATGCGCTCATGCAATGCACACCAGATTTATCTGAAGATGACTGTCACACTTGTTTGGATCGTGCAATTCGGTATATACCAACATGTTGTGATAGTAAACGTGGAGCACAAATTTATTTTCCTTATTGCAAGATAAGATATGAAGAATACGAATTCTTTAAAGCTACCATGGATATTGCACCACCATCGCCGCCACCATCACAGTCATCTCCACCACCACAACTGCCTCCAGGTATCTACTTTTGCTACTATCATTTAGACACGTGACATCAGGGACAAAGCTTGGATATGTTATTACCAGTATCCACTAAAGGGCCTTTGGCCTAGTGTATGTGAGTATAGTAGTCCATCAAACATGAGTTTATGGGTTCAAGTCTCGATTTACATATCTATAAGTTATTATATGAGATACTAGGTGGTTTACGTGTGTGAATAACATGTCTTCCTAAATAATACTACTTAATAATTTGCACAACATAAGCTGAAAAACCCTTCAGACCAGCTTGCTTTGCCCTCTTGATATTATGCTACAAGAATTTGTATAATGTGATTAATGGCACTAACGTTTTGTGAGTTTTTCAGGCAAAAGTAGTAACACAACGACAATAGTCATTGTCGTTGTTGCAAGCATTAGTCTTGTATTATTGTTAGTGACTTTTGTTATCGTCTTCATGAGAAGAAAAAGAAAGATACAAGGGCATTCGCCAGAGAACTCATGTATGTTTTTTTTGCTTCTTTTCATTCTTATTGCTTATAATTTATTAAGATAAGATTAGCTTGAATTTACAATTCTTATTGTGATGAATATTCTAGTTTACGAGGATGAAGATACTGAGGAAATTATTACAGTCGAATCTTTGCATTATAAATTTGGAATCATTAGAGAAGCAACTGATGACTTTTCAGAGAACAATAAGCTTGGCCAAGGTGGATTTGGTTTGGTTTATAAGGTAAACACATTACATAACAAGAAAATTACTGTATGTGAAAATACCATTTCAACAATTTTAACACCATTTATATCTATCCTACTATATGTTTTAGGGTAAGTTACAAAACGGGCAAGTAATAGCAGTGAAGAGGTTGTCAAGGGATTCGGGGCAAGGGGAACTAGAATTCAAGAACGAGGTCTTGTTACTTGCAAGGCTGCAACACCGAAATTTGGTTAGGCTCCTTGGGTTTAGCATAGAAGGGTCCGAACGACTTTTGATGTATGAGTTTGTACAAAATGCTAGTTTGGATCAATTTATATTTGGTAGGTGACTTTTCTTGAAGTTATGAATTGTACATTTTTATTCTATTGATAATATTCTTAATTCTTACTTGATTGTACTTTATTAGATCCTGCAAAACGTGCAACTCTTGATTGGGAAAAAAGATTCAAAATAATAGGGGGTGTTGCGAGGGGACTATTGTATCTACATGAAGATTCTCGAATAAAGATAATTCATCGAGATCTAAAAGCTAGTAATGTTTTGTTGGATGCCCAAATGAATGCAAGAATTGCAGATTTTGGTATGGCAAGGTTGTGTACACCCGAAGAAACCCAAGTCAATACTAGCCGAATTGTCGGAACCTAGTAAGTCTCACTACCAAAAACAGAGTTATTTATGCTTGTATTTGACCGTCATGTTGAGTTAATCTCAATCTATGAGTGTCTTACAGCGTCCCGTGGTATCCGTGAGATTGTTATGTCCCCAACCAAAGAGGTTGTGGGTTCAAGTCCTGCCGGGGACAAAAATGAGATTGTTATGGTCTTGTGAGATTGTATATATAGTGCGTGTAATTTTGCCTTTCAAAGAAAATAATAAATAAATAAATAAATAACAATTGTTCTTCTTGTGCTAGTAGATACATGGCACCGGAGTATGCAATGAATGGACAATTTTCAGTTAAATCGGACGTCTTTAGTTTTGGTGTACTATTACTTGAAATTGTGACGGGTCACAAGAACCATAGTTTCCAAAATGGGGTGATGATAGAGGATCTTCTTAACCATGTAAGTTGTGAAATAAAATTACTGTTTATATATTTTTTTAATTTTTAGCAAATAGTTCTCTGCTTTACATTGGCTTTCCATGTTGCAATTCGTTTGTGTTCAGGCATGGAAAAGTTGGAGAGATGGAACTGCATCAACTTTAATCGATCCGACATTGTGTTCTACATCTATACGTGAAATGATGAGATGCATACACATTGGTCTATTATGTGGTCAAGAAGACCTTAATGATAGGCCAACTATGGCTTCAGTTGTTCTCATGCTTAGTAGTGCTACTATAACGCTCGCGGTCCCTTCGGAACCTGCTTTTTTCATGCCCACAACTAAAATTGAAGAACAACCACTTTTTGTGGAGTACACTTCAAGCACGAATGATCCTAGCCATTTGCAAAGTATTAATTCAAGATCTTCACAACAATCTGTATGGAACTGATGTTTCTGTGAACAACTTGTACAAGTCCGGAAGTCCCCGATAGATGAATATTTGTTTGCTGTAAAATAATTGGGGTAAATTGCAAATTACGACCCTATTAATTTCGGAAATTGCAAAAACCCACCGAAAACAACTTTGTTTCAATTTGGTCACTGAAGCCGACGTGACGTTGCAAACAAGTCACCGAAGCCTAATGAGTGTTAGTTCTCCGTTAATTGGCCTCACGTGCTCAACACGTGAGGGTATTAAGTAATTATACTGTTCCCGCCTAAAAAATGACACGTCTTCGATACACCCACTTGCATAAAACTTCCCAATAAACTCTGATTTATGAGACTATTTTGCAACAAAAGTTTGGTCAATATAATTGTTTTTTCTCACCACACATTTGTTTACAGTTGTACACTACTTGTTCTAATGGTGGGTTGGTTACTCACTAACTCCTATGAACTCTGTTCTATTTGAGCGGCGCCTAAGAATGCCCTTTTAATTCTCAACTTCCATAATGCAAACACAATTCACGCATTAAATACAACGAACATCAAGTTAATAAATAACTACGTGTTTAGTCGGACGTTCAAGCTAGTATAATTTGACCTAGCCAGTTTTCCTACTCCTAACGCAAAAACAACTAATTAAACAAGAGATGACACACAATAATCAATAACTAGGTTTCATGCAATCCTAAGCAATTACTATTAAATTTAGCCTAGCATACTAATGAAAAGAAAAGCAGATAAAGAAATCAAACTATCACAAGTAAACAAAATTAAATGATTGCTTAAACAACTTATCTCTTTAATACATAAGAAGTCTTATAGCAAAAAGGCCTAAAAAACTGCTACAATTCATCCTGCGGTTTATCTCCAAAGTTGCCTACAAAGTTCCACCCTTTTAATGAAAATAATACGAAAATATATATAGGATTACAATTGTGACGGCGTCACTTGTTAATTGTGACGCCGTTAGCTCGTCGTCATTAGGGTTTCGAATCTTGCACCGACTTATTGTGATGGCGTCACCTTATAGTTTTTGATGCCGTCGCTCTTCATTTTCTTGGTCATGACGCTGTCAGCTCGAGGCCGTCACTATCGCCTGAGCCGTCACTTGCAAATTCTTAAACTTTAACATCTTCGATATCTTCAAGTGACGGCGTCACTCAATGCTTGTGACGCCGTCCCAGTGCCTTTTTGTGACTTTTTCCCGATGTTGACGTTTTCTTCGTTTTCTCGTCTAATCGAGCCCAAAACGTGCTATTTTCTAGTATTTGCTTTCCAAGTACCTAAAACTCAAATAGAAATGAATTATGGCAATAAATGATTGAATATGCACATATATAGAGGCTATATAACCCCTTAAAAACGTATAAAATTACACCTCATCATTAACCTCAAGTGTGAGAGCCTCACATCTTTTACATGGTTCAACCGCCTCTTTGGATTTAACAAGTCTCTTTACTTCACCTTCGAGTTCATAGATTTTATTATTATGTTTAGTTTGCTCTTTTTCAAGAGCATGTTTTTCCTTAACAATTGTTTCAAAAGTTTTAACAAATTCCTCATTAAATTTTAAAAGTTCTTCATTCTCTGTTTGCATTCATCAATATTTAAAGTATTCTTTGAAATAGATGAGTTAGGATGTACCTCTTGTGATTCAATCGCCATAAGACATGTTACATCCTTTTTCTAGTTGATTACCATCCTCACTATCGCTTCATGCTCCACCAACGAACGCGTTGTTATCTTTAGACTTAGGGTATGTTTGCCAAAAGTAACTGTTGCTGGAACTGGAGATGGTGCTTGAGCTGGTGCTGGAGATGGAGATTATAAAAATAGATTATTTCTATAAGCTGCATGAAGTAACCTTTGATTTTCAGAGATTATGGAAGTTTATTTATTTATTTATAATCTCTTATAAGTTTTATCTGCTAAACGAAGATTATTTTTTAAGTAGCATATTTTTTGAAAAAATAAGCATAATCTCTCCATAAATTCATGTGCCAAACATGCCCTTAGGACAATCACTTATAAAGTGATTCTTGTCACCACAATTATAGCACCCATGTTCGCGCCTTGAGCTTTCAACACCATTATTCCTATCACCACGGCCTCTTCCAACCTTATTGCCACCATTACCAAAGCGATTTCCATGCCTAAACTTATTACCCTTTCTAAAGAAGTTCCTAAAGTTTCTTGCCATTAGGTTTGAATTTTTCATCATCTTCATCGTCTTCTTCACTTCCATCTTGACTTTCACTATCATAACTAGTTTGATCTCTAGTTACTTTAGCTTTAAGAGCTAACAACTTAACATTTTCTTTAGTATTCTTAGACACTACCCTATCATTTTCTAAGACAATTTCATAAACCTTAAAGTTACCGATTATCTCGTCAAGAGGAAGTTCCACCAAATCCTTGGCTTCCTCAATCGCCGTCACCTTCGGCCAAGAAACTTTCTGACATGGTTCTTGTTATAATAGCCTTGATCTAAATATTTGAGGCTAGTAACAATAGCATTAAACCATGTGTAATTATTTCTTCATACGAGACTGTGAACTTCTCATATTGTGAATGAGGAGATCAATATTACAACCTTTGACTTGTGAGTTACCTTGATGAGTTATAATAAGTTTGTTTGTAACACTTTTGTGTAAAGTTTATGTGTTCTAAATGATATGGAGCACGTTTTCTTAACTTATGTTTTGTGGATTTTAGTTAAGTGTAGAATTTGCAGAACTTGTGGTGAAAATGTAGGTGTATACTCCGTATACACCCAAGGGAGTATCCTACATATACACCAACGCAGGGGTATAAGGTGACCCACGTGTGTATACATCGTATACAGCAGGTTTTAAAAAAAAAAAAAAAAAAAAAAAAAAAAAAAAAAATTATGTGTGTTTCAATACAACCTCGCGTACTATGTGGCCCATAGGATATGTGGGGTAACTAACCGTAGAGGAAAATTTATGTCATATGGAATTCTTTTTTCTAGTATCTATAAGTTCATCAAACGACAATACCCCTACCTCCTTAAAGAAAACTACATAGGATATAATCAGGTCAAGAACCCAAAAAGAAAAAGGAAAGTGTGTCCACACTCCTTCCCCATCCTCTTCCAAACCAAACCCCACTTCTTCCTATGATGGAGAAGAGGATGTGTGATAAGGTGAAAAGCGTACCGCTTTTAAGGGGTCATTTAAGCCCGAATTCGTGATTATTTGATCAATTACTGCCCTAAATCGTTCCTTTTGTCATTTTAGGTACTTTTGAGAAGAAATCTGGAAAAGGAAACATTTTGGACGTTTTGGAGCATAAAAGTGAAGAAAACGGCAAAGTCTCAAAATCCTTGCTTGGAACAATACCTGACGACGTCAAGGCTTAACACATGACGGCGTCAAGAGTGGCAAGAGAGGTGGAAGTGGAAAATACACGTGACGGCCCAGAGCATCTTCAAGGCTATTTGGCCTGACGGCGTCACCAAGGCCGTCAGGGTCAAAACACAAGTGACGGCCCAGAGTATATTTCTACATGAAGGCGTCAAGACTGGATCTAGACAATACGAATTTTATATTGGCGGCGAGTTGACGGCGTCAGACCCTACAACGTGATGCCGTCAGGATGTATTCTATATATATATTTTTCCAAATTTTCATTGTAAAAGTGTGGAACATTAGGAGGAACTTTACCATAAACCCTAGGTCGAATTTTCATCATATTGTAGGGGTTTCAAACCCTTCTTTCATCCATGTTTGAATAAAGATAAGTCTTCCAATAATCATTCAATATGTCTATGTGTTGTTTGATTCTATCTTGTGCTTGTCTTTCTTTTAACATGCTAGGCTAGGTTTTTATTGTGTTTGCTTAGATGCAGTGAAACCTAGATGTTGATTATTGGTTGATTATTTGCTTATAATTGTTGTGGATGATTGTATTCGATGTTAGGCTTAAGAAAACTGGCAGACTTCCATTGGTAACTTGCTTGAACGTCTTAAGAAACATGATCGGAGGTGTACTACGATTTTTGGTTGTATTTAACGCATAAGTGAATTCTAATGATCCCATGTTAGGAGCTTTTAGTCGGCTCGACATAGGAGTGAAGTAGGAGCTTATAGAGTTAGGGAATATTGTACACGGCCCTACGACTAGTATTAAGGAATATAACCCGTCATCCATGCAATTTTAATAAGCTAATCAACCGGTAAACCCCATCTCCACCAACTCCACCTAACGAACCTGTGAGAATCCCATTTCCGTCCCGCCTAAAAAATCAGAAGATTAAGAACGATAATAAGAGATTCTTGTCATATCTAAAAGATTCATTGGTCACCATACCTCTCCTTGATGCTTGCTATCACATGCCCAAGTATAGTTCATACTTCAAAAGATTGCTTGCCAACCGAAAGAAACTCGAGGGTCTTGTGACTTTGGGAGAAGAATGTTCGGTGGTGACCCAACGAGGGCTACCAAAAAAGGTAGACGACACAGGCAGCTTCACCTTGCCCTGTTCCATAGGATCTCTATTGATGAAGAATGCTCTTGCCGATTTAGGGGCAAGCATCAACCTCATGCCCTACTCCATGTTCCTCAAACTAGGATATACGAGATTAAAACCAACTCGTATGAATATCCAACTAGCCAATAGATCGGTCAAATATCCCTTGGGGATATGCGAGAATGTGCTAGTTAAAGTAGGAAAGTTCAAATTTCCGGTTGACTTCGTGATCTTGGAAATGGAGGAGGATGACCTGGTGCCCATCATCTTAGGGAGACCCTTTCTTGCCACCGCTTGTGCAGTTATCGATGTTCACGACGGCAAGTTAACCTTACGAGTAGGGACCGATAGCTTGACCTTTGATATTAAAGACACTATGAATCTATCTCTCGAAGCAGCTAACCGGCTTTATTTCATCGGAGAGGTCGATGAATTAACTGATGTCATTGAAAACTGTGTTGATGAACAAATCGAAGAGGGCTGGTTGCGGGATGAGGTCTTTCTCCCCATAATGGAGAAGGAGAAGACTGAGGGCGCTAGCGCAGTCTCCTTCTATCCCAGACAAGAGACCACTGAACCGCTCGAACTCCGTAAACCCGAAAACAAGCTAAAGCCCTCCATTATCGAACCACCCAAGCTAGAACTTAAAGAACTCCCAAACTACTTGGAATATGCTTTCCTCCATAAAGAGGATCAACTGCCAGTGATCATAAATTCTTCCCTTGAACATGGGCAAAAGGATAAACTCTTAGGAGTTTTAAAGAAATATAAGGGAGTCCTTGCATAGAGTGTAGCCGACATTAAGGGGATTGACTCAACCTTCTGCACGCATAAGATTCTTATGGAAGAAGACTAAAAGCTAGTCGTGCAACCCTAGAGGCGGGTAAATCCCAACATTAAGGAGGTGGTGAAAAAGGATGTTATCAAACTCTTGGATGCGGGGATGATCTACCCAATTTCGGATAGCCCGTGGGTTAGTCCTGTACAGGTTATACCAAAGAAATGAGGGATGACTGTGGTGAAAAATGACAAACGGTGAAATGGTACCCCAGAGAACGGTTACTGTTTGGCGGGTATGCATTGATTATAGAAAGCTCAATGATGCCACCAGAAAGGATCACTTTCCCCTCCCGTTCATTGACCAAATGTTGGAGAGATTAGCCAGGCACGAGTACTACTGTTTCTTGGATGGATTCTCAGGATATTTCCAAATCTCCATAGCCCCTGAGGACCAAGAAAAAACCACATTTACTTACCCTTATGGAACATTCGCCTATAAGAGAATGCCTTTTAGGCTATGTAACGCTCCCGCCACTTTTCAGCGATGTATGACCGCAATCTTTCACGAGTTAATGGAAGACAGCATGGAAGTTTTCATGGATGATTTCTCGGTCTTCGGGGACTCTTTTGATCGCTGTCTCGCTTGAAAAAATGCTCAAACGTTGCGAGGAGACCAACTTGGTCCAAAATTGGGAGAAATGTCATTTTATGGTAAAAGAAGGGATTGTGCTAGGGCATAAGGTCTCAGGAAACGGGATTGAGGTGGACCAAGCAAAGGTTGAAGCTATATCTAAACTACCTTATCCCACTACTGTCAAGGCAATACGTAGCTTCTTGGGTCATGCCGGGTTCTACAGGAGGTTCATCAAGGACTTCTCTAAAATAGCTCGGCCAATGACTCAATTGCTTGTAAAGGATGCCCCTTTCGATTTCTCTCAAGAATGTAAGGATGCATTCAATCTCCTGAAAAAGGAACTCACACAAGCCCCAATCATGGTTACACCTAACTAGGAATTACCTTTCGAGATCATGTGTGACGCTAGCGACTATGCTGTTGGAGCAGTATTAGGCCAAAGGTTTAACAAACAATTCCAACCAATATACTACGCTAGCAAAACTATGAATCCCGTTCAAGAGAACTATTCTACCACCGAAAAAGAACTATTAGCCGTGGTGTTCGCTTTCGACAAATTCTGCCAATATCTTGTCCTTTCAAAAACGGTTGTTTTTACTGATCATTCGGCTCTTCGATACCTTTTTGCTAAGCAAGACGCTAAACCACGACTAATTCGGTGGATCTTGTTGTTACAAGAATTCGATGTTGAAATTCGTGATAAAAGGGGGGCAGAGAATTTAGCTGCTGATCATCTCTCTCATCTCGAAAATCCCCTCCTTAGTGAACTTGACAAGAGTGAGATTCGGGACTCATTTCTTGACGAGCAGCTCACGTCAATAACAGATTCTGAGCCATGGTACGTGGATTATGCTAATTATCTTGCAAGCAGATTCATTCCAGAACACATGACTAGACACGAAAGGAAAAGGTTCTTTACCCAACTAAAATACTACTTCTGGGACGAACCCTTCTTATTACGAAGATGTCCTGATCAAGTAATCAGGCGCTGTGTTTTGAAAAAAGATGCAATGAAGATTATGAAAGAATGTCATTCGGACCATTCTAGGGGCCATCATGGAATAAACACCACCGCACGAAAGATTTTCGATGCAGGATTCTATTGGCCTACAATATTTCGTGATGTGAAGGGAATGATACATGCATGCGATGCATGTCAACGAGCCGGGAATATATCGAGAAGAGATGAAGTGCCTCAGAATTTTAAACAAGTTTGTGAGGTTTTCGATGTTTGGGAAATAGATTTCATGGGACCCTTTCCATCTTCAGGGGGAAGGAATACATATTAGTGACCATTGATTATGTTTCAAAATGGGTGGAGGCACAATCCCTTAGGACCAACGATGCTAGGGTAGTCATTCATTTTTTGAAAAAGCTGTTTGTTAGGTTCGGCATTCCTAAAGCTCTCATTAGTGATAGGGGAACCCACTTTTGCAACGCGGAAATGAAAAAGGTCATGAAAAGATATGGAGTCTCCCACCGGTTCTCCACCGCTTATCACCCGCAAACCAACGGTCAAGTTAAAAATACCAACAGGGCGATTAAGAGAATATTGGAAAAGACGGTCAATTAGAACAGAAAGGATTGGTCATTTAAACTCGATAAGGCCTTATAGGCATTCCGAACGGCCTACAAGACACCTATAGGAACGACCCCGTTCCGCATAGTTTATGGCAATGCGTGTCACCTTCCAGTAGAACTTGAACACAAGGCTTATTGGGCACTTAAGGCATGTAATTTGGATTATACGGTCGCTGGGACGAATATGTTCTTACAACTACATGAGCTTGATGAATTAAGGCTAGAAGCGTATGAATCCTCCGTTACATATAAAGAAAGGGTAAAAAGATGGCATGACCAACGAATTAAGAAACCTAAGGAGTTCTCAGAAGGGGACAAAGTTCTATTGTGTAATTCCTGGTTAAGGTTATTTCCCGGGAAACTTAAGTCTAGATGGTATGGACCCTTTACGGTGAAAAGCTCCTCTAAAGCGGGCGTTGTTGTGTTAATGGACGATGAAAATAGAGAATTCACTGTGAATATACAACGTGTAAAACATTATCAAGAAAGTGGTAATGAAATGATTAGTGATGAGGATGTAACATTTGATGACGAGGTCACATAATAGCCCGTGACCTTGAGTCTAGCTATAAGACTCATTAATAAAGAAAAGCGCTTCTTGGGAGGCAACCCATATTTTGTGTGTTTTTATTTGTTCGATTTTTATTTATTCGATTTTATTTGTTTCCGTATGCGTGTTTTATTTTTATTGTTGGTAAATCATGTTTCAAAGTAAATTGTGAAAAATGCTTTATTTTGTTTTTAACTTCGTCTTAATTACATATAAAGGTATTTTGCAAAAGCTAAGTGTAAGGGAAATCAAAATTTGTTTATAAGAACGAAAATGAGCATGATTCACTACAATAGTAAATGAGCATGTGTATTAGTAATTGTTTGAGTCAAATGCTTGTATCGAGTCATAATGATGTTTTGCAGGATTTTCTAGGAAGTAAGGCATAAGTTTTTCCAGAAATTTTTTGGAAACTTAACATAAGATTTTTCCAAAAACATTCTGACGGCATCAGGAGTTACAACCTGACGGCGTCAGGTACTAAAATTATGAAAAATTTTGCGAGTTTTTTTAAAACCGGAATCTTAAAGTTTTTTTTTTTTTTTTTTTTTTTTTTTTTTTTTTTTTTTTTTTTTTTATAAACTCCAGGAAATCTGCAAACATTCATTCCACAAGCATTATATCTTAAATTGTTTTCTAGGATTTTCTAGTATATATAGATTGCCGCTGATTTTACGCGAGGTTTGCCTTGATTGTTTTCTCAGGTTTAATAAGTTATATATGACAAGAAGATGATTTATATTTCTGGAGGGAAGCTTTCAAAGTTCATTTTCTTTGAGGAAGATCTAACCTTGTTGACACACTATCCACACCGAACGAATCAGGGGAGTATTTGTTTTCATTCTTTTACCTGTTTTACTTTTACATTCTTTAATTGAACATTGGGGACAATGTTCATCCAAAGTGTAAGAGGAGGGTAAATGATGATACATTATAGGATACAATTACACTTGAGTTTGTTTGTTTGATAGTAGGTGTGTAATAAAACTAAAAAAAATATTTGATAGGGCAATTTTAACGCCAAATTTAAATTTTTTTACAACATTTAGGAGTGAAAATTTAGCCTTAACAAGCGTCTCATGGATAGGAGTTGTATAACTAGCACAAAAACCGTACCACTTAAAAAACAATTCCACCCAAATATGTGAGGTTCGCCTTTAGATTTGATAGGAAAAGCATTCATTATTAGTGCTTATGAGTGTACCGGTAGTATTTAGAATCTAGAACTTGCGTTAGTGATGCATCCCGAGACCGCTAGTGAGACTACATTCGTGTGGTTAGGATTTACTACATGATAAGAGGCATTAGGATCACCCTTGTGTTTAAACCCGTATCATAATTACTTGACCATTTAAGTCATATTACTTGACTAGCAAAGTCAACTAATTTTTACCACACCTTAGCATTGTACTCATTTTTAGTACACGAAACCCCTAGTACACCCCTCAGAGCCTATCTTTTCCTTTCTAACTTTAAGCATCTTACTTAAAGGAAGAATTTGTTTACAATCCACCCCAAATGTGCAACCAAATCGCCTTAGCCTTCCTTGTATGCACTCATCTTTAGTGCATTATTGATACATGTTTAAACCTTTAGTTGATTATCTAATTAATTACATGGTTGCTAAGTCGAGTCATATCTTGTACATATTATTTTGGGACGATTGGGACTCATGGGTAAAGTATTTGTGTTATGGAGTAATGGGGAAGACATCATATATTACCCCCATATGTGCGTTAATATTAAAAAGTACTCCAAGTGTTTTGATTATCTTAATTTGAGTCATTAGAGTGGTTTATTGTAAAGTATGTAAAAGTTCAGGTGTAAGGGGAATGCAAATTCCCTATGATGTATTATTTTGGATGGTAGGGTAAGAGTGTATGCAAAAAAAAACAAAGAAAAAAAGAAAAAAAAAAAAAAAGAAAAAGAGAGAAAAAAACATACGGACTACCATCCTGTTTCATTTTATGTTTGTTTCATAGTTTGTTAGATTTTGATTAGCTTAAGTCGAATCGAGTCTTGGCTTAGCAACGCCATATTGTACATGTAATTAACCAAGATGATTAACTCGCCACCAGTAAATATTGCCTTTATCCAACAAAACCGTGTTTTCCATATCCCTACACCTAACGTTATAACCCTCTAAAAAACCTCTTTGATAGTTTATCCTAGGTGCTTACGCCAAGTGGTGGAGGTTTGATCCTTTTCCAAGCCTATGGTAATCTATTTGCTATGACAGGTAGTGAGAGATGTTTTCCATTTCCTTATTGTGATATATACTTTATTACACCCGAGAGATGTGAGTATCTAAACACAATTTGTGAGGTGCTAGTGTATGACCTCCGTGCTTGTTATTGGTTTTTAGTGGAGCGATTATTTGTTGTAATTACTTTTATATTAGTGTTAAATGACCCCTAACTTATATTTTGATTAGAATAAAAGCGCGTTTGCTTGAGGATAAACAAATCTCAAGTGTGAGGGTATTTGATAAGGCGAAAAATGTACCGCTTTTAAGGGGTCATTTAAGCCCGAATTCGTGATTATTTGATCAATTACTGCCCTAAATCGTTTCTTTTGTCATTTTAGGTATTTTTGAGAAGAAATCTGGAAAAGGAAACATTTTTTACGTTTTGGAGCATAAAAGTGAAGAAAACACTGGAAACAGTACCTGACGACGTCAAGGCTTAACAAATGACGGCGTCAAGAGTGGCAAGAGAGGTGGAAGTGAAAAATACACGTGACGGCCCAGAGCATCTTCAAGGGTATTTGGCCTGACGGCGTCACCAAGGCCGTCAGGGTCAAAACACAAGTGACGGCCCAAAGTATATTTCTACATGAAGGCGTCAAGACTGGATCTAGGCAATACGAATTTTATATTGGCGGCGAGTTGACGGCGTCAGACCCTACAACGTGACGCCGTCAGGATGTATTCTCTCTATATATTTTTCCAATTTTTCATTGTAAAAGTGTGGAACATTAGGAGGAACTTTACCACAAACCCTAGGTCGAATTTTCATCATATTGTAGGGGTTTCAAAGCCTTCTTTCATCCATGTTTGAATAAAGATAAGTCTTTCAATAATCATTCAATATGTCTATGTGTTGTTTGATTCTATCTTATGCTTGTCTTTCTTTTAACATGCTAGGCTAGGTTTTTATTGTGTTTGCTTAGATGTAGTGAAACCTAGATGTTGATTATTGGTTGATTGTTTGTTTATAATTATTGTGGATGATTGTATTCGATGTTAGGCTTAAGAAAACTGGCAGACTTTCATTGGTAACTTGCTTGAACGTATTAAGAAACATGATCGGAGGTATACTACGATTTTTGGTTGTATTTAATGCATAAGTGAATTCTAATGATCCCATGTTAGGAGCTTTTAGTCAGCTCGACATAGGAGTGAAGTAGGAGCTTATAGAGTTAGGGAATATTGTACACGGCCCTACGACTAGTATTAAGGAATATAACCCGTCATCCATGCAATTGTAACAAGCTAATCAACCGGTAAAAGATATCTAGGGAGCAATGAAATCTAAGTAAAAACATCTTCTCTCATTATTGTTTCCACCACATAAATACATTAGTTTATTTTCATTTATTTTTATTTTATTTTGATTGTATCTGTAGTTAATTGACTAGCAACTAATTCTGCCCACTCCTTCAAAACCCGAGATTTTACTTGCTTTCATAAAATATATAAAATACAAAAAGAATCATCCCTGACCTCTAGACCTAGTTTAGTAGGCTTTCTAATCCTAGCGACACTATTCCTGAGTTGAACGATCAATCCCACGGTACTTGTCACTATACTATACTACAACGATCAGGTACAATACCTGGCGGGGATTACAAGCTTCTCAAGATCCCTTGAGAGGTAAAACCTGTTGCGAGGACGCAATCTCGCGTATTAATGTGGGTCATTTAAAGGGTCATTTAGCCTCTAAACTATCACATATTTGATCATATATCGCCCTAAATCATTTCTTTTTAAGTTTTAGGTACTTGGGATGCATTCGCTGGAAAATGACGCACTTCAGGCTCGATTGGATGTTAAAAACAAAGAAAATGACAAAGACCACATGATATGGTCATGTGATGGTGTCATAAGCTACAACGTAATTTCGTCGCGTGAGGGTGCTGACCATACAACAGAAGCTGTTGCGTCACATGACTTATTGGCATGCTTTCTATGGTGTTTCTGGGGCGAACAACGACATTAACATTAGCAACAAACCCATTAATTAACGATCTCAAATTCGGAAAAGCACCAGAGATTCCATTTGTGGCTAACGGCGTAACTCACCCATGGAGATACTATCTTGTTGACAGGATATATCCGGAATGGGCGACACTCGGTAAGACAATTCCAGAACCATTTGATGATGACTACAAGCGAATAAGATATAAGCAAATGCAAGAATCGACAAGCAAAGATGTAGAACGAGCAATTGGTGTTCTGAAGAAGAAATGAGCTATAACAGCTAATCCCCTACGACCGATGAAAAAGAAAGAACAAGGAATATGCTGTATACATACATCATATTACACTAGAAGGGTATCCGGTGACTATTTTTGTGGCTAACAAATATTTTTCATTTTAAACCTTTTAGCATGTGCCAAATACTTTATAACGTAGTAAATATATGTTTTTAAAAAGTAGAACATCTAAATTATTAATAGTGTAAATAGTTAGCACTTTTATTTTTCAAATTTTTAGCATTAAATTGGCGATTATAATGTTAGTGAGCTTTTCTTAATTCTACTAAAATATATCATTATCGTAGGGGGTTATTGTATGGTTTAAATGAGATTTAAATTTTACATTAATTTTATAATTTTTCTTTTATACTCCCTCCGTCCTAATTTATTTGTCCACTTTTGATTTTCAAAGTCTTTCTTTGTTAACTTTGACCTTAAATATATATGTTTGTGTTATTTAATATTTGATGCAAAATATATAAATAGATTGAGTTTCAAGTGTATTTTTTGTTTGTATAATTTTCATCAAGTATTATATAACACAAATAAGAATATTTACGGTCAAAGTTGACAAAGAAAGACTCAAAAAGTCAAAACTGGACAAATAAATTGAGACGAAGGTAGTAGTTTTTTGTCTTAAAATTTTAAGACGTTCTTTTATAGGAAGTCATACTTTATAATCATATTACATAATTGATTCGAAAATACAAAGGAAAAGTGATATCTCCCGATTGGTACCAGAGAAAGCACATCAACTGAACGACCTCTTACTATCCGATGAACAGGTGCTACAAGTTTTGAGGCAAATCAAATCATCACAAGCGCATCAAAACCTTCATGTCGATTTGGTCGAACACATGTCTAGTAATATTTAGTTTCAGTTTTAAATGTAATACTTTTAATATTCTAAGTCCACGTAATGTTTTAAATTTATGAATAAAAGTTTTTAAGTTCTTACATTAAGGTTTACGTTCAAATTACGGTGTTAGTTTACGTCAAACACTATCTCACTTGTAAGTCACGTGTGAGCAGGCCAAGAAAATAAGACGAACGGTGACTTTGTCACCTCTTAGCACAAATGCCAAATGGGTTAATTTCAGTGTTGTAAATATCGCTCGACGGTATCTCGGAGGTCGACCACCGCCAAGCGCCAAGACCGATATGGCGGCGATATATCAGTGCTATATCAGAGAACATAAATTGTAAAGAAATTTATGTATATTTTTGAAATGCAACATATGTAACACAAAACAAAATATAAATTATATTTATAACTTATAAGAGAGAACTGGTATACTACCAAAGTGCTCCAATTAAACTCTAATATATGACTGATTGATTGGAAAGAACCTGGACTGATAAATTTGACCGATTTGATCGATATTTGACCTATATGACCGATATTTGACCGATATGACCGATATTTGAAAGATAAATTTGACCGATATGACCGATATTTGACCGATATGACTGATATTTGACCGATTTTGACCAAACCGATAAATTAGACCGATAAGTGAAATACCGTATCGGTCGACCGCCGATAAGCGATATATCACTGATATATCGGCCGCCAAGACCTATATTTACAACACTGGTTAATTTCATTATAACTTATTTGATTTGTTAGTGTGTGTGAGATATTTTGTATGAAATATTTGTATAAAGTGAATAGGTGAGTGTGAATAGAAGTGAGAAATGAAAGAAAAAAAAGGTGACACTGATGCAAAAGATGAGTTAGTTTCAGCAATTACCAAATGAGATTTGAGGTATGTTTGGCACAAGTAGGAGCTGGAGCGGATCGCTGGAGCGGGTTGCTGGAGCATGTGGCTGGAGCTTTTTTTTACATGCTAGTACAACTAGCATTTCATTTAGTAACTTATTTTTTTAACAAGCTCCTTCAAGCCGTGTTAGCCAAACGAGACTTATTTTAAATGGTAGCTTATTTTTTTTTAAAAATAAGGCCATGCTACGATAAGCTCTGATAAGTTCGTGCGCCAAACATATAGCGTTGATAATTTGACATGGCTTTTGGGCTTGTCCAAGTGGCATGAAATGAACTATGAAGATCCATGTGAGTCAACGGTTATACCCGAATCCAACAAAACAAGATCCGAAACATCACAACTAAAAAACAAGAACACCAAACATCAAACAACATTATCATTTTATCATCACAATCAATCTATCCTTAAAAAACCATCACTCACTCACTCACTCAATCACCAACCACAAGTGAATGCAAGCAGCACTTGCAGTAATGGCGGCGCACACAATCCTCTTCTCATCACCCACCTCAGCAGCCGCCACACACTCTCTCTTATTCCCCACTTCAAACCCCAACACAGTCACATTTCAGTCATCTTTTACCGGTGTGTCACTAAAACCCACCATCAGCCGCCACTCTTTGTCCCTCTCAGCCGCCTCAGCCGCCACAGCACCTAAGCCTTTGACTGTTGTGGCTGCTACCAAGAAAGCTGTTGCTGTGCTTAAGGGGACTTCTAGTGTTGAAGGGGTTGTTACCCTTACCCAAGAAAATGATGGTATTCATATATATTTATACTTACTTTTCTTTTAGTATGTATAATTTTATTTTATGTAATGTGTTAGGACTATGAGATAAGGGGGTGTTTGGAATTTGATTATTTTAAGAGATAGGCTATGTTTGGCACAGAGCTTTTTGGAACTTTTTGGGGCGATGAGCGGTGAGCAATGAGCTTTTTGAATTTTAGTGTTCATTTGGCAAAAGTGCGGTGAGCTTTGCTATTTTTTAGGAAAGCTCATTTTTCCAATGCTTCTTTAAGAAGCTGTGAGCGGTGAGCAGTGAGCTGAGCTGAGCTGCTACAGCTCACAGCTACTGCTAGTGCTCACTCACTGCTACTGCTACTGCTCACGCTCACAGCTACTTTTGCCAAACATAGCCTACATAAGCTTATTGCAAGGGTAGCTGTTTTGTGTATATGAATGAGCTTATTGAGGTGTTAAGCTAATAAGCACAAACTGTTTTGAATAAGTGTTTTTTTGTTAGAGAAGCTAGTCCTTATTAGCTAAAAAGGATATAATGTAGGTGATAGTGTTTCGATTTGTTTATGTTTTATTTGTGAGGGGGTGTTTGTTTAAGCTTATATGTGGCTTACGAGCTTATTTGTTTTCTGGCTTTTATTTCATAAGGCCTAATTTTCCGGCTTATATTGAGACTTGTGGGCTTATATAAGTTTATTATGATATGAAAAACTTATATAAACCCATCATATGTTTCAAAATAAGCCCAAAAATTGAGGCTTCTGAAATATAGGCCGAAATCGAATAAGCTCATATGCCCCCACATATAAGCTTAAATAAACACCCCCTTATTGAGGTGTTAAGCACTTAAGCTAATAAGCACAAACTGTTTTGAATAAGCTAACCGAAATGTGCAGTGTTAGAGAAGTCCTTATTAGTAGTTAAAAAGGATAATGTAGGAGATAGTGTTTGGATTTGTTTATGTTTTATTTATGACTAATAAGGTTATAAGTTGTTTGTGACTGTAGTACAAATTCTGATTGTAGTGGTGAAAGCCGTAAAGTGCTTATTAGAATCAGAAATTTGAAAACACGGTTAAATACAATGTAGGAGATAATGCTTTGGTTTTTTTTAGTTAAAATGCAATAGTTGATGAGCTTATCTATCAATTAAAAATTATGTGATAATTAGGGGGTGTTTTCTTTGAAAAACATTGTTTGGGATTACGCATTTAGAAAAAAACAATCTATTGATTTGTAAATGTGCTTATTAGGCTGCTAGCAGTGAAATACAATGTAGGAGATAATTTTTGGATTTGCTCTGATGAGTTAGTAAAATGCAATAAATTGATAAGCTTACCTATCAAATTAGGATTATATGATAGTTAGGGGGTGTTTGGGACTGCTTTTGTATCTTTCTTTTGAAAAAGCGTCATTCTGGATTGCTTATACTTATGGTGGTGTTTTGGTGAAGCTTATCTAAGCAGCTTAGTGCATTATTAAAAAACAATGTGCAGGTGATTAACTATACGAGCTTATGGATGGTATAAGCTTATAAGCAACAACATCAAAATCTTTTGATAAGTTAAGTGCTTATTAGCTATCAAAGACAATGTACGAGATAATGTTTGGGTTTTCTGATGTATTAAGTGCAATAAGTTGATAAGCTTTATTTTTTGGTGTTTGAGAAACTGTGATTATATAGGCCGAAAGTGCTTATGTGAAGCAGCTTTTGATAAAGAGGTTAAATAAAGTGATGAGCATAAGTTGTTTACCTATGTCAAAACACTTAATAGTGTGTTTATGCTCCCAACTTATGGTTTTAGTTATAGGTATTTGAAGAGAGAAATCAGATGAGTGATTAGAGTGTTTCTTTGCTTACAACTAGAAAATAACAGAAACTAATGATAACATATTATAGAAGCATAAGATAGATTATTTCAATCGCTGCAGCTAGACTTATGAACCAGTGGTGAGCAATTCCAAACGCGGCCTTAGTATCTGTGGTAACTGTAAGTATTGAACCAGCCGTAATGAACTCAATATGATAGTGTTTGAATCTGCTCATGTTTTAAAAAAATTGGGGTGATAAGCTGTTTTTGAGTGTTTTACAAATTCTTATAATAGTGGTGAAAACTATGAACTGCTTGTGTGAAACAGCAATTTGAAAGCATGTTAAATAAACTGATAACTTGTTTTACTACATCGCAATATTCAAAACTCAAAAGTACTTATTAGTTGTATCGAAATACTATATGCTGACAAGTTGTTTACATAAGCAATGCTAAACACTCCTTTAGTGTTTGTTGCTTGGATATAGTGATATGATTGTCTGATTATTAAGGAGTCAAGGGATCAGTTTTGAACCAGCTGCAATGAACCTATTAGTTGATTATCTGATTATCACAACTTTGAAGAGTAGAAACACGACCAAAGACTAGCTCCACACACTGTTTTGTTATGCTTGATTGTCTATTTTAGTTTATTGCAAATCACATAATCACTTTCAATACAAAAGGCTGACACGCCTTAGGTTGATTTATGTTTATATTGACGATTGAGTGCTTATTGTTGTAACTGACGTAGGTCCAACAACCGTGAATGTCAAGATAACTGGGCTGACTCCAGGACCCCATGGATTTCATCTAGTAAGTATTCATCAGATATTTGTATGATGTTTTATGTCATATGTCCGTTCGGCATGATGAAGTCTTGATGATGTTTTTGTGTTTTTTGATGTGTAGCATGAGTTTGGCGATACCACAAATGGATGCATATCAACAGGTTTGAATTTTAATCAAATTACAATCTACATTTTTTAGGTTCATGAAATAAATATATTCTTTTGATTTGATGGTTTCTTTGATTAACGTCAGGACCACACTTTAATCCTAATGGGCTTACACATGGTGCTCCTGAAGACGAAATCCGACATGCGGGTGACCTGGGAAACATAATTGCCAATGCCGATGGTATTTTAGCACATACTTCTACTTTTCTCCTAGTTCTTTTAATCATGTACGATGAGTACAACATTTTATACAGTAATACCTTTTCTTTATATATATTTTTTGTTAAAATATGTGCAGGTGTGGCTGAGGCTACAATTGTTGATAATCAGGTTTGATTTTGGACTTTTGTTTTATTACATGTTTCTTAATGTTGCTGATGTGTAATATGTGGATTTTATGGCTAACATTGCTTTGTGTTGGTGTGCAGATACCATTGACCGGGCCTAATGCTGTGGTCGGAAGAGCCTTTGTGGTCCATGAGCTAGCTGACGACCTTGGAAAGGGTAAAAGTGTTATATTTCTAATAGATGTTTTAGTAGACGAATGGTGTTTGGGTAATATATTATGGTTTTTCTCATCCTTTTTGTCGGTTTATATTCAGGTGGTCACGAACTTAGTCTCTCCACTGGAAATGCAGGCGGACGACTTGCTTGTGGTATGATAATTGTGCATATGTTGTGTTAACTGTTAGCTTTATATACATGTCAAAAATCTAAAGAACCGTTAGCAATCTGCATTAGATTTGTGAACATGGATGACATCTCTAATATTCTCGAGATAGCTATTTCGATCCATTTATCTGAAGATGGGTCGATTTTCACTAAAATTCATCTCAAATGGGTCATATGGGTTGAGCTGGTAAAAAGTCATCTGATGTGCGTTCGAACACTTAAATCTTCCAACTTATGCGACCAAACCATACTATTATCTTGGAGTCATTTTTAGTACATTAATCATTATTAAGAAAGCTCTAAAAAATGAATATGGATGATATTACGTCATTATTGAACGTTGCACAAAGTTTGTTACTTCCTTTACTGTCAACGACCTAAATTTGCTTTCTTCACATACTCAGTTATGATGTAAAATCAAAGAAAAGATGAAGTAAATCCTTTCTTATTTAAGAGAGCATCCTCGTATAGCAGTAAGGCTTTATATTATCTGAAAGTGTACTAATATCATTTTCTAAATATTCACAAATGAAATATCAAAATAGACAAAAAGAGTCCCATTTTGATTAACTTATGTGAACATACCCAAAGAGAATGTAGTATGTTAAATAGTTGTAACCATTAGTTCCTTTCAGGCCTCTTTTGAAATGCTAGTGCATTTTCAGGTTGGGAATCCTGATCCACTGCTAGCTGTAGCGAATGCTACAAACTTGCACTTCTTTTGAATTAGTTATATATGTTTTGAAACTGTAAGCTTAAACTATTAGAGCTCTTATTTTCAAATATAAATATGTTAAATGTTTAGCAAGCAAAAAAGCATATTTACGTAGTTTTATCAAGCAAAGGATCATCTTGTATGCCTTTGCGATGCTAACCAAGTCAATTTTAATTCTCTTCACTAAACACAAAGTTTTTCTGTCCTTTGATATATGCAGGTGTGGTCGGCTTGACTCCACTCTAATTTTGCGGTCGACCTTGTTTAGTCAATCTCCGTATCTACTCGGATCCCTATTTCATCTACAGTTTTCGCATAGAGGTTTATACTTTTTACAAGACTGTAAGTTGAAATACTTGTGCATTGTATTTAGCCAATAATCAATGAGGCTTTGAACTCTTGGTGTAAAATGTACAACTACATCTTGCTCTTTGAACAACTTGTGAGTTGATTTTCATTCTATTAGAACAGTCTTGTTGTCTCTTCTTGAACGCAACCTATGCTTTAATGCGACCATTTACAATGCTTGGGACTTGTGGTGCTTGCTGTAGTAGTCATAGGAAACGAAACAATATCTTGGTCAAAATTTGTCTATACTCCCAATCTTTACTAGGATTCCTATATTGTACCATTGTAAATTTTCAGTAGCACGTTTAGTTTAAAAGAAACAACTATTACTGTATAAGAAGAAACGTAAAACCGTGTGCGTAAGACACTAAACTGGTCTTTTAATTGTCTACAGCCGAGCATCTATTTGAGCCGATAAACATGACAAGTGGGTCGGCTCATTGCTTTTGTTATGGTAGAAGAGGCGTTGAAATGTAAAATTCAAACATGGTATTTATGTGGTTCAACACTTTGCGTGTACTTAAAGTCGTCACTAGGATTCTTAGAGCATCTATTGTGGTAAGTTAAAAAAGGTCTAAATTAGATGTAAACACCGATAATTTTGTCAACCTTATTTAAGTTATGAGTCATGCTTATATGACATGAAAATGAAAATGTTTAGGATTACCGAGAGATTAGCTAATTTAAAAGTTCCTTCGTAAATTCTTCTATATGTTTTTCTGGATCTGTATCTAATAAGTATCTTTTTAGATCTGATAGTGGTCGAATTGGAAACGATTTGAACATGGTATTTGTGTGGTTCAACTAGTCGTTACTAGGATTTGTTTATATCTTTGTGAATTTTAGTTAGCACTTTAAATGCGTGAAAGACTCTTCTACATGTTTGTCTGTATTGATATGGCTACATATCCAACTAGTATTTGTCCGATAAGTTAGTTGACTCATTGTTAAGACTTGATGGTGGTAGAAGAGTCCTAGGGAACGAAAAAGAAAAAAAAAAAAAAGCTTTAACACGGTTTATGAGTGGCTCAACAACTTGTCTATACTCGCACTCGTTACTAGAATTGTTAGGAATTTTTACTAGCACATTTAAAGAAAGAAAGACGGTTCTTATCACAAGAAGAAAACCGAACAACACTATGTGCACAAGACGCCACGTCTCCAAATTACTCTCGAGCCTTATTCAACATATATCTAAATGTGAAGGTGGTTGTAGAAGAGTGGTTAGGCAGATGGTTGGGTGTGATTTAAGTTAGGATTGGGTGTGATTAGTAGTGATGGATGCTTTTGATCCTGTTTTGGTTCATGCATTTGTTACAACTTCTTCCTTAAGTTGGTATCCTACACTAAAGTTCCTTACTAAAATTGATGTTACACAATATCACTATCTGCTATCATGTTGTCATTTATGCCAATTTAATGTTAAGTTGGGACTTTTTTCATTACAAATTTCTAATTTTCATTTGATGAATTAGGTGACAAGGGATTATAGCTATAAGTTATAGTTAGGTATATAATTTTTGATTTTTAGTTCTTGCATTGTACCTTCGTTATTTGTATGAAATAGTAACACACTTTCAGTTTTGTCATTTTATTAAATTAAGGTATGTTGCTAAATTAGGAGAAAAAGTTATGATGTGTGGTATAGGAATGGGCTTTGGCCTAAATTATCTAGCAATATATGCCATAAATTTTAGTTTTATCACTTAGAGCATCTACAATGGAGAGGTTTTGCAAAAGCTTTTTATTATTCAAAAAAGCTTTTCAAAAGCTTTTTTCCATTGTAACAAAAGACTTTTAAAAAGCTTTGAACCAAAGACTTTGCACCAGCAAAGTGGTTGAAGGAAAATGTTTTAGTTGCTAGCATTATTAATAAATGTTTCTAAGACAAAATAACTTTGCATTTAATGCCATAAATGCACCAAGTCATTCAAAGACTTGGTGCAATGCGGATGCTCTTAGTGCAACATATTTATCATGACTTTCTTTTTGATAAAATTTAAAGTGAACAATAAACTAGAATAACTCAATAAAGGGGTCACGCCAACCTTCTTGAACATGGAAGATCTATACTCGGTTTGAGTCTGAGTGACGATCGACTCAAATACCTTGGATTAGTTGGCCAAAAAGTCGAAAACTATGATTAAGAAAAAAACTAGAAAAAACATGTTTACCCTTTGTATTACACTTTATGCAACAATTGCACACTTTAGTAAGAAATGGTGAAGTTAACATTAAATTAAGTGCTAAAATAAAGTTGATTGCATATATTGTTAACTCATGTTTCCTATATGGTCTATTTTATTCAAAATGCAATTGTGAATACACCTATAGTTATTAGCATCCGTTGGACGATCACCATCTCATAATACTCATTGTCACCATCGTTTTATTTTAGTAAAATTACCTCAACAGACTGCTGCTTAATTGTGAAAAATATGTACCACTTTGTGAAAAATATGGCATCCTTAAGTTTTGAAATTATATACAATACTCGAAGCTTACTAAAGTTACGGAGTAATTTACTTCACATTTTGTAGTCTTTCTTGCACTAAACATTGTATTGTTTTCAAGGTTTTGAAAATAATAAAAAACCAAAGAATGGTCAAACCGACTTTATTAGATAAAAAAGTATTTATAATCTGTGTCAACATTAAACGTCAATACTATTGTTATGTTAAATTCTAAGTATACACTTTTGGTTATAAAGAAAATGAATTGTAATAACCATAGTTGCTATGATCCTGATTTAGCTCTTAAAATCTTTTGGTTTTACAATCTCATTAAGCAAAAACAAGTCAATCTCTCATAGGATTTTAAAAGGCATAGGATCTTAAGTAGCATCTCGATCTTACCATAGGATCGTAAGATGTCGATCCGATTTGATCTTAATTTCTTTAATTAACTAACTAATCAAGTATAAAGGAATGAATTTTGTTAAAATACAACACTAAAGCAAGCGTGGATAATTAGAAATGTTTTTATAAGTTAAAAGATTCAGCACCATTAATCATCGAGTTAATTAGTATTTTAAACCATTAGGCGTTGTATGCTCATATTATTATAACTTTTAGAACTCTTCTTTTTTCATACAATTAGCTTTAAATACGAATAAGTAAACATATAAGCATTTGAGCATTTAAGAAGGATCTTTCGATCTCGATCCGATCTTGCAAAAATAAAAACGATTCATAATATGCTCTCGATTTTAACAGCTTTGATAATACGAATAAAAGGTCTATGGTAAAAATGAACACATTTTTGCTTAACATATCCAAAGAAATACTCGTAATAGGGTAGGGTTTTATCGGGTCAAAAATAAACTCTAGGTTAAAATTATCGGCCTAATCAATCTAACTTTAAAGAAGTATCAAAAAAATAACTCGTAAGCACAATTAATAAATATCGAGGTAAAAAATATAAGAGCATCTCATATGGTAAACCTTTTAAAAAGGTTTATAGAATTTCCATGTCATATGCTCTTAAATTTCTCATTTTATAAACCTATTATCACTTTGCTTAAACTTGTTAAAACTTTATAATTTAACGAGGTATTAAATGAATTACATGTATTTAGTTGCAAAGAAAAGATTTATAAACTTAGACCTATTTCATTCCATGTCATCAGAAACTTCACCTCAATAAACTGTTTCATGAACCTCTTATAGTGGATTACATAAGGTCCCTTATACTCTAAGAATCTTTTTTTTTTTTTTTTTTTTTCCTCTCATCTTTTTTACAACAAAAATAATGTTTTAAGTGCACAAGTATAATTAATTAAGCTAGAACTCTAGTTAATATTATAGTTTTGCCACAATAATTTTTTGGAACCTTTGACTCGAAATGCTTTAATTTTAGACCACAAATGTGTTCATACACCTAAAAATCCTCTTTTTGATTGAGTACCGTGAAGAGAAAAACAAACCCTTTTGGTCATACAAACTATGAAGTGTTATAAAGATGGCTTACACCATACCCTATTTTAGGCAATGTTTTGTCTAAAGATGATGCACTTTGAGTATATTTGCATATTAAGTGTCCCCAAAGATTCATAATTATTGCATCAAATTCAACTACAAATGCTAACCAATCAAAAGAATCCCATAAAATATCTCAAATAATTTTTTTGCTTCATTGAACCCTAATGGATTATTGTCTAAAAAATGTTTTTGATTTATAATGACAACAATTTCACATGGGCCTAACAACTTGATATGAAAAAGGCAAATAAACAACATGATATTTGACTCACCGTCCTAATGGAGTTTTTTTGGGTCGAAAAGTATGGTCACTTTAGTCAACATGTTGATAAAAAGTAAATCAAGTGGTAAATTATTCGTCACACTTGAGTTCACTTGACCTTTAACTAGCAAACCAATTTTTACTCATGTAACCAATACAAACTCTTACGTTGAAGAAACAAATGAAATAGTCCAAAGTCCAAACTCTTTTCCACATTTTTTCTATATCCACCGGGACGGACCTAAAACTTTTAGAAAAAGGGTGTTGCACAAATTTTCTTGTAAAGGTCCTGCACAATTCTTCTTTTATCATAAGTAATAAAATTTAAACCACAAAGAAAGAAAGTAGCGCAAATATATTATTGAATGTTGCACATACCAAAAAAAGACAATTTTCAAAAGAAATTCACACTTTGTGATACAAAATCGGGTGTGGCCCATGCCATACCCGGCTCCCATGTAGGTCCACACATGATTATCCACCAATTTAAGCAACATATTGAGTATCGACTATCTAATACACAATTTAATATAACCAATAACTATTGTGTTTTATCTTTTATATGATTTATAGAGCTTGATTTCTAAGTATAGTTGTATCAACTCTCATATTTCACTAGGACAGATTTAAATATTGTTGTTCAAAACAAGTTTTAGACCACTTTAACATACGTTTATAATTTTCTTGATAAACATTATTTTGCTCCTCTAAAATTGCAATTCAATAATTTCACACATCACATTATATATATAAACATATTATATGAACCAAGGAAATAAGTCTAGTGGAAAACAAATTTTATGTTGAAGTATAACGTGGGAGGTAAGAGATTTAGTGAGAATAAAAATTAAAATAGAAAGAGAGACAATAATTTTTAGTGACATATTTTAAATTAAAATGAAAACTTTAAGAGAGATAGCATGCATTTTATAGATGCATATGAAATATGTGATTATAGTTTTTCTCATTTTTTTTATTTTAATTTTACTGTAAATCTGACCTAGAATTTCACCATAGTGGAGCTCCACTTCCGTTGACCAACTTTTTTGATTCACAAAATTATTATTAGTTGCAGTTAGTGATCTACTCAAATCCTCTTACTCAAAACACCTTATCAACTTGTTGACTTCTTAACATAAGCTTTATATCGCTGTATAACTTTTATAAATGATAATATACAACATACATGATTTAAAATACTACTATAAAATATTTGTTGTAACAATCACATAAATTGTTTTCTATAGAATATTCAACTGACAGTGAGTGACAGTAGAGGTGGATGACGAAATATTATGTATACTGAAATACATGGTTATTCATGAATATGAACCAAGAAATAAATAAATAAATAAGAGAGAGTAAGTATTTATATTATAAATATGATTTTGTTTATTTAGAACTTCGACTAGCAATGCAAGAAAATATATTTATTTTTTTTTAAAACTAAGGTGATGTTTGTTTTTCATAAAGTAACAGCAACTTAATCTGAACAGTTCAGATGCGGCCAGACATTTTGGTTGTTCAGACCGTTTTTTTTTCTTCGTTCAGACACGTTCAGAGATAGTAAGGTCTTAATGATCTAGATTTGAGAGGGGTATCTGAATGCCACTTGTTGCCTCTTGCTGACAAAAGAAACCCTAAAAAAATAAAAAATAATAAAAAATAAAAAGTACACAAGCAAGCAAATGTTCAATTCAAACAAGATTTTTTTTTTTTTTTTTTTTTTTTTTTTTTTTTTTTTTTTTTTTTTTTTTTTTCAGATGCGGTCAGATTCATACATTTACGCCTCAGATTCAAATTCAAATGTATGGTTCAGATTCAAATTCAGAGCCTCTTAAAAAACAAACACCATATAATATTGTTGATAGAATTAGTTTAGGCTCAAACATAAAAAAGCACAATGACATTATATCTCTTTTTATGTGCTTTTAATAAGAGGTTTTGAACTAAAAGATAAAATAGTTGATGTGGTTGCTTGGCTTACTTGCAGTTTTCAACTTGTAACAGAATTTTTATAGTGAGTGGCTCAAAAGCTACTTCACGCAACTTGTAAAAGTTTGTAACCACTCAAAATCATATAATAAAATTTAGAGATTGGATAGAACTAAACCATGAAATAAAATATAGTAATTACTTTACTTATTCAAAGTCTAACAAAAAAGTATATATAAACTTGAAATCTGTCTAACTTTAATATATTTATTTTGCTTTAGAAATATATAATGAAATGAAGAAAGAATAGATATATTATTTTCTTTAGGAAATAAAAAGGGTTACAACCAATTTTTTAATGGTTTAGATAATGGAGATTGTTGCTAAAAAAAGAAAGTGACATCAACGTGTGAAGCACACTCCCAAATGATAGGTTTTTATACTATTTGGTTATTGGATTGGCCATCATCTTAAAATTTTCATTAAATTGATAGGCATGTCACATGTGGTAGAAACTAGAAGAACGTTTAGAACTTTACATGGGAAATGATCATATCCTTACTTTTGTTTAACTTTTTGCACTATGGCTACAAAATGAGATAAAATAGAGAATATGATAGTGAATATCACATATGTGGTAGATAAAGAGTTGAGGAGACCTATAAGATAATTTTGCTTAATTGATCTTTATATCTTAACCACTTGTCAATCTTTAGATATTCAATGGTTGTACTACTATTACGAATTAAGGACATACATGCTTGTTTAAAACTTTAAATATTTAGAATTTGCTTAATTTAAGTTGAGGATTCTGAAATCAATGGCTAGTGGTTGATGATGGTTAATGTTCTAATTCACAAGAACTTGATCTTTCATATTATTGAGTCAATTTATTAAAGTCATCAATCTTTAACCTTAATTATATAATAAGTGTTAAAATCGAACCACATTAAAAGTTCCTATATTAAAACTTGGCATGACCAAGAAACTCAAATTTGATCATGTTACTCTTGGACAACTTAACCATGGAATGCCTTTTTAAAGCTACACTCGAATTTTGGGTAGCCTCTGCACACCCAACTTACCTAACTAACTCATTAATTTACCCCAAAAATAGTTTCTGCATTTTTCCTCACCATACCACATTTTGTTTCGGCTTTTTATGGGGCTACACCAAATCAAACACCATTTTCTTTATCTTCTACATGCCAAATTATATCTAAATATACATTCACTAAAATCTCAAAAACTTCATTTCTATATAAGATGATATTTTATGACGCAAGACGCGGAAGCGAATTCTTTTAATCCTAATCCAAATGTTGATAACGAGGATAAAACATCATGAGAATAAAAAACTATCAAGAGATAAACTCCTAGAAACACGTAGTTTTAATTATCAATATCAAAAGATGATTTACAATGAAAGCCTAAACCCTATATTTACAAGGGAAAAGTTTTATTGGACAAAAAGATAACTAAATAAAGTAAAAAACTAAAATTTTGACTTCTAGCCAAACACCTCGGTCTAATGCAGTGCTCAGGAAGAGGAGGGGCAAAGCATTTTAACCACTTAAATTAGGCGCCCCAGGAAGAGGAGGGGGAAGCATTTTGTATTCAAACCTCTTGTCTTGGTTGTGTAAGCTCGGTCTTGAGTCTTATCCCCATCATTCTCCATCACTTGAAAAGAACTTGCCCTAGAGTTCTTACAATCAAAGGCTTCATCAACCTCGAGCATCTTCTCACATGCGTACATTGTATTCAGTAGCTTTACACTTCACATCAACTCAAGAACTCTTTTCCTTCACTTTTTCACGTTTCTTCACATGTTTTCCACATCCCCATGATTAACACGAAATGCTAAATCATTCTTTATCGCCTCTTCATCATTCTCCCTCTCTTAAAAAGAACTCTTCCTCGAGTTCTTTGGATAAATAGTTTGTGTTGACGAGGCTTCAAACACTTCAAATGTTTTCAAATCTTTACTAGAACCTTTATTTTTCTCACTTACCGCCTTAGGAAAAAGTTTGGATATTTGATTTGAACATTCATGCTTAGATCATGATTACAAACCTTTACATCCTCATTATCTTAAGAACCCACAATTTTTACAACACAAGTTTGCAAAATACCAACTTTATTTGTTGTTTCCAACACTAAAGTTGAAATTTTGTTATCATGTTTCTCATAAATTTTGGGTCATGGAGTTCCTGATCAACATGCTCTTCAACAACTACAACCTTCAAAATGTTTTCTTCAACCATAACCTCGGATTTTGGCAATTGTGATTTTACTTTGGCTAAACCACAACAATTCTCCTTCCTTTTCATGATATTTTGTTGAAGATCATATTTCCCTTAACCTAATATCGCCATTGTTTTCCAAACAAATTATGACACCCATCAGTATCATCCACATTACAAAGTAATTCCACTTTATAGAATTTTTCAATGGTCACTCGAACCCTACAAACTTTATAATCCTCAATTGGACAAACCTCCAGTGGTAACTTTTAGATGTTTAACAATTTTCTTAAAACCAAATTATTTAAACTACAACCATTAAAAATGAAGAACATACCTAACTGTTAATTTAGATTTTCAAATGAAATAATTTGGTTGTAGATTCCCGACACTCCTTCGTTGATCCTCCCATTCTTCAACTCTTCTATTGTTGAACAGTGATTGGATGTGTGCACAATTGTCTCCAAAATTGCCTATGGTTGGACGAATTCTTTGACCTTCGTATTTGCTATGATCACATAATGTAGTTGTTTTAACATAGTGTAACTTGTCAAGTTCTTTCATGGATTTGGTTAAACCATGATCCATGTACTCTCCAAACCATATCCCACCAACATTATGGGTTTTTGAATCTTCTATACCATTCACCATCATGATACTAATTTGAGATGCCAACTGGCGCAAGACGCGGAAGCAAATTTTATTAACCCTAATCAAAGGGTTGATAGCGAGAATAAAACCTCCTAGAAATAAAGTTTAACGAGAAACACTCTTAAAACACGTAATAATCAAGATCAAAAGATAATTTACAAAGAAATCCCGAACCCTATGTTTTGAGGGAAAAATTATATTGAAAAAAAAAATAATTAAATAAAGTAAATAAAATGAAATTAAAAATAAATGAAATTTCTTAATAATAATAATAATAATAATAATAATAATAATAATAATAATAATAATAATAATAATAATAATAATTCGGACTTCCAGCTAAACACCCAAAATGCGGTGCCCCAGGAAAGGAAGGGCAAAGCATTTTAACCACTCAAAATGCGGCGCCCAAGAAAAAGGAGAGGCAAAGCATTTTGGACTCAAGCCTTTTGTCTTGTTTGTGTAAGCTCGGTCTTGATTCTTGTCCCCATCATTTTGTATCATACTTTCTCCGTCTTATAACAAATGTTCAACGTTAATAACACAGTTTTGAAAAAATTAATTGTCAACGAATAAGATGTAACTTTACTTTTCAGAAAATTTCAGAATGGTGAAAACTTAAAAAATGGACACTTATTCTATGACAAATAAAATAGTACAATGAACATTTGTTATGGGACGGATGTAATTGTATGCTATATTTACATTATAAAACAAAGTGGGCATGACTTTAATTAAATTATAATATACCGGTCCCAATTCTGTAATGTTCAAAAGTTAAGGGGCTATATGTGTTCTGGATTAAAAGAAGAGGAATTAAAAAGAGTGGAAGTGAAGAAAAGAATGTTGCTTAGTAGTTTAGTTAGCTGGTTAACCTCACTGGATTATACTTATTTAACGCTCCCACCTTAAAAAAATGTAAACTACTATAATTATGTATACTCTACAATACTATAATAATACACCATTTACAGTAGGAATGAGCAAATATGAAAAATATTAGCGTAAGAATGAGATGTTAGGTTTGAAACTACGGATTTTCTTGTTTACAAATTTATAATGGTTTGAAAAGGTATATCAATCTACCATTGCAAGGCAAAAAAATAATAAAACGTAACAAGAAACAATACACGCGTTGACATTTTTGTCCATATGTATAGTAGTTGATTTAATCTTGGTTTTAATTAGGTGATAAGCAAAGGTCAAGTATCATTAGCAAGGAATTGACAAATCAACAAGATAATATTCTCAAATGTCAACATTACATAAAAGGCATGCACATTTTCATTCATGTTAAACCAAGTTCTTCTAGCAACAAATATGGATTTTATTTACCCTTATTAAGTTTTTACACTACTATGACACAAAAAAATCTTCAAACTGCCTTTTTCTTTTTCATATTGTTGTTGTACAACTGCCAAAAGCAAAATTATAGTTGCATTGGTTGCACTTGTTTCTGCCTTTAATTATTTGACAAAAAAGGTAAGGAAAAGAATAAATAAAGTGAATATGGTGAGCTCACATAATGCATGCACACCATAGCCATTTTAGATAACTACACACAAAAAATCCCCAACTAATTATAAGAAACCCTAAATATAGGCAGTTACATTTGAGCTGTTTGTGTATTCACATTGATATAGCTATTTAATATTTGCCTACAAATAATATGTAGTAATTCGTAGCTAATGTTTATTTTAGTAACACTGATATCGTCTAGTGAAAATTTCCCATCGACATAATGATACTTTCCATTTTCGTCCAAGTTATAACTTTGTACTAATAGTTAGTTGGAAAAACTATTACTACATGTAACATAAACATCTCTTTTATCCATTGGCCGCCCATGTCCAACTTACCTTAATGGTCACATTTAGTCACTAGTAGATTTTTCTTTTTTTCAAAAGACAACTAACTAGTACATATATACTCAACCTTAACATTTAATGATAATTAATCTTGTTGGAAACAAAGTATGAGGGCAAAGAAATTAAGATATACACAAGTGATAATAGGTAGGTTTAAGTAAGTACTAATAAAGTAAAGGAAGAGAATAGAGTGTAATGTTCACAAGATTACCTGTAAAATGAAATATAGTAATGGTGTACACACTCAATACCACCCATAACATAACTAACTCATTAATCTCCTCCACCCCCACTTCACACTTACTCCCTACTCTCTTCCCACCTTCTATCTAACACCTTAATATATTATGTAGTTAACCGATAAAACACTCACAATAATATGCCTCAATAATGTGATTTGAGTAGGTTAGCCGTTAGCCTATATGAATACGATTATTATTATATCAACTTGGTTCATGTTAGTCGACATTGTATCATGTAACTAAGCTACTTGTAACTTAGTTCATGTTAGTTATTTATAGAGATTTGAAGTATAAACTAACACACATAAGTTTAAACATGCACCTTACATGTTACGTGACAGAATTTGAACCTGCAATCATTTTGTTGAACCGAAGAGTATTTGCAAAATAATAAGAATATAAAATTGTTATATTAGTTAAAGGGTGAATTTAGCAAAAAGCAAAGAAGAATAATAGATGAAGGGTGGAGAAGTACTTTCCTTTGAGATGAAGACGACATGGAGTGAATGAGGGGTAGCATACCTTTAACGTGCATCTTCTTAATAAATTTTTTTAAATTATTTCTTAATATATACAGTTATTTAATGCAATTAAACCCATTTTGAATTCTCAACTTTATGCATATTCTCTATTGGTAATCTTTTATTCATTTTGATTAACTAAAAACAGATAACTAGCCACTCCGATCGACATACATATCATGTTTATACTGACTCAACAGTCTGTTTAAACGACGATTTTCTTAGCAACACTACATCACTAAAGTACAACATTTGAGCTTTATTTCATATGACAATATAGTACTTAGGAGAGCGTCAAGAAATGTAATTTAAAGAGGTGTTTGTTTCAGCTTATATAGCGGGCTTATAACTTATTTGGTTTTGGGCTTATGTTTCATAAGCTCACTTTTTTGTAGCTTATTTTGAAACTTTTCGACTTATATAAGCTTTTAAGCTTATATAAAAGCCAAAAAGTGTTGAAAAGTTTCAAAATAAGCCACATAAGGTGAGCTTAGAAAAACATAAGCCCAAAACCAAATAAGTCATAAGCCCGTTATATAAGCCGAAACAAACACCCCTTAAGTTGCTAGTTACAAAAATGAACAAAGTAATGAAGTGGGAGATTGGATGAATGGCACGCGAAGAACATTAAACAAGCGCGTGAGACTCACGCATCCATACAAATTGTTAAAAAGCAACTTAAAAAGAAAAGATTGTTGGCAACAAACTACTTGAAGAAGAAAATGAACTTACACTTTCACCCCCTATACTTATACTTATTTACACTTTTCACCACTTAACTTCCTTTCCACTCTTATATACTATGTATATATATTGAACCAAGACCCCTCACTCTTTTTATACCATCACTAAAAACACACTCTCTCATTCACACAAAAACACTTTCATTCACCATGGAAATTGAGTTACAATTCACCGAAAATATGATACGAGGCAAACGTACTAAGCGTCCCAGACCGTGTTCACCGTTTGACAGTAGTAACGGTGAACACTGTCTAGAGGCAGCTTTGTCAGAAGAAGATGAAGATATGGCGAATTGTTTGATTCTTTTAGCTCAAAGTGTTTGTGTTTCTCCCATCATCAAAGAAGAAAAAACCGACCCAATTCGTTACAAGACCGAAAAAATAAACAGCCGAAAGTTGACAGATATTACAAGTGGTAGCAAATCCGGGTACTATGTTTACGAGTGCAAGACATGTAACCGAACTTTTCCATCTTTTCAAGCTTTAGGTGGACATAGAGCCAGTCACAAGAAGCCGAAACTTAACACCGAAGACAAAGATGCCGAAAGCATGGTCTCGTTAGAAACACATGATCAAAACAATAACAATCGAGTAAATGATAATTACGAGAAATCACCTTCACCAGACTCGTCACCATCACCACCTCAAATAAGGATTACTGTCCATGACAGCAAAGAACACAACAACAAACCAAAGGTGCATGAATGTTCAATATGCGGGTCAGAGTTTCTATCTGGCCAGGCACTCGGGGGACATATGAGGAAGCATAGGCCAATTCACTTACCTATAAACCGCGCCACGAGTAGTAGTATTGATGACGATAAAACTGGTGATCATAGTGTGTTTTCGTTGGATCTTAACCTTCCAGCACCTGAGATGATGGAAGATATCGTCGTCCAGTCGAAATTTGAGTCGTTCAAGACGTCGTCACAACCACAACGTTTGATGTTTTCTTCTCCGGCTTTAGTAGATTGCCCTTATTGATCAATTATACTCAAATATTGCAATTTTCAATTGTTGTCATTAGTATTAATTGTTATTATTATTCATTGACTATATATTAATTAATCAAAACTGATCATGATTCGATCTTCATCTTGTTTAATTACCATGCCTTAATTAAGTTCCTTATTAAATTACATGGAATTTGTTTGTAACTTTGTATGATGTTAGGTATGATCAAACAGTACTGTTATAACTAGTTTATAATCTCGTGTATTTATTTATATACAACCAGTTTTGACAAAATATAAAAACATTAACTAGATTTTTAACATCATTTTTTATATCATATATAGAAAAATGTAAAAAAATAAAATAAAATAAGAATAGTTTTGATTTAAGTGAAATTGAAGTAGTGTGAAGTGTAGTGAGTGAGGAATACTTTGAGTAAGTGGTTAGTGTTTGAATAGTTGCTATGATGCATTTCATGGGTTGCCTTTCATTCACGAAAAGTGAGTGATGGTGTGAGTAATACATGGGCATCTTTCTTTTTCTATTTTTCTTTTTTTCATTTTCCATTTTCTTAATATGAAGATAGCTACAAAATTATGTTCTTTTACAAATTTATATTTCAGCAGCTATATTTAGAAATGAAAACATGATGCACATATACATAAAGCTTGTAAAAAATCGTAATCTGTGGTGTAAATTTCTTGATTTCCGTATTCTTTTCAGTATGTTTTTCGTTTATTTCTTAAATTGAGTATGAAACGAAACACACGTCATGTGTAACATATGTGTGATTATGTGTGTGAGAAAGAAAGAGACGGCATGACACGAGAACTGAATGACTAGGGTTGGGCAGTACCGGCAACACAACCGAAAGATGTGGTTTACTTTAGTTGATGAGTTTTCGTTTCTCACACTAAACTAGTTTCTTTGGTATCGATATGATATCGACAAGTAATGTGTTAGACCATGTTGTATTAACGTGTTTGTAACTGAAAAATGTAAGATAAAAACGGGTATTATTTGAGTGTAGAATACTACTAATTAAAAGGAAAGAAACACATGGTTTGTGTCACTCAACACACACATGGAGTGAGTGAGTGGTAAGGCAGTCTGTATCAATAAATGGTTGGAAAACAAAGATGAGTTGGCTAATTGCATGCCTTTCCCATTTCTATCCAACTTCATCCATGTATTAAAATACATTATTGTCATTTATTTGTATCTAATAAATCATCTAAAGACATGTCAATTTATACATTATACAAAACAAAATGTCAAATTGGTGCCATATACATGCATGTGTATATGATAGAGGCATGATAATATGCCCAGTAATTATCTAAGTAGTTTTTATTATTTTAAGTCGTCTATAGTAAGTTATTAGGGTGTTTGACTATAATAGTTACGACTTTTACCATCTCATCGTTTAGAAGTCAAGTAATTAGTTTGGGAGTGGTTACTAATTATTTCATCCATGTATTAAAATACATTGCATGTAATTATGTAAAAGAGATGGTTTTATCTGGTTTGAGTCGCTGTACATAACATGTCCACGAGTGGTTATTGATTATTTCATTAGCCGCACCAACTTCTTGAAAAAGGAATGTTATTTTTACATGGTTTGAGTCTATAATGATGTGGATTCAAATCTTTGGATTAGTCAGTAAAAATGTCAAAAATCACGGTTAAAAAGAAAAAGCACTATTCTATCTAACAGTTTTGTTACATGTGATAAACTGATTCTGATTATAAATTTATATGTGTAACATAATCACTTGCAAAACTCAATGTCAAAGACCCATAACTTTTGGTTTACTACAATTCTATCATGAATTAAATATATTCAAGGGTTATTGTACATTTTTTTTTTCGAATGCACATTTTAAAAGGTGGATATATTGTAGGTAATAAGTTCAAATCCTAATCAGCAAAAAGAAAATTATCTAGTAAGTATAATGATGTAAAGGTAACAAAAAGGTTAAGGAAGGTTGGAAGTTGTTTATGAATAGATGTACCTAATAAATATGAACTAATATATTAATTATAAAGATGAAATAAAATTAGGCGTTAAGCTTGATTATAAAGTGAGATAGTCCACATGATAAGGTGAGTGGTAACAGTGACAGATGCTCTTGCCATCTTGCACCACTTACGTAACAACTCTTCTTCTTAACATAACTTTAAAAAAAAAAAAAAAAAAAAAAAAAAAAAAAAAAAAAAAAAATGCAATGTACGTCTACGAAAAAGTTTACCTTATTTATTTTCTTTTTTTATTTATTTTTAACTTTTTAACCTACTAATTTATACAATTCAAACTCGCCATCACACATGCGTAAACCGGTTCATACATAAGCTAGGATTACTCTATATGTCCTTCAAGAAAAGACGATACCGTAAATATTTAGATAAACTTTATAATAAGCTCAATCTATAAATAATATGATAAGTGATAACTTATGATTAAGATGTTTGTTGACATAAAAAAAGAGACTTTTTTTCTTACATAAGTAGCAAGTAAGATGTATGTCATGATGAAGTAATTAAACATAATCCTAATAAAAACATGCACGACAATAACTTTTTTACGTAGCAAGTGAAATTATGTATCTAATTTCAGAATTATAAACTATGTAATTAACGCCATGCAAACAAACTAACTGGCTTCAAATTTACCAGTGTCGTATAAATGTGATGTGTATAAATCTTTGAGTCAAATCTTACCAACAAGGAAATGGTTATAATCGAGTTTAAAGTCAAGGCATGTGTAACACATATTTCACAACCAAAAGGTCAATGGTGAACCACTACTATCATAGTATCATCCCGTAAAATGAAAGTCAATGGTGAACCACTCATAGTATCATCCATACTCTATCCGTCCCGAAAGAGGAGTGACATGATCACAAAAAAATTTACACAAAGAAGTTCCACAAACTGATGTGTTGGCGTGTCATTGGTGAGTTTCTCTCTTCTCTCTCATTGAACCAATCACACTCCGCCATATCAGTTTGTGGGACTTCTTTTTGAAAACTTTTTTGTGATCATATCACTCATCGTCCCAAAATTATAGTCATCATTTTTATTTTGGGATGTTCCAAAATGATAGTTTCTTATTTTGTGTCACCCAATCATAAGAGAGTTTAGTGATCGAGAATAATATTTTGATTAGTTGAAAAATGCAGTGGTCAAATTTTTCTTAAAGTGTGTGTTTTTGTCTTAAGATAATAATTTTGAGAATGAGGGAGTACTTATTTCTTACTTAAACGTTTTATCAAATTAATAAACCAAATTAGGCAATATTTTGAATTAAATGAAAGAAAACTAGTTATAAGTCTCATGCACGCATGAAGTTTACACATGAATCAAATTTATTTTAAATTTTAGTTTAATATAAGGATATATAAAAATTTGTTCGTGTTTAATTTTTGTAACTGTGATATATGTACAACTAATAATTATGCACGGGTTTTTTACATAAACTTTTTCATTATCTATTAATATCGATTAATATTTTAAAAATATTTTTATTGGAATTAAGATTTAACTTTGTTTAACTGACATAGGTGTTGAGGTTAATAGTGTTTTTTAAATTAAACTATTGATATAATATTGTAAAAATATGCAAATTGAATAGCACATAATAACCATTGATTAAGTCAAAATATAAAGTTTTTTAAACTTTAAATAGAAATTGCATAAGTCGTTGTTATAAGTACAATCGCGTATATTTATTTTCATATTACAGTAACCCGTGCTAACATTTGATAATTATATTGCCGTTAATAATAATTTAGCCATATTTAATTTTCAAATCTGTGTACGCACAAGTTAAACTTATAAAAATGAATAACACGAGTCTTTATTGAACGCATAAAAAAATAAAAATAAAATAAAAATAAAAATCGGTTATCTTTACTTAAACTCATAAAGAGGAATCACGTGAGTTGTTCAATAAGTACAACCTTATTTATTTATTTACATACACAATAACTCGTGCTTTTATTTTGATATTAATAATCACGTGCATATACATGTTTTATTTCTAAAACAATATATATATCGCGTTTTAAAAATATAAAGTCTATGGATTTAATTCTAAGGGGGTATTTGTTTAACTTTTAAAGTTATTAAAATCCATGGAAATTTATATGTTTTCACTTAACTTCATATAATTGATTTAAAATTCAACTACTAAAGTTTTATTAACTAAATTTTTTTTTTAAGTTTTTGTTTTCACATGACACCTTTATTTTTATATTTTTTGTGTTTTTAACTTTTTACCAAATTTCTCCACCAGAATTTTCAATGTTTGACTAATTTTTTTCAATTTTGACTTTTAATTGGTAAATGAGAATGCTTGATTTTATCACGTGTAAAAATAGAACAACTTGATTAGCTTATTTTTTTTAATAATCATTTTAGCTAAATAATTTCGAAACGATGTAATCTTTTTATTATATAAAAGACTGGTTATCAATTTGGTAACCTTTAAAATCCCGGCCAACTCCATATTGCTAAGGTGATACAACCAATGAACCAAATAGTAGCGTAGCTTTAAGACAATTGGCCATCTTTTTCAGAATACTAAAATTGAATTATACTTTTCATCTTCTATATTCATTTTGAATAGTAAACTTGCTATGAAAAATCATATATGACAATCTTTAGTTAGTCAACAAATATAGCTAATACACTAATTAATAGGCATACAAGTGTTTATTCTAAAAGATCATGTAAAAAAACATTATTACTCTGAATTAATTTGAAAGAAAACTAGTTATAAGTCCTCTACACGTATAAAGTTTATACATAAATTAAACTTATTTTAAAACTTTGGTTTAGTATTCGGGGATATAAGAATTAGACTATTAATTTGAAAGAAAACTAGTTATAAGTCTTGTGCGCGTATGGGGTTTATACATGAATCAAATTTGTTTTAGAATTTTAATTTAATATACGGACATTTAAGATTTTTTCATTATCTATTAATATTTTAAAAAGATTTTTGTTGGATAAAAGGTTTAACTTTGTGACATAGGTATTGAGGTTGATAGCGTTATTTAAATTTAACTATTGATATAATATTGTACACAATATGCAAATTTAATAGCACATAATGACCATTGATGAAGTTAAAATGTAAAGTTTTTAAAAAATATTTTTCCGGATATCCTTATCTAAACTTTAAATAGAAATTGCATGAGTCGTTATTATAAGTACAATCGTGTATATTTATTTTCATATCACAGTTACCCGTGCTAACATTTGATATTTATATTCCCGTTAACAATAATTTTGCCGTATTTAATTTTCTAACCCGTGTACACATGAGTTAAACTTATAAAAATGAATAAAACAAGTCCTTATTGATCGCATAGTATTTTATTATTATTATTATTATTATTATTATTATTATTATTATTATTATTATTATTATTATTATTTTGTTGGATATCCTTATTTAGAATTATAAAAATGAAGAATGACATGAGTTGTTCGTACACGCACAACCTCATTTATTTATTTACATACATAATAACTCATGCTTTCATTTTGATATTAATAATCTTGTGCATATACATGTCTTATTTCTAAAAAAGCATATATGTTGTATTTTAAAATATAAAGTCTAGGAGGGTATAAATGTTAAGGGTGTTTTGTTTATTTTTTAAAGTTATTAAAAAAAACATGTAAATTTATAAGTTTACACTTAACTCCATCTAATATATTTAAATTCAACTACTAAAGTTTTTTTTAATTACCTTCTCTTTTTTTAAGTTTTTATTTTCGCAAATTTGACACGTATATTTTTATGTTTATTGTGTCTATCAAATTTCTCCACCAAGTTTATAAACGTTTGATTAATTTTTTCAATTTTGGCTTTCAATTAGCAAATGATAATGCTTGATTTTACAAGGTTTAAAAATAAAGCAACCTAATTGGCTTAATTTTTTTTAATAAGATTATTTTAACAAAATCATTTTAAAATGATGACAAAAGACTAGTTATCAATTTGGTAACCTTCAAAATCCCGGCCCACTCCATATTGCTGAGGTGATACAACCAAATAGTAGCGTAGCTTTGAGACAATTGGCCATCTTTTTCAGAATACTAAAATTGACTCATACTTTTCATCTTCTATATTCATTTTGAATACTAAACTTGCTATGAAAATCTTTAGTTAGTCAGCTAATACACTAATTAATTGGCGTATAAGTGTTTATTCTAAAAGATCATGTAAAAAAGACTATATGTGAGATATTCTTAACTAGACTTTATTTATTTTTATATTTAAACACCAAAGAGTAGGTTTTGTTTGGGGTAGGAGAAAGTTAAGCATGGATGGTGCTAAAAGTGATAGTTAAGTACACGTTTTGGCGAATGGGTTAATAAGCATGGAACATTGCGTGAGTTTGCATGTTCCCCAAATTCCCTAAATACTTATGTATAAAATATCTTATCTTTTTTTAAATAGTTATCTCATGATATTCGATCTTCTGACTTTTGAAAATAGCTTAGATGGATTACATTGGATGAAATATTCATTTAACTATTTTTTTTTTTTTTTTTTTTTTTTTTTTTTTTTTTTTTTTTTCATTAGTTATGATTATTTATGTGTTACCAAACCATCCTTGTAGCAACCCACTCTAGTCAATATATGCATAACAGGATTTTACGAAAAATATCATGTTCTTCACAGTAAAAGGTTTTTTGCGGTATAGTGTTAATTGTTGTAAAAAAATCATAAAACTTTCGGAAATGCACCTAGTCCTTAAAAAATGTGCTTATAGTCTTATCTAGTTTTTTGTTAATGCACCTGATCCTTTTTTATCTGGTTCCGTCCGTGTTTGGTCCTCTTAGTTTCTTGTTGTGTATTATTTCTAAGAATGCGATACATTAGATTAATGGTCCTATTCATCAATCAATAATCATTGACATTTCTATACATACGAACCTATCTTTTTATCTCTATCAATAATTGAATAAAAATATGGCAAAACTACAAGTCTACAACCCTCATCTTTTTCTATATGTAGCAACGAATATTTTTCAATGTGTGAAAGTCACACTGAAAGTGTGCATCATTAAACTAATTATGACAAAAGAATTACTTAATTAGTCAAAAGGGACTTATTCTTAATCCGTTTTAAAGAAGTTTCAGATCACATCATGCATTTTTAGGAAGTTTATATTATATAAGTCTTACTTATAATAGTATTATTGTATATTACTTGAAATAACAATATTGATTGAAATATTAGCGTTGAGTATTTATGTTAGTTTTGAGATCCATATTTAAAAGTAGTGGGGGGTCTACCTTGTTAACGAGCAAGCTTGACATATTGTCCCTTTATTGACTACTAGTACTAAATTACTAATAATTTGATGTAATTTTAGAAATCGTTTTACACACTTGAGTTATTGAAGAAGCTAAGCGAAATACAAACTCGTTTAGCACATTTAGATTGGAGAAGACCAAGATACATTTTCGTTTGTAGTTGTACTTTCTTCTAGTGCATGTATGTTACCCGAGTATAAAATGGAAAGAAGAGAAATGGAAAGGGGAACAAAGAGTGAAAAGAAGAGGAGCGAATAAAAAATTTTGTTTTTTCAATATTGTGTTCCCGAGTAGAAAAGAAAAGAAGAGGGATGTAAGCAAATCACTTTCTTTCCAAATAATCTCAATTTGGAAAGAAGATTAGGAGAGAAGTTTTGGCATAATTTCCTCTCCTCTTCTCTCTAGAAAAACTCGAGAACGCAACTTTTTATTTATTTATTTATATATTTATTTTTATTTTTTTTAATTTCCTCTTCACTTCTCTTATTTTCTCTCCAAATAAAAACTCGGGAACAGAGTGGTCTTGCTAGTTCTTAATCTTCAAAAATAATGCCGTTAAAAAAGGATATTGGAAAAGAAACTAGGGTTGATATTTTACGAGTTGTAGATATATTACTTTTGTCAATAAGAGTAAAAGAATGCTTCAAAGTTTTTGGCATGAAAAATAATTCTAGTTTTTGGCACGAAAAATGGCTTGGTGAAGAATGCTTCAAAGTTAGATTTAACAGGTTGTTTAATTTGGAACTCAATAAAGATGTTTCGGTTGGCCAGAAATTACAGAACTCGAATTGGGCTTTATCATTTCGTAGGTGTCCGAGAGGAGGAGTAGAAGATTGTCAATGGCTTGAGTTCTCCCAGTTGCTTTCCTCGGTGGTTTTATCTTCCGCTAGTGATAGATGGTCTTGGTCTCTGAATGGGGATGGTGTTTTTACAGTGAAGTCGGCTAGGGAAGTTATCGATAAGCATGTTCTCGCTAATTCTTCATCCAACACGAGATGGTCTAAGCTGCTTCCTATTAAAGTTAATGTCTTTGCTTGGCGTATGTTTCTAGATAAGCTTCCGACAAGACTTTGCTTATCTAATAGAGGTTTAGATATTCCTTGTGTGCTATGTTCGATTTGTGAGAACGAGGTGGAATCTCATAATCATCTTTTTTTCGGTTGTTCTATGGCGGCTGAGCTCTACCGTTTAATAGGTAGGTGGTGGAATTTGCACATTCCTATCTTTCTTGATCCTATTGCATGGGAGGTTTGGTTTCTTGGATTGCGGTTTCATAGCTTGCAAAAGTCAACGTTAGAGGCATTATTCTTTTCCTTATGGTGGCATATATGGTCATATAGGAATGCTCTTTTATTTTCGGTGAAGAAGCCAAAGAAAGGGTTGATTTACGACAACATTGTTTCTCAAACGTGGTTATGGTTGAATAATAGACGTAAGAAGGGTAATGTTAATTGGGTAGTGTGGTTAAAAGATCCGTTAGATGCTATCTCTTCTGTGTAATCTTGGTTTCGCCAGGGCTTGTATGGGACTGCATAAAAAATATCTCGGAGTGAAAACCGGTGGCTCGGCCTCCGTTGGTGGGGATTTTTCTCTTGTCTCGACAGGATTTTTTTCATCCCTTTTGCGTTCCTCGCAGTTAAAGCCCTGGTTAGCATCTTGTATTTGTAACATTGGTCATTTGTAGTTTTGTTGTGTTCTCTTTGGCTCTAGTGCCTTACTTGATGCTTTTTTAATATATCTATGTCGTTCAAAAAAAAAAAGTAAAAGAAGATACAAGATTGAAACAATGTTCAACTTAGAGCGAAAGATATTTTATCATAGAAATTTTGTCGATGTTGACAAAACAACATACTTGAAAACCATGACCTCTCAATTATGCTAAAGAAAGTGATTTCTCAAGAATTCGTTTATCTAAACGGCACATAAATTTTATTAAAACTCAACCTCGACCCAGAAATGAGAGGGGGGAAAGTGATTCAACAAGAATATAGAAGCTATCGGTCGAAGGTTATGCAAAATCTGCCTATTTATTAAATCAACCTAATTAAGTTCATGAAGTTTAATGGTTAGTTAGTGACACATTTACCAAAAATTATACAAAACGAGGAGCATAATTTTTTGGACCTGCTGCATTTAGGAAAAAAATTAAGGTTTTATATAAAAATTAACACTACGACGCACCATAGGTGTCTCGAGACCTACTCTGGTTCCGTTTTTGGTAGAGATGGTAAAATGAAAGGATTAGAATGGGTCAATGATTTAAGGAATGTGCCCAGATAAATGTTGGCAAAATAGACCGGGCAGAGTTGATAGTTGCATCTACATTCTTTAATTATAAGAAATAATTACTAGTTTATTAAGAATGATTACAGAAACTATGTTACTTAAAAGAATATTATAGTGATTTGCGAAGTGGTCACTTTTGGTGACTTCAGTTTCTAACACTCATTATGCCTTTCAGCTAATATATTTTATATACATTTGACATGTTACAATAGATCTTACATAAATGTGAGTGGGGTGGGTTGACAGTGTAACAAAAAAAAAAAAAAAAAAAAAAACTAAAACTAATCATGTTTGTTCAAATAGGGCCTCAAAAGCTGCACCATGAATCTGATATAGGATGACATATCTGGTAGTTGGAAGCTTAACATAAATAGACATGGCCTGATTTATTCATCAGCTACTATCTTAGAGGGTGTTTGGCTACTTAAGGCTTTTGCAAAAAACCATGCTTAAAAAGCTTCAGCTCTTTTCCATCCTCCAGTAGACAATTAAGCATTTGTTACTTGTGTAGTTGTGTTTGGATAAGCTTACTGTATTTACTGATTAATGATAATAGTTTTACGAAAAGTATGAAATTGATATTGGATTACAGCTATCAACATAGTTGATTGATCGCCAGACAAAAAAGAATAAAGGAAAATGATTTTCACGCCTAACATATATCTCTACTTGTTTGCCTAATAATGTGATTGGTTGATATAAGAAAATGATGTGTGAGAATTTGTAGAGACAAAATTCATAATACACATGTCAATGAAGTATAGATTAGACATGTATTCACGCATACTTGTTATGTCTCTGTATCACTATCTAAGAATAAATTATTGATCTTATATCGCAGCATCATGACTCGTCAATGAAGCCGATACCAGGCTAGAGTCGATCAGTACATCAAGTATTGTGCGTCCAACATCCCTCTTTATTTCCGGGAGAATGACATGTGACTTAAGTTTCTGACTTATACAAGAGGAATAAATTCATCAATAATTCAAGAGTACACAGGTTTTCAGGTTCAACACTTGGGATTTAGCTGGCTGGGCTTTTAATTGGGCAATACTATTTAATCTATTGCTAGCATATAGACTATAAATTGGGCTCCTTTACGATTATGGGCTCTGTGCTATTGGGCACAAATCCGCCGAATAATGCAAAACAAAGTAACAAGATTAAAGAAGCTAATTCCACAATCAATAAAACTATTTACTTAATCTGATTTAGATTCTGCTTTACCATAATCCAAACCCCTAGCAAGTAACAACATAATCTACCAAATCCGTCGACCAAGAACATGTAACCATGGAGACTCTTACGTAACAAAAATTCATTTAAAACTGAACGAAACCTTACAATGCTAAGCTGGAAATACCATTACCAAACATATCAGTTTATTTCTTTAAAATCATTTAGTTCAATGAAATAACCCCCAACTAATCTTTGACTCAGTCTTTAATCACCTTTGAAACAAGAACTTCTCCGTGTTCATCCTGAGACATTTTAATTTTCCCATCCGACGCCAGTACTGCACATTCCATAATCTTAGGATTATCCCACTATCAATTTAATATGCATAACTGTAAAGAGTGTGGATGTAAAACAATATACTAGAAGCCTGGTGAAACATGGAGGCAATCATGGACTCGTCTTGTCCTTTCAAAAGCTCTGCAAGCTCCACTGGCTCTTCTGTGAGCAACCTGTAGATCGATATCAAAGCCACCAATTAATATAAGCAACACATATTAACTATATAGGGATTGATTGGTCAAATCCAAGATAAAATAAGACTAGATAGTAGTACTCTTGGATAAGATTTTCAGCCCAATTTTCCGCCGTGGGATTAGGGGAGGGCAGATCTGAAAACGTAAACACAAGATTACTAGTCATATATTGCAATATATAGGAAGATTATCAGAAAACTGAACAAGTATATTTCAAAGTAAACATCAAGAACATGCTCTCACCATAAGGCGAACTCGGTGGAGATGTTCTTCCACCCCTAGACGTATATTGCGTGAAAAAACAAGAAACAAGGTACAAACTTAGTGTAAAAATGGGGATAGTATGCAAACAGCTTTTTTAAGAAATCCACATGCTCTTGAGTAAAATTTTGAGGGAGAAGGTAACACTAAAAGCATTACACAAAAGTCAAACTGTCGTAATAAACAGTTACATGCGCAAGTATGGTTCGGTATGTGACTTTTATATACCTTGTCATGTGATCTTCATCCCGTTCATTCATAAAGTTTACCACATCATTTGATGCAGGTCCAAAGGCTTCAGAATCTTCATCTCTACAAATTATATAATAATTTAAGTCCATGGATTCCATAAAAAACTTTGTCAAACTACAGAACATAAAAATAAAATCTAAAAAAGTCCTTTATCAAACCAAACTAAGTCAAAAGTGTAGTAAGGACGTTGATGTAAGAAAATGGGCTATTGATCATATATAAATGATAATCTTTGGTGTGTGTATAATATAAGTTTTGCTTAGATTGTAGATTCATTATATTATTTTAGCAATTCAACTCAGTAGCAGATGTATGAACACATAGGGTACGCGCTATTAGTCTATCATCACAGTTGAAGTCTTAATGTTCTAATAATAAACTTCGGACCAGGCCACTTAGCTAGGCCACTGCCTCCTTGACCACCTGTCCACCTCCGCACCCCCACCACTCAACCCACTCCCGTGGTCACTCGTTCCCAAGTTGACATTGTCAAATTTTACTAATAATTAATATTAACAAGACAATCTCTAGCCACAATAGTCCATATTCTATTTAAAAGAATTTAGGACTTACAAAATTCGAGGGGAACCCTTTCTTCCCATTGTCGGATCCTGTAAATTTATTCTGTTTAAAAACCAACCACATTAAACAATACTGAATAAGACATTATTTAATTTTTAAGTGCACGTACCTCAGAAAACTGATGAAACCTCTCTGTGAATAACAACAAGAAAAGGGTTAGGAATTAATGTTTTCATCAGGACATAATGCAAACAGTAGATGAAGTACTCACCAAATAAGCTATTGTTTTCATGGTTGTAGAGAACATTAAGTCCACTATATAATTCTGTAATATATGTGACAGGCGCATCAGCAGGTAGGTCTTGTATTTGTTTACTGCATGCAATATGGATCGTCTCATCATTTGAAATCATATAAAAAAAAGATCTACTTGATGAACGTATTGAAGGAGTAAATGACTTTTACCACAAATCAGTTATTTTAGGATAGCTGCGATCAACAACTTTTCCTGATTTAGCCACCTTGATTAACCAATCTAGGTCAGGGTGGCTAGACATTGTTAGCTTTGGTCGAAATCCTGATAGTACAAATTACATTTACATAATCAGGTCTCATAAAAAGTAATCAAATTATACACAAACAATACGTACTCTAGATGACTAGATCTCTAGCTTTCAAAAACTAATACTCCGTAACTAAATCTAAAACACACAAGAATTACTCCATTAATTACCCTATTAAAGCTAAATCACAAAAGCAGACACATAAATATTACGTACAAATTAACTTGTACGGACTACGGAGTAATAATAACACCCCTAAACATATATCACTTAGCGGGTGTTTGTTTAAGCTTATCTGGCCAGCTTTTAAAAAGCTCGTAAACTCAAGTTGATAAGCTCGTAAGCCCCCAAAATTGAGCTTTTAAGAAATTCAATAAGCCGGTCAAATAAGCTTCATCACTACTGATTTAAGTGGTGGTTGTTTCGGCTTATATCCCCGGCTTATGGCTTATTTAGTTTTGGGCTTATTTTTTATTAGCCACTTTTGTGGCTTATTTTGAAACTTTTCATCTTATATAAGTTCACATAAGCCATAAATAAGCCACAAAAAGTGAGCTTATGAAAGATAAGACCAAAACCAAATAAGCCATAAGCCGCCACCCCCCTTAATATCATCACACAACTTGATAATAACAAAATCTAAACAGCAAAATTAAATAACCACAATAAATGAAACCCCTTTACCCAAGGCTTTTGGTCTAGTAGCACGTGAGTTGCCTACCAACCTAGAGACTGTGGGTTCAAGCCTCGCTGGAGGTATTTGTGAGATAGGTGGTATAGGGCATGAAAAAAAGTGCCGTTCTAAAAAAAAAAAAAAAAAATGACACCCGTTTACCCAAGGCCTTTGATATGTGGTACGTGAGTTGCCCACCAACCTAGATGTTGTGGGTTCAAGCCTCGCCGGAGGTAGTGGTGTCGCTGGAGGTAGGGGTGGCAATTTCTGACCCGACCTGAAACCGACACGAAAATTAAAAGGTTCGGGTTAAGCTAAATAGATTTCAGGTTTGGGTCGACATATCTAACCCATTTATTAAACAGGTCAGGTTCGGGTTGGGAATAAAATAAACGGGTCGACCCGCCAACCCGTTATTTCTTTTCTTAAATTAAAAATTATTTATATTTAATTATACGAGTTAAATGGGTTAAAGGGATGACCTGCTAACCCGTTTAACTCATGTAATGTGCTAACTTTTGTATATAAAAACAGGTTAAATGGGTCAACCCGAAACCCATTTAACATATTCAACCCAAGTAACTTATTCAACCCGTCAACCCAAGTATATATATGGGTTAAATGGGTCGGGTTCCGGGTTACGTTTAAACATGTTAGGGTTGATATAGGTAACCTGATGATTTAAATGGGTTGTGGGTTTTCTGACCCGCCAACCTGACAACCCGAAGCCGACCCGAATTGCCACCCGTGAAAGTTTTGCCGTTCAAGAGATAGAGAGAAAAAATGAAACCCCTTTATAAATGAGATTTTTCTAACCATGCATATATGTTGAAAAAGCATTTAATTAAGTTGCCCTATGACACAAATTATCACCATTCAACATCATAATTTCAGTTTGTATGTTAACCAACTCATTAAAGCTAAAAAACCGTGAAAGCTAAAATCATAAACAGCGTGCGATTAGATATGAAGTGGACATTATATCCGTGCTTAATTTGCTAGGGAGGATATTGTACCGGTGTATGCAGCAGGGTTGAAGAGAATGGGGGTTTTGTCTAGTTACGTGATTTGCATTGGGTAAAATTTTGCAATCTTGTATTAGATTGCCTTCAGCCCAAATTTAAAATTGCCCTCTATAATCTTTTAGCCCATTACCAAACCAAATGAGACTTTCTTTTTTATTTGCACTCATTGTATAAGACTATGGATATGTTTGGCGCAGATCTTTTTGGGACGATGAGCGGTGAGAAAGAGCTTTTTTATTTTTAGTGTTCATTTGGTAAAAGAGCGGTGAACTTTGCTATTTTTTTAGGAAAGCTCATTTTTTCAATGCTTCTTTAAGAAGCTGTGAGCGGTGGGCAGTGAGCAGCGACTACAGCTCACAGCTACTGCTCACCGCTGACAGCTAATTTTGCCAAAATGTTTGGTGACCAAGATTATTGGGAGATTGTGGGGGTTACAACTTTTTTTCCACAAAATAATCTATTGTCCAAAAGTAGTATAGTTTGCTGCCAAGATTAAGAAAGATTATAGGAAAAAATTCATCCAACCAGTTTATCAGAAAGGACTTGAAATTATTTTTTTGTATAATTACCATTTTAACATTCAAAAAACCAACATTCATTATATATCATAATAAAACCCTACTTTAATATGGAATGTACACTGTGGATGATAATTTAACATCATTTTAACATTGTTTGTATTTTTACATGGATTTTTATGCAGTGCTACATATTTATGATTTATATCAATAATTTTATTTACAATTCTTATTCATATTGGTTTATTATTTGTATGTCTAATTACGTTATTTTACATTTTTAATCTAAAAGTTACACCTAGTTTGTCAAACACTACTACAAAAAAAAAGTTACATTTTTATTTTTTTCAACACCAGTACCACCACCAACACAAGCAATTTTTGCCAAACACAATTTTTGCCAAAAGAACCAAAAAATAGATATCAAAACCGAAACAGAATTGAATAACTCGGTTCAGGTCGGTTTTCGGGTTTCGAACTGAAAAAACCGATAAAAACTGAATCGAACCGAAACCGACAAAATCCGAAATAAATATACAAAACCCAAAACCGAACCGAAAAAGGTCAGTTCAGTTAAGTTCTGTCCAGTTTTTGGGTGAATTTACTCAGCCCTAAATATTATAAGTGTTCAAATCAATTTTCATTACCAAATCCTTCTCTTAAACATGGACAAAAGTGTATAGTAAAAGCCAATAAACAATTAGTTCATTTAATCATTATCGTTAAAAATAAATAGATAGTGCCTTTCTACCCTCTAGAATTGCCAATTGCCAATTGCCAACTGTGTATCGTCAAAGCTACGTATGACATCGAACGATCTTTATTTCGATTTTAATTTGATTATTGTTGCTGTTTTACTTTTTGAACATTTAATTTAAATGCCATTGGAAAATGTTTTGTAATCAAAAGTCTAGTGACTCTTTTAAAACTAGACAAAAGTACAATTATCCAAATAAATAAAAAAGTTGTATCGTAACCTATTGTGACTCTTTCAAAACTAGACAAAAGTATAATAATCCAACTACATAAAAATAGTGACCCATAACCCAATCCAGCTTGCTCACAAAAGACCAGAAATTGCAAAACCTTGTGTTTTACAGGTCGGGTCAGTTCGGGTAGTGAGAAAATAAGTAACCATGTTCACGGTTTAAGTCCATGTTTTACTGATCGATCCATAAACCGATCACGGGTACCCATCATCCTCCCCTCGACCAGGGGCGGACCGAGGTATTGACTTTGAGGGGGGCGGTGCCCTCCATGACTTGCCGAAAAAGTTCAGATTTTAGTGACGATATCATATCATCACTCTCTTCGTTTCTTTTCTTCTGAATTAAAGAAGATAGAAGATCGCAACAACAGACGTGAGATGACCCGAAATGAAGCAACGCAACGAGTTCAGCATACGCCAAATCAACCAAAAGTATATAGCTCTTGAAAAATCATTGGTCATTTGTTATTTTCAACACCGATTTCATATAAGTGTGGCTTTTGCTAGGTTCATAAAACGATAAACTTGAATTATGCACAAACGATATGAGGATGTAGTATTGCTCGTATTAAACTACCAAGTGCTAATGAAACACAATCTTGTGGCTAGCACACAGTATCAAGCTCGCCAACCAACTGTGAGATCAAGTCATGATATGGACAAAATGTGTAGCAAAGTGGTCTTTGTATGCGTTTGCCATTCAAAAATATGAACAAGAACGCTTTTAGTTTACATTTTGTCATAGCAGCTTATTACTCGCATTATAGACATCTTGTTCGCCAGATATGGGTCCTCAAAAGACAATCTCTGTAGTTTGTAGTTTATAGAAAAGAGGGGTGACTGGTTTCGAATGGTGGTATGATTCCAAAAAGAAAAAGATAATCGATACAGAAAACGTTTCTTTAAATTTCACTAGAATGAACTAATTACCAACAAAATTAACAAATATGGTAGATGTGTACATACCAATGTTATAACATACAGAACAAAATAAAATTAGATCCTGAACATGGGCAGCTGTATCTGCAATTCTAAAACAGCTTTCAAAATTTTCATCCTGCATATAAAAGATAGAAACATTTAGTAATTTAGTATTGCACAAATTTTCAGCAACAATTACTCAACGACACGTATGTTATGAAACACAAGATACGGTTACCGGAAAATGAGTAATTCCCCTATTTCTGGCATTTGAACAAAATTATTTATACTATCTTATAAAAAGATGCCTTGTCGCCTAGGGAATGTGTAGAAACAATGGCCCATCTAAAAAACTACTTTGTAGAAAGAAAAAAACACGAGGTCTAAAACTACTATGGATAGAATAGTGCGTGTACCTTGACATAGACCCTCTTCAGAGAAGTTGATTGGGCTTTTGTTTCATTTCTTAGTTGGCAAATACAGTCAATCTTACTTGAGCACTAACGTCGGGATGAAGCTTTAACTCTGCAATGTACTCTCCTGTTTCTCGAATCTCTGGTAGAGAAACAATTCTTTTGTCGATATCCCTACAAGCAAAAAACAATAACAATCATGAATTAGGATTTTCATATAGAAAAACCCCTAAAATATACATGTTCACAGACTAAAAAGATTACCGCTGAAGTTGTGCCTTAATTATGTCAACAAGATCTTGAGCAGTAACACTGCAAGCAATAAGTTTGCATTAGCAGCACATTCAACAATAATATGTGAAACAAAATAATCTTTGATTTTCATTTTGTGCAGACCTTCCAAAGATTTGCTTTCCTTTCCCTCCCTTACGTTTCACCTTGAAAGCTCCAACAGTTTCAAAAATACGAGCTAGCTGCAGAGCCTCTTCTTTTACCTAAGTAACATGATAGAACTGTTTTAGCCAAGATAACAATACGATGAATAAATAATCAAACACGGTCATTAATAATATTATAGCATATCATTAATATTTTGCAAGTCTATGCAGTGATTAACTATGGTCAGCTTTCGAATGAGCAACAACGGTAACAAAAAGCAAATCGATATATACCCGTTTCTTCTCAGCCTCTATTCTTTCTTCTTCAACCTTCATTTCCCTGGACAAACAGCAAATGATCAAGGACAGGTAAAACATTTCATCTGTCTGAGCATTAGACATGATTTTCGAATAAGAAAAAATACATTCTTATTGCGGCATTAGAAGCTATTTATAGTCCAATGATATGGGATTAGGTGAAACACATTTTCATTATTCACTCTCTTGATAAAGAACTTAATCAACACCTCGTACTCTCATAGTGAGCAAACCTTACAATCACAATAACTCACTGCAGAGATGAACACATGTATTTTGTATTTTCCCATTACAGAACCAAAAGACAGAAGTTCATGAATGACATCGTAACATTGTTGTAGGAGCAAATTTGTCAAATTAAGAGTTCTCATATTAGCCTATTTTGACATGTGACCTAATATGGAGCAGTACTTCCGATTGAAAGAGTGCAGAATGTATGTAAAGAGGTTTAAATCACCCATACTAACAAATATTGCAACTGGAAGCTTAACAACGCATGATTTTCTGATTGCTGCTAGGAAACCATTCAGGGGCGGAGCCAGAAATTTTTGGTCAAGGCCCAAGGGGGCATATTTTAATAAATTTTAGAAACTAGGCTATAAATTGGTACTTAGGGGGGGGGGGGGGGTTACGACAAAAGCCAAATATTTTCGAAATTTTACACTACGTTTTTTTTCGCTAGGGGGGCACCTGCCCCTTGTATCCCCCTTTTATCTCCGCCCATGAAACCATTGAATACCATAGACGCATACTCCAAGCAACTAATACAAGATCTCATGGGATAAATTGTAAGCATACACCAATAACCCGTTAGCATTATAGGTCAGTTTGTTACATTCTCAAGTAGGGTGGTTTCCTAGCTATGCAAACATTAATCTACAAGACTAAGTTATCTGCAATCGCATTCACAGAAAAAGCAAATTTCTCTACTTGTATGCATTTGCAATTCTAACGAGGACCCAATTTGCACAACTCAAGATTAAATCTATCTAGAGTACACTACTTGAGCCAAGTCCAATACGAACTATATCCAAAATGCCTCAAAATTCAAACCCCATAATTCCATAAACCACTACACCTATACTTTCCATTACAATCGTCAAAATTCAAAGTCCTAAACCTCACACACAAATCCTAACATTCTTTGCATATTTCAAAACCACAAAAGCACTACAAACCATACTAAAATCAACCCAATCAAACATTAGTATTAAATAACACAACATACTACAGTACAAAATAATTCAAAACAAACCAAATAAAAAAAATTACTTGATAAGATCAGTAGTAACAATCCTAGCCTTCCCAGAAGGATGCAAAAAATTCCTATAAAAACCAGCTTTAACATCCAAAAGCTGCCCTTTTTTACCCACATCAGTAACATCTTCAATCAATATTATCTACAAAAAACAAAAACAAACAATACCCATTATTCCATTATCCTCAAAACCATCAAAAACATTCTCAAAATCACATCTTTAAAACTGTACATACCTTTCTTGTTTTCTTGGCTTTTTTTTGGGCTAAGACAAGGAAATGTGAAGAGGGTTTGTTTGAGATTGTGATGGGGTGGTTGTTAGAGGTTGTTGTTAAGGTTCTGTTGTTGAGAAATGAAGATGAGCTCCATGACAAAGTTGTTGTTGCTGGTGATGCCATTGTTGTTTAGTTTGGTCGGATTTTATCTTATCCTATGTGAGTGTGTTTTGTTATACGATGATGAAAGTGAGGCTAGTTAGTGTGGAAAGCTAATTTGTACGTACAGTTAAATAATGTACAATATGCTTATGCACAAGATGGAGTTTAAAAATTATTGTAAAAAAAAAATAATAATAATAAAAAAAAAAAAAAAAAAAAAAAAATGTGGTGATTATACTTCTAAACCAATCAAATCACATCTTTACCCGCTAAAATTTCTTTTCATTTGTTGAAACTAAAAGTACACAATTATTTTGGGACATTCAAAAATAAAAATGCGTAAAATAATTTTAAGACGGGTGAGTAGTAAATATGGTGGATGAGAAAAATGAAATATTATTTGTCAAACTCTTTTGTTATATGCTATATCATTATGTGGATTTTTTTAAAACCTTTTCTGGATATAGCATTTCTCTTTTTTGTATAAATAAAGTGTCACATATACCCCTTTTTGGAGATCCGTGATTACGTTATGTACCCGTTAAATCAAACTGGAACTAGGGGTAATGATTTACGACATAAAATCTGACTTGAAGACAAAAAAATAAGTGGCTAAGATTCAGAAATACCACAATGTTTATCGTGTTCAAGTATAGTACGCGCAACGGAGTAATAAGAAAAGTAAATGCTGAAAAGTTATGGTCGAGGAGGCAAAGTTTTATACTTTTGAAAATTGCACTGCATATCTTGTTTTTAGTAGACAATTTACAAATATAGATCTAACTTTTAGAAAGTTAACACTTCCTTTTGCTGGCAGGGTGGAGGTAGGATGTGTGAGCCTCACCTATATTTGCCCCTGCTAATACGAGAGATGGATTAATTTATTAACAGTAACACATAACGTGTTAAAGTTGATAGTTTATTAAAAACATGGATTCATTTGAAGTTTACAAAGAGCTTCAAAGGGTTAACCTTGTTAGATGGCTAAACAGGGACTCGACAATATATTTGATTTTTTCAAAAAATCTCTAATGCAATATGTGATCAAAAGTTAATAAGTTATTTGTCAACTTTTTCCTCCGATGTTAATAAACCTATTCATTAACCTCTACCTATCATTCAACTCACACAACAAAAGCATGAATAAATTAAGCAATATATTAAACAATACTAATCTATTTCTTAAGTAAGTCATCCTCAAACTTTTCCATCAATGTAATAAGCCTTCTTTAACCCCTTTTCTAACTCCTTATTGGAGATGCTCCTAACTCATGTAACCTACAAACCATTTCACATATGTCGTGTTAGGCTATGTGTAAACATGGTTAAAGTTTAATGTCACTAATTTAATGACTAAATATGTCGCATTCTTGTTAGGTTATCTTACTTCACTTATCCTTGTTAATATGCATATGACGCGAATTTAACATCAATCGAATATATATCCATACAGAATTGATACTTAACTCATATAGTAGTTTTAAACCTCGTGCCCGCATGGGGTTTTTACATTAGTCACACTAACAGGGTTTTGACAGAAGTCTAATTTAACGAACATTTGTGTATTCTTATATGAAAATACCTATAAATAATTTATATTTATCATCTTCATCAATTATTGTGGGATTGGATATTTCATATTTCGTTGATGTTATTATGGATCATGTGGCCTACCTTTGTATAAGCCAAACACACCCATGGTGAGGTTCTAAGACTTAGAGAGAAAGGAAGAGAGAGTCATGAATGAAAATGATAAAGTTATTACTGCAACACACACCCTTCAAGTGAGACTTTCACTTAATACATAGTCCTAAAGTAAGAGGAATACAAATCTAGTAACCTCTTCATATTTCTTGCTCTAACAAATATTATTTTTGTTCATCATTTAGGTTTGTTTTTGTCTACAGAGTTTTTGATATCAATTAATATTTTATATAGATTTTTGTTGGACGAAGGATTTAACTTTGTTTAGCTGATACTGTGTTGAGGTGAATATTGATGTTTAAATTTAACTATTGATGATGTTGTAGACATCATGCATGTTTAATAGCACGTAATGACAATTAATGAAATTTAAAGACAAGTTTAAAATAATGTTTTTCGCATATTATTATTTAAACTTTAAAGATGAATTTACATGAGTCATTATTATTTGTAAAATTCTTGTATTTATTTTCATATCATAGTAACCCGCGCTTTTATTTTGATATGTATATTCTCTTTAATAAAAATACCAACGTATTTAATATTTAAACCCGTGTACACATGAGTTAAACTAATTAAAAAGTATAATATGAGTTTTTATTAAATAGTAGAAAAAAAAATACCTTTGTGGATAGGGGTGGCAATTTCTGACCCGACATGAAACCCGACCTGAAACCGACACGAAAATTAATAGGTTCGGGTTGAGTGTGAATAGATTTCGGGTCGGGTTTGGGTCGACCAATCTAACCCGTTTATTAAACAGGTCAGGTTCGGGTTGGGAATAAATTAAACGGGTCGACCCGCTAACCCGTTTAAGATTTTTTTTTAAATTAAAATTTATTTATATTTTATTATACGGGTTAAATGGGTTAAACGGGTCGACCCACAAACCTATTTAACCTATTTAACCCATTTAATGTGCGAACTTTATTATATAAACGGGTTACATGGGTCAACCCGAAACCCGTTTAACCTATTAAACCTGTGTAACCTATTTAACCCGCCAATCCAAATATATATACGGGTTAAATGGGTCAGGTTCGGGTTATGCGTAAACAGGTTAGGGTTGACATAGCTGACCCAATTATTTAAATGTGTTAGGTCCGGGTTGGGATTTTCTGACCCGCCAACCTGTCAACCCGAACCCGCCAACCCGAACCCGACCCGAATTGCCACCCCTATTTGTGGATATCCTTAATAAATTGATAAAGAATAATCACATGATTGTTGGTATACGTACAATCTCGTGAATTTATTTGCATATCATAGTAATTCGTTATTTCATCTTGATATTTATAATCTCATGCATATACATTAATTCAATCTATTGTGAAGTAGTGATAATAATATTTATAAATAACAACAACGTTATGTTATTCTTTTTAAAAATATATATATGTAAAGTCCAAGGGACATAAAGTTTAGCGATATTTGTTAAAAAAAAATGAAAACTGATAAGTTAACTTACATATATAGTATATTTGAAATTTAACAACTAGTAATATTAATTACCTATTTTTTGTAGTTTTTGTTTTTGTAAATTTGATACCTATAGTTTTTATGTTTTTTTTCTCCACCAATTTTTTTCACTAAATTTATTAAAATTTGATCAATTTTTTCAATTTTTAACTTTCAGTTGGTTTATTTGATGGTTCAATTTCACTTACGTGGTAAAATCAAGTTTTTTCATTAATCTAGTTGTAAAATCCTCAAATATTTAATTGTTCATTTTGTATATTCTCTTATTATGGAGAAGAGATATGCAATAAACAACCATAATTAAGACATAACAATATTGTTGTTATTTCTTGCACTTTTGCATTAGATACGATGGTTTTTAAAGTCAATAACTCATCAACCGTGTGCAATAATAGCCTATGGTGTCTAAAAGGTACTCACATGGTTAAATGTGAGCAAGAAAAACTACTGTTTTGAAACCCGGGTCGACCCGGCCGGGTTAACCGGTTCGACCGGTTCTGAACGAAAAAACGGGTCAAAAAAACTTGGGTTTCTAAAATCAGGTTAACCGGCTAGACCCGCCGGGTTTTGAGTTACCCGGGTCAACCCGGTTCTCAAAACCCGGCCGGGTTTCGTTTTTTTAAAAATTTTTAATAAAAATCCGGGTTGACCCGGCGGTCGAACCGGTTGACCCGGTCGAAAAAAAAAATAATAATAAATTAAAAACCGGGTTGACCTGGCGGTCCAGCCGTTCGAACCAGTTGACCCGATGCCCGATGACTCGACCGAGTCGATTTCGAACCCGGTTTTCAAAACATTGAGAAAAACAAACTTGAAAACTTCAGAAAAGAAAGAAAAAATTATCTTGAATAAGAAAATCTTGACCAAGTCAGTCACCTATCGCCATCCAATGATCCAAAATGAGGGTTGTTTTTATTTAAAACAACAATGTGTGGTTTTACAAGCTTATAGTTTCAACTTCCATTAAAGCTACTAAATGTATATCTTAATTATTCAAGTAGTGTTTTATGATTTGGACACATGTCAGTCCAAAAGTCGATAAACTAGGGTGGCAATTTCTGACCTGACACGACCCAATTTGAAACCGACACGAAAATTAACAGTTTAGGGTTGAGTCTAAATAGATTTTGGGTCGGGTTTGTGTTGACCCATCTAACCCGTTTATTAAACAGGTTAGGTTCGAGTTGAGAATAATTAAACAGGTCGACCCGCCAACCAGTTTAACATTATTTTCTTAAATTATAAATTATTTATATTTTATTATATTGGTTAAATGGGTTAAACGGGTCGACCCGCAAACCCGTTTAACATGTTTAACTCGTGTAATATACCAACTTTTGTTATAAAATGGGTTAAATGGGTCAACCCGAAACCCGTTTAATCTATTCAACCTATATAACATATTTAACCCATCAACCCAAGTATATATATCGGTTAAATGAGTCAAGTTCGGGTTATGTGTAAACAGGTTAGGGTTGACATAACTGACCCAAAAATTTAAATGGGTCAGGTTCGGGTTGAAGATTTCTGACCCGCTAACCTGTCAACCCGAACTCGCCAACCCAAACCCGACTCGAATTGCCACGCCTACGATAAACCATAATGTAAATATGATAAATTACGCAAAGCATAAAATTAAGTATCTCAATAAATTGTAAATGTGTGCAAATGTGTAGATCATGATAGACACATAATAGTATAATACATATGCTTGGATTATTTCTTTATGCTTCTTGTTAGGAAAAGATACAACTTTTACGTCTTACTGTCTTACATATAAGTTGCAACAAGCACATGAATTCTTCTAACATTCTAGAACAGCAAGAATTGCTTGATTATAACATTCAAAGCGAATTTATTAAGTCTTATTTACATATATCCCGCTTTGAAATATTCCCATTCAAAGAACTATTTATAAGTCTCGTGCACGCACAAGGTTTACAAATAAATCAAATTTATTTTAAAATTATAGTTTACTATATAAACATACTAGTTATAATGCCCGCGCACGCGCGGGTTTTTTTTAAAATTTTTGAACCCTATATTTTTATTTATTAAAAAACAAATAATTTAATCTTTGTTTTGTTTGATTTATGATGTTTAATTATAGTTTTTTTTATTATTAAAGATAATTATTTAAAAATTTTAATCATATTATTAATTACATCTTATCTATATTTTTTGTATTTATCTTCTACTTGTGTTATGGATAAATATAAAATATTACTTAATAAGAAAATAACATTTTTTTTAAAAATAAAATTATTACTAAATAAGGTATAAATGCATTTTTTTGAAATGGAAAATTCCCAATAGGAGTTTTATTGTATTATATAAAAGATAAGAATTTACCTGTGAAAATTATGATATAAATACAACTAATAAATATGTATGATATTTTCATTTTGTATTATTAATATTTTGTAAAAAAAATTATTGGATGAAAGATTTAACTTTGTTTAGCTGATATAGATGTTGAAGTTGAGATTGACGTTATTGTTTAACTTTTTTGGGTGATTGACGTTGTTGTTTAACTTTTTTGGGTAAAAGGGTTACCCCTGGTAAATAATATAACTCCAGAAAACAATTAAGCACAATTTTGTTGTTTAATTTTAACTATTGATATAATGTTGTACAAAATATGCGAGTTTAGAGCACAAATCAAGAGTCGATGAAGTTAAAATATAATCTGTAAAGTTTTTGCAAAATGTTAGTATGGATATCTGTATATAAATTTTAAATAATAATTATATGGGTCATTGTTATAAGTATAATCGCGTATATTTATTTCGTATCACAGTAACTCTTGCTTACCATTTGATATGTATATTACCGTTAATAATAATTTTGCCGTATTTAATATTCAAACCCGCGTAAACATAGATTAAACTTTTAAATAGGATAACACGAGTCCTTATTTAAGGTATATAGCAAATAAATATTTAATGGATGAAAGTCTAAAACTAATATTAGTATTAAAAAATATTTAACGTATATTTATAAAATTTTGTAATTTTAATAGATGAAAGACTGAAACTAATACTAATACTAATACTCATGTCATTTTAAACAAAGTTCATATTATAAAGTATAGAGAGTATAAAGTGCAAGGGGTTATTTGTTTTTGTTTTTAATTATTAAAAAATATGAAAACTTGTAATTTTACACTTAACTCCATATTTTTTTTGTAAAATTCAACCACTAAAGTTTTATTAATCACTTGCTCTTTTTTAAGTTTTTGTTTTCACAAATTTGACACAAATGTTTTTATGTGTTTTTTTCTCAATCAAATTTCTCCACCAAATTTATTAAAATTTGACCAAAATTAATTCAATTTCGACTTTTTATTAACCAATCACGTCGTTTGATTTTGCCTACGTGATAAAATCGAGCTCTCCTATTGATTTAATTTTTTTAACGAGAAGTGTTTTGCAAAATCACTCCAAAATAATGTAATTCTTTTATTATATAAAAAATAAGGGTGTGCACAATCACAAATAATATTCCCATAAATTCTTTGACCAGGCAATATAATCGTGCACGCCCCAAATTAAAAACTATGTTTACTTTTTAATAGGTGCTTATTGTGTTAGTCGAGCATCTAAGTTTCATAGGTGCTCATGACATAGCCAGCCATCGGGGTCGCTACTCCTACTTTCAACAAGCTCAGCCAGCTTTCGTGCTGCAAAATGGTTATATTTTGGAGGGATCGGTTGTTTTTAAGTATCAACAACAACAACGATACTCAATCTCGCACGCATGAGCGTTGTTTTTAAGTATGAGATTACATATTAAGACTCCTTTTGTGTTTACTAATACGAGTAGTTTTGGTACATAACTGAAGTGCTGATTCGTTTTAGTGTTCTCTTGTTAAGTACTTGGAATGATATAAGCATTTTACAGTAAGCAGTCCCAACACCACTTTTATTTCAAACGAGGATTTGTTAAAACTTCTCATCGTTGTCGATTTCTAAACATATGATTGTTTATTTTTTTGACATAAAACTTATTTAATGTTTTGTATCAACCTCAAACACCCCTTCAATCGCTAGGTTTTCATGTTCCCTCGATTTATTTAATTGTTGATGGATGTCGTGAATTGAATAAGGTTTTCATGTTCTCTCAGATAGCCCTTCAACCTTAAGTTGGCTATGTTAACCTCTCAAATAAGTGAGAGTTTTATCTTGTTTGACAATGTATGATGTTGAACTCATGACACATGAATTTAACTGTAAATAAAATCAGAATTAACAATTCAAAAAAGTTATCTTAATAAAACAAGTATCCTAGGGTTCAAACAAACTCTTGTACGTAGTAGTAAAAATTAAAGACTAAACAATGGTTAACTTGGTTGCTTCTTTATTTATTTATTTAATTTTATTTTATTTTATTTTCGCAAAAGAATTATCCTATTAACTAAAAATCAAATCTCTTCTGATATTATTTTACGTAAATCTCAACGGCATAAAATAAATGAGAAGATTAAATCACTAACATGTTCGCATACGAACCAAAACTAAAATTTATAGGATATATCTAATAAAAGCTAAACAATACTAGAAACCATGGTTTTAAAAGGTGCACCTTTGACTGCCACATTACGCAATAGACAAAGGCGTGACGTGAGATGATGTGTGAAAAAACGCAATAAGATGCGTTAAAGCGTGAGTTGTGACGCCTTTTTTGATTTCAACTACGACGAAATGGGGTTTTTATAAGAAAATGAAGAAAATTGAAAGAAATGATACTTTAATGACTTAGTTCCTTATGTATAACACTTTTTGTAAACTCGATATATAGAAGATATGGTATAGAATATATAAATCTATTAATATTTTCATGTTTTTTTGCCGCTTTAAGCCTCGCCTTAATAAACATTAAGGCTTCGGCTTAGCTCCTAAGGTGTGAGATTTGACCATGTCGTCACGTCACACCTCACGCTATCTAGAACCTTGCTAGAAACGCATTGCTTTTGAACTGTTTGTGCTAACAAAAATAGATGCGTTTCTAAAAAATTAGCACTATGCCGAAAATTTATGTGTAACAACCGTGATTTTAACAGGTTAGTTTGACTAATAGTCTCTATTCATTTAACTTTGTTTGGTGTGAATTAAGGGTTATGGGTGATATAGGTGAGTTTTAACACTAAATTCCTTTGCAAAAACTTATATGAAGCTAAGACTAGGAAATGTGAAGAGGGTTTGTTTGAGATTGCGATGGGGTGGTTGTTAGAGGTTGTTAAGGTTCTGTTGTTGAGAAATGAAGATGAACTCCATGACAAAGTTGTTGTTGTTGCTGCCATTGATGTTTTGTTGTTTGGTTTGGTCGGATTTTATCTTATCCTATGTGAGTGTGTTTTGTTATACGATGATGAAAGTGAGGCTAGTTAGTGTGGAAAGCTAATTTGTACATACAGTTAAATAATGTACAATATGCTTATGCACAAGATCGTGTTTTAAAATTATTGTAAAAAATAAAACACACAGTTAAAATAAAATAAAAAAATTAAAAAATAATACGATTATACTTCTCAACCAATCAAATCGCATCTTTACCCGCTAAAATTTCTTTTCATTTGTTGAAACTGAAAGTGCATAATTATTTTGGGACATTCAAAAATAAATGTGAAAAATAATTTTAAGGCGGGTGAGTAGTAAATATGGTGGATGAGAAAAATGAAATATTATTTGTCAAACTCCTTTGCTATATGCTATATCATTATGTGGATATTTTTTAAAACCTTTTCCGGATATAACATTTCTCTTTTTTGTATAAATAATGTGTCACATAAACCCCGTTTTGGAGATCCGTGATTACATTATGTTCTTGATAAATCAAACTGGAATTAGGAGTAAAGGTTTACAACATAAAATCTGACTAGAAGACATAAAAATAAGTGGCTAAGATTCAGATATACCACAATGTTTATCGTGTTCATGTATAGTATGCGCGACCGAGTAATTAGAAAAGTAAATGCTGGAAAGTTATGGTTGATGAGGCAAACTTTTATACTTTTAAAAATTGCACTCCATATCTTGTTTTTAGTAGACAATTTACAAATATAGATCTAAGTTTTAGAAAGTTTACACTTCCTTTTGTTGGCAGGGTGGAGGCAGGATGGGTGAGCCTCACCTATCTCCGCCCCTGCTAATACGAGAGATGGATTAATTTATTAACAATAACACATAACGTGTTAAAGTTGATAGTTTGTTAAAAACATGGATTCATTTGAAGTTTACAAAGAGCTTCAAAGGGTTAACCTTGTTAGATGGCTAAACAAGGACCCGACAATATATTTGATTTTTTCAAAAAATCTCTAATGCAATATGTGATCAAAAGTTAATAAATTATTTGTCAACTATTTCCTACGATGTTAAAAACCTATTTCATTAACCTCTACCTATCATTCAACTCACACAACAAAAGCATGAATAAATTAAGCAATATATTAAACAACAATACTAATACTCAAACTTTTCCCCCAATGTAATAAGCCTTCTTTAACCCTTTTTCTAACTCCTTATTGGAGATGCTCTAACTACAAACCATTTCACATATGTCGTGTTAGGCTATGTGTAAACATGGTTAAAGTTTAATGTCACTGATTTAATGGCTAAATATGTCGCGTTCTTGTTAGGTTATCTTACTTCACTTATCCTTGTTAATCTGCATATGACGCGAATTTAACATCAATCAAATATATATATCCATACAGAATTGATACTGAACTCATATACTAGTTTTAAACCTCGTGCCCGCATGGGGTTTTTACATTAGTCACACTAACAGGGTTTTAACAGAAGTCTAATTTAACGAACATTTGTGTGTTCTTATATGAAAATACCTATAAATAATTTATAACTATCATCTTCATCAATTATTGTGGGATTGAATATTTCATATTTGATTAATTTTATTATGGATCAGGTGGCCTGCCTTTGTATAAGCCAAACACACCCATGGTGAGGTTCTAAGACTTAGAGAGAAAGGAAGAGATAGTCATGAATGAAAATGATAAAATTATTATCGCAACACACACCCTTCAAGTGAGACTTTAAAGTAGGGGTGAGCATAAACCACACCGCAAACTGCAAAACTACAAAACCCGCAAAAAACCGAACCACAAAAAGCGCACCATGGCATAAACCGGTGGATGGGTTTTAAGAAAAAAGAAAAACCACAAAATGCGGTGCGGTTGCGGTTTTACTCGTAAAATCGAACCACAAAACCCACACCGCACCGCACATTGATTTTTAAAACCGAAAAACGGCAAATTGATTATTCAATGTGTGTTATGAGGCTTCTAGTGCATATTACCATTAATATTCTTATATGTCATAAGTGGGATTTGTGTTTAAATTAAATATTAGCATTTTTATAACCGAAAAACACCAACATTGTAAACCAAAACCCGCAAAAACTCACATTAATTATATAAGTCGTAAGTGATGGTGCGGTGCGGTTAAAACCCGCAAAATCCACAAAAAAATGTGGTGCGGTTCGGTTTCTATTTTTATAGAAACCGCAAGTGCGGTTGCGGTTCGGTTTTAGTTAAAACCCGCACCAACCCGCACCGTGCTCACCCCTACTTTAAAGGGTATTTATACTTATTACATAACATAAAAACAGATAAAATACAACTTTAATCCCTACACTAGTCCTAAAGTAGAGGAATACAAATCTAGTAACCTCTTCGTATTTCTTGCTCTAACAAATTTTATTTTTGTTCATCATTTAGATTTGTTCTTGTCTATATCGATTAATATTTTATATATATTTTTGTTGGACGAAAGATTTAACTTTGTTTAGCTGATACTTTGTTGAGGTGAATGTTGATGTTTAAATTTAACTATTGATGATGTTGTAGACATCATGCATGTTTGATAGCACGTAATGACAATTGGTGAAATTTAAGGACAAGTTTAAAATAATGTTTTTCCGCATATTCTTATTTAAACTTTAAAGATGAATTTACACGAGTCATTATTATTTGTAAATTTCTTGTATTTATTTCTATATCACAGTAACCTGCGCTTTTATTTTGATACGTATATTCTCGTTAATAAAAATATCAATGTATTTAATATTTAAACCCGTGTACACACGAGTTAAACTAATTAAAAAGTATAACATGAGTCTTTATTAAATAGTAGAAAAAAATACCTTTGCGGATATCCTTAATAAATTGATAAAGAATAATCACATGATTTGTTAGTATACGTATAATCTCGTGAATTCATTTGCATACCATAGTAATTCGTTATTTCATCTTGATATTTATAATCTCATGCATATACATTAATTCAATCTATTGTGAAGTAGTGATAATAATATTTATAAATAACAACTTTATATTATTCTTTTTGAAAGTTTATATATGTAAAGTCCAAGGGACATAAAGTTTAGCGATATTTGTTAAATTCATAAAGTTATTAAAAAACGTGAAAACTGATAAATTAACTTATATATATATATATATATATATATATATATATATATATATATATATATATATATATATATATATATATATATATAGATAGTGTATCTTTATTTTCAGAACTCTGTTAAGTGCGAGAACTGCAAGAACTCCAATTTTGCATTAGTAAACATGCATGTTCTTATAAAACATGTATGTTTTCTTACATACACCCTAATACACATAATACATGTTTATATAAAAATCTGTTAAGTGCAATAGATCAATGCAAAATGGTTTTATTTTTAGAACCCTGTTAAATGCGGGAATTACGAGAACTCCAATTATGCATTAGAAAACATGCATGTTCATATAAAACATGTATGTTTTCTTACATACATCTTAATACGCAGGCATGTGTATTAAGGTGTATGTAAGAAAACATACATGTTTTATATGAACATGCATGTTTTGTAATGCAAAATTGGAGTTCTCGCAGTTCCCGCACTTAACAGGGTTCTGAAAATAAAGCACCCCTATATATATATATATATATATATATATATATATATATATATATATATATATATATATATATATATATAGGGAAGGGGATCAAATAAGAAGAATAATTAAAATAAGAAGGGTAAGAAATAATTCTAGCTATACATTTATTAAAATTTGATCAATTTTTTCAGTTTTTTAACTTTCAGTTGGGTTTATTTGATGGTTCAATTTCACTTACGTGGTAAAATCAAGTTTTTCCATTAATCTAGTTGAAAAATCCTCAAATATTTAATTGTTCATTTTGTATATTCTCTTATTATAGAGAAGAGATATGCGATAAACAACCATAATTAAGACATAACAATATTGTTATTAATTCTTGCACGTTTGCATTAGATACGATGGTTTTTAAAGTCAATAACTCATCAACCGTGTGCAATAATAGCCTATGGTGTCTAAAAGGTACTCGCATGGTTTAATGTGAGCAAGAAAAACCAACTTGAAAACTTCAGAAAAGAAAGAAAAAATTATCTTGAATAAGAATATATTGACCAAGTCAGTCACCTGTCGCCATCCAATGATCCAAAATAACGGTTGTTTTTGTTTCAAACAACAATGTGTGGTTTTACAAGCTTATAGTTTCAACTTCCATTAAAGCTATCTTAGATTATTCAAGTTTAGGTTGATAGACAAGTGTTTTATGATTTGGACACATTTCAGTCCAAAAGTAGATAAACCATAATGTAAATATGATAAAGTACACAATAAATAGTAAATGTGTCCTGTGTAGATCATGATAGACACATAATATATTGCTTGTATTATTTGTTTAAATGCTTCTTGTTAGGAAAAAATTTAACTTTTACGTCTTATATATAAGTTGTAACAAGCACATGGATTCTTCTAACATTCTAGAACAGTAAGAATTGCTCGATTATAACATTCAAAGCGAATTTATTGTCTTATTTACATAGATCCCGCTTTGAAATATTCCCATTCAAAGAATAAGCGTGTGCACAATCACAAATAGTATACCCATAAATTCTTTGACCAGGCAATATAATCGTGCACGCCCCAAATTAAACACTATGTTTACTTTTTAATAGGTGCTTATTGTGTTAGTCGAGCATCTAAGTTTCATAGGTGCTCATGACATAGCCAGCCATCGGGGTCGCTACTCCTACTTTCAACAAGCTCAGCCAGCTTTCGCGCTGCAAAATGGTTATATTTTGGAGGGATCAGTTGTTTTTAAGTATCAACAACAACAACGATACTCAATCTCGCACGCATGAGCGTTGTTTTTAAGTATGAGATTACATATTAAGACTCCTTTTGTGTTTACTAATACGAGTAGTTAAGTACATAAACATAACTGAAGTGCTTATTCGTTTTAGTGTTCTGTTGTTAAGTACTTTGAATGATACAAGAATTTTACAGTAAGCAGTCCCAACTCCCAACACCACTTTTATTTCAAACGAGGATTTGTTAAAATTAAGGTTTTCAAGATCGGGATCCTACCCTGGATAGTTTTATCTTTGCAAGATCGTGATCGTAAGATCGGATCGGATCTTAAGATCCTACTATAATATCAATTTCTTAACAGGTTTTATAATATTATTCAAATCTACAAATTATTATATATCATTAACACAAAATTATATGAATGGTTCATGGAAATGTTGTTTTAAATTATGAATATGAAATGTTTAAAAAGATTAACATATTGTTTTTAAATTCTATAAAACATGATCCATAACTTTTTAGTTTTTTAGTTTACGATTCAATAAAAGTACGATCGGATCACATTAGATCTTAAGATCCTATGGTCAAGATCAGGATCTTATAAGATCTTAAGTGTGCTAAGATCTTACGTAGGATCTGGATTGTTTTTCTCTGTAGTATCGTAAAATCGTAAGATTCTGGCAACTATGTTAAAACTTCTCATCGTTGCCGATTTCTAAACATATGCTTGTTTATTTTTTTTGACATAAAACTTATTTAATGTTTCATTGTTTTGTATCAACCTCAAATATCCTAGGGGTCGATCAAACAAACTCATGTACGTAGTAGTAAAAAAGACTAAACAATTGGTTCCATTCTTCAACTTATGGAGGATCTGATCAATGTTGGTCAAACGATGGGTAACAAGATGGATGGTTGCATCAATAACATTGAAGAGATTGTAAAAAATAAGGAGCCCAGGAGTTTCATCAATGAATTTTATGTCACTAAATATCAAAGGCCTTGCCCAAAAGGCCAAAAAAATTGGGTAAACGAGCTATGTTTTAGTAATAAAATTAATTTTCTTTCGTTGCAGGAAACGAAAATGGAGCAGGTGGATCTTTTTAATATTAAGAGTTCGTTTGGTAGGAAGGAATGAAATATCAAATGAATAGAATAAATGATGAAATGGAATGAATGATGCAATGGAATGATTTATTAATGTTATTAATCATGTTTGGTTGATAAGATAGACGTAATGGAATCGATAAAAAAAAAAGACTAAAATGACCATTGATTATAAGAAGTTTATTTAATGTGGTTAGTTAATGATGGATTTTTTTTTGTAATTTTCATTCCATTACAAGATGTAATGAAAAAAAATGAGGGGACCCTTAAGGAATAGAAATGGTGTAATAAATCATTCCTTGCAATGAATCATTACATTGTAAATGTGTAAACAAACAAGATTTTTTAATTCTACCGTAATAACCTTTTCCATTCCCACTTTGATTACACCATACCAAACACTACGTAAGTCTTGTTGTGGTAATTTTGCTTTTGATTTTGTTTTAGCCCTTTGGTTGGTAGCTCAGGTGGCATTTTATGTGTTTGGGATTCTAATATGTTTCTTAAGGAGCACTCCACGGTTTCCGACTCCTTCATAGCAATTATGGGTAAATGGGTTCCAAATGATAAGAATTTGCTTATCATCTTGGTTTATGCCCCTCAAGAGTTTACTAAAAAAAAAAAAGATGCTTTGGCAATACTTGAACCACTTAATCGATAGGTGGAAAGGTGATGTGATTGTTATGGGTGATTTCAATGAAGTCCGTACACAAGAAGAAAGATTTGGCTCTATCTTCAATGCTCAAGGGGCTGCTGCTTTTAACACTTTTATTTCATTAGGAGGTTTGGTGGAGGTGTCTTTTGGAGGTTACTCATTTACTTGGTCTCATAAGTCGGCTTCCAAAATGAGTAAGCTTGATCGTTTCTTTATTTTTGAAGGCTTAATGAGGTCATGCCCTAATATTTCCGCTATTACTCTAGATCGTTATCTATCTGACCATAGACCTATTGTTTTGTGTGGGATAAGTTTCGACTATGTTCCTACCCCGTTTCGTTTTTATCATTATTGGTTTGAGATTGATAGGTTTGACTCTTTCGTGGCTGATACATGGAGAGACATTAATATTTTCGACCCCAACCCTATGTCAAGGCTGTTAAAAAAATTAAAGCATCTTAAGAGGGAGATTTGTTTATGGGTTAAAGATAAAACAGATAAGAACAAGAACCAGAAGAAAAGATTAAAGAACATGCTTACTGATATCAACTCATCTTTAGATAAAGGTGACGTGTCTTTAGATACCTTGGAAAAAGGAACGAACATTATGCACAAGTTAACTGATTTAGAGAACATGGATTCACTTTAATTGGCTCAAAAAGCTAAGATCAAATGATCGATAGAAGGGGACGAAAATTCTAAATATTTCCATGGTATCATCAATAAACAAAGGAGTAATCTTGCCATTCGTGGCATCCTGGTTGATGGCGCATGAATTGAAGATCCTACAAGTGTTAAAAACGAGTTTCTTTCCCATTTTAAAGATAGATTCAACATGCCACGTTCGTCCCGCCTTAATCTTGATATGGAGTTCCCCAATAAGTTGTCCATAGAACAAAAGGAAGATTTAGAAAGACCTTTTACAATGAGGAAATTAAGGGCGCTGATTGGGATTGCGGCTTAAACAAGTCTCCAGGTCTGGATGGCTTTACTTTTAGTTTCTATCAACGACACTGGAGTTTAATTGAACCTGATGTTGTGGATGCTGCCAATCATTTATTCACTCACGGGTTCTGCCCTAATGGAGGTAACTCTTCTTTTATTGCCTTGATTCCAAAAACTCAAGATGCTAAATTGGTAAAGGACTTTAGACCTATTAGTCTAATTGGAAGTCTTTACAAATTATTGCCAAGATGTTAGCAAACCGTTTAGTGTGTGTCCTGGGATACCTTGTTAATGAAGTGCAATCTGCCTTCATTGAAAATCGGCAAATTCTAGACGGCCCTTTTATTTTGAATGAGTTAATCCATTGGTGTAAAGCCAAGAAGAAACAAAACATGATATTTAAAGTCGATTTTGAGAAGGCTTTTCATTCTGTACATTGGGATTTTTTGGATGATGTCTTGAAGAAGTTACAAAGTTGCTTAAGATCATTTAGGGGTTCGATTCTTGTTAATGGAAGTTCAACATCGAATTTCAATTCCATAAAGGTCTTAAACAGGGAGATCCATTATCCCCTTTTCTCTTCATCTTGGTCATGGAAAGTCTTCACTTACCATTCCAAAAAGTTGTAAATGCAAGTTTGTTCAAAGGAGTTGTCTTAGAAAATTCTTTGAAACTATCTCACCTCTTCTACGCGGATGACGTGTTTTTTTAGGCCAATGGAGCGACTCGAATATTAACACTATAGTCCATGTGTTGGAATGTTTTTTCCGTGCTTCAGGATTGCGTATTAACATGCATAAAAGTAAGATTATGGGTGTTGTTGTGGAAAACTCTAAGGTTGCTCTCGCTGCTGTAAATATCGGGTGTATGATGCGTGGAATTGCGCCCTCGCAAAAGGTTTTACCTCTCAAGGGATCTTGAGAAGCTTGCAATCCCCACCAGGCAGTGTACCTCTTCTTTGTAGTATAATATAGTGACAAGTACCGGGGGATTGATCGTTCAACTCTAGGAATAGTGTTCGCTAGGGTTAAAATTATACTAAACTAGGTCTAGGGGTGAGGGATGATTCTTTTTGTATTTCTATATTTTAATTGAAAGCAAGTAAAATCTCGGGTTTTGAAGGAGTGGGCGGAATTAGTTGCTAGTCAACTAACCCAATTAACTAAAGATGCAATCAAAATAAAATAAAATAAACTTAAACTAATTTGTGGTGTAAACAATAATGAGAGTGATGCATGAAATTGCACCCTCGCAAAAGGTTCTACCTCTCAAGGGATCTTGAGAAGCTTGCAATCCCCACCAGGCAGTGTACCTGTTCGTTGTAGTATAGTATAGTGACAAGTACCGAGGGATTGATCGTTCAACTCAGGAATAGTGTTTGCAAGAATTAAAAAGTATACTAAACTAGGTCTAAAGGTGAGGGATGATTCTTTTTGTATTTTTATAAAAGCAAGTAAAACCTCAGGTTTTGAAGGAGTTGGCGGAATTAGTTGCTAGCCAACTAACCCAATTAACTAAAGATGCAATCAAAATAAAATAAAATAAACTAAAACTAATTTTATGGTGTAAACAATAATAAGAGAAAATGTGTTTACTTAGATTTCATTACTCCCTAGATATCTTTTACCGGTTGATTAGCTTGTTACAATTGCATGGATGATGGGTTATATTCCTTAATACTAGTCATAGGACAGTGTACGAAATTCCCTAACTCTATAAGCTCCTACTTCACTCCTATGTCGAGCCGACTAAAAGCTCCTAACATGGGATCACTAGAATTCGCTTATGCATTAAATACAACCATAAATCGTAGTACACCTCCGATCATATTTCTTAAGACGTTCAAGCAAGTTACCAATTGGAAGTCTGCCAGTTTTCTTAAGCCTAACATCAAATACAATCATCCACAACAACTATAAACAAACCATCAACCAATAATCAACATCTAGGTTTCATTACATCTAAGCAAACATAATAAAAACCTAGCCTAGCATGTTAAAAAGAAGAAAAACATAAGATAGAATCACACAACACATAGACATATTGTATTATTATTGGAAAACTTATCTTCAATTAAACATGGATGGAACAAGGGTTGAAACCCTTATTATTACAGAAAATTCGTCTAGGGTTATCCCAAAAAAGCTCTCCAAAAGTTCCACCACTAATGAATGAAAATTAGAAAACTATATATAGATTTTATACCTTGAAGGTGTCACGTTTTAGCTTGTGACGCCGTCAACTCGCCGCCAAGATAAAATTTGTAATGCCTAGATCCACTTCTGACGCCGTCATGTGTAATTTTGCTCTGGTCCGCCACATGTATTTTGACCCTGACGGCCTTGGTGATGTCGTCAGGCCAAATTGCCTTGAAAATGTTATGGGCCGTCATGTGTATTTTCCACATCCACATCTTTTGCCAAGCTTGACGCCATCACTTGCATAGTCTTGACGCCGTCAGGTACTGTTCCCAACAAGGATTTTGAGACTTTGTCGTTTTCTTCACTAAATTGCTTCAAAAACGTCTAAAATGCTTTCTTTTCCAGATTTCTCCTCAAAAGTACCTAAAATGACAAAAGGAACGATTTAGGGCAATAATTGATCAAATAATTACGAATTCGGGCTTAAATGACCCCCCAAAAGCGGTACACTTTTTGCCTTATCAAATACCCTTACACTTAAAATTTTCTTGTCCTCAAGCAAATGCGCTTTTATTCTAATCAAAATATAAGTTAGGGGTCATTTAACACTAACATAAAAGTAATTACAACAAATAATCGTTCCACTTAAAACCAAAAACAAGCACGGAGGTTAAAGTATATATCACAATAAGGAAATGGAAAACATCTCTCACTACCTGTCATAGCAAATAGATTACCATAGGCTTGGGAAAGGATTAAACCTCCACCACTTGGCGTAAGCACCTAGGATAAACTATCAAAGAAGTCTTTTAAAGGGTTATAACATGAAGTGTAGGGATATGATAAACACGGTTTTGTTAGATAAAGGCAATTTTTTACTGGTGGCGAGTTAATCATCTTGGTTAATTACATGTACAATGTGGCGTTGCTAAGCCAAGACTCGACTCGACTTATGCTAATAAATCAAAAATAACAAAAACATAAAACAAACATAAAATGAAACGGGGTGGTAGTCCGTATGTTTTTTTTTTTTTTTTCTTTTTCTTTATATATATATATATATATATATATATATATATATATATATATATATATATATATATATATATATATATATATATATATTTTCATACACTTTTACCCCTATAATCCAAAATAATACATCATAGGGGATTTACGTCCCCCTTACACTTGAACTTTTACATACTTTACAATCAACTATTCTAATGACTCGAATTAAGATAATCAAAACACTTGGAGTACTTTTTAAGATTAACGCACATATGGGTTTCATTATAAACAACAATTATAAACAAACCATCAACCAATAATTAACATCTAGGTTTCATTACATTTAAGCAAACACGAAGAAAACCTAGCCTAGCATGTTAAAAAGAAGACAAGCGTAAGATATAATCAAACAACACATAGACATATTGAATAATTTGGTAAAGTACTTATCTTCAATTGAACATGGAAGAAACAGAGGGTTGAAACCCTTCAAATAGCTGGAAAATTCGTCTAGGGTTTTATTCTCTCAAAGTTGCACACAATGAATGAAAACTAGAAAACTATATATAGATTTTACAATCTGACGGCATCAAGAGTTGAGTCTGACGCCGTCAACTCTCCGCCAAATTAAACTCGTATTGCCTAGATCCACTTCTGACGCCGTCACTCTTTATGGGTTCTTGGCCATCACTCTTTACAATTACTCGTGATGGCCTTGGAAATTTTGTACGTGACGCCGTCAGACCCCCTTCACAAAACATTCTGGCGCGTCACGTATATTTGATTTATCCACCCTTTTGTCAACTCATGACGCCGTCACTAACACCTTGTGACGACGTCAAAGGTAATATCCAGCATGCTTTTGAGACTTTGTCGTTTTCTGAACTTTTTCGCTTTAAAAACGTACAAAATGCTTCCTTTTGTAAAATTTCTCTCCTCTCAAAAGTACTTAAAATGACAAAAGGAACGATTTTGGGCAATATTTGATCAAATAATCTCGACTTTGGCCTTAAATGACCCCCCAAAAGTGGTACACTTTTCGCTTTATCAAATACCCTTACACTTGAGATTTGCTTGTCCTCAAGCAAATGCGCTTTTATTATAATCAAAATACAAGTTAGGGGTCATTTAACACTAATATAAAAGTAATTACAACAAATAATCGTTCCACTTAACCAAAAACTAGCACGGAAATTATATACTAGCACCTCACAAATAGTGTTTAGATACTCACATCTCTCGGGTGTAATAAAGTATATATCACAATATGGAAATGAAAAACATCTCTCACTACCTGTCATAGCAAATAGATTCCCATAGGCTTGGGAAAGGATCAAACCTCCACCACTTGGCGTAAGCACCTAAGATAAAATATCAAAGAGGTCTTTTAAAAGGGTTATAATGTTAAGTGTAGGGATAGGATAAACACGGTTTTGTTTGATAAAGGCAATATTTACTGGTGACGAGTAAATCATCTTGGTTAATTACATGTACAGTATAGCATTGCTAAGCCAAGACTCGACTCGACTTAAGCTAATAAATCAAAAATAACAAAAACTTAAAATAAACATAAAGGAAACGGGATGGTAGTTCGTATTTTTTTTTTTTTTTTTTTTTTTTTTTTTTTTTTTTTTTTGCATACACTTTTACCCTACCATCCAAAATAATACATCATAGGGAATTTACATTCCCCTTACACTTGAACTTTTACATATTTTAGAATCGACTATTCTAATGACTCGAATTAAGATAATCAAAACACTTGGAGTACTTTTTAAGATTAACGCACATATAGGGGTAATATATAATGTTCTTCCCCATTACTCCATAACACTAGTACTTTACCCATGAGTCCCAATCGTCCCAAAACAATATGTACAAGATATGACTCGACTTAGCAACCATGTAATCAATTTGACAATTAACTAAGGGTTTAAACAAATAACAATAATGCACTAAAGATAAGTGCATACACGAAAGGCTAAGGCGATTTGGGTGTACATTTGGGGTGGGTTGTAAACAAATTCTTCCTTTAAGTAAAATGCTTAAATTTAGAAACGAAAAGATAGGCTCGAAGGGGTGTACTAGGGGTATCGTGTACTAAAAATGAGTACATCACAAAGGTGTGGGAAAAATTAATTGACTTTACTAGTCAAGTAAATTGACTTAAATGGTCAAGTAATTATGATACGGGTTTAACACAAGGGTGATCCTAATGCCTCCTATCATGTAGTAAATCCTACTACATGAATGTAGTCTCACTAGCGGTCTTGGGATGCATCACTAACGCAAGTTCAAGAATCTAAGTACTACCGTACACTCATAAGCACTAATAATAAATGCTTTTCCTAACAAATCTAAAGGCGAACCTCACATATTTGGGTGAATTTTTTTTTGAGTGGTACGGTTTTTGTGCTAGTCATACAACTCCTATCCATGAGACGCTCATTAAGGCTAAAGGTTCACTCCTAAATGTTGTAAAAAAATTTAAATTTGGCTCTAAAATTGCTCTAACAAGTATTTCTCTTAGTTTTATTACACACCTACTATTGAACAAACAAACTCAAGCATAATTGCATTCTCTAAAGTATCATCATTTACCCTCCCCTTACACTTAAGCTGAACATTGTCCCTAATGTTCAATAAAAAGATGTAAAAGTAAATAAGGTAAAAGAATGAAAACAAATACTCCCCTGATTCGTTCGGTGTGGATAAATGGATATCATGGTTAAATCCTCCTCCAAGAAAATGAACGTTGAAAGCTTCCCTTCCGAAATAATAAATCATCTTCTTGTCCAATATAACATGTTAAACTTGAGAAAACATTCATAGCAACCTCGCGTAAAATCGGCGGCAATCTATATATATAAGGATATAATGCTTGTGGAATGAATGTTTGCAGATTTCCTGGAATTTATAAAACTAAAGTATTAACAAAAACTTTAAGACTCTGTTTGAAAAACAAAACTTGTAAAATCTCCAGAATTTTACACCTAACGCCGTCAGGTGTTAATCCTGACGTCGTCAGAGTGTTCTGACAGAAGTCTCATGTTAAGTTTCCAGAAAATTTCTGGAAAAACTTATGCCTTAATTCCTAGAATTTCCTGCAAAACATCGTTATGACTCGATACAAGCATTTGACCCAAATAACTACTAATACACATGTTCATTTAATATTGTTGTGGTTCATGTCCAATTTCCGTTCTTAAAAACAAATTTAGATTTCTCTTACACTTAGCTTTTGCGAAATACCTTTTTATGAAGTTAAGACAAACAACAAAGTTAAGCATTTTCACAATTTAGTATGAAACATGATCCACAAACAATAAAAATAAAGCATACGGAAATAAATAAAAACAAACAAACAAACAAACAAAACAAATGAAACATGGGTTGCCTACCAAGAAGCACTTTTCTTTATTTACGAGTCTTGTAGCTAGACTCAAAGTCATGGGCTATTACGTGATCTCGTTATCGGTTCCGGTTCCTAGGTCATCCTCGATATTGGTTTTGTATTTTGGACCTAGTTTCAAGCATTCCTTGTAAAGACCAAATATCTTACTCATAACATAGTCAACTCCTCTAAGTCTATCCTCATCACTCCTATAGTAGACTGCTTGCTTGTGTTCCTTTTCGATGTTTGATAAAAGACGAAATTGTTCAATCTTATAGGGCATTTGGTAAGCTATCTCATCGTTCTCATCTTTAAACCTAACTATCCCTGGAGATGGGTCATAATTCATCTTAGAAGCCGCAACAAACGGTTTTCCGAACAATACTTGACTTAGGCAACCATCTATTACCGGACGAATATCCTCCACAATCACAAAATAAGTAACATAAGTGAAATTTCCTACAAAGATGTGCAATCCTTTCACTCTTCCCAAAAAGTTACTCATCCAACTCGTGTTGGGCATCATCCTATATCCAAGTTGCTTCTTCATTACCCAATTGTAATGGGTCCTAGTCATAATGTTTATGGGAGATCTAAGATCGATGTAGGCTTTTCATACATGCATATGCTCAATGTTGCATGGTATGTTGATGTTAGAGGGATCACCCGCTTTTATGATTGGTGAACCAAGGACGTATGGTGTCTTGGGGTCATCGAATAGATCCTTATGGTATTCCCGTTCTTCCTTGGTGGGTAACCTATCAAAGTATTCCTCTACATTTTCTACTTCCTCAACTTTCTCTTCCTTTTTCTCTACAACTTCCTTAATCTCATCTGTGTCACTTTCTTCCTTATTACTGTCGACCGACTTAATAGTAACTACATTGACAAAGTGGACGTGTTTAGATGATGAGGGGTCCTTAATTTGGGGTTCGCTACTAGTGTCCCTAGTGTCCTTCTTTGGTGTAGTTAGCACTTGGTTATTAAGAGCTTTCAACAAGTTGTCAATTTTATTGGTTATCTCCGCTTGTTGTTGATTGAATTCGGATTCAAACTTAGCTATGCGGGCCTCTTGAGATGCCATAAATTTGGACATCAATCCTTCAAGATTATTGATACTACCATAGTTGTTGGAAGGATTGTTTTTGAAAGTACGGTTAGACGGTGGATCGTTTGGTTGATAACGATTAGGTGGAGTGGCAAAATTGTTTTGGGGCAGGTTTTGGTTTTGTTTCCACCTAAGGTTCGGGTGATTTTTCCAAGAGGGGTTGTATGAATCACCGTAAGGGTTTTGCTCGGGTTTGAAAGTGTACCACTTGTCTCCTGCTCCGTCGGTACGCGAGGATGCGTAATCCGCAAAAGCTTGTTCAGGGAGTTCCATGCAATCATGAGTGTCGTGGGGACCACTACATAATTCACACGAAGAAGTGATTTTGTTCACTTGGCTTGAAGGCTCAGGAGCTTCGTAGGATTTCATGAGAAACTTGACTTGGTCTTCAAGTTCCATGATCCTACGGTCGGGAGTGCTTGAATTTTTTGAAGGCAAAGATATTGCCTTGACCGTTTTGTTCATATCACGGGGATCATTCCAACTTTCGTTGTCATAGAGAGCAAGATCTTCTATGAGTTCCCATGATTCTTCCGTACTTATATCATGAAGCTTGCCACCGGCCGATTGGTCAATGGTTCGCCTTGTGGAGAGATCGATATTGTCATAGAAAATTTGGACTTGGAGCCAAAGATCTATGCCATGATGAGGGACTTTTTGGAGTAAGTCCTTGAAACGAGTCCATGCTTCATAGTGAGTTTTACCTTGACGTTGTTGGAACATCAAGATGTCATTTCTAAGCTTAGTGGTTCTCCCCGGTGGGAAAAATTGAGCAAGGAAACGAGTTGTGAGATCATCCCAAGAGGTGATGGATCCTGCGGGTAAACGCTCTAGCCATTGAGTAGCTTGGTCACGTAGAGAGAATTGGAAGAGACGCAATCTGGTCGTCTCTCGTGTTACAACATCAAGATCTATGGAATCTACTATTTTGAGGAAATCCTTGAGATGTTGATTAGGATCTTCGGAACGAAGTCCATGGAATGCACATCCGCTTTGCACCAACTGGATGGTGTCGGATCGCAAGGGGGACACATTGGCTCCTTGAGTGAGCTCAATGGTGTTTCAATAGCCTAGCATGTTAAAAAGAAGACAAGCGTAAGATATAATCAAACAACACATAGACATATTGAATAATTTGGTAAAGTACTTATCTTCAATTGAACATGGAAGAAACAAAGGGTTGAAACCCTTCAAATAGCTGGAAAATCCATCTAGGGTTTTATTCCCTCAAAGTTGCACACAATGAATGAAAACTAGAAAACTATATATAGATTTTACAATCTGACGGCGTCAAGAGTTGAGTCTGACGCCGTCAACTCGCCGCCAAATTAAACTCGTATTGCCTAGATCCACTTCTAACGTCGTTACTCTTTATGGGTTCCGGGCCGTCACTCTTTACAATTACTCGTGATGGCCTTGGAAATTTTGTACGTGATGCCGTCAGACCCCCTTCACAAAACATTCTGGCGCGTCACGTGTATTTGATTTATCTACCCTTTTGTCAACTCATGACGCCGTCACTAACACCTTGTGACGCCGTCAATGGCAATTTCCAGCATGCTTTTGAGACTTTGTCATTTTCTGCACTTTTTCGCTCCAAAAACGTCCAAAATGCTTCCTTTTGTAAAATTCCTCTCCTCTCAAAAGTACCTAAAATGACAAAAGGAACGATTTTGGGCAATATTTGATCAAATAATCTAGACTTTGGTCTTAAATGACCCCCCAAAAGCGGTACACTTTTTGCTTCATCAGTCTATGACTCTTAAAGCTCCATTTAATTACCTAGGTGTCAAAGTTGGTGGTCGAATGACACATATAAACTCTTGGGACGAGATCATCAACAAACTTCTTTGTAGGCTTTCGAAGTGGAAGATGAAAACTCTCTCTATTGGAGGAAGATTAACACTCGTTAAATCGATCTTGAGTTCGATGCCTATTTATTATATGTCGATGTTCAAAGTTCCATTACAGGTGCTAAAAAAATGGAGTCCATTCGACGTCATTTTTTCAATGGGGTTGAACTTTCTGACAGGAAGATGTCGCTTGTTAAATGGGATAACGTCCTGGTTTCTAAGGAGAAAGGGGGTCTAGGTATTTCGAGTTTCTTTGCTTTAAATCATGCTCTCATTTTTAAGTGGGTTTGGAGGTTTAGTACTCAAAATTCCTCACTTTGGTCTAGGGTTATTAAAGTTATTCACGGTATGGATGGCAACCTTGGTCGTCCTAAAAAAGCTTGCTACTCATCTAATTGGAATGACATTGTTAGAGAAGTATCTCTTTTTCATAACAAAGGGATGGATCTCCTTTGTCTTATTAAGAAAAAAAACAGGTAATGGCGAGAATACTTTATTTTGGGAAGAGTCTTGGAAGGATGACGTTCCTTTCAAAACTCTTTTTCCCAGGATATACGCCCTTGAATCTGATAAGAGAGTCACGGTGGCGACAAAGATTGCTCATTATAATATGTGCTCTTCGTTACGGCGTATTTCGAGAGGTGGGGTGGAACATTAGCAGCTCGTGAACATCAGCAGCTCGTCCTAAAAAAGCTTGCTACTCATCTAATTGGAATGACATTGTTAGAGAAGTATCTCTTCTTCATAACAAAGGGATGGATCTCCTTTGTCTTATTAAGAAAAAAAACAGGTAATGGCGAGAATACTTTATTTTGGGAAGAGTCTTGGAAGGATGACGTTCCTTTCAAAACTCTTTTTCCCAGGATATACGCCCTTGAATCTGATAAGAGAGTCACGGTGGCGACAAAGATTGCTCATTATAATATGTGCTCTTCGTTACGGCGTATGCCGAGAGGTGGGGTGGAACATCAGCAGCTCGTGGACTTATGTTCAAAAGTGGAGGGTTTATTTCTCTCTAACATGTGTGATCGTTGGTACTGGTCTCTATCAGGAAATGGTGATTTTTCTATTGCCTCGGTTCGAAACTTTATTGACGATCATATTCTTATGGTGGCTGCTCCCAAAACTCGTTGGATCAAGGCCGTCCAAAAAAAAACCAACATTCTTGCTTGGAGAGTCAAAATGAATAACCTTCCCATGCATTTCAATCTTTCTCGCAAAGGTATGGATTTTGCCTCTATCTTATGTCCTAATTGCAATGTAGCAGCTGAAACTACTAACCATATCTTCTTTGATTGTCCTATGGCGAAAGATATTTACAAGAGTTCGCTTTCTGGTGGGATATCAATATCTTAGAGATGTCTTCTTATGAAGATTGGTGGGCTTGGCTTATGACACTTCGTCTCCCAGCCAAGTTAAAGATATTCTTAGAAGGAGTTTTCTATATCACTTGGTGGTCGATTTGGACTTTTCGTTATAACTCTATTTTTGGTTCTAATTCTCTATCCAAATCTAGTATCTTGGATGATATTGTGGCTTGCTGTTTCTCTTGGTGTAGGTCTACATGCAATTCAAATTTTAGATGGATAGAATGACTCAAGAACCTTTGGCTTATTTCTTTGTAATTGTTTGCTTCTAGCTTCTTGCTAGTGTTTTAATAAATTCTGTTGTTCAAAAAAAAAAAAAAACAATGGTTAACGTGGTTGATCTTTTTTTTTTAATGACTTAGCCTATTAACTAAAAATCAAATCGCTTCTGATATTATTGTGCGTAAATCTCAATGGCATAAAATAAATGAAAAGACTAAATCACTAAAATGTCCACATAGTAACCAAAACTAAAATTTATGGGATATATCTAATAAAAGCTAAACAATACTAGAAACCATGGTTTTAGCCTTTTAGGTTTTAAAAGGCGCGCCTTTGACCTTCACATTACGCAATAGACCAAGGCGTGACGTGAGATGAGGCGTGAAAAAACGGAATAACGTGTGTTAAAGCGTGAGTTGTGACGCCTATTTTGAATTCAACTACGACAAAAAAAGTTTTTCTTAAAGAAATGAAGAAAATTAAATGGAATGATAGTTTAATGATTTAGTTCCTTATTTATAACACTTTTTGTAAACTCGATATATATGAAATATGCTATATAATATATAAATCTATTAATATTTTCATATTTTTTGCCGCTTTAAGCATCACCTTAATAAATGCTAAGGCTTCTGCGTAGCTACTAAGACGTGAAGTTTGGCCATGTCGTCATGTCACATCTCACGCTATCTAGAACCTAGCTAGAAACACATTGCTTTTGAACTTTGTGTGCTAACAAAAATAGACGTGTTTCTCAAGAATTAGCACTGTGCCGAAAAATTATGAGTGTCCCAAGAGCTGTCGGAACCCACGATCATACTGCTTTTAGATTATTAAAAAAAAAAATTGCATGATGAAGTATAGACGAGGGACTAGCCTACGAAATATATGACTTCATAGGCTAGGCAACTAGCGTTTAAATGAATACGAGGTCGATATAAAACCATATTGATTCAATTTGTGTTTCGTACATTGCGAGTCAATAAAGAGTTATGACACAAACGATGTTACTTTAACTATTTTGACAAAAAGAATCTTGGGTGAAAAATTTTCAAGAAGTCTACAGTACCATTGTAGTTTCCTTTGAGTAAAACCTCTCATTGTTGATATCATGGTCTCAAGTCTCAACCCTCAATATTCTTGTTTTAGATTGAGCTTGTATTTTACTATCTTTATAGCATGTCCATTGTTATAAAGCAATATAATGTTTTTTTGTAAAGAAACACTCGCTTCTCTGCATGACCGTACGTAAGATTATCATTATTATCTTGTTGCATAACTTTCATGGTTACTAGAATCAGTGACGTCCTTTCTAGACAACGAATGATCACGAGTAATCGGAAAGCTATTTTGTAATAACTACTTTCCAACAAAGGTAGCCTAACATTTCTTGAAGATCTTTCATTAAGGAGGAACGATGATTAAGGATATCAACACTACCTCCTCCTTGGTCAAGAACTTTATCCACTTCTGATAACTTGTTTTGAACAGCTAATTTAGCTTCATTGAGTTTCTTCTTATTCTCTTTGGACCAAGTCTAGAAGGGAGCTTATTTTTTATGATACTGTTCAAAAATTTTTTTTTTAGCCGTTGTAAACTTAAGTTCAATTGGACTACTTGGATGCAAAATCCAAAGCTCCTAAATTTGTAATCTTTTCTAGCTTCTTGCTTAATAAAATCGCCGTTCAAAAAAAAAAAAACGTGGTATGTTTGTATTGTTTATACTGTGATTTACTTAAATATACAACGTTTATTTTTTTTAAATGGTTTACTTAAACATTTTGAAACGGAAAAATAATGTATTAATGTATTAGACTTCAAATTTCAAACATGTTCTTGTGATGTTGAAGTTAGGATCAAATAATAGAACCCTTTTGTGTTCAGTCATTATCCGACTAACCATTTTTGTATAGGATGTCATTAAGGGGACTTAAGAGTTACACTTACAGTTAAACTAAAACAAAAATATTAACCTATAACATAATTTGACATTTGGTTAAAACATGACAAATATTCTTGTTTATTAATATGCAACAAATATTTTTAATTAACACTCACACTTATACTAATTGTCTCACATTTGACTTTATAAAGTTGTCATGTGTCTTAAACAACATTATTGTAAAATAGTTTAGTGATAATTATTTTCAAACTTTACTTAATATTGAAAAAAAGGAGAAAGTGTAAAATTTAATTTATGATCTATTAGAATCCTTTTGTATTTCATAAAATATTATGCTTCAACAGAGTCGTAGATTTCCATTTTGACGTAAAATCACTAAAGGTATGAATAACAAACATCAAACTTGATGAATGATCAAAGAAATAATTTTTTCAAATAAATGTGACAAAAACATTTTACACAAAATAATTAGACAAAGTATTTCTAATTTTTTGTAAAATGTTTTATTCAATTTAAATTTCAAAATCTGGCTTTCCCCCAAGAAAGCAACTACCTTCACCAGATTTTAACTTCCCCACTAAAAGACAAAAAAAGGGGAGTGTCGACGATACCAATAATTATGGACGGTACCCTTAAATAAGTAAAGGTACCGTCTATACGTTAGACGCCCAGATTTTTTGCCTATAAATAGTGGATCATTTATTACATTTTCCTAACTTTTGAGCACACAGTTTTCTCTCATGTGCAATCTTTTAAACCTCAAATTCTTTGATCATGAAACTTGTTTAAGTTTGTTTAATATGACCCAAACATCCATCTATGCAAGCTTAGAGATCTTGCAGTCCACACACATGAAGATCTACCACCACAAGATTAGTGCACTTGTGATCTTCATTCCTTCTAGGCTTTTTGTCAATAAAAGTTCATCCATATCAAGATTAGAGTTCTTGATACTTAGAATAAGAACTTTGATCCATTTGACTACCATGTCTTCACTTTGTACATCCACCACACCCATTTCTTTGTGTAGATCGGGTTGATCATGTAGATCGTGTAGATTGGGTTGATCATGTAGAACGGGTAGAATCAGGTAGATTGTGTAGATCGGGTCGAGTAGATCGTGTTGAGATTGGTTCTAGATAGATTATAACTCGACATTTAGCTTAGTGTCGGAAAATAATGTAGGCGACGCGATTTATGTGTTTAGGCCTCAAAACACAAGATTTGCTATGTTGGGAAAAACATAATGAGTTTAGTTGTGCCTAAAGAAGAACTCGACATCTAGCTTAGCGTCAAAAAATATTGTAAGCGATGTTGTATGGTGACTAAACTGCAACATCATTTTTTATTACTATATAATGCCATCAGTCATTTGGTATCGTTCACTATCCGAGTTTTCTGTGTGTTGTTATCATTTGTTTAGATCCTGGTTTGTGTAAAAATCTCTCTAAGTTTTGTATTGTTTGCTTCTTGTTTTCTTGTATTGTATAGATTCTGACTAAATCTTTTAGTCTGAGTAATAATAAAAGTGAACCAAGAGGAGGTTTGTTGGGTTAATTCATAATTGATTGTGTTAGTTTTAGAGCTTTGAGTATAGTTTTCTACATTAACTAAAAATCAAATCTCTTCTGATATTATTTTGTGTAAATCTCAATGGCATAAAATAAATGAGAAGACTAAATCACTAACATGTCCACATACAAACCAAAACTAAAATTTATCGGATATATCTAATAAAAGCTAAACAATGGACGCGGCCATCTTTAACTCCTTTATTGAAGATGTAGGTCTTCTTGACCTCCCCATGGGTGGCAGAATGTTTACGTGGATGAATAAAGCCGGTACCAAGTTGAGTAAAATTGACGGCTTTCTGATATCCAAAGACGTCTTAGAATCTCATTAGGATATTCTTCTTACTATTCTTGATAAGCTATGGTTGGATCATAACCCAATTTTATTACATTGCAAGAAGATTGATTTTGGCCCTACCCCGTTTCGAATCTTCCATTCGTGGTTTGAACGTCCTGATATCGAAAATGTTGTTAAATCGGCTTGGGCAAATTTGTCGAGTGGAGAAGAGGGTTCTGATTCAACATTTCGGTTTAAAACATCAATTAAAACAATGGCATTTTCAGATTAAAATTTATGAAAGTTCGAGGAGAAGGGAGATTACTTGTTCTTTACATACCATCGAGGACCTAATTGATGCTGGAAACGCCACTGATGAAGACAGAGAGCAACGTATTAGAAAACTTCACGAGTTAGATAAATTAGAGAAATTGGAATCTTTGGACTTAATCCAAAAGGCTCGCTTTAAATGGGATGTAGAAGGTAACGAGAACTCGAAATTCTTCCATGGTATTATTAATTCACGGAGAAAGTATCAGTCGATCCAAGGTATAATGCTTGATGGCAATTGGATTACTAATCCAAATACTATCAATGTGGCTTTTCTAGATTTTTTCAAAGAGAAATTTAACTCGCATGATACTATGATGACATTTCCTTCTTTTACAGCCGAGAGGTCTTTAAGTGTCATTGATTGTATGTATTTGGATTCGGTGGTTTCTTTAGAGGAGATTTGCTCCTTGGTTTGGGATTGTGTTAGCCGAAAAGCGCCGGGTCCGGATGGGTTTATGGTATGTGTTAATTCACATACCTTTTCATAGCCAAAAACGGACCCAAATAGACTAATTATGCTAACAAAATGCCAAAGAATGTGTATTTTTATGTTTGTGAACATGCAGGATTGGATATTTCACAAAGAGACAAAAATCAAGCAAAAACCGGAAAAACGGGCACGAGAGTGGGAAAAGGTCAGAAAGTCTAAGCTGGAAATCCGGGAGTCAAATCTGAGCTCAAAAAGTCAAAAGAGATCCTTGAAGTTTCAAAGTTTACAAGATTGACCCTTGAAGTGTAATTTGATGAATTTGCAAGAATGGCCCTTTCACTTTCAAAGTTGGCAAGATTAGTCCCTCATTGATATTTTTGAAGAAAAGTCAACACTAGCCCCTCAACTATTCAAGAATGGCATAACAAGTCCCATGAAGAAGTTTGGAAAAGTGACAAGTTCAGCCCTTGAAAAAATTGGAAAATTACATTAATGGTCCTTGTGATAACTATTACTTAAACTGGATCCCTATTATTAATTCCAAGTCCAAATATCTAAAGCCCAAATAGTAAATCACAAAACAAATATCCAAAGCCCAATCCATCATTCAAATATTTTAACTCGGTCCATACCCCAACCCTTTGGTCAATTCTCTCGGTCAAAAAAAGAGGTAATAAAATATTACCTCAAAATAATTCCCGCCCCCAAAGTTTACCCTTTCCCAGAATCCCCAAATCACATAAACCCTAGTTTCTTAAACTCTCAAATTAACCAGTGTTATTTCAATTAACCAATGATCAGTTAATCATTGGTCCATCTAGAAGCTTTCCCACATGCATTGAAGGTTTATGTGAGCTGAGTCAGATAAGAGTGGACACATGGCAGAGTTTCATTGAGCACAACACGTAATTCCAATCATTGGATTCGATTTCTAGAAGGCTCTGAGCACATGGCAGAGGATATGCACGAATGGGACACTTGGCGGCTCGCTATTGGACTTTACACCTCATCAAATTTAATATAAGGGCTAGCATTTGATCAAAGAAGCACAAAAGTGATCTAAGGGGTATGAGCAGCTCAGAGAAAGCACAACTCTCACCAGGATTGCCAGCGTAGATTCTCTCACCCTCACTCTCTCTTCATCTATATAAACCTTTCATTTTAGCTCATTAGTAGGTAGTTTTTAGTGTAATGTTACTCTGCTAGTTTGTAGTCTCAACTTCTTAATATTGTAATCAATTTTAGTTTTAATAAAATTCGTATTATTTCATTTCAGTTTGTGACTTTTAAATTCTTACTTTCAGCTTTTAGATTTTATAATCTGTTTTAATTGTTCAATTGCTTATTAAGTTTTTAAAAAGCTTGTTAATCTTACTAGTCTTCCTTTACTTTCCAGCTTATTTCATGAAACTTAAATATAAAAAAAAAAAAAAACAGAAAAATAAATAAAAATAAAAAAATTAGTTTCCTATTACTAAATTAGTGTATAAATGAGTTTTTAGGACTCATAAACAGCTCATCCTAGCTCACAAGCTAGTAGTGAAACTGTTGTTTTTTAAAGAAAAAAATAAGATTCATTCTCAGTCAATAGAAGTCAAAGGAGGTGGACTATTGGTTGTTGTGGTAATTTTGGATAAGTTTGGACAGAAATGGATGGTCCTTGCCTATCCTAGAGATAGGCTAGTGATGAGGCGAAAAATGATCCGTTTTTAGGGGGCCATTTACGCCCGAATCCGACTTTATTTGATCAAATATTGCCCTAAATCGTTCCTTTTGAGATTTTAGGTACTTGGAGAGTGAATTATGGAAAAGAAGCCATTTCGGACGCTTTTGGAGCATAAAAGTGAAGAAAACGGCAAAGTCTCAAATTTCTATGCTGGGAACAGTGCATGAAGGCATCAAGAGTTGCTCTTGACGGCGTCAAAGTCCCAAGAATAAAATACCGTGGTTGATGACGGCGTCACATAGGCCGTCAGATGTAGATCAAGGCCGTCCGAGGAAGTATTTGGCAGCGAGATGACGGCGTCACACCATTGCTCTTGACGCCGTCACCCCTATTTTCCTATATATAGTTTTCTAGTTTTTCACAAAAAAGAGAGAAGTTTTGGTGAAACCCTAAAAACGAATTTGGTGCAACTTTTACAGGTTTTTCAAGGGTTCCAAACCCTTGATACCTTGCATTGTAATTGAGATAATTGTTCTTCTAATTCAATCAATATGTCTATGTGTTGGTTGTCTATATCTTGTTCTTGTCTCAATTCCATTATGCTAGGATAGATCTCTTTTGTGTTTGCTTAGATCTAATGAAACCTAGATATTGATTATGCGTTGATTACTTGTTTATTCTTGTCTTAGATGAATGATTTTATATGTTAGGCTTAAGAAAACTGGCAGATCTCCAAATGGTAACATGCTTGAACGTCTTAAGAAATATGAACCGAGGCGTACTAGGTCTTTATTGGTTGTATTTAATGCATGAGCCACTGTTTACAATCCCTATAGTTGTGCTGGGTCATGGTGTAGGAGGAGATAAGAGCTCATAGAATTGGGGAGTTGTGTATGCCACCCCATGAATGGTATTAAGGAATACAATCCGTCATCTATACAATTATAACAAGTAATTAACGTGTAAAAGATATCTAGGGAGTAGTGAAGTCTAAGTAAACACAATTTCTCCAATTACTGCTCACAACCTTAGTATACATTAGTTTATTTTCATTTTCAGTATTTTATCTTAGTTTTGGGTTAGTTGAATAGCAACTAATTCCGCCCACTTTTCCAAAACCCGAGATTTTACTTGCTTTCTAAAAAATATAAAAATACAAAAAATAATCATCCCTCACCTCTAGAACTAGTAATTAGGCTTTCTAATCCTAGCGACACTATTCCTAAGCTGAAGATCAATCCCCCGGTACTTGTCACTATACTATACTACAACGATCAGGTACACTTCCTGGTGGGGGTTGTAAGCTTCTCGAGAGGTAAAGCCTGTTGCGATTCCCACGCATCAAGTTTTTGGCGCCGCTGCCGGGGAATAGTTATTGTCTAGGTTAGGATTTCTTTTTATTAGGTCTACTTGCTAGATTCCTTTCTAGTAAGATTTTTATTTTTAATTTTTAGGTTTTCTTTAGTCTATCTTTTTCTTTGTGTGTTTTTTCGTAATTTCCATTGACTCTTCCGTTCACTATTATGGAGTACGCGAATCCACCATACCACCAACCACAAAGGCCATTCTACCCTATTGACATCTCGAATTTCAAACAATATCGAGATGAACCCATATATGATGCATGGACTCGTTTTAAAATTTTACTTCGAAAATTCCCTCATCATAGTTTCTCTTTAGCATCCCTAACCTAAACCTTTTACTATCGTGTCAGCCGATGTGACCAAATGTGCATTGATGATTTTGCCAATGGGGGCCCTAGGGAATTAAGTGCTGAAGAAGCATGGGATACCATAGAAGACTGTGCCCAATATTATTATAGAGTAGTCAACCCAACAAACAACATCACAAATCAATCAAAAACAAGTTTGAAGGAGCAAACAGGAAGTTTGTCTGGGGATGATTACTCAGGGATACCTGTGTGGATGTCACCTAAAACCATAGTACAAAACAAACACATAGGTAATCTAGATACAATGGAGGATGAGGTGGATAATCCAAGCCCACAAAGTACCCCACAAGTCCTACCATCATTTGAGGCACATACACCGCCCGTGACTTACCCGGAAGAAGTAGAAGAGACTATAGGAACTCCAATTGAGGTAGAACCCTTGGACCAAGCACCACTAGAGGATATAGGTTTGAACACTTGTAGTGATAACCTTACTCCTAGTTCTAGGGAAGTTATTAGTTTTGATGAAACGGAGCCTCAACCAGAACCGTTACCTAATCTTCCATCCTTGGATGTGAATTTAGGAATTGAGATAGGTTCCGATCCACCCATCAAACCTTATAGTCCGGGTAGTCTTAGGATAAAGGTAGTGGACTCTAAGCCTTGTATAGAGGAAGCCAATATAGGAGTGGAAAATGACCTTACATGCTTACATCACCCATTTATGATTGATCGTAAGAAACATTATGGGTTTAAACCGGGTTTATTAGGTCAAGATGGATCCCCAACGAGGAACCTCTCGAACTTGATAGAAAATGATCCATTTCTAGGAGAAAATCTTAATCCACCCATTAACCCAATTGAATTAGGTAAGGTTATGATGATAGGAGTACACCCATTTGAGCATATAATTCATCCACCACTCTTCTCTCATGTGGCATATTTCCACCCTAAGGGTGTGTATCGCTACTTTCACCCGCACTTAATCCAAAGTGTAGGGAAAACCTCTCCTATTTCCATTAAATAAGGGTAGAGTCAGGCTCGTGACTCGAACAAAAACAAGCGCTTCTTGGGAGGCAACCCATGTTTTGTGTGTTTTTATTTATTTGTTTGTTTGTTTGATTTTATTTGTTTCCGTATGCATGTTCTATTTTTATTGTTTGTGGCTCATGTTTCAAAGTAAATTGTAAAAATGCTTTATTTTGTTTTTAACTTCGTCTTAATTGCATATAAAGGTATTTTGCAAAAGATAAGTGTAAGGGAGATCCAAATTTGTTTATAAGAACAAAATTGAGCATGAACCACAACAATATTAAATGGACATGTGTATTAGTACTTGTTAGAGTCAAATGCTTGTATCGAGTCGTAATGATGTTTTGCAGGATTTTCCAGGAAGTAGGACGAAGTTTTTCCAGAAATTTTCCGGAAACTTAACATAAGAATTTCTGCAGGTCACTTCTGACGGCGTCACGAGTTTACTCTTGACGGCGTCATGTGTAAAATTCTGGAAATTTTGCTAGTTTTGTTTATACCGGAGTCTTAAAGTTTTTGTTGATTCTTTAGTTTTATAAACTCCAGGAAATCTGCAAACATTCATTCCACAAGCATTATATCTTTAATTGTTTTGTTTCTATTCCTAAGTCTGGAATTACATCTAGTTGTGAGTTATTTTTGTTCGGGTTGATGCTTTGGGTTTTAGTTTGTTTTCTCAGGATTTACAGGTTATGTATGACAAGAAGATGATTTATATTCTGGAAGGGAAGCTTTGATTGTTCATTTTCTTGGAGGAAGATTTAACCTGGCCACCTTATTATCCATACCGAGCGAATTAGGGGAGTATTTGATTTCATTCTTTTTACTTATTTCACTTTTACATTCTTTACTTGAACATTGGGGACAATGTTCATCTTAAGTGTAAGGGGAGGGTAAAAAGATGATACCTTACATATGCACTTCCGCTTGAGTTTGTTTTGTTTAATGGTATATGTGTAATAAAACTATGAGAAATACTTGTTAGTGCAATTTTAGCGCCAAATTTAAAATTTTTTACAACATTTAGGAGTGAAACTTTAGCCATAGCAAGCGTCTCATGGATAGGAGATTGTATGACTAGCACATAACTGTATATTCAGAAAAATTTTCCACCCAAAAATGTGAGGTTCGCCTTTAGATTTGATAGGAAAAGCATTTACTATTAGTGCTTATGAGTGTACCGGTAGCATTTAGATTCTAGAACTTGCGTTAGTGATGCATCCCGAGACCGCTAGTGAGACTACATTCGTGTGGTAGGATTTACTACATGATAAGAGGCATTAGGATCACCCTTGTGTTAAACCCGTATTATAATTACTTGACCATTTAAGTCATATTACTTGGCTAGTTAAGTCAACTAATTTTTCTCACACCCTTAGCGTTGTACTCATTTTTAGTACACGATACCCCTAGTACACCCCTCCGAGCCTATCTTTTCGTTTCTAACTTTAAGCATCTTACTTAAAGGAAGAATTTGTTACACCCCACTTAAATGTACACCCAAATCGCCTTAGCCTTCCGTGTATGCGCTCATTTTTAGTGCATTATTGTTATTTGTTAAACCCTAAGTTAACTTTCTAATTGATTACATGGTTGCTAAGTCGAGTCATATCCTTGTACATATTGTTTTGGGACGATTGAGACTCATGGGTAAGTACTTATTTTATGAAGTAATGGGGAAGAACATCATATTATTACCCCCATATGTGCGTTAATCTTAAAAGTGCTCCAAGTGTTTTGATTTTCTTAATTCGAGTCATTAGAATAGTTAAATGTAAAGTATGTAAAGATTCAAGTGTAAGGGGAACATTCATACCCCTATGATGTATTATTTTGGATGGTAGGGTAAGAGTGTATGCAAAAAAAAAAAATAATAATAAATAAATAAAATCGAAAAAATAAAGAAAAAGAAAAAAAAAAAACATACGGACTACCATCCCGTTTCATTCTATGTTCATTTTATGTTTTTAGTTATTTTTCATTTGTTAGCTTAAGTCGAGTCTAGTCTTGGCTTAGCAACGCCATCTTGTACATGTAATTAACCAAGATTGTTAACTCGCCACCAGTAAAACTTCCTTTATCCAACAAAACCGTGTAATTCATATCCCTATACCTAACGTTACAACCCTTTAAAAGACCTCTTTGATAGTTTATCCTAGGTGCTTACGCCATGTGGTGGAGGTTTGATCCTTTCCCAAGCCTATGGTAATCTATTTTGCTATGACAAGTAGTGAGAGATATCTTCCATTTCCATAATGTTATATTACTTTATTACACCCGAGAGATGAGAGTATCTAAACACTATTTGTGAGGTGCTTGTGTATGACCTCCGTGCTTGTCTATTGGTCTTTAGTGGAACGATTATTTGTTGTAATTACTTTTATATTAGTGTTAAATGACCCCTAACTTGTCTTTTGAGTAGAATAAAAGCGCATTTGCTTGAGGACAAGCAAATCTCAAGTGTAAGGGTATATGATGAGGCGAAAAATGATCCGTTTTTAGGGGGTCATTTAAGCCCGAATCCGACTTTATTTGATCAAATATTGCCCTAAATCGTTCCTTTTGTGATTTTAGGTACTTGGAGAGTGAATTCTGGAAAAGAAGCCATTTCGGACGCTTTTGGAGCATAAAAGTGAAGAAAACGGCAAAGTCTCAAATTTCTATGCTGGGAACAGTGCATGAAGGCGTCAAGAGTTGCTCTTGACGGCGTCAAAGTCCCAAGAATAAAATACCGTGGTTGATGACGGCGTCACATAGGCTGTCAGATGTAGATCAAGGTCGTCCGAGGAAGTATTTGGCGGCGAGATGACGGCGTCACACCATTGCTCTTGACGCCGTCACCCCTATTTTCCTATATATAGTTTTCTAGTTTTTCACAAAAAAGAGAGAAGTTTTGGTGAAACCCTAAAGACGAATTTGGTGCAACTTTTACAGGTTTTTCAAGGGTTCCAAACCCTTGATACCTTGCATTGTAATTGAGATAAGTGTTCTTCTAATTCAATCAATATGTCTATGTGTTGGTTGTCTATATCTTGTTCTTGTCTCAATTCCATTATGCTAGGCTAGATCTCTTTTGTGTTTGCTTAGATCTAATGAAACCTAGATATTGATTATGTGTTGATTACTTGTTTATTCTTGTCTTGGATGAATGATTTTATATGTTAGGCTTAAGAAAACTGGCAGATCTCCAAATGGTAACATGCTTGAACGTCTTAAGAAACTTGAACCGAGGCGTACTAGGTCTTTATTGGTTGTATTTAATGCATGAGCCACTGTTTACAATCCCTATAGTTGTGCTGGGTCATGGTGTAGGAGGAGATAAGAGCTCATAGAATTGGGGAGTTATGTATGCCACCCTATGAATGGTATTAAGGAATACAATCCGTCATCCATACAATTATAACAAGTAATTAACGTGTAAAAGATATCTAGGTAGTAGTGAAGTCTAAGTAAACACAATTTCTCCAATTACTGCTCACAACCTTAGTATACATTAGTTTATTTTCATTTTCAGTATTTTATCTTAGTTTTGGGTTAGTTGAATAGCAACTAATTCCGCCCACTTTTCCAAAATCCGAGATTTTACTTGCTTTCTAAAAAATATAAAAATACAAAAAATAATCATCCCTCACCTCTAGAACTAGTAATTAGGCTTTCTAATCCTAGCGACACTATTCCTAAGCTGAACGATCAATCCCCCGGTACTTGTCACTATACTATACTACAACGATCAGGTACACTGCCTAGTGGGGGTTGTAAGCTTCTCGAGATCCCTCGAGAGGTAAAGCCTGTTGCGATTCCCACGCATCAGCTAGCTCAGGGAACTCCCTCTGTTTTGCTGAGGGAGATGATTTGGTAAATCTGTTTTGTAGCTTTGAATTTATAGTATCTGTTTTTGAATTCTGTAATTGCTTTACTAGTTCTGTTTCATTATTTGATATTGTTGAGTAGTAATAGTATTGATATAGTTGAGCTTGTTTGATTACTGTTTGATAATAATTGATTGCATCTGTGTGAGAATTGTTGATTTAGTAGATCTGAATTACTAGTAGTTGTAGAGTATCTGTCTTATTGTGGATCTGATTTGTTGCATATCTGATTGATCCTGTGGTTTTTGGTTGATTGAATGAGTTTTATATAGTGTTATGTTAACTGATTTGGTTCTGAGTTTCAGTGATTTATGGATAGAATAATAGATTCAGTGTTTCATATAATTGGCAAAAATATAAGGGAGTGTTTGGAACTGAGCATTGATGAAGCTAGATGTTGCTGAAATTCTAGTTTTATTGCATCCTTAGGTTCCAATTGAGTAATTTTGGACATCTAAATAAATAAAATAGTAGGATAGTTTAGAAATTAGTCAAAGTTAGAGGTAAGTTTCATTAATTGCTAGTGTAATTGAAGACAGTTAGTGAATTTGAAATATTAGGTGCAATTTAGTTTAAGTTTGTGTAATTCAGTATAATTGTAGTGAAATAATACATGTAGGATAAGTAGTGATAAGTTGAATTTGAAATAAGTCAAAGTAGTTTAGCATTCAAATAGTCAAATGTTGCATTGTTAACTAGTTCATAGGCTGCTGAATTTGGTCGGATTAATAGTAGAATATAGTTGTTTCTGGTTGAGATTTTAGTTGTATTAGATAATCAGCTGTACTATTGTGATTTTGCCCTATTTAGTTTGGACATTTGAGCTTATTTGAAGTGCTTAATGCATCTGTGAAATTGATCCATTGAGACAGAGTATCTGTTTGATCATTGAGGCCTGCCATTGTGATTTGAGCTTGTTCTTGTGTTCATATGAGTTTTTTGAGATCATTAGAGGTTGTTTTAGTGTTATGCATGATCTGCTTATTGTGGTTTTAGCTGATTGTGATTCTGCTTATATCATTTGGCTTATTCATTTAGCTTTTAGTTCTTATTGTGATTCTGATTGCTACCTTTGATCTATAATTGAGTTTTCTTAGCATATTTTATCATCATGAGTCTGTGTTCTAAGTTTCATATAGATTAGGTTCACAAGTGCTTAATAATAAGTACTTGTGAATAAGCAGTTTGGCCAAATAAGCAGTTTTACTGTTCATTTTTACTTCAAAATTTTTCTCCAAGTTACTTTTATTATTTTTTATTTTCTGAAATTTTTTCAGATTTTTCTAAGAAGATTTGGTATTTTTCTTAATTTTTCTTTGATTTTATTCATTTTTAAATAGTTTTTAATAAATAAAAATCCATAAAAATTCAGAAAAAGCTGTGAAAAATACAAAAATATTTTAGGAAATTATTTTATAATATTTTTGATTTTTCAGAAATTAATTTTCATTTTTCCTTTTTATTTTTCTATTTTCTTCTATTTTTAATTTATTTAAAAATACAAAAACCAAAATAAATTCATAGAAAATAAAAGAAAAGTCAAAAAAATAATTTTCTTTTTCTGGAAATTCATTTTATTAGTTTAAGATTTTTAGAAAATACTTTCACGTTTGTAAGATAATTTTTCAATTAAAGTTACGTTTTAATAAACGCGTTTGCATTTCCGTTTTTACGTTTTAAACTTAGTGCATATATAGCTTGTACTTCTTGCATAATTCATCATTGTTTGTTATAACTTGAATTTCTTGATCACTATTTTCATTTTCATATCTTTTCATTTCACGATTTACACGAATCAATATTATTGATTCCATTCACCTTCACTCGGAAACGACTTGGGTGATCCGTATTTTGTGCGGATCATTTCGATACTATACTACTATACTATAATAAGTTGATTTTCACACAATCAATTTTTGGCGCCACTGCCGGGGAAGGTCGAAGTGAGTTTTTGAATATTTGTTTTGAAAAATCGTGTTTTGTTAAGCCTTCCTCTATTTTGTATATATTTCTATAAAAATATGAAAATTGAAAAATTCAAAACACTTTTCCTAAAGTGTTTACAAAAATACAAAAATAATAAAGTTACAGCCTCGACTCTCCCGTGGAAGGGAGGGCGTTGTAAACCAAATAAGTCTCACAACATAACAAAAACGTGAAATTAGTTGTTTATCGGATTACTTCAATTTCTACGACCGATTAAGCGGGAAATACGGAAGCTAAGACATTAAATTGCTAGCTGAAGAGAGAAACACTCTTCTTTCCCGTCCCGTCACGAGTGGTTTTGAAAGAAACGGTTTCAATTAACGTAACCGTTTTATAAAAAGAAAAACAAAAGAAATAAAAAGTTTTTGAGATTTGTTTAAAAAAAAAAAAAAAAAAAAAGATTTTCCTTTTTCTTTTCTTCTTCTTTTTCTTTTTGATTTTGTTTTTGGTGTATGCACACCCGTTCTTCTTTTGAGAGTCTTACGTCTCAATTCTCAAACCCCGAGCGGGTTCTATGACATAATAGTCGGGTTCATTTCCTTGACGACGAAGAGATGAACCAAAACGAACAACACAATGGACCCCCTCCGATGGGTGGTCCTCAACACAATGTTATCCCGCCGATGGGACAACAACCGGATTTTGTTCCACGTCCGATGGAAGAACAACTCCAATCACCATTCAATGGTGTGAGGAGAGCTATTGTGATTCCGGACATCAATGCAAACTTTGAGATCAATCACGGATTACTCAACTTAATCACGGGTATATCCTTTCACGGGTTTGATAACGAAGACCCATATGCTCACATCCGAAATTTCACCGATATCGCTGAGACCATTAGAATGAACCAGGTTCCTCACGATGTGGTGAAATTGAAGCTATTTCCTTTCTCCTTAAAAGGGGCAGCTCGGACTTGGCTGGAAAAGGAACCGTCTAATTCGATTCACACTTGGAATGATCTTGCTTCCAAGTTTGTGAACTATTTCTATCCTCCCTCTAAAACTTCTAATCTACATTCCCAAATCTTTCGATTCCAACAAGCTTTTGATGATTCGTTTAGTGAAGCTTGGGATCGATTCAAAGATTTGTTGGAAAAATGTCCTAACCATGGGTTCACCAACCTTCAGCAGATTGACACTTTCTATAATGGGTTATGTCATGTTGACCAAGACTCACTCAACTCTGCTACTGGTGGGAACTTGTTGGCTAGAAACATGAATGATGCTTTTACGATAATTGAGAATAAGGCTCGTGTGAGAATGTCTAGAAATAAACCTCAAGTGTCTAATAATGGTAAAAATAATGATGAAATGATGAGTATGCTTGTGGCTTTAACAAAGAAAGTTGATGCAATTTCTATGGAAAAACCTAATCATCAAGTCAATGTTGTAAATCAAGGTTGTGTTACTTGTGGTAGTCCACATCAGTATTACGGGTGTCCGTCAACCGGCTCTTATGCTCAAGAGAATGTGTATGCTGCAAACATGGGTGGCGACGGTTACCCACCTCTTCAAGGAGATCGGAATCTTCTCAATTACCGTTCGAGCAATTATCCTGGACCACCCAGTTTTCAAAATCAGAATCATAATAACAATGTGCAAAACCGTACACATCAAGTTAATCAAAATCAAAATCGACAAAATCAAGGTTTTCAAAACCAAGGTGTTAACCACAATCGGAATTTTTAGGGAAATCAAAACCAAGCTTCGATTCAAGGGAATTTTCAGAATAATAATCATGGGAACTTTAATCATGGAAATCATAATAAGGGCAATTTTCAAAACCGTGGGCAAAATTTCAATAATCAAAATCAAGGTGTTATTCCAAATCCATCGCCCACGGATGAGTTGATTAAGCAATTGATTCAAAGTCAACAAGCTTTAATGGCTAAACATGATGAAACAACAAGGTTATTTGCTACTCAAATTAACGATCTCAACAAGCGTTTAAATGATCGACCGTCGGGCTCTGGAACTTTGCCAAGCAACACGATCGCTAACCCGAGGGGTGATGCAAAAGCGATCACAACAAGGAGTGGTGTTTCTTATGATGGACCAACGGCTCCGACTGCCTCTTCTTCTCTTCCTCCTAAGGTAGTCGCCCGTGAACCCGAGGTGACAACGGATACGGAAATTCCTATTAATAATGGAAGGACCAAAGACATCCAACCTCCGGTGGTCCCGACGTCTAAAGGAAAGGAAAAAGTTGTTAATGAAATTGAAAAAGAAATTTTGGTTAAAACAAAGTTGCCTTATCCGTCACGCTTAAACGAACAAAAGCACCGCGAGAAGGATAAAAACTAAATGGAAAAGTTTTATCAGATTTTTCAAGAATTGCAGTTTGATATAAGTCTTGCGGATGCTATGCTTTTGATGCCAAAATTTGCTTCTATGCTAAAAAGTCTTTTGAATAATAAGGAAAAGTTGTTTGAAATGTCAAAGACTCAAATGAATGAGAATTGCTCAGCGGTTCTTCTTAAAAAATTACCCGAAAAGCTTGAAGACCCTGGCAAGTTTCTCATTCCATGTAATTTTCCGGGTATGGTTCAATGCTTCGCCTTGGCCGATCTTGGTGCTAGCATTAACCTAATGCCATTGTCTATTTGGAAAAAGTTGTCTCTAACTAACTTGATACCGACGCTTATGACCCTCGAGCTAAGCCGACCGATCTATGTCTCGTCCAATTGGCATAGCTAAGGATATTTTTGTCAATGTTGGGAAATTCAATTTCCCTGCAGATTTTGTGGTTGTTGATTTCGATGCCGATCCACGGGTTCCTCTCATTCTTGGGAGAGGATTTCTACGGACCGGTCATGCTTTAATTTATGTATACGACGAGGAGATTACCTTACGTGTGGGAAATGAAGCCGTTACTTTTAATCTTAACCAAACCGCGAGATATTCATCCGATTACGATGTTTCTTCCATCAACCGAATCGATGTTATTGATGAAGCTACGGAGGAGTATTCTCAAGAACTTCTTGGTTTTACCGACAATGCTTCGAGTGGCAATCCCACTCCTTCTTTTGAACCGATCGTCTCCAATTCTTCTCCTTCCCTCACTCCGTTTGAGGGAAGTGATCTCGCTTGGGAAGAAATAAAAGCTTTCCTTTCAAATGATTCAGTTTCACCGGAATTGATAATTCTAATTTTGATCCGGAAGGGGACATTTTATTAATTGAGAAATTGTTAAATGAAAACCCGATTGTTTCTTCCCCTCCAATGGACCTAAAAATGGCAAACATAAAAGAAGTAAAGCCGTCTATTGAGAATCCTCCTGAGCTCGAGCTCAAGGATTTGCCTCCTCATCTCGAATACGCATACTTTGAAATAAATAATAAATTGCCCGTCATAATATCAAAAGGCCTAAAAGATGAGGAGAAGACACGACTCTTAGATGTGCTTAGGAAGCATAAAAGTGAGATTGCTTGGCAAATATCCGACATTAAGGGAATCGACCCTCGATTTTGCACTCATAAGATTCTACTTGAAGATAATCACAAAGCTTCCGTCCAACAACAACGACGGGTTAATCCACAAATCCACGAAGTAATCAAAAAGGAAGTTATAAAACTCCTTGACGCTGGAATGATTTATCCGATCTCGGATAGTTCATGGGTTAGCCCGGTTCATTGTGTCCCAAAGAAGGGCGGAATCACTGTTGTGAAGAATGATGATAATGAGCTTATACCGACTCGACTTGTAACCGGATGGAGAGTTTGTATCGACTACCGCAAGTTGAATGATGCAACCCGTAAAGACCATTTCTCGCTCCCTTTTATGGACCAAATGCTTGAACGATTAGCGGGGAATGAGTTCTATTGTTTTCTGGATGGCTTTTCTGGGTACTTTCAAATCCCCATTGATCCCCAGGATCAAGAAAATACCACTTTTACTTGCTCGTATGGAACGTTTGCCTATCGTAGAATGCCCTTTGGCCTTTGTAATGCTCCAGGCACGTTTCAACGGTGTATGATGGCCATTTTCTCCGATATGATTGAAAAAACCATGGAAGTGTTCATGGACGACTTCTCCGTCTACGGAAATTCTTTCGACTCTTGCCTCTCCCATTTAGAGAATATGCTAATTCAGTGTGAAAACACTAACTTAGTTCTAAATTGGGAGAAGTGCCACTTCATGGTTAAAGAGGGCATAGTCCTTGGTAGGGGTGTTCATCGGTTCGGTTATCGGGTTATTTGGTTTATTCGGTTCAGTTTGTTCGGTTAATTTTTTTCTGGGTCAAACCGAAAACCGAACCGAACCGAATTCAAATTTGATTTAACCGAACTGAATAACTGAAAACCAAACCCCTATAACCGAAAACCGAACCGAATAACCCGAATTACATAATTTTAATTATTTTTTCATTTAATCATATATATTTTTAGAACAAAATTTTTTTCAAGCTTAAATAATGTTATATTTATACCAAAAAAGACTTTTAGTGATTATTTTTATATATAAATACATAAAAAAATATATATATTTGTATATTTTCGGTTTTCGGTTCGGTTTTTGGTTTTCATTGCCAAACCCATATCCAAACCGATAACCGAATATTTCGTTCGGTTCGGTTCGGTTTTGACCAATTCAGTTCGGTTACAAATTCGGTTCGGTTTTTTTCGGTTCGGTTCTGTTTCGGTTTTCGGTTATCGTGGTTATTACCCGATCCATGAACACCCCTAGTCCTTGGCCATAAAATCTTTAAATCTGGGATTGAGGTAGATCGTACCAAAGTTGATGTTATTTCTAAGCTACCTCATCCTACGACCGTCAAAGGAATCCGAAGTTTCCTTGGTCATGCTGGCTTTTACCGACGTTTTATACAAGACTTCTCCAAAATAGCCCGGCCTCTTGGGAGTGTGACTAAAATTGACCAAAGTACCCCATGGTTCGCCGATTTTGCGAATTACCATGCGGGAAATTTCATTAGGAAAGGGATGTCGTCCCAACAAAAAAAGAAATTCTTTAAAGATGTCCAACATTATTTTTGGGACGACCCCTATTTGTTCAAAGTCTGTGTGGATCAAGTGATCCGGCGGTGTGTTCACGGTACGGAAGCCGTTGAAATTCTTAAGGCATGCCATAGTGGACCCACGGGGGGACATCATGGTGCCAACTTCACCGCAAAGAAAGTGTTTGATTCCGGCTTCTATTGGCCGACGATTTATCGGGATGCCCATGAATTGGTGAAATCATTCGATTCTTGCCAACGTCAAGGGAAAATTTCTCAAAAAGATGAAATGCCACAAAATGCTATTCAAGTTTGTGAAATTTTTGACGTTTGGGGCTTCGATTTCATGGGGCCATTCCCGTCATCAAGAGGAAATAAATATATTCTCGTGGTCATCGATTATTTGTCCAAATGGGTTGAAGCGAAGGCGCTCCCCACCAATGACGCCCGAGTAGTTGTCAAATTCTTAAAAAGTCTCTTTGCCCGATTTGGTGCACCTCGAGCTATCACAAGTGATCGTGGGACCCATTTTTGCAATGATCAATTTGCCAAAGTAATGCTTAAATATGGTGTCACACATCGTATTTCTACGGCTTATCATCCACAAACTAGTGGTCAAGTGGAGGTGTCCAATCGTGGCCTCAAAAGGATATTAGAAAGGACAGTAGGAGAGCACCGTGCCTCATGGGCCGATAAACTAGAAGATGCTTTATGGGCTTTCCAGACCGCTTACAAAACTCCCATTGGGTGTACTCCTTATAAGCTGGTTTACGGGAAGGCTTGTCATTTGCCCCTAGAACTTGAGCACAAGGCCTACTGGGCCTTAAAACATGCCAATTTTGACTTAAAAACCACGGGTGATCACCGAAAAGTTCAATTGAATGAGTTAGTCGAACTACTTTATCAAGCTTACGAGAATTCTTTGATTTATAAAGAGAAAACAAAAAGACTTCATGATGCCAAGATCAAAGACCGCGTTTTCAACATTGGTGATCAAGTGCTTCTTTTTAACTCTTGTTTGAAGATTTTCTCGGGTAAGCTTAAAACCCGTTGGTCTGGACCATTCACCATAACACAAGTATTCCCTTATGGTACCATTGAGTTAGCTCAACCCGATGGTCCCAATTTTAAGGTGAATGGTCACCGTTTGAAACATTACTTTGGAGGGGACGTACCAACCATGGTAGTCCCGGATCTCCAAAATTTCCCCAAGGACGATTGAATTCGGGGATCGAGTCAAGCTACGTGACTCGGAAATCAAAAACAAAGCGCTTCGTGGGTGGCAACCCATGCTTATCCAATTTCATCTTCTTATTTTTCTTATTTCTAACGAATAACGTGAGGAGGGGGTGCCTCTTCTACTCTTGTGTTCCGTGGTTGTTTGTGATGTTTGTTTAGGATTGTCCGCGATTTATGATGACTCTTGTGCTCGTTATCTTCTCTCCACTCGAGTCTCATTTCATCGATGCTTTTGGAAATCCTATATCCGTGAATCTTATCGACTAACGTTTTCTTTGGCATAATTAATAAACGGCCCTAGAATTTTGTTATGATTGCCTTAACCCACAAAACATTGAGGACAATGTTTAATTCTAGTCTGGGGGAGGGTGAATCTTCGATTCGATTTGACCTTGCATTTTTCACATGTCGTATACTCTTGCAACTCCGTTTTTCCACCAAAAATAAAAAAATTTGAAAATTTTGAAGAAAAATCAATAAAAAAGTCATGAAAAAACACAAAAAAAATGAGAAAAGTTGAAAAAGTTGTGCAAAAATATAATAAAGTTTGAATAAGTGTTTTGACACCTTGTTGACTTTCTTGCTGGCGAGAGTAGGAATAAATATTTTGACTTGACCGGGCGTGTTGAGCCCTAGCTTGTTCCCTAATTAACCAATGATAATCACATAAGCTTGTGCTAGTTTTGTACACAAGGAGCTATAAAATGTGAATTCTTTCTTAAGAATCTGCAAGTTCCCGTACTTGACTTTATACATGCACAGCTTAAAAGCTTTCGCTAGTCTTTTACATCAGGAGCTAGAAAACGTGAATTCTTCTTCTAGAATTTGCAAGTTTCCGTAACTGACTTTATATATGCGTGGCTGATTATCGGCTAAGTATTCGCGGGTTCCATTACTTGGAATCTTAAATTGCGAAGAGCGAGAAATGATAGAGTTTATTTAGAAGTAAGATGCTAAACATGGAGTAGTTGGTTTTCTTTAGAGCTCATGAGAGGTACTTGTGGCTTTTTACTCCCATAAAATACGTCACTAATATATAATAGATGTTCTAGGTTAATTAGTGGTATTTAGGTTTAGATAATATTTAGTTCTTTATTTTCTTAAGAGAATTTTTGCTTTAGAAGTTGGGTACATATCAAGGAACATCAAAAATAAAAGCAAAAAGTGAAAAAAAAAATCAAAAGTCAAAAGTTGATTATGTATGTGGTTTTGGAGCTACCCGATAAGCTTCCATTGATGTTATGAGAAAAAGTAAAGAAAGAAAAAAGTGAAAAATATGAGAAACGTATGAGAAAAGTGGAAAATGAAAAAAAAAATAAAAAATAAATAAAAAAATAAAAAATAAAAAAGTGAAAGTTGAAAGTTGAAAGTTATGATGAATAAGAGCTTGAATGTAAATAAGTTGTTGGCGCGTGAGGTGCATGTGTAGTACTCCGCAACTTATATTTATGATATTGTATGTACCAAAATTCCTTGATGTGGACCAAATTTCTATTGCAGTGGTTCTTATGAGAAAATTGAAAACTACTTATCGTTTAAACTTAGGTGTCACTATCGAACTAAAAATTATTGAAACGAGAAGAAATGAAGCAATTCATTTCTCAACAAAAATAAAATATTGAGATACAAAAACTTAGGACATGGGAGTAAGGAGTTTCCACAAGTAAGTTTTATGAGTAGTGTTAGCATCTAACTTGTAGATAAGTTGTGATCTCGTTTGTACGCTTAGTTTGGGGACTCGTGAAAAATCAAGGATGACGATTTTTATCCGTATGGTCACTTCTTAATAAGAAGTGTTTCTACTCTTTGACCCTAACAATTATTGCATAATAATGAAAGTTCAACAAACCGTCACAAGTATGAAGTATGAAAAGTCCAAAAATAGAAGTGAAAGATGGAATAAAGGAAAATTTTTGGAAAACGGAGCGTTTGCGGGAATAAATGATTTTATTACTTCTTTTGAACCACCTTGCTACTTTACAAAGTCAGTAGGAAGAGTTATGAAATTATTTATCCCAAAAGCGTGAATTGATCACATTGCGTGAGGACACGACAATACCTTAGTCTGGGGATTTTGGTATGTGTTAATTCACATACCTTTTCATAGCCAAAAACGGACCCAAATAGACTAATTATGCTAACAAAATGCCAAAGAATATGTATTTTTATGTTTGTGAACATGCAAGATTGGATATTTCACAAAGAGACAAAAATCAAGCAAAAACCGGAAAAATGGGCACGAGAGTGGGAAAATGTCAGAAAGTCTAAGCTGGAAATCCAGGAGTCAAATCTGAGCTCAAAAAGTCAAAAGAGATCCTTGAAGTTTCAAAGTTTACAAGATTGACCCTTGAAGTGTAATTTGATGAATTTACAAGAATGGCCTTTTCACTTTCAAAGTTGGCAAGATTAGTCCCTCATTGATATTTTTGAAGAAAAGTCAACACTAGCCCCTCAACCATTAAATAATGTCATAACAAGTCCCTTGAAGAAGTTTGGAAAAGTGACAAGTTCAGCCCTTGCAAAAATTGGAAAATTATATTAATGGTCCTTGTGTTAACTATTACTTAAACTGGATCCCTATTATTAATTCCAAGTCCAAATATCCAAAGCCCAAACAGTAAATCACAAAACAAATATCCAAAGCCCAATCCATCATTCAAATATTTTAACTCGGTCCATACCCCAACCCTTTGGTCAATTCTCTCGGTCAAACAAAGAGGTAATAAAATATTACCTCAAAATAATTCCCGCCCCCAAAGTTTACCCTTTCCCAGAATCCCCAAATCACATAAACCCTAGTTTCTTAAACTCTCAAATTAACCAGTGTTATTTCAATTAACCAATGATCAGTTAATCATTGGTCCATCTAGAAGCTTTCCCACATGCATTGAAGGTTTATGTGAGCTGAGTCAGATAAGAGTGGACACATGGCAGAGTTTCATTGAGCACAACACGTAATTTCAATCATTGGATTCGATTTCTAGAAGGCTCTGAGCACATGGCAGAGGATATGCATGAATGGGACACTTGGCGGCTCGCTATTGGACTCTACATCTCATCAAATTTAATCTAATGGCTAGCATTTGATCAAAGAAGCACAAAAGTGATGTAAGGGGTATGAGTAGCTCAGAGAAAGCACAACTCTCACCAGGATTGCCAGCGTGGATTCTCTCACCCTCACTCTCTCCTCATCTATATAAACCTTTCATTTTAGCTCATTAGTAGGTAGTTTTTAGTATAATGTTACTCTGCTAGTTTGTAGTCTCAACTTCTTAATATTGTAATCAATTTTAGTTTTAATAAAATTCGTATTATTTCATTTCAGTTTGTGACTTTTAAATTCTTACTTTCAGCTTTTAGATTTTATAATCTGTTTTAATTGTTCAATTGCTTATTAAGTTTTTAAAAAGCTTGTTAATCTTACTAGTCTTCCTTTACTTTCCAGCTTATTTTATAAAACTTAAATATAAAAAAAACAGAAAAATAAATAAAAATAAAAAAATTAGTTTCCTATTACTGAATTAGTGTATAAATGAGTGATGACTGTGTAAATACTTATCATTTTTGTCACATTTAAACTGCAAAAATATTTGAAAACACACAGGAATGCCTTAAAATACATAAAATATCCATGGATTGTGTTTTTATGCAAAAGGATTGAAAACTGATGAAAAAGAACAAATTTCACATTATTTACAGTTTCAGTCCCTGAACTTTGAAAAATTGGCAAATCTAGTCCCTGGTAAATCAAAACATGAAAAATATCATCAAAGGTCCTTAGGGATTCATAAGTTATCAAGATTAGTCCTTTAAAGTTAAAAATTGCAAAATGACAACTTTAGTCCCTCAAGTTTGAAAAATGTCAAAATTAGTCCTTAAGGTTTAAATAGAAAAATATTAAAAATAAACCTGGTACTATTCATTAATGGCATAATTGGTCCTTGTGGTATTTATTGGGAATTTACAGGTTCAACCCTTCACAAATTCAGAAATTACATGTTTGGTCCCTGGAGTTTGAATATTTGGCAGAAAAGGTCCCTGGAAGTTTAAAAAGTGGAAAAGTCAACTATGGTCCTTATATTATTGAAACTTGGCAAGTTTTACCCTTGCTAGTACTTTTGGAAAGTTGTCAAAACCCACCCTCAAAAATCCAGAAATTACAATATTGGTCCCTATGATAATAAACAAACCAACCGGACCCTTTTTTATTATTAAACCCAAAACCAAACAAGCCTAATCCAAACATAACCATACCAGCCCACCCTTACCTTTTTCCTAGGCCCAAAACACGACCAGCCCAATCCCTTTAATAATAAAAACGGGGGTTTGACCCCGTTTGACCTCCCAAACCCGCCAACACTGTACATCCCTCACCTCCACCACTGCTTCATCAATACCAGGTGGTTTTGTGCCACCTTAACCCCCCAGCTCACCTAGCCTATATCCACCAGCTCATCCCACACCTCATCATACCACCCCATGAGGCATTTAATGCTTCTTCCCCATTTTTCTCTCCCAAATCATATCACACCTCTGTTTTCCACCTATCCACCCCAACTTGCTTCAAATACTATCAACCTTGTCCCCTCAACCTCCACAACACCCCAAAGTTCTTTAATTAGTCTCAAACCGCCACAAATCCACGTGTATCAATTTGGCGCCAAAAAGCAAGTTTAAACGGTTTAGATGAAAGACAGAGATCCAATGGCTCAAAAGAGGTGGGAAAGATTCAGAAGACTTCTGTGAGTCTCAAAAGTCTATAAAGAAAGAAGGGGAAGCAATGTGGATATCTATCTAGTGTAATTTAGTTTATCAAAAATTGTGTTAGCTAATTTCAAGTTTCCTTTGTATCCTTAAGCTTTTAAGTTGTAATTTCAAGATTCTCAGAGTTAAATCAAAGCTATATTCAGTTTCAATTTAAGTTTCTCATTTCAAATTCAGTTTATGCAATTTTAATTAAAAAATCTCATATGTACTTATATGTGTTTATAGTTGTTGTTGTTATGGACTAATAACTCATTTAAGCTCCTCAGAAAGCTATTGAAAGCTTTTAGAAATCATAAAAGCAGTTGTAGTCACTAAACTCAAAAATACATAAAAAAATCAAAAAAATAAGTAAAAAAATAAAAAAATTGATGAAGAAGATGATCAAAGCAAGGAGCAGGGTGAATTTTGGATTGCCCTTGGGTTAGAGGTTCTGTGGAGAACCTATAGGATTGATCTTGGCTCTTGGTTTCATGAAATCAGCTTGATTGCTCATTTGTAAGCTCATTTTCAATTTTTCATTTCACTATCTTTGTTGTTTAAACTTAGTAATTTATGTGTTTCTATGCTTGTTTCTTTTTAGTTAACCATATTATAGCTTAAAATTGAGGTCTTGTTTGTTGGAATACTTAGTTGCTTAAAAAATCAAATCTCACAGTCAAAATGCTACTTGGATCAGTTCTGTGTTTGAGAATTGTGTTGTTGTTGTTTTATGTTCATTAAGTCTTATTTGATGATAGTATAAAGTTTAAAAACAGATTTAAGGTCTAAATCATCAAGTTGTTTTAGAAAACATCAATTCAGTCTCTTAAAGGCTTGTTTGGATTTACTGAGTTAGGCATGTGCTAGGTTGATTTGCTTGTTATCTTTGGTTGTTTCATGCTACATTAGGTTCATACATCTCAGCTAAGTCATAAAACTCAGTGGTTGTTTGATTAAAAGTCAAATTAGCCTTTGATCTCACCTTATCTGTGATCTGTTGAACTCAGCTTGTTAACTTTCATCAAATAAGCTCACACCTTGGTTACTTAGCTTAATTTAACTTCCTTGTAGCTTAACATAACATAATCAGTTAGTAATTAAGGATCAAAGTTCATTTTAGTCAAAGTTTTAAAAAATCGCAAAAGTCAAAGTTTTTATAACTGTCTAAATGGACAGATTTTCCTTGTGATCTCTAGGGTTTGTTATAGCTTGGAAATAAAAGATTTTTGTTGTTTTAAGTTCTTTGATAGCTTATTAATCTGTTTCAAAAGAAAAATCCAACTTTAGAACTTATTTGCTTATCTGGAAATAAGCTCCAAAGTTGACTAGTTGCTCAAAAAACTCCCCTGTGCACAGGTTTGACAGCTTATTTCATAGGCTTGCACAAAGCTTAATAGTGGACCCCAGTACATGATTCTTAGTTTTTTGGAAAGCCAAGCTGCTTATCTTTCTAGATCAGGTCTTATTTCAAGCTTACTAGCTTATTAGGTAGGGCTGCAACTAGCCTTTTGTTTGACCATATTGACTGAGTACACTGAGTACTCAGGTTTGACACCCAACTTCCAAGTCTCACCTAGACTTCATTAATAAGCCATAAGCCTAGCTTATTGGCTTATTTCATAGCTGACCTGGTCATCTTTAAGGTTCAAGTTCCATTTTGAACCCCCTGTCACTTCTGTGGACCCCACAGAGGTTCAAAAGTTGCCCAGTTGGCCTGTTTGGATTTCAGGTTTTGTCAAATAGCTTATTTGCTTGTTTTAGCTTATTAAGTGTGCTTATTTGGTTCCCTTGTACCTATATCTGCTTTTATCATTAGTATTGTGCTTATTGTGATCTGTGTGGCTTAATAATAGCTTAATCAAAACTTAACAAGTCCTAATAAGTTCCCCTGCTACACAGACAATCACCACCACACCCACCACTTTGGTGGTTGATTGTGGCCACATCAGTGGGTCCCATTAGCTCCAAATTGGTTCTTTCAACCCCCCTCCTAGCAGGCTTCATTAGTTGACCATTAGTTTGACCTTAGGACCAGTGGACCCCACTTGGAATTGCACTCAAATTCTGTCCCAATTCTGTCTCAGAATCCAAATAAGCAATTGCTTATTGTGGATTCTTTGTTTATTCAGCCAACTTATTTGAGTAACTCTTGCTTAAAATTGTCCTAATAACTCAGAGGAACCAAAATACACCATTGTGGACCCCACACACTTCTATTTTAGCTTAATTCCCTTCTTGGTCAAAGAAAGTCAACTGTTTGGACTAATAAGCACTCAAAGTGCTTATTTTTTATTTTCATATTAGTTGTTTTTACAAAATTTTCATATTTTAATTTTAATAGTTTTGTAGAAAAAAAAACAGAAAAAGCCAAACTTAATTATAGTGATAGCTTCTATTTAATATAAATTATTTTTTTAATTTTCTTTTTAGCTTATTTATAAGCATTTCTGCATTTTAATATTTTTATTAAATCTCTTTTATATTAAAGTACTTTTATAAATTTTTCCAGATTTTTCCTTTGTCATCTAGTGATATTTAGAATTAATACTAGTTTAATTAATTATTAATTAAGAATTAAGAATTAAATAGCATAATTATATTTTATAAAGTACCACCTGGTTTTTATAATTTTGCTAGCTTTTATATAAGGTAAAATATTTTTATAAATTTTTCTAGAATTTATACTGTTCATTTTCTATTTTTTATAATATAATTAGTTTAATTGGTAATTAATTAATAATTATAATAATAATTAGTAATTTAGTTTAAAAATACATAAAACAAACTTTTTATAATTTTTTAGGATTCCTGTGATGGTTAATTAGATTTATAAAAATCTTCTTAATTATCTAAGTCCTTTTAGTATTTTTAATAATTTAAATCAATATAATTAGTTAAATAATAATTAATTAATAATAATTAGATAAATAGTGTGAAAAATATAATCTTAGTTTTACAAAAAGTTTTATAATATTTTAGACTTTTATAAATTTTAATTTTATTTTTCAAAGACTTATTTTACATTTTCTTATTTATTAGAGAATTATTAAATAATTAAAAATGGTTATTAAATAAATAATAATTAATTAAATAAATTAGTAATTATAAAATAAATATTTTAAGTTTATATAATTTGCATTTAAGCCATTAAGGCATACAAATTCCTACTATAGTTAAAATTGTTTTTGTTGTTTACGTTTAAATATTAAACGTATACGTTTTCCAGTACCTTTACATTTGTGCTTAGCTGATTTCACGTATTAGTTGATCTAGCTTATCAAAGCTATTTTGACTTATATTTCAGTAGTACAATCACTTGAACCCTTTTTTTGTTCAAATCACCTGATCTCGAAGTCATTTTATTTCAGATTTCACGCCTCGTTGGGATTTAACGATCCGGGGAAACACTACACTCCACGGAGTATTGGTTTAGACTGTTTGACTTGTTGACCATTACTTGGTTAATATTTTCTGACTGTTTGAGGCAAATCAAAATTTGGCGCCGCTGCCGGGGAGGTGTGCTGCGTATTACGACTTTTGAAGCATCTGTGAGTTTGAATAATTCACTCATTGTTATATATCATCTTTTTGTCCATATTTCTATATTATCTTATAAAAACAAAAATAGATATCACCTTGCGTGTGGGTAATGAAGCCGTTACCTTTAACCTCGATCAAACCTCGAGGTACTCCTCTAATTATGATTCTGAAGCAGTTATTCAAATAGATATCATCAACATTGCTTCAGAGGAGTACTCTCAAGAATTTCTTGGTTATTCTCATAATTCTGTGAGTGGGGATTCCACTCCATCTTCTGAACCTATCATTTCCGACTCTTCCCCTTCCCTCACTCCGTTTGAGGGAAGTGATTTCCTTTTGGAAGAGGTCGAGGCTTTTCTCAAAAGTGATTCAGTTCCATCGGGAATTGATAACACTGAGATTGATCTGGAGGGAGATATTCTTCTCCTTGAGAAATTGCTAAATCAAGACAATTCTCCTCCACTCCCTCCCGTACAGCTTCATAATCAGGAAATCAAATATGTTGAGAAAACTGATGATTTTCCTGAGGTCGAGCTCAAGGACTTACCTCCTCATCTTGAATACGCATTTTTGGAGGGTGATGATAAATTACCCGTCATTATTGCTAAAGGTTTAAGTGATGAGGAGAAAGTTGCTCTCATAAAGGTCTTGAAGTCACACAAGCAAGCAATTGCTTGGAAACTCTCTGATATTAAGGGTATTAACCCAGATTTTTGTACACACAAAATCTTAATGGAGGATGACTTCAAGCCCGCAGTGCAACATCAAAGACGGGTGAATCCAAAGAACCATGATGTCATTAAACAAGAGGTTCTCAAACTTCTTGATGCAGGATTGATTTCCCCATCTCTGACAGTCCATGGGTTTGTCCCATCCATTGCGTCCCAAAAAAGGGTGGCATTACTGTTGTCACTAATGAGGAAAATGAGTTGATTTCAACTCGGCTGGTTACCGGGTGGCGTGTTTGCATTGACTATCGTAAGTTGAATGACGCCACCCGCAAAGACCACTTTCCGCTGCCCTTAATAGATCAGATGCTTGAGAGATTAGCAGGGAACGAGTACTATTGTTTCCTTGATGGTTTCTCAGGATACTTTCAAATCCCCATTGATCCATCGGATCAAGAAAAGACTACCTTTACATGCCCTTATGGAACCTTTGCTTATAAACGTATGCCTTTTGGCTTATTTAATGCTCCAGGTATGTTCCAGAGGTGCATGATGGCCATATTTACCGACATGATCGGTAAAACCATGGAGGTCTTTATGGATGACTTCTCGGTCATTGGGGATTCATTCCAAACATGTCTCACCAATTTAGAAAAAATGTTGAAAAGGTGTGAAGACACCAATCTATGTCTAAATTGGGAAAAGAGTCATTTTATGGTCAAAGAGGGCATTGTCCTCGGCCATAAGATTTCCAAGAATGGGATTGAGGTTGACAGAGCTAAGGTTGATGTCATTGCTAAATTGCCTCACCCTACTACCGTCAAAGGTATTAGGAGTTTCTTGGGTCATGCCGGTTTCTATCGTCGATTCATACAAGATTTTTCTAAAATCTCCCGGCCTATGACTCATCTCCTCGAGAAGGATGCTCCTTTTATCTTCTCACTAGAGTGCATCGAAGCTTTTGAAAAATTGAAGAAAAAGCTTACTGAGGCACCCATTTTTGTTGCCCCTGACTGGGATTTACCCTTTGAGCTCATGTGCGATGCAAGTGATTTTGCTATCGGTGCAGTCTTGGGGCAACGCAAAACAAAACACTTTCAGCCTATCCACTACGCAAGCAAAACTATGAACGAAGCTCAAACTCATTGCACCACTACGGAAAAAGAATTACTGGTTGTGGTGTATGCTTTTGAAAAGTTTCGGACATACCTAATCTTGACTAAATGCGTAGTGTATACGGATCACTCGGCTCTAAAATATCTCTTTGCAAAACAAGATGCAAAGCCGAGATTGCTCCGTTGGGTTCTCCTCCTTCAGGAATTTGATATCATTATTCGTGATAAAAAAAAAGGAGCTGAGAACCTGGCTGTCGATCATCTGTCCTGATTAGAGAACCCTCATCAAGATGTGTATGAGAAAAAGGAAATAAATGAAACATTTCCTCTCGAAACACTCAATGCGGTTGCTTTTCGTGGAGATTCTACTACCCCATGGTTTGCCGACTTCATAAACTATCATGCGGGTAAATTTGTTGTGAAAGGGATGTCAACCCAACAGAAGAATAAATTCTTTAAGGATGTCAATCATTACTTCTGGGATGACCCCTACTTATTCAAAATTTGTGCGGATCAAGTCATCCGACTGTGTGTATATGGGCAGGAAGCCACTAAAATTCTCAAGGCTTGCCATGCTGGACCCACTGGGGGACATCATAGTCCCAATTACACCGCCAAAAAGGTGTTTGATTCCGGATTCTTCTGGCCCACAATTTATAAAGATGCCCAGGATCTCATTAAAACCTGTGACGCTTGTCAACGTCACGGGAACATTTCACAAAGAAATGAGATGCCACAAAATGCTATTCAAGTTTGTGAGATATTTGATATCTGGGGCATTGACTTTATGGGGCCATTCCCATTATCTAGAGGAAACAAATACATACTTGTGGCTGTTGATTACTTATCAAAGTGGGTTGAAGCGAAAGCTTTACCCACGAATGATTCCCGAGTTGTAGTGAAATTATTGAAATCTCTTTTTGCCCGTTTTGGAACCCCACGTGCTATCATAAGTGATCGTGGTACGCATTTCTGCAATGACAAATTTGACAAAGTCATGCAAAAGTATGGTGTAACCCACCGTCTTTCTACCGCGTATCACCCACAAACAAGTGGGCAAGTGGAGGTTTCAAACCATGGTATCAAAAGGATACTTGAGAGGACTGTTGGTGAAAACCGTGCTGCCTGGTCGGATAAATTAGATGACACACTATGGGCCTTTCGTACAGCTTATAAAACACCCATTGGGTGTACACCTTACAAGCTTGTGTAGGGAAAGATATGTCATCTACCGATGGAACTTGAGCACAAAGCCTACTGGGCATTAAAACATGCCAACTTTGACCTCAAAACTGCGGGTGATCACAGAAAAGTTCAAATGAATGAATTAAATGAACGACGTGATCAGGCTTACGAGAACTCTTTAATCTATAAAGAAAAAACAAAGAGGATTCATGACTCAAAAATAAAGAACCGCGTTTTTAACGTTGGTGATCGAGTCCTTCTCTTTAATTCTAGATTAAAGATCTTCTCGGGTAAACTCAAAACCCGTTGGACTGGCCCATTCACTATCACTAAGGTTTATCCATATGGTACCGTTGAATTATCTCAAAATGACGGTCCATGTTTTAAAGTGAATGGGCATCATGTGAAACACTACTTTGGAGAGGACATACCAACCATGGTTGTCCCGGATCTCCAAACTTTCCCCAAGGACAATTAAATTCGGGGTCGAGTCAAGCTAGCGACTCGGTAATCAAAAACAGTAGCTTCCTCATGGACAATTTAATTCGAGGTCGAGTCAAGCTAGCGACTCGGTAATCAAAAACAGTAGCAATATGGGTTTTCACTCATATTTCTGATTTCTTTCTCTTTTCTACCACCCTAGTGTGGGGGAGATGCCCCACATGTTGTATATATGTATATATCTTCAAAAAAAAATCATGTAAATAGCCTAAAATAAAGGTTATTAATATTTCCTTCTTACGTTCTAAGTGTCGGTTTAACACCCGGTGCTTTGAATATTGAGGGCAATATTCATTTCTAAGTGTGGGGGGGGGGGGGGGGGATTCTCAAGAATTCAAACACATGTTCCATCAAGCACCCTCATTTGATCAAAATTTAAAGTTTTTTCACACTTAGAAATGCAATAAATGGTTATCAGTCCGCCATGTCTAACCCACATAAGGATTGGCTAATCCAGGAGCAAACGGCTCTTGGTAAACATATCTCAAAACTGTTGATGGCTTGCAATTTGCCCAAAACTGTTAAAGGCAGTGGAAAAACCATAATTGGTAATCAGCTCACCAAGATCTTGACTTTGTCCATCAAGAGTTGGCTAGTCCAGAAGCAAACAGCTTTTGGTAAAGACAAAACAAATCCGTTGACAGCTGGTGGTTTGCTCAAAATCACATGGTTATCAGGTGGACCATAGTTCTTACTTGAATCGATACATCTGGCTACTTCAGAAGTGATGGCTTTTGGTAATGAGATATAAAATCCATTAAAATTTTCTCAAAAGATTGCTAAGGACTAGCAATAGTTTAGTGTGGGAGATTGATGAGTGTGTAAATACTCGTCATTTTTGTCACATTTAAACTGCAAAAACATTTGAAAACACACAGGAATGCCTTAAAATACATAAAATATCCCTGGATTGTGTTTTTAAGCAAAAGGATTGAAAACTGATGAAAAACAACCTATTTCACATAATTTACAGTTTCAGTCCCTGAACTTTGAAAATTGGCAAATCTAGTCCCTGGTAAATCAAAACATGAAAAATATCATCAAAGGTCCTTAGGGATTCATAAGTTGTCAAGATTAGTCCTTTAAAGTTAAAAATTGCAAAATGACAACTTTAGTCCCTCAAGTTTGAAAAATGTCAAAATTAGTCCTTAAGGTTTTAAAAATGGAAAAATATTAAAAATAAACCTGGTACTATTCATTAATGGCATAATTGGTCCTTGTGGTATTTATTGGGAATTTATAGGTTCAACCCTTCACAAATTCAGAAATTACATGTTTGGTCCCTGGAGCTTGAAGATTTGGCAGAAAAGGTCCCTGGAAGTTTAAAAAGTGGAAAAGTCAACTATGGTCCTTATATTATTGAAACTTGGCAAGTTTTACCCTTGCTAGTACTTTTGGAAATTGTCAAAACCCACCCTCAAAAATAAAGAAATTACAATATTGGTCCCTATGATAATAAACAAACCAACCGGACCCCTTTTTATTATTAAACCCAAAACCAAACAAGCCTAATCCAAACACAACCATACCAGCCCACCCTTACCTTTTTCCTAGGCCCAAAACACAACCAGCCCAATCCCTTTAATAATAAAAACGGGGGTTTGACCCCGTTTGACCTCCCAAACCCGCCAACACTATACATCCCTCACCTCCACCACTGCTTCATCAATACCAGGTGGTTTTGTGCCACCTTAACCCCCCAGCTCACCTAGCCTACATCCACCAGCTCAACCCACACCCCATCATACCACCCCATGAGGCATTTAATGCTTCTTCCCCATTTTTCTCTCCCAAATCATATCACACCTCTGTTTTCCACCTATCCACCCCAACTTGCTTCAAATACTATCAACCTTGTCCCCTCCACCTCCACAACACCCCAAAGTTCTTTAATTAGTCTCAAACCGCCATAAATCCACGTGTATCAATTTGGCGCCAAAAAGCAAGTTTAAACGGTTTAGATGAAAGACAGAGATCCATTGGCTCAAAAGAGGTGGGAAAGATTCAGAGGACTTCTGTGAGTCTCAAAAGTCTATAAAGAAAGAAGGGGAAGCAATGTGGATATGTATCTAGTGTAATTTAGTTAATCAAAAATCGTATTAGCTAATTTCAAGTTTCCTTAGTATCCTTAAGCTTTTTAGTTGTAATTTCAAGATTCTCAGAGTTAAATCAAAGCTATATTCAGTTTCAATTTAAGTTTCTCATTTCAAATTCAGTTTATGCAATTGTAATTCAAAAATCTCATATGTACTTATATGTGTTTATAGTTGTTGTTATGGACTAATAAGCTCATTTAAACTCCTCAGAAAACTATTGAAAGCTTTTAGAAATCATAAAAGCAGTTGTAGTCACTAAACTCAAAAATACATAAAAAATCAGAAAAATAAGTAAAAAAATAAAAAAATTGATGAAGAAGATGATCAAAGCAAGGAGTAGGGTGAATTTTGGATTGCCCTTGGGTTAGAGGTTCTGTGGAGAACCTATAGGATTGATCTTGGCTCTTGGTTTCATGAAATCAGCTTGATTGCTCATTTGTAAGCTCATTTTCAATTTTTCATTTCACTATCTTTGTTGTTTAAACTTAGTAATTTCTGTGTTTCTATGCTTGTTTGTTATTAGTTAACCATATTATAGCTTAAAATTGAGGTCTTGTTCGTTGGAATACTTAGTTGCTTAAAAAATCAAATCTCACAGTCAAAATGCTACTTGGATCAGTTCTGTGTTTGAGAATTGTGTTGTTGTTGTTTTATGTTCATTAAGTCTTATTTGATGATAGTATAAAGTTTGAAAACAGATTTAAGGTCTAAATCATCAAGTTGTTTTAGAAAACATCAATTCAGTCTCTTAAAGGCTTGTTTGGATTTACTGAGTTAGGCATGTGCTAGGTTGATTTGCTTGTTATCTTTGGTTGTTTCATGCTACATTAGGTTCATACATCTCAGCTAAGTCATAAAACTCAGTGGTTGTTTGATTAAAAGTCAAATTAGCCTTTGATCTCACCTTATCTGTGATCTGTTGAACTCAGCTTGTTAATTTTCTTCATATAAGCTCACAACTTGGTTACTTAGCTTAATTTAACTTCCTTGTAGCTTAACATAACATAATCAGTTAGTAATTAAGGATCAAAGTTCATTTTATTCAAAGTTTTAAAAAATCACAAAAGTCAAAGTTTTTATAACTGTCTAAATGGACAGATTTTCCTTGTGATCTCTAGGGTTTGTTATAGCTTGGAAATAAAAGATTTTTGTTGTTTTAAGTTCTTTGATAGCTTATTAATCTGTTTCAAAAGAAAAATCCAACTTTAGAACTTATTTGCTTATCTGGAAATAAGCTCCAAGTTGACTAGTTGCTCAAAAACCTCCCCTGTGCACAGGTTTGACAGCTTATTTCATAAGCTTGCACAAAGCTTAATAGTGGACCCCAGTACATGATTCTTAGTTTTTTGGAAAGCCAAGCTGCTTATCTTTCTAGATCAGGTCTTATTTCAAGCTTACTAGCTTATTAGGTAGGGCTGCAATTAGCCTTTTGTTTGACCATATTGACTGAGTACACTGAGTACTCAGGTTTGACACCCAACTTCCAAGTCTCACCTAGACTTCATTAATAAGCCATAAGCCTAGCTTATTGGCTTATTTCATACCTGACCTAGTAATCTTTAAGGTTCAAGTTCCGTTTTGAACCCCCTGTCACTTCTGTGGACCCCACAAAGGTCCAAAAGTTGCCCATTTGTCCTGTTTGGATTTCAGGTTTTGTCAAATAGCTTATTTGCTTGTTTTAGCTTATTAAGTGTGCTTATTTGGTTCCCTTGTGCCTATATCTGCTTTTATCATTAGTATTGTGCTTATTGTGATCTGTGTGGCTTAATAATAGCTTAATCAAAACTTAACAAGTCCTAATAAGTTCCCCTGCTACACAGACAATCACCACCACACCCACCACTTTGGTGGTTGATTGTGGCCACATCAGTGGGTCCCATTACCTCCAAATTGGTTCTTTCAACCCCCCTCCTAGCAGGCTTCATTAGTTGACCATTAGTTTGACCTTAGGACCAGTGGACCCCACTTGGAATTACACTCAAATTCTGTCCCAATTCTGTCTCAGAATCCAAATAAGCAATTGCTTATTGTGGATTCTTGGCTTATTCAGCCAACTTATTTGAGTAACTCTTGCTTAAAATTGTCCTAATAACTCAGAGGAACCAAAATACACCATTGTGGACCCCACACACTTCCATTTTAGCTTAATTCCCTTCTTGGTCAAAGAAAGTCAACTGTTTGCACTAATAAGCACTCAAAGTGCTTATTTTTTATTTCCATATTAGTTGTTTTTACAAAATTTTCATATTTTAAGTATTTTAATAGTTTTGTAAAAGAAAAAACAGAAAAAGCCAAACTTAATTATAGTGATAGCTTCTATTTAATAATACTAGTTCATATTTTAAGTATTTTATTAAATCTCTTTTATATTAAAGTACTTTTATAAATTTTTCCAGATTTTTCCTTTGTCATCTAGTGATATTTAGAATTAATACTAGTTTAATTAATTATTAATTAAGAATTAAGAATTAAATAGCATAATTATATTTTATAAAGTACCACCTAGTTTTTATAATTTTGCTAGCTTTTATATAAGGTAAAACATTTTTATAAATTTTTCCAGAATTTATACTATTCATTTTCTATTTTTTATAATATAATTAGTTTAATTGGTAATTAAGTAATAATTATAAAAATAATTAGTAATTTAGTTTAAAAATACATAAAACAAACTTTTTATAATTTTTTAGGATTCCTGTGATGGTTAATTAGATTTATAAAAATCTTCTTAATTATCTAAGTCCTTTTAGTATTTTTAATAATTAAATCAATATAATTAGTTAAATAATAATTAAATAATAATTAATTAATAATAATTAGATGAATAGTGTGAAAAATATAATTTTAGTTTTAAAATAAGTTTTATAATATTTTAGACTTTTATAAATTTTAATTTTATTTTTCAAAGACTTATTTTACATTTTCAAAGACTTTTATAAATTTTAATTTTATTAAATAAATAATAATTAATTAAATAAATTAGTAATTATAAAATAAATATTTTAAGTTTATTTAATTTGCATTTAAGCCCCTAAGGCATACAAATTCCTACTATAGTTAAAATTGTTTTTGTTGTTTACGTTTAAATATTAAACGTATACGTTTTCCAGTACCTTTACATTTGTGCTTATCTGATTTCATGTATTAGTTGATCTAGCTTATCAAAGCTATTTGGACTTATATTTCAGTAGTACAATCACTTGAACCCTTTTTCTGTTCAAATCACCTGATCTCGAAGTCATTTTATTTCAGATTTCATGCCTCGTTGGGATTTAACGATCCGGGGAAACACTACACTCCACGGAGTATTGGTTTAGACTGTTTGACTTGTTGACCATTACTTGGTTAATATTTTCTTACTGTTTGAGGCCAATCAATGAGTTTTTAGGACTCATAAACAGCTCATCCTAGCTCACTAGCTAGTAGTGAAACTGTTGTTTTTTAAAGAAAAAAATAAGATTCATTCTCAGTCAATAGAAGTCAAAGGAGGTGAACTATTGGTTGTTGTGGTAATTTTGGATAAGTTTGGACAGAAATGGATGGTCCTTGCCTATCCTAGAGATAGGCTAGCTCAGGGAACTCCCTCTGTTCTGCTGAGGGAGATGATTTGGTAAATCTTTTTTGTAGCTTTGAATTTATAGTATCTGTTTTTGAATTCTGTAATTGCTTTACTAGTTCTGTTTCATTATTTGATATTGTTGCGTAGTAATAGTATTGATATAGTTGAGCTTGTTTGATTACTGTTTGATCATAATTGATTGCATCTGTGTGAGAATTGTTGATTTAGTAGATCTGAATTACTAGTAGTTGTAGAGTATTTGTCTTATTGTGGATCTGATTTGTTGCATATCTGATTGATCCTGTGGTTTTTGGTTGATTGAATGAGTTTTATATAGTGTTATGTTAACTGATTTGGTTCTGAGTTTCAGTGATTTGTGGATAGAATAATAGATTCAGTGTTTCATATAATTGGCAAAAATATAAGGGAGTGTTTGGAACTGAGCATTGTTGAGGCTAGATGTTGCTGAAATTCTAGTTTTATTGCATCCTTAGGTTCCAATTGAGTAATTTTGGACATCTAAATAAATAAAATAGTAGGATAGTTTAGAAATTAGTCAAAGTTAGAGGTAAGTTTCATTAATTGCTAGTGTAATTGAAGACAGTTAGTGAATTTGAAATATTAGGTGCAATTTAGTTTAAGTTTGTGTAATTCAGTATAATTGTAGTGAAATAATACATGTAGGATAAGTAGTAATAAGTTGAATTTGAAATAAGTCAAAGTAATTTTGCATTCAAATAGTCAACTGTTGCATTGTTAACTAGTTCATAGGCTGCTGAATTTGGTTGGATTAATAGTAGTATATAGTTGTTTCTGGTTGAGATATTAGTTGTATTAGATAATCAGTTGTACTATTGTGATTTTGCCCCATTTAGTTTGGACATTTGAGCTTATTTGAAGTGCTTAATGCATCTGTGAAATTGATCCATTGAGACAGAGTATCTGTTTGATCATTGAGGCCTGCCATTGTGATTTGAGCTTGTTCTTGTGTTCATATGAGTTTTTTGAGATCATTAGAGGTTGTTTTAGTGTTATGCATGATCTGCTTATTGTGGTTTTAGCTGATTGTGATTCTGCTTATATCATTTGGCTTATTCATTTAGCTTTTAGTTCTTATTGTGATTCTAATTGCTACCTTTGATCTATAATTGATTTTTCTGAGCATATTTTATCATCATAAGTCTGTGTTCTAAGTTTCATATAGATTAGGTTCACAAGTGCTTAATAATAAGCACTTGTGAATAAACAGTTTGGCCAAATAAGCAGTTTTACTATTCATTTTCACTTCAAAATTTTTCTCCAAGTTATTTTTATTATTTTTGATTTTTTGGAATTTTTTCAAATTTTTCTAAGTAGATTTGGTATTTTTCTTAATTTTTCTTTGATTTTATTCATTTTTAAATAGTTTTTAATAAATAAAAATCCATAAAAATTCAAAAAAAGCTGTGAAAAATACAAAAATATTTTAGGAAATTCTTTTATAATATTCTAGATTTTTCATAAATTAATTTTCATTTTTCCTTTTTATTTTTCTATTTTCTTCTATTTTTAATTCATTTAAAAATACAAAAACCAAAATAAATTCATAGAAAATAAAGGAAAAGTCAAAAAAATAATTTTCTTTTTCTAGAAATTCATTTTATTAGTTTAAGATTTTTAGAAAATAATTTCACGTTTGTTGGATAATTTTTCAATTAAAGTTACGTTTTAATAAACGCGTTTGCATTTCCGTTTTTACGTTTTAAACTTAGTGCATATATAGCTTGTACTTCTTGCATAATTCATCATTGTTTGTTATAACTTGAATTTCTTGACCACTATTTTCATTTTCATCACTTTTCAATTCACGATTTACACGAATCAATATTCTTGATTCCATTCACCTTCACTCGGAAACGACTCGGGTGATCCGTATTTTGTGCAGATCATTTCGATACTATACTACTATACTATAATAAGTTGATTTTCACACAATTAGTTTACTTTCTTGTTCGTGAAGAAGTTTTAGGACTACATTAAGCATGATATCCAATCTTTCGTGGTTTTATTTATTTTATTTTTTTTTTTAAAATTCCAACAAGCTTCCTCAAGGTACTAATTATGCTTTCATCACCTTAATTCCTAAGGTGCCTAATCCTTTATACATTAAGGACTATAGACCTATATCTTTAATTGGCATCCAATATAAGATCGTCGCTAAAATTCTTGCTAACCGATTGTCCAATGTTATTGATTTAATTGTTAGCCAAGAGCAATCGACTTTTATCTTAGGTCATCAAGTTCTTGATGGCCCTATTATTCTTAGCAAAATTATTGATTGGTATAAGAAGCAGAACAAGAAGCTTTTGTTATTTAAAGTTGATTTTGTAAAGGCTTTTGATTCGGTTAGTTGGAGATATTTGGGTCACGTCATGTGCATGCTGGGTTTTGGAGTTAAATGGCGTAATTGGATTAAAACTTTTCTTTATTCAGCTAAGACTACCATTCTCTTAAATGGGATCCCTAGTACGAAGTTTTCGTTAACATATTGCTCTAAGAGATGTTATGGCTGCAAATTTATTTCACTGTGTAAAGCTAGGTTCTTCTAAGTTTTGATTGTCCCATTTATTCTATGCCGATGATGTTATTATTTTTTCCAAATGGGATCATAGAGATATGGAAAATATCATTCGTGTGTGATGCGTGTGTAAATCGTTATAGGTATAGATTATTCTTTATCATGTTTTAAATTTATATTTAGCTGACTTAACCTATAACACACACTAACGAGCAGTATACCCGATCAATGTAGCTAGTTGGTAAATAGAGTGTCGATCACTAGAGTGGAACGTTAACACCTAGAATGTCTATCAGTATTTCAATTCCTAAGTTAGTTTTACAACCTAATCTAATGCAAGGGTTCAGTCTAAGAGACTGGGACGAATTGAGTTGATTAATAAAACAATAAAACTCATGAGATAGAATACAACGAATGGCGAACACGTACACAGATAGATAACATATACAGATAAGAAGCCTGACGAATGATTAAGTAGTTTGTCACTTGTTTTATTGCTAGTTTTATATGATGAGTGTCGTAATCTATTCTCTCTCGTTGGTATCTTAATTATAGGCGACTAAACTCTTAATGATTACTTATGTCTATATTATTTAACCTTTTTTAAGGGCTTACACTAACTTATAATGCTAGTGAAGTAATCGTGGGAAGGGTATGGCAGCCCAAGCAAGACACAGCTAAACACAGAGGTAATCAAAGCACATATAACAAGAACCAAATAAACTGATAATCAATACGAAAGCAATATAAAGGTGAGCAATATGGCGGTCACAAGCCCAACAATCCTGATATATTATAGTGTACTATTTCAATAAAACAAAACTACTCAATTGAATTAAAACACTAGCATGACCTACTTACTGCTCTGAGATCTTCAATTGGGTGTTTCTTGTGTTGCCTTTTCGTTGTTATTCTTCTCCCTAGGGTTTATGTTGCAGCTTCTGTACCTTTTGGCACACGAAGTTCGGCTGTCTAATTGGGTAGTGTTTGTCTGAGGGTTCGATACGTTGCATGTACTTAACTTCGCGTGGGGTCCAAGATTATTATAGTCTGGAATATTTGTACACCGCCTTCAGATGCGGCGCATGTCCTTCAGTATCTTGGATAATCTTTGGTGAAGTCTTGAGAGTGATGCACCATATGTTCGGAATGTAATGCGGCGTATCTGGAGTAGATAAGTAAGCTCTTCTCCGTTGACCAAGGTTTCATATGCGGCGCATTCTTCAAAGTTAGGCAATGGTCTTCGAATTCATCTAAGTATGATCATACAGCGTATCTGTCTAAAATGATACGGCGTATCTGATGAGGCAAAAAATGAACCATTTTTAGGGGGTCATTTAAGCCCGGAATTGAATTTATTTGATCAAATATTACCCTAAATCGTTCCTTTTGTGATTTTAGGTACTTTAGGAGTGAATTCTGGAAAATGAAGCATTTTGGACGTTTTTGGAGCATAAAAGTGAAGAAAACGGCAAAGACTTAATTTTCCATGCTGGAAACAGTACCTGACGGCGTCAAGAAGGAAAATGTGACGGCGTCAGGAGTAAAATCCATGACGACCCAGAGAAAACCTGAAGGCGTCAAAAGAAGGGCGTCAAGAGTTATTTTGGTGATGGCCTGAAGATGGATTACACGTGACGGCTTCAAACCCAGATCTAGGCAGTCCGAGAACTTTATTGGCGGCGAGATGACGGCGTCAGACATTTACTCTTGACGCCGTCACCTCACAAAATCTATATATACTTTTCTATTTTTCATTCATTAAGAGAGGAACTTGTGTGGAGAATACTAGGGTCGAACCTAATAAACCCTAGGTCGTTTGTAACAGTATTTTCAAGGGTTTTCACCCCTTGAAACCTTTCATGTTCAATTAAGATAAGTCTTCTTTCAATTCATTCAATATGTCTATGTGTTGTTTGAATATATCTTATGCTTATCTTGATTATAACATGCTAGGCTAGATCTCTCATGTGTTTGCTTAGATGTAATGAAACCTAGATGTTAATTATAGGTTGATTGCTTGTTTATAGTTGTAATGGATGAATGATTTCAATGTTAGGCTTAAGAAAACTGGCAGATCTCCATTGTGTAACTTGCTTGAACGTCTTAAGAAACATGAACCGATGTGTACTAGGTTTTTATGGTTGTATTTAATGCATGAGCGAATTCTAGTGATCCCATGTTAGGAGCTTCTTAGCCGGCTCGACATAGGAGTGAAGTAGGAGCTTATAGGATTGGGGAAGTAAGTACGCCACCCCATGAATGGTATTAAGGAATACAATCCGTAATCCACGCAACTGTAACAAGTAATTAACCTGTAAAAGATATCTAGGGAGTAGTGAAATCTAAGTAAACACAATTCTCCCATATATTGCTCACACCACTAGTATAATTTAGTTTATTTTCATTTTTATTATTTTATTTTGATTGCATCTTAGTAATTGGGTTAGTTGATTAACAACTAATTCCGCCCACTCCTCTAAAAATCGAGATTTTACTTGCTTTTATAAAAACATAAAAATACAAAAAGAATCATCCCTCATCTCTAGACCTAGTCTTTAGGTTTTCTAATCCTAGCGACACTATTCCTAAGTTGAATGATCAATCTCCGGTACTTGTCACTATACTATACTACAACGATCAGGTACACTGCCTGGTGGGGGTTGTAAGCTTCTCGAGATCCCTCGAGAGGTAAAGCCTGGTGCAATTCTGACGCATCAAGTTTTTGGCGCCGCAGCCTGGGGAATAGTTATTGACTAGGTTAGAATTTTTTTTACTAGGTCTACTTGCTAGATTCCTTTCTATTAAGATTTTTATTTTTATTTTTAGGTTTTCTTTAGTCTATCTTTTCTTTGTGTCTTTGTTTGTAAAAACCTTTCCATTGATTATTCCATTAGCCATTATGGAGAACGCGAATCCACCATACTACCAACCACAAAATTCACCCACTCCAAATGACATCTTGATGTTTAAACAACATGAGGATGAACCTATCTATGATGCATGGGCTCGTTTTAAATATTTACTCAGAAAAGTCCCTCATCATAATTTCGATCTGTGGTCCCAAATTGAAATATTTTACCATCGTGTCGACCACTATACCAAAATGGACATTGACCATGCCGCAGATGGGGACCTTTGGGGATTAAGTGTTAATGAAGCATGGGAAACCACAGAGAATTGTGCCATACTTGCCAAAAAAATGGACAACCCAACAAACGTTGTTACGGATCAATTGATAGCAAGTTTAAGGGAACAAGCAAGAAGATTGTTTGGGGATAAGCGTATAGATGAGATAACTGGGTGCACGAAGTGGTTTGATTTCACCACAATACAAGCTGAACACATTGGTAATCTTGATAAGATGGAGGATAGAGTTGAAAATCTAAGCCCACCAAGTACCCCACAAGTCCTACCATCATTTGAGGCATACACACCGCCCGTGACTTATTCGGATGAAGTAGAAAAGACTTTAGGAATCCTAATTGAGGTAGAACTATTGAACCAAACACAACTAGAGGATATAGGTTTGAATACTTATAATGATAACCTTACTCTTAGTTCTAGGGAAGTTCCTAGTTTTGATGAACCGGAGCCTCAACCAAAACCGTTACCTAATCTTCCATCCTTGGATGTGAATTTAGGAATTGAGATAGGTTCCGATCCACCCATCAAACCATATAGTCCGGGTAGTCTTAGGATAAAGGTAGTGGACTCTAAGCCTTGTAGAGAGGAAGCCAATATAGGAGTGGAAAATGACCTTACATGCTTACATCACCCATATATGACTGATCACAAGAAACATTATGGGTTTAAACCGGGTTTATTAGGTCAAGATGGATCCCCAACTAGTAGTCTCTTGAAGTTGATATAAAATGATCCCTTTCTAGGAGAAAATCTTAATCCACCCATTAATCCGATTGAATTTGGTAAGGTTATGATGATAGGAGCACACCCCTTTGAGCATATAATTCATCCACCACACGTTCCTCACGAGGCATATTTCCACCCAAGGGTGTGTATCGCTACTTCCACCCGTACTTAATCCTAAGTGTAGGGAAAACCTCCCCTATTTCCGTTAAATAAGGGTAGAGTCAGGCTCGTGACTCGAACAAAAACAAGCGCTTCTTAGGAGGCAACCCATGTCTTGTGTGTTTTCATTTGTTTTATTTGTTTGATTGTTATTTGCTTCCGTATGCATGCTTTATTTTTATTGTTGGTAGATCATGTTTCAAACTAAATTGCGAAAATGCTTTATTTTGTCGTTTAACTTCGTCTTAACTTCATACAAAGGTATTTCGCAAAAGATAAGTGTAAGGGGAAACCCCAAATTTATTTCTAAGAACGAAATTGATCAGGATTCTCCACAATATTAAATGAACATGTGTATTAGTATTTGTTAGAGTCAGATGTTTGTATCGAGTCATAATGATGTTTTGCAGGATTTTCCAGGGAGTAGGACATAAGTTTTTCCAGAAATTTTCCAGAAACTTAACGTAAAGATTTTTGCAGGTCACTTCTGATGGTGTCAGGAATTATTTCCTGACGGCGTCATGTGTAAAATTCTGGAAATTTTGCTAGTTTTGTTTTTTTAACGGAGTCTTAAAGTTTTTGTTGAATCTTTAGTTTTATAATCTCCAGGAAATCTGCAAACATCATTCCACAAGCATTATATCTTATTTTGTTTTCTAGGATTTGTTAGCATATACAAATTGCCGCCGATTTTACGCGAGGTTGCCTTGTCTGTTTTCTCAGGTTTAACAGGTTATGTATGACAAGAAGATGATTTATATTCTGGAAGGGAAGCTTTGATTGTTCATTTTCTTGGAGGAAGATCTAACCTGGCTACCTTATTATCCATACCGAGCGAATCAGGGGAGTATTTGATTTCATTCTTTTACCTGTTATACTTTTACATTCTTTACTTGAACATTGGGGACAATGTTCATCCTAAGTGTAAGGGGAGGGTAAAATGATGATACCTTACAGATACACTTTCACTTGAGTTTGTTTGTTTGATAGTAGATATGTAATAAAACTATGAGAAATACTTGTTAGTGTAATTTTAGCGCCAAATTTAAAATTTTTTACAACATTTAAGAGTGAAACTTTAGCCATAGCAAGCGTCTCATGGATAGGAGATTGTATGACTAGCACAAAACCGTACCATTCAGAAAAAATTTCCACCCAAATATGTGAGGTTCGCCTTTAGATTTGATAGGAAAAGCTACTATTAGTGCTTATGAGTGTACCGGTAGCATTTAGATTCTAGAAATTGTGTTAGTGATGCATCCCGAGACCGCTAGTGAGACTGCATTCGTGTAGTAGGATTTACTACATGATAAGAGGCATTAGGATCACCCTTGTGTTAAACCCGTATCATAATTACTTGACCATTTAAGTCATATTACTTGGCTAGTTAAGTCAACTAATTTTTCCTACACCCTTAGCGTTGTACTCATTTTTAGTACACGAAACCCCTAGTACACCCCTCCGAGCCTATCTTTTCGTTTCTAACTTTAAGCATCTTACTTAAAGGAAGAATTTGTTACACCCCACTTAAATGTACAACCAAATCGCCTTAGCCTTCCGTGTATGCACTCATCTTTAGTGCATTATTGTTATTTGTTTAAACCCTTAGTTAATTATCTAATTGATTACATGGTTGCTAAGTCGAGTCATATCCTTGTACATATTGTTTTGGGACAATTGGGACTCATGGGTAAAGTACTAATGTTATGGAGTAATGGGGAAGAACATCATTTATTACCCCCATATGTACGTTAATCTTAAAAGTACTCCAAGTGTTTTGATTATCTTAACTCGAGTCATTAGATTAGTTTATTGTAAAGTATGTAAAAATTCAAGTGAAAGGGGAATGTTCATTCCCTATGATGTATTACTTTGGATGGTAGGGTAAGAGTGTATGCAAAAATAATAATAATAATAATAAAATAAAATAAAAAAATAGAAAAAGAAGAGAAAAAAAAACATACGGACTACCATCCCATTTCGTTCTATGTTCATTTTATGTTTTTGTTCTTTTTCATTTGTTAGCTTAAGTCGAGTCGAGTCTTGGCTTAGCAACGCCATATTGTACATGTAATTAACCAAGATGATTAACTCGCCACCAGTAAAGACTGCCTATATCCAACAAAACCGTGTATTCCATATCCCTACACCTAACGTTACAACCCTTTAAAAAGACCTCTTTGATAGTTTATCCTAGGTGCTTACACCATGTGGTGGAGGTTTGATCCTTTCCCAAGCCTATGGTAATTTATTTTGCTATGACAGGTAGTGAGAGATGTTTTCCATTTCCATATTGTGATATTACTTTATTACACCCGAGAGATGTGAGTATCTAAACACTATTTGTGAGGTGCTAGTGTATGACCTCCGTGCTTGTCATTGGTCTTTAGTGGAATGATTATTTGTTGTAATTACTTTTATATTAGTGTTAAACGACCCCTAACTTGTATTTTGATTAGAATAAAAGCGCATTTGCTTGAGGACAAGCAAATCTCAAGTGTAAGGGTATATGATGAGGCGAAAAATGAACCGTTTTTAGGGGGTCATTTAAGCCCGAAATTGAATTTATTTGATCAAATATTACCCTAAATCGTTCCTTTTGTGATTTTAGGTACTTTGGGAGTGAATTCTGGAGAAGGAAGCATTTTGGACGTTTTTGGAGCATAAAAGTGAAGAAAACGGCAAAGACTTAATTTTCCATGCTGGAAACAGTACCTGACGGCGTCAAGAAGGAAAATGTGACGGCGTCAGGAGTAAGATCCATGACGACCCAGAGAAAACCTGAAGGCGTCAGAAGAAGGGCGTCAAGAGTTATTTTGGTGACGGCCTGAAGATGGATTACACGTAACGGCTTCAAACCCAGATCTAGGCAGTCCGAGAACTTTATTGGCGGCGAGATGACGGCGTCAGACATTTACTCTTGACGCCGTCACCTCACAAAATCTATATATACTTTTCTATTTTTCATTCATTAAGAGAGGAACTTGTGTGGAGAATACTAGGGTCGAACCTAATAAACCCAAGGTCGTTTGTAACAGTATTTTCAAGGGTTTTCACCCCTTGAAACCTTTCATGTTCAATTAAGATAAGTCTTCTTTCAATTCATTCAATATGTCTATGTGTTGTTTGAATATATCTTATGCTTATCTTGATTATAACATGCTAGGCTAGATCTCTCATGTGTTTGCTTAGATGTAATGAAACCTAGATGTTAATTATAGGTTGATTGCTTGTTTATAGTTGTAATGGATGAATGATTTCAATGTTAGGCTTAAGAAAACTGGCAGATCTCCATTGTGTAACTTGCTTGAACGTCTTAAGAAACATGAACCGATGTGTACTAGGTTTTTATGGTTGTATTTAATGCATGAGCGAATTCTAGTGATCCCATGTTAGGAGCTTCTTAGCCGGCTCGACATAGGAGTGAAGTAGGAGCTTATTGGTTTGGGGAAGTAAGTACGCCACCCCATGAATGGTATTAAGGAATACGATCCGTCATCCACGCAACTGTAACAAGTAATTAACCTGTAAAAGATATCTAGGGAGTAGTGAAATCTAAGTAAACACAATTCTCCCATATATTGCTCACACCACTAGTATAATTGGGTTAGTTGATTTTGAATGCATCTTAGTAATTGAGTTAGTTGATTAGCAACTAATTTCGCCCACTCCTCTAAAAACCGTGATTTTACTTGCTTTTATAAAAACATAAAAATACAAAAAGAATCATCCCTCATCTCTAGACCTAGTCTTTATGTTTTCTAATCCTAGCGACATTATTCCTAAGTTGAACGATCAATCCCCCGGTACTTGTCACTATACTATACTACAACGATCAGGTACACTGCCTAGTGGGGGTTGTAAGTTTCTCGAGATCCCTCGAGAGGTAAAGCCTGGTGCAATTCCCACGCATCAGTATCTCCTTCAATTCAGTATACTTTTTCCAACTTGATCCTTTAGCTTCATATTTCGTCCAAAATCATTAACTTCCATCAAATGCTTGTTTTTAACTGAGAATTAGAAAAGTAAACAATTAAGTATCAATTCTCATAGATAATATAATAAAACAAGTCAAATGTATAGGACAAATGATGACGATAATATGTACTTATTTGATGTCATCAATGTGCTCCATGTTTTTATATGGCTTTTGGTCTCAAGATCAACATCAATAAATCCAACTTATTTGGGGTGGGTGTTTAGATACGTGGGAATTGCACCCTCGCAATAGGATTTACCTCTCAAGGGATCTCGAGAAGCTTACAACCCCCAACAGGCAGTGTACCTGATCGTTGTAGTATACTATAGTGACAAGTACCGAGGGATTGATCGTTCAACTCAGGAATAGTGTCGCTAGGATTAGAAAGCCTCCTAAACTAGGTCTAGAGGTGAGGGATGATTCTTTTTTGTATTTTTAAATTTTATGAAAGCAAGTAAAATCTCGGGTTTTGAAGGAGTGGGCGGAATTAGTTGCTAGCCAACTAACCCAATTTATCTAAAGATGCAATCAAAATAAAATAACAAAAATGAAAATGAAACTATTGAACTAATGTTGTGGAAACAATAATGAGGAAAGTTGTGTTTACTTAGATTTCATTACTCCCTAGATATCTTTTACAGGTTGATTAATTTGTTACAATTGCATGGATGACGGGTCATATTCCTTAATACTAGTCGTAGGGCCGTGTACAATATTCCCTAACTCTATAGGATCCTACTTCACTCCTATGTCGAGCCGTTAGAAGCTCCTAACATGGGATCATTAGCATTCTCCTATGCATTAAATACAACCAAAAATCATAGTACACCTCCGATCATGTTTCTTAAGACGTTCAAGCAAGTTACCAATGGAAGTCTGCCAGTTTTCTTAAGCCTAACATCGAATACAATCATCCGTAACAATTACAAACAAATAATCAACCCATAATTAACATCTAGGTTTCACTACATCTAAGCAAACACAAGAAAGATCTAGCCTAGCATGTTAAAGAGAAGAAAAGCGTAAGATATAATCACACAACATGTAGACATATTGAATGATTTGAATGAATACTTATCTTCAATTGAACATGGAAGAATCAAGGGGCTGGAACCCATGAAATACTGATAAAATTCGGACTAGGGTTTATTCCCTCAAAGTTGCACACTAATGAATGAAATTTGGAAAACTATATATAGATTATACATCTTGACGGCGTCATGTGTTGGATCGTGACGCCGTCAACTCGCCGCCTTGATAAAATCGTATTGCCTAGATTTGTTTGTGACGCCGTCATGTGGAGAATTGCTCTGGGCCGTCACGTGTAGTTGGACCCTGACGGCCTTGGTGACGCCGTCAGGTCCTAAGCTTAAAAATACTCTGGATCGTCACATGTATTTTCCACTTCCACTTCTTTTGTAACTCTTGACGCCGTCCTGTACAAAGGCTTGACGCCGTCAGGTACTGTTCCCAGCAAGGAAATTTGAGACTTTGCCGTTTTCTTCTTTTTTGCTCCAAAAACGTCCAAAATGCTTCCTTTTCCAGATTTCTCTCCAAAAGTACCTAAAATGACAAAAGGAACGATTTAGGGCAATAATTGATCAAATAATCTCGAATTCGGGCTTAAATGACCCCTTAAAAGCGGTACACTTTTCGCCTCATCAAATACCCTTACACTTGAGATTTGCTTGTCCTCAAGCAAATGCGTTTTTATTCTAATCAAAATACAATTTAGGGGTCATTTAACACTAATATAAAAGTAATTACAACAAATAATCGTTCCACTAAAAACCAAAAGCAAGCATGGAGGTCATACACTAGCACCTCACAAATAGTGTTAAGATACTCACATCTCTCGGGTGTAATAAAGTACATATCACAATATGGAAATGAAAAACATCTCTCACTACCTGTCATAGCAAATAGATTACCATAGGCTTGGGAAAGGATCAAACCTCCACCACTTGGCGTAAGCATCAAGGATAAACTATCAAAGAGGTCTTTTAGAGGGTTATAACGTTAGGCGTAGGGATATGGATAACACGGTTTTGTTGGATAAAGGCAATATTTACTGGTGGCGAGTTAATCATCTTGGTTAATTACATGTACATTATGGCGTTGCTAAGCCAAGACTCGACTAGACTTAAGCAAATAAATCAAAAATAACAAAAACATAAAATAAACATGGAATGAAACGGGATGGTAGTTCGTATGTTTTTCTCTTTTCCTTTTTTTTTTTTTTTTTTTTTTTTTTTTTTTGCATACACTCTTACCATACCATCCAAAATAATAAATCATATGGAATGTACATTCCAATAATCTAATCTAATGACTCGAATCAAGATAATTAAAACACTTGGAGTACTTTTAAATATTAACGCACATATGGGGGTAATGTATGATGTTCTTCCCAATTACTCCACAACACAAGTACTTTACCCATGAGTCTCAATCGTCCCAAAACAATATGTACAAGATATGACTCAACTTAGCAACCATGTAATCAATTAGATAATTAACTAAGGGTTTAAACAAATAACAATAATGCACTAAAGATGAGTGCATACACGAAAGGCTAAGGCGATTTGGGTGTACATTTGGGTGGGTTGTAACAAATTCTTCCTTTAGGTAAGATGCTTAAAGTTAGAAACGAAAAGATACGCTCGGAGGGGTGTACTAGGGGTATCGTGTACTAAAAATGAGTACAACGCTAAGGTGTGGGAAAAATTAATTGACTTTACTAGTCAAGTAATATGACTTACATGGTCAAGTAATTATGATACGGGTTTAACACAAGGGTGATCCTACTACACGAATGTAGTCTCACTAGCGGTCTCGGGATGCATCACTAACGCAAGTTCTAGAATCTAAATGCTACCGGTATACTCATAATCACTAATAATGAATGCTTTTCCTATCAAATCTAAATGGGAGCCTCACATATTTGGGTGGAAAATTTTTCTGAATTGTACGGTTTTGTGCTAGTCATATAACCCCTATCCATGAGACGCTTGTTAAGGCTAAAGTTTCACTCCTAAATGTTGTAAAAAAATTTAAATTTGGCGCTAAAATTGCACTAACAAGTATTTCTCTTAGTTTTATGATGCGTGGGGATTGCACCAAGCTTTACCTCTCGAGGGATCTCGAGAAGCTTACAACCCCCACCAGGCAGTGTACCTGATCGATGTAGTATAGTATAGTGACAAGTACCGAGGGATTGATCGTTCAGCTAGGAATAGTGTCGCTAGGATTAGAAAACCTAAAGACTAGGTCTAGAGATGAGGGATGATTCTTTTTGTATTTTTATATTTTTATGAAAGCAAGTAAAAATCTCGGGTTTGAAGGAGTTGGGTGGAATTAGTTGCTAGTCAACTAACCCAATACTAAGATGCAATCAAATTAAAATACTAAAATGAAAATAAACTAAATTATACTAAGGTTGTGAGCAATATGTGGGAGAATTGTGTTTACTTAGATTTCACTACTCCCTAGATATCTTTTACACGTTAATTACTTGTTATAGTTGCGTGAATGACGGATTGTATTCCTTAATACCATTCATGGAGTGGCGTACTTACTTCCTCAATCCTATGAGCGCCTACTTCACTCCTATGTTAAGCCGGCTAAGAAGCTCCTAACATGGGATCACTAGAATTTGCTCATGCATTAAATACAACCAATAAAACCTAGTACACATCGGTTCATGTTTCCTAAGACGTTCAAGCATGTTACACAATGGAGATCTGCCAGTTTTCTTAAGCCTAACATTGAAATCATTCATCCAATACAACCATAAACAAGTAATCAACACATAATTAACATCTAGGTTTCATTACATCTAAGCAAACACAAGATAGATCTAGCCTAGCATGTTGGAATCAAGACAAGTAAAAGATATATTCAACCAACACATAGACATATTGATTGAATTAAGAGAAGACTTATCTCAATAGAACATGAAAGGATTCAAGGGGTGAAAACCCTTGAAAGTACTGTAAAATATGACCTAGGGTTTACAAAGTTCGGCCCTAGTTTTCTCCACACAAGTTCCTTCTTTATGAATGAAAAATAGAAAACTATATATAGAGTTTGATAGGTGATGGCGTCAAGAACAAATGTCTGACGCCATCATCTCGCCGCCAAATAGTTCCTCGGACTGCCTAGATCTGGGTCTGACACCGTCATGTATTCCCGTTGTGCAGGCCGTCACCAATTTAACTCTTGACGCCCTTGTTGTGACGCCTTCAGGTTTGCACTGGGTCGTCATGGTTTTAACTCTTGACGCCATCAGGATCTTCCTCTTGACGCCATCAGGTACTGTTCTCAGAATGGAAAATTAAGACTTTGCCATTTTCTTCACTTTTATGCTCCAAAAACGTCCGAATTGCTTCCTTTTCCAGAATTCACTCCCAAAGTACCTAAAATCACAAATGGAACGATTTAGGGTAATATTTGATCAAATAAATTCAATTATGGGTTTAAATGACCCCCTAAAAGTGGTTCATTTTTCGCCTCATCATATACCCTTACACTTGAGATTTGCTTGTCCTCAAGCAAATGCGCTTTTATTCTAATCAAAATACAAGTTAGGGGTCATTTAACACTAATATAAAAGTAATTACAACAAATAATCGTTCCACTAAAGACCAAAGACAAGCACGGAGGTCATACACTAGCACCTCACAAATAGTGTTTAGATACTCACATCTCTCGGGTGTAATAAAGTAATATCACAATATGGAAATGGAAAACATCTCTCACTACCTGTCATAGCAAAATAGATTACCATAGGCTTGGGAAAGGATCAAACCTCCACCACATGGCGTAAGCACCTAGGATAAACTATCAAAGCGGTCTTTTAAAAGGGTTGTAACGTTAGGTGTAGGGATATGGAATACACGGTTTTGTTGGATATAGGCAGTCTTTACTGGTGGCAAGTTAACAATCTTGGTTAATTACATGTGCAATATGGCGTTGCTAAGCCAAGACTAGACTCGACTTAAGCTAATAAATGAAAAATAACAAAAACATAAAATAAACATAGAATGAAAAGGGATGGTAGTCCGTATGTTTTTTTTCTTTTTCTTTTTCTATATATTTTTTTTTCTTGATTTTTTCGATTTTTTTTTTCTTGAATATTCCCCTTACACTTGGAGTACTTTTAAGATTAACGCACATACGGGGGTAATAATATGATGTTCTTCCCCATTACTCCATAAATAAGTACTTTACCCATGAGTCCCAATCGTCCCAAAACAATATGTACAAGGATATGACTCGACTTAGCAACCATGTAATCAATTAGATAATTAACTTAGGGTTTAACAAATAACAATAATGCACTAAAGATGAGTGCATACACAGAAGGCTAAGGCGATTTGGGTGTACATTTAAATGGGGTGTAACAAATTCTTCCTTTAAGTAAAATGCTTAAAGTTAGAAATGAAAAGATAGGCTCGGAGGGGTGTACTAGGGGTTTCGTGTACTAAAAATGAGTACAACGCTAAGGTGTGGGAACAATTAATTGACTTAACTAGCCAAGTAATATGACTTAAGTGGTCAAGTAATTATGATACAGGTTTAACACAAGGGTGATCCTAATGTCTCTTATCATGTAGTAGATCCTACTACACGAATGTAGTCTCACTAGCGGTCTTGGGATGCATCACTAATGCAAGTTCTAGAATCTAAATGCTACCGGTACACTCATAAGAAATAATAGTAAATGCTTTTCCTATCAAATCTAAAGGCGAACCTCACATATTTGGGTGGAAAATTTTTCTGAATGGTACGGTTTTGTGCTAGTCATACAATCTCCTATCCATGAGATGCTTGCTATGGCTAAAGTTTCACTCCTAAATGTTGTAAAAAAATTTAAATTTGGCGCTAAAATTGCACTAACAAGTATTTCTCATAGTTTTATTACACATCTACTATTAAACAAACAAACTCAAGCGAAAGTGTATCTGTAAGGTATCATCATTTTACCCTCCCCTTACACTTAGGATGAACATTGTCCCCAATGTTCAAGTAAAGAATGTAAAAGTGAAATAAGTAAAACAAATGAAATCAAATACTCCCCTGATTCGCTCGGTATGGATAATAAGGTGGCCAGGTTAGATCTTCCTCCAAGAAAATGAACAATCAAAGCTTCCCTTCCAGAATATAAATCATCTTCTTGTCATACATAACCTGTAAAACCTGAGAAAATAGACAAGGCAACTTTGCATAAAATCGGCGGCAATCTACATATGCTAATAAATCCTAGAAAACAAAATAAGATATAATGCTTGTGGAATGATGTTTGCAGATTTCCTGGAGATTATAAAACTGATAATTCAACAAAAACTTTTAAGACTCCGTTAGATAAACAAAACTGGTAAAATTTCCAGATTTTTACACGTGACGCCGTCAAGAGTAAACTCGTGACACCGTCAGAAGTGACCTGTAGAAATTCTTATGTTAAGTTTCCGGAAAATCTCTGGAAAAACTTCGTCCTACTTCCTGGAAAATCCTGCAAAACATTATTATGACTCGATACAAGCATTTGACTCTAACAAATATGAATATACATGTTCACTTAATATTGTGGAGAATCATGATCGGTTTTTGTTTATTAAAAACATATTTGGGGTTTCCCCTTACACTTATCTTTTGCAAAAATACCTTTGGATGAAGTTAAGACTAGGCCAAACAACAAAGTAAAGTATTTCCACTATTTTAGTTTTGAAACATGATCTACCAACAATAAAAATAAAGCATGCATAAGGAAGCAAATAACAAACAAACAAAAATAAAAATCACACAAAACATGGGTTGCCTCCCAAGAAGCGCTTTTCTTTATTTACGAGTCTTGTAGCTAGACTCAAGGTCATGGGTTACTACGTGACCTCATCGTTGGTTCCACTCTCTAGGTCGTCTCCTATACCGGTATCGCTTTCATAGTGCAGGTATTTCGGGTCTTCGAACTCAAAGACATCTTTTCGATACTTAGACCCAAGTTTACTAACATCCTTAAAGAATCCACATGATAAATCAGAAGTGTTCTTACATCCTCTCCGAACATCTTTATCACACAAAATAAGTTGAGAACTTATACTATCAAGCCCGTCACAATCGATTTCCTTGAGATCTTTTCTCTTGTACGGCGTTTGGTATGAAACCCTCCTAATTCCATCAGCGAAGGTCATGATTCCGTTCCGGTCATCAACTATTAAATTAGTGATTTCACAAAAGGGTGCTCCGAAAACAACTTGTGAAAACCTTGGGTCGACATAGTCTTCGATGTTGTCCACGATTGTAAATTCCATAGTGAATGCCATATTTCCTACAAATACCTGGATTTCATGATCTCTACCAACCACATTCTCTCCCTTGTAAATCATTCCCCATCTGCAGATATTGTTATAATGAAATAGGGACATAAAATTCTTAGGCAGGAATACATTAATGTAGACATTATTGAAATACTTATGACCGATCATGCAGGGGATTTTGAGATTGTTCGGATCACGTCGCCTTATTCTCCCCAATCCTCCATCCCTTGATCCATATAGGTTCCCTTCAAGGGAAGGACGGTACTCGTACACCTCCTCATTACCCCTATGAAAAATTACCTTCTTGACACCATTGGTGAACAATGAACTGCCATCCTTCTCATCAAGGATTACTCCCGATTCATTGATAAATGGTTTCCATAGAACAAGGTTGGTTAATGTTAGATTAGTGACAGGGTCTATGTCATCGACCACAGTGAGGTCAATGTTGTAGACAAGTTCTCCAATCATGATTGATAAATCTTTTATTACCCTTGCGTTATTGACTTTCTCATACACGATGCGTTCAGGGAAGGCTTCGTGGTATAGGAAAGAGGGGATTATGTTTATGGGGAGGCTAGGATCTATATAACTATCGGTTAAGAGCTTCTTCCTAATAGTGCAGGAAATCTTGAAAACTTTAGAGTCGCTTTCCTCAGTCCAAACACTACTCCCACTAGTAATATCCTCCATTTTTCTCTCGGGTTCCTCTATAATAGATTTACTCGAAATGGTTGGATTTCTCGTATGCACTTTCGATCCCTCTTTCACCTCATCTGATTTGCTAGACTCTTATGTGGCGGAGTGCTCGAATGAGTTGGTAGGGCCCTTGGCCAATTCATGGTCCAACCTCGAGGTTCCACCTTTAGTTGTATGACCCAAACTTCCCGTTTGTTGTTGGTTCAGGTTAGGTGTAGAAGCAGATATCATGGTGATGGTATTTACGAAATGGATCGGTCCTAGGGGGTTGACAGGGTCTTTTACTTTTGGTGATAGATGTTTAAATAGCTTACTAGGACTTTTTATTTTCACATGAGAAGTTGGCTAATTTATGATGGTGACAGATTTGACCTCTCCAGCTTGAATCGGTTTATTAACAACGTGCTCTTTGATAGCAGTTAACAGATTACAAATCTTGTTATTCATATCAGCTTGTTGTTGTCTAAATTTAGCCTCGAGAGTAGAGAGCTGTAATTCTTGAGATAGAATGAACTTTCGCAAGGCATCTTCACAGCTTTGCCTAGGAGTGCTCTGTGATGGAAAATGCTCGGACCATTCGAGTGGGGAGGAGTCATTAAAGGATACGCTCCGCGTTTGGTACCCTCTGAAATTAGGTTTATCCTTCCATGCCTCATAAGCCTCGTCAAAGTTTCGAGGGCCTCGAGCAACGTGTGACGATGTGAATTCGTTATAGGCGCGTTTTGGAAGCTCCATGCAGTTATGAGTTTCGTGAGGGCCATTACACAATTTACATGCAGAAGCGATTCTGCTCACTTGGCTTGAATGCTTTTGAACTTCGAAAGATTTCATGAGAGACTTGACTCGACCTTCAAGTTCCATGATCCTACGGTCGGGAGTGCTAGACTTGTTCGAAGGCAAAGATATTGCCTTGACCGTTTTGTTCAAATCACGAGGATCGTTCCAACTTTCGTTGTCATAGAGAGCAAGATCTTCTATGAGTTCCCATGACTGTTCCGCACTTAGATCACGTAGCTTACCACCGGACGATTGGTCAATGGCTTGCCTTGTGGAGAGATCGATATGGTCATAGAAGATTTGGACTTGGAGCCAAAGATCAATGCCATGATGAGGGACTTTTTGGAGTAAGTCCTTGAATCGAGTCCATGCTTCATATAGAGTTTCACCTTGACGTTGTTGGAACATCAAGATATCATTTCTAAGCTTGGTAGTTCTCCCCGGTGGGAAAATTGAGCAAGGAAACGAGTGGTGAGATCATCCCATGAGGTGATGGATCCCGCGGGTAAACGTTCAAGCCATTGACTAGCTTGATCACGTAGAGAGAATTGGAATAGGCGTAATCGGGTTGACTCTCTAGTTGTAACATCAAGGTCTATAGAATCTACGATTTTAAGGAAGTCTTTGAGATGTTGGTTTGGATCTTCGGAACGAAGTCCATGGAATGCACATCCGCTTTGCACCAACCGGATGGTGTCGGATCGCAAGGGGGTCACATTGTCTCCTTGGGTGAGCTCAATGGTGTTTCGGTAGCCTTGGTGGCTAGGTCGGGAATACTCTCCAAAGGTTCGGGGCCTAAGAGGTTCTAGTGGTGGGTTCTGTTATGGTGGGATGACGGGTTCAAAGATGTTCCCATCGTCCATGATGTCGGGTGGTGAAGAGTTACGAACAAAAACACGAAGAAATAAGATAGACTAAAGAGAACCTAAAAATAAAAATAAAATCTTACTAGAAAGGAATCTAGCAAGTAGACCTAATAAAAAGAGATTCTAACCTAGACAATAACTATTCCCCGGCAGCAGCGCCAAAAACTTGATGCGTGGGGATTGCACCAAGCTTTACCTCTCGAGGGATCTCGAGAAGCTTACAACCCACACCAGGCAGTGTACCTGATCGATATAGTATAGTATAGTGACAAGTACCGGGGGATTGATTGTTCAGCTAGGAATAGTGTCGCTAGGATTAGAGAACCTAAAGACTAGGTCTAGAGATAAGGGATGATTCTTTTTGTATTTTTATATTTTTATGAAAGCAAGTAAAAATCTCGGGTTTGAAGGAGTTGGGCGGAATTAGTTGCTACTCAACTAACCCAATAATAAGATGCAATCAAATTAAAATACTAAAATGAAAATAAACTAAATTATACTAAGGTTGTGAGCAATATGTGGGAGAATTGTGTTTACTTAGATTTCACTACTCCCTAGATATCTTTTACACGTTAATTACTTGTTATAGTTGCGTGGATGACGGATTGTATTCCTTAATACCATTCATGGGGTGGCGTACTTACTTCCCCAATCCTATGAGCGCCTACTTCACTCCTATGTCGAGCCGGCTAAGAAGCTCCTAACATGGGATCATTAGAATTTTCTCATGCATTAAATACAACCAATAAAACCTAGTACACATCAGTTCATGTTTCCTAAGACGTTCAAGCATGTTACACAATGGAGATCTGCCAGTTTTCTTAAGCCTAACATTGAAATCATTCATCCAATACAACCATAAACAAGTAATCAACACATAATTAACATCTAGGTTTCATTACATCTAAGCAAACACAAGATAGATCTAGCCAAGCATGTTGGAATCAAGACAAGTAAAAGATATATTCAACCAACACATAGACATATTGATTGAATTAAGAGAAGACTTATCTCAATAGAACATGAAAGGATTCAAGGGGTGAAAACCCTTGAAAGTACTGTAAAATATGACCTAGGGTTTACAAAGTTCGGCCCTAGTTTTCTCCACACAAGTTCCTTCTTTATGAATGAAAAATAGAAAACTATATATAAAGTTTGATAGGTGAAGGCGTCAAGAACAAATGTCTGACGCCGTCATCTCGCCGCCAAATTAGAAAATCCTAGAAAACAAATTAAGATATAATGCTTGTGGAATGAATCTTTGCAAATTTCCTGGAGTTTATAAAACTAAAGAATTAACAAAAACTTTAAGACTCCGTTAGTAAAACAAAACTCGCAAAATTTCCAGAATTTTACATGTGATGCCGTCAGGAGTTAACTCCTGACGCCGTCAGAAGTGACCTGCAGAAATCTTTATGTTAAGTTTCCGGAAAATTTCTGGAAAAACTTATGTCCTACTTCCTGGAAAATCCTGCAAAACATCATTATGACTCGATACAAGCATTTGACTCTAACAAATATTAATACACATGTTCATATAATATTGTGGCGAATCATGATCGATTTCGTTCTTAGAAACAAATTTGCGGTTTCCCCTTACACTTAGCTTTTGCAAAATACCTTTATATGAAGTTAAGACAAAGTTAAACAACAAAATAAAGCATTTTCACAATTCAGTTTGAAACATGATCTACCAAAAATAAAAATAAAGCATGCATACGGAAACAAATAATCAATTAAACAAATAAACACACACAAAACATGGGTTGCCTCCCAAGAAGCGCTTTTCTTTATTTACGAGTCTTGTAGCTAGACTCAAGGTCTTGGGTTATTACGTGACCTCGCCATTGGTCTCATTCTCTAGGTAATCTCCAATCTTAGTTTTGTATTCCGGACCTAGTTGCAAACATTCCTTATAGAAACCAAGTATCCTACTCATGACATAATCTACTCCTCTACGTCTATCCTCATCATTCCTACAGTAAACCGCTTGCTTGTATTCCTTTTCTAGGTTTGATAAAAGACGGTATTGTTCAATCTTATAGGGCATTTGGTAAGTAATCTCATCGTTCTCATCTTTGAATCTAACTATTCCTAGGGATGGGTAATAATTCATCTTAGAGACCTCAACAAATGGTCTTCCGAACACTACTTGACTTAGGCATCCATCTATTACTGGACGAATATCCACTACAATCAAAAATTCGGTAACATAAGTGAAGTTTCCTACAAAGACATGTAATCCTTTCTCTCTTCCTACAAAGTTGCTCATCCGATTCGTGTTAGGCATCATCTTATATCCAAGTTGCTTCTTCATTACCCAATTATAATAGGTCCTAGTCATGATGTTTATAGGAGACCTAAGATCGATGTAAGCTTTCCACACATGCATATGCCCAATGTTGCATGGTATGTTGATGTTAGAGGGATCACCTACTTTAATAAGGGGTGAACCAAGGACGTAAGGTGTCTTAGGATCATCGAATAGATCCTTGTGATATTCCCGTTCTTCCTTGGTGGGTAACCTATCAATGTATTCTTCTACATTTTCTACTTCCTCTAACTTTTCTCCCTTAATATCCTCAACTTCCTTAATCTCATCCTTAGTCCCGGTTTCTATTCCAATTTCATCCTTGTCACTTTCTTCTACATTCTTATCTATTGGCTTAATGGTGACAACGTTGACAAAGTGGACGTGTTTGGATGATGAAGGGTCCTTAATTTGGATTCCGCTATTAGTGTCCCTAGTGTCCTTCCTAGGTGTAGTTAGCACTTGGTTGTTGAAGGCTTTAAACAAATTGTCAATCTTATTGGTCATCTCCGTTTGTTGTTGGTTGAATTCGGTTTCAAACTTAGCTATGCGAGCTTCTTGAGATGCCATAAACTTGGACATCAACCCTTCAAGATTATTGGTACTACCATAGTTATTCGAAGGATTGTTGTTGAAAGTACGGTTAGAGGGTGGGCCGTTTGGTTGGTAATGATTAGGTAGATTGGAAGAATTGTTTGGGGCATGTTTTGGTTTTGTTTCCACCTAAGGTTCGGGTGATTTTTCCAAGAAGGGTTGTAGGAATCACCGTAAGGGTTTGGCTCGGGTTTGAAAGTGTACAACTTGTCTCCCGCTTCGTCGGTACGCGAGGATGCGTAAACCGCAAAAGCTTGTCCGGGGAGTTCCACGCAATCACGAGTGTCATGGGGACCACTACATAATTTGCATGAACAAGTGATTTTGTTCACTTGGCTTGAAGGCTTAGGAGCTTCGTAGGATTTCATGAGAAACTTGACTTGGTCCTCAAGTTCCATGATCCTACGGTCGGGAGTGCTAGAATTGTTCGAAGGCAAAGATATTGCCTTGACCGTTTTGTTCAAATCTCGCGGATCATTCCAACTTTCGTTGTCATAAAGAGCAAGATCTTCTATGAGTTCCCATGATTCTTCCGCACTTAGATAACGTAGCTTCCCACCGGCCGATTGGTCAATGGTTCGCCTTGTGGAGAGATCGATATGGTCATAGAAGATTTGGGCTTGGAGCCAAAGATCTATGCCATGATGAGGGACTTTTTGGAGTAAGTCCTTGAAACGAGTCCATGCTTCATATAGAGTTTCACCTTGACGTTGTTGGAACATCAAGATATCATTTCTAAGCTTGGTAGTTCTCCCCGGTGGGAAAAATTGAGCAAGGAAATGAGTGGTGAGATCATCCCATGAGGTGATGGATCCCGCGGGTAAACGTTCAAGCCATTTACTAGCTTGATCACGTAGAGAGAATTGGAATAGACGTAATCGGGTCGACTCTCTAGTTACAACATCAAGGTCTATGGAATCTACGATTTTAAGGAAATCCTTGAGATGTTGATTAGGATCTTCAGAACGAAGTCCATGGAATGCGCATCCGCTTTGCACCAACCGGATGGTGTCGGATCGCAAGGGGGACACATTGGCTCCTTAAGTGAGCTCAATAGTGTTTCGATAGCCTTGGTGGCTTGGACAGGAATACTCTCCTAATGTTCGGGGCCTAGGAGGTTGGTTTGCTAGTGGTGGGTTTTGTGGGTGGTTTTGTTATGGTGGGTTGATGGGCTCAAAGAGGTTACCACCTTCCATGATGTCGGATGGTAAAGGTTACGAACAAAGATACGAAGAAATAAGATAGACTAAAGAAAACCTAAAAATAAAAATAAAACCTTACTAGAAAGGAATCTAGCAAGTAGACCTAATAAAAAGAAATCCTAACCTAGAGAATAACTATTCCCCGGGCTGCGGTGCCAAAAACTTAATATGTGGGAATTGCACCCTCACAACAGGTTTTACCTCTCAAGGGATCTCAAGAAGCTTACAACCCCCACCAGGCAGTGTACCTGACCGTTGTAGTATAGTATAGTGACAAGTACCGGGGGATTGATCGTTCAACTCAGGAATAGTGTCGCTAGGATTAGAAAGCCTCCTAAACTAGGTATAGAGGTGAGGGATGATTCTTTTTTGTATTTTTATATTTTATGAAAGCAAGTAAAATCTCGAGTTTTGAATGAGTGGGCGGAATTAGTGGCTAGCCAACTAACCCAATTTATCTAAAGATGCAATAAAAATAAAATAACAAAAATGAAAATGAAACTATAGAACTAATGTGGTGGAAACAATAATGAGGAAAGTTGTGTTTACTTAGATTTCATTACTCCCTAGATATCTTTTACAGGTTGATTAATTTGTTACAATTGCATGGATGACGGGTCATATTCCTTAATACTAGTCGTAGAGCTGTGTACAATATTCCCTAACTCTATAGGATCCTACTTCGCTCCTATGTCAAGCCGTTACAAGCTCCTAACATGGGATCATTAGCATTCTCCTACGCATTAAATACAACCAAAAATTGTAGTACACCTCCGATCATGTTTCTTAAGACGTTCAAGCAAGTTACCAATGGAAGTCTGCCAGTTTTCGTAAGCCTAACATCGAATACAATCATCCGTAACAATTATAAACAAACAATCAACCCATAATTAACATCTAGGTTTCACTACATTTAAGCAAACACAAGAAAGATCTAGCCTAACATGTTAAAGAGAAGAAAAGCGTAAGATATAATCACACAACACGTAGACATATTAAATGATTTGAATGAATACTTATCTTCAATTGAACATGGAAGAATTAAGGGGTTGGAACCCTTGAAAAACTGATAAAATTTGGACTAGGGTTTATTCCCTCAAAGTTGCACACTAATGAATGAAATTTGGAAAACTATATATAGATTATACATCTTGACGGTGTCATGTGTTGGATCGTGACGCCGTCAACTCGCCGCCTTGATAAAATCGTATTGCCTAGATCTGTTTGTGACGCCGTCATGTGGAGAATTGCTCTGGGCCGTCACGTGTAGTTGGACCCTGACGGCCTTCGTGACGCCGTCAGGTCCTAAGCTTAAAAATACTCTGGATCGTCACATGTATTTTCCACTTCCACCTCTTTTGTAACTCTTGACGCCGTCATGTACAAAGGCTTGACGCCGTCAGGTACTGTTCCCAGCAAGGAAATTTGAGACTTTGCCGTTTTCTTCACTTTTATGCTCCAAAAACGTCCAAAATGCTTCCTTTTCCAGATTTCTCTCCAGAAGTACCTAAAATGACAAAAGGAACGATTTAGGGCAATAATTGATCAAATAATCTCGAATTCGGGCTTAAATGACCCCTTAAAAGCGGTACACTTTTCGCCTCATCAAATACCCTTACACTTGAGATTTGCTTGTCCTCAAGCAAATGCGCTTTTATTCTAATCAAAATACAAGTTAGGGGTCATTTAACACTAATATAAAAGTAATTACAACAAATAATCGTTCCACTAAAAACCAAAAGCAAGCACGGAGGTCATACACTAGCACCTAACAAATAGTGTTTAGATACTCACATCTCTCGGGTGTAATAAAGTACATATCACAATATGGAAATGGAAAACATCTCTCACTACCTGTCATAGCAAATAGATTACCATAGGCTTGGGAAATAATCAAACCTCCACCACTTGGCGTAAGCACCTAGGATAAACTATCAAAGAGGTCTTTTAGAGGGTTATAACGTTATGTGTAGGGATATGGAAAACACGATTTTGTTGGATAAAGGTAATATTTACTGGTGGCGAGTTAATCATCTTGGTTAATTACATGTACATTATGGCGTTGCTAAGCCAAGACTAGACTAGACTTAAGCTAATAAATCAAAAATAACAAAAACATAAAATAAACATAGAATGAAACGGGATGGTAGTCCGTATGTTTTTCTCTTTTCCTTTTTCTATTTTTTTTTCTTTTTCTTGATTTTTTTGATTTTTTTTTATTTTATTATTATTTTTATTTTTTTTGCATACACTCTTACCATACCATCCAAAATAATACATCATATGGAATGTACATTCCCCTTACACTTGAATTTTACATACTTTACACTAAACTAATCTAATGACTCGAATCAAGATAATCAAAACACTTGGAGTACTTTTAAATATTAACGCACATATGGGGGTAATATATGATGTTCTTCCCAATTACTCCACAACACAAGTACTTTACCCATGAGTCCCAATCGTCCCAAAACAATATGTATAAGATATGACTCGAGTTAGCAACCATGTAATCAATTAGATAATTAACTAAGGGTTTAAACAAATAACAATAATGCACTAAAGATGAGTGCATACACGGAAGGCTAAGGCGATTTGGGTGTACATTTGGTTGGGTTGTAACAAATTCTTCCTTTAAGTAAGATGCTTAAAGTTAGAAACGAAAAGATAGGCTCGGAGGGGTGTACTAGGGGTATCGTGTACTAAAAATGAGTACAACGCTAAGGTGTGGCAAAAATTAATTGACTTTACTAGTCAAGTAATATGACTTAAATGGTCAAGTAATTATGATACGGGTTTAACACAAGGGTGATCCTACTACACGAATGTAGTCTCACTAGCAGTCTCGGGATGCATCACTAACGCAAGTTCTAGAATCTAAATGCTACCGGTATCCTCATAAGCACTAATAATGAATGCTTTTCCTATCAAATCTAAAGAGGAACCTCACATATTTGGGTGGAAAATTTTTCTGAATGGTACGGTTTTGTGCTAGTCATACAACTCCTATCCATGAGACGCTTGTTAAGGCTAAAGTTTCACTCCTAAATGTTGTAAAAAAATTTAAATTTGGCGCTAAAATTGCACTAACAAGTATTTCTCTTAGTTTTATTACACACCTACAATCAAACAAACAAACTCAAGTGCAATTGTATCCTATAAGGTATCATCATTTACCCTCCCCTTACAATTTGGATGAACATTGTCCCCAATGTTCAATTAAAGAATGTAAAAGTAAAACAGGTAAAAGAATGAAAACAAGTACTCCCCTAATTCGTTCGGTGTAGATAGTGTGTTAACAAGGTTAGATCTTCCTCCAAGAAAATGAACGTTCAAAGCTTCCCTTCCAGAAATATAAATCATCTTCTTGTCATATATAACCTGTTAAACCTGAGAAAACAAACAAGGCAAGCTCGCGTAAAATCGGCGGCAATCTATATATACTAAAAAATCCTAGAAAACAAATTAAGATATAATGCTTGTGGAATGAATCTTTGCAAATTTCCCGGGCTGCGGCGCCAAAAACTTGATACGTGGGAATTGCACCCTCACAACAGGTTTTACCTCTCAAGGGATCTCGAGAAGCATAAAACCCCCACCAGGCAGTATACCTGATCGTTGTAGTATAGTATAGTGACAAGTACCGGGGGATTGATCGTTCAACTCAGGAATAGTGTCGCTAGGATTAGAAAGCCTCCTAAACTAGGTATAGAGGTGAGGGATGATTCTTTTTTGTATTTTTATATTTTATGAAAGCAAGTAAAATTTTGGGTTTTGAATGAGTGGGCGGAATTAATTGCTAGCCGACTAATCCAATTTATCTAAAGATGCAATCAAAATAAAATAACCAAAATGAAAATGAAACTATTGAACTAATGTGGTGGAAACAATAATAAGGAAAGTTGTGTTTACTTAGATTTCATTACTCCCTAGATATCTTTTACAGGTTGATTAATTTGTTACAATTGCATGGATGACAGGTCATATTCCTTACTACTAGTCGTACGGCCGTGTACAACATTCCCTAACTCTATAGGATCCTACTTCACTCCTATGTCGAGTGATGAGGCGAAAAATGATCCATTTTTAGGGGGTCATTTATACCCGAATTCGAATTTATTTGATCAAATATTGCCCTAAATCGTTCCTTTTGTGATTTTAGGTACTTTGGGAGAGAAATCTGGAAAAGGAAGCAATTCGGACGTTTTTGGAGCATAAAAGTGAAGAAAACGCCAAAGACTTAATTTTCCATGCTGAGAACAGTACCTGACGGCATCAAGAGCATTTTGGTGACGGCGTCAAGAGTAAAAGTGGTGACGGCCCAGAGAGAATGTGAAGGCGTCACCCAAGGCCGTCACATGTTAACTTGTCAAAACTTGCGCGCGAAGTAGCTGATATTGTTTTGGTCATAACTTTTGCATACGAACTCGGATTTAGGTGATTCAAAAGCCCACGCGAAGAGGACGAAGAGATCTACAATTTGGTGAAAAAATGGTCTTGACGGCATCAAGAGTAATGGGCTGACGCCGTCAAGAAGGGCCGACAGAAAACATGCCTATAAATATAACATCATAACTTCACTTTTTGTACGCCCTAAACCCTAAGGTCGATTCCTGGGTTTAGGTGGGTGTTTTTCTAGCAACTTAGAGGGTTTCAATCACTCCATAAACATCATGTATTGGTTTGATGATTCTATCTTAATTATGTTTTCCATTATCATTGTTGTTTGCTCTTCTTTGATGATGATTTGCTAATTCACCTTGTGTCTACTTATGATTATGTGAAACTTGTATATAATTGATTAGATCTCATTGATTTCTTGTTGATGTTGTGTCTATCTCCATCAATTAAGGCGTGACAACTTCAATAGATCTAGTTGGTTTTAGTTTATAATCCTTGTTTCCTATTGATTCTTGTTTTGACTGAATGATTTATATGTTAGGCTTAAGAAAACTGGCAGATCTCCAAATGGTAACATGCTTGAACGTCTTAGGAAACATGAACCTATTGCACTAAGGTCTTTATTGGTTGTATTTAATGCATGAGCCACTATTTACAATCCCTATAGTTGTGTTGGGCATGGTGTAGGAGGAGATAAGAGCTCATAGAATTGGGGAGTTATGTGCGATACCCCATGAATGGTATTAAGGAATACAACCCGACAATTAAAACAAGGTTACAATTCAATAGGTAGGATTGGATAGCTAGCAAGGAGTAACATATCATGGGTAGACATGCTTCACTTATCTTGTAGAACCCTAGTTTACTTTTCTTATTAATTAGTTTAATTAGTAGCTTTTGGGTTAGTTGATTAGCAACTAATTCCGCCCCTTCTTCCAAAACCCGAGATTTTTACTTGCTTTTCATAAAATATAAAAACATAAAAAGAATCATCCTTCACCTTTAGACCTAGTTAGATTAATTTCAATCCTAACGACACTATTCCTAGCTGAACGATCAATCCCCCGGTACTTGTCACTATACTATACTACAACGATCAGGTACACTGCCTGGTGGGGGTTGTAAGCTTCTCAGGATCCCTTGAGAGGTAAAGCCTGGTGCAATTCCCACGCATCAAGTTTTTGGCGCTGCAGCCTGGGGAATAGTTATTGTCTAGGTTAGAATTTCTTTTTATTAGGTCTACTTGCTAGATTCCTTTCTAGTAAGATTTTATTTTTATTTTTAGGTTATCTTTAGTCTATCTTTTTCTTGGTGCCTTTGTTAGTAAATTAAAATTCATTGACTATTCCGTTGACCAATATGGAAAACGCGAATCCATCCCTTTCCCCTAGAGAAGTGGCTGTGTTACGTGAACAAATTGAGAATGAGATTAGAGAACTTAGGGAGCTTAATAGGTTGATTAAGGTTGAGCTCGAGCATGCATTTAGTGACCTAGCGACCGCCTTGTATTCAAATGAGGACCTAGGGCCTAATGACTTTGTGAATGTTATTGAGGGACTTGAGGAGGGGGAAATAGATCCGAAGCTTAATGACTATTTTAATCTATACCCCACTAAGGAGGAGATTGCATATTATAATAATCTTATTGATAACCCGCGATCTCCTTTCACCATAATTGAACCTAAGATCAAGAGAGGCGATCCTAAGAACGCTAAGATACCATGTATGATTGGGTATAGGCACATTAGCAATGCTTACATTGACTTTAAATCTCCAATCAACATTATGTCTTCAACTGTTTATAATGATATAGTGAAAACAAGACAAGAACCTAGAAGAGATCCCAAATACCCCGGTGGAGTTTGTAACTTTTTCGGGAGAATTAAAGGTTTACATGTCTTTGTTGGTAATTTCACTTTTGTCACCGACTTTATGATTGTGGAGGATCTAGCTAATGTTATTGATTGTCGATTATCTAATGTTGTGTTTGGCAAACCATTTGTTGAGGAGTCTAAGTTGGAATATGATGAGATAGAAGGAACGATCCGATTTGCAAGTAACACCGATAGTATCACTTATAGGATGCCTAATAGGATGAAAGAATTTCGCTTTATATCCCGTTTTGATAAGGACAACGTTGGTGCTTTTGAGGATACTAATGAGGAGGATAAGAAAAAGGGCATGGATTATGTATGGGAAAAAAGGAGTCTTTATTACAAAGATTGTTTGGCCCTAGGACCAAGGTATAAAGTCGATAAGGAATTTGCCCAAATGATTATGGGGGCGGTTGAGAAAAAGGTGATTGGTTTCTACAAGGAATATCTACAATCAGAGAGTGAAACCAATGATGAGGTCACGTAGTAACCCATGACCTTGAGTCTAGCTACAAGACTCGTAAATAAAGAAAAGCGCTTATTGGGAGGCAACCCATGTTTTGTGTGATTTTATTTTGTTTGTTTGTTATTTGTTTCCGTATGCATGTTTAATTTTTATTGTTGGTTGATCATGTTTCTCAATTAAATAGTGGAAATACTTTACTTTGTTGTTTTGGCCTAGTCTTAACTCCACCTAAAAGTATTTTTGCAAAAGATAAGTGTAAGGGGAAACCCCAAATATGTTTTTCAAGAAACAAACCGATCATGACTCACCACAATATTAAATGAACATGTATATTCGTATTTGTTAGAGTCAAATGCTTGTATTGAGTCATAATGAAGTTTTGCAGGATTTTCCAGGAAGTAGGACCAAGTTTTTCCAGAAATTTTCCGGAAACTTAACATAAGAATTTCTGCAGGTCAATTCTGACGGCGTCAGGAGTTTACTCTTGACGGCGTCAGGTGTAAAAATCTGGAAATTTTACCGGTTTTGTTTTTCTAACGGAGTCTTATGGTTTTTGTGAATTATTAAGTTTTATAATCTCCAGGAGATCTGCAAACTTCATTCCACAAGCATTATATCTTATCTTGTTTTCTAGGATTTAGTAACTTATATAGGATGCCGCCGATTTTACGCGAGGTTGTCTTGTCTATTTTATCAGGTTTTACAGGTTACGTATGACAAGAAGATGATTTATATTCTGGAAGTGAAGCTTTGATTGTTCATTTTCTTGGAGGAAGATTTAACCTGGCCACCTTATTATCCATACCGAGCGAATCAGGGGAGTATTTGATTTCATTCTCTTTACTTTCTCACTTTTACATTCTTTACTTGAACATTGGGGACAATGTTCATCTTAAGTGTAAGGGGAGGGTAAAAAGTTGATACCTTACATATGCACTTTCGCTTGAGTTTGTTTTGTTTAATGGTAGATGTGTAATAAAACTATGAGAAATACTTGTTAGTGCAATTTTAGCACCAAATTTAAAAATTTTTACAACATTTAGGAGTGAAACTTTAGCCATAGCAAACGTCTCATGGATAGGAGATTGTATGACTAGCACATAACCGTATATTCAGAAAAATTTTCCACCCAAATATGTGAGGTTCGCCTTTAGATTTGATAGGAAAAGCATTTATTATTAGTGCTTATGAGTGTACTGGTAGCATTTAGATTCTAGAACTTGCGTTAGTGATGCATCCCGAGACCGCTAGTGAGACTACATTCGTGTGGTAGGATTTACTACATGATAAGAGGCATTAGGATCACCCTTGTGTTAAACCCGTATTATAATTACTTGACCATTTAAGTCATATTACTTGGCTAGTTAAGTCAACTAATTTTTCCCACACCCTTAGCGTTGTACTCATGTTTAGTACACGAAACCCCTAGTACACCCCTCCGAGCCTATCTTTTCATTTCTAACTTTAAGCATTTTACTTAAAGGAAGAATTTGTTACACCCCACTTAAATGTACAACCAAATCGCCTTAGCCTTCCGTGTATGCGCTCATTTTTAGTGCATTATTGTTATTTGTTAAACCCTAAGTTAACTTTCTAATTGATTACATGGTTGCTAAGTCGAGTCATATCCTTGTACATATTGTTTTGGGACGATTGGGACTCATGGGTAAAGTATTTATTTTATGGAGTAATGGGGAAGAACATCATTTATTACCCCCATATGTACGTTAATCTTAAAAGTGCTCCAAGTGTTTTAATTTTCTTAATTCGAGTCATTAGATTAGTTAATTGTAAAGTATGTAAAGATTCAAGTGTAAGGGAAACGTTCATTCCCTATGATGTATTATTTTGGATGGTAGGGTAAGAGTGTATGCAAAAAAAAAAAAAAAAAAAAAAAAAAAAAAAAAAAAAAAAACGGATTACCATCCCGTTTCATTCTATGTTCATTTTATGTTTTTGTTATTTTTCATTTATTAGCTTAAGTCGAGTCTAGTCTTGGCTTAGCAACGCCATATTGTACATGTAATTAACCAAGATTGTTAACTCGCCACCAGTAAAACTTCCTTTATCCAACAAAACCGTGTATTTCATATCCCTACACCTAACGTTACAACCCTTTAAAAGACCTCTTTGATAGTTTATCCTAGGTGCTTATGCCATGTGGTGGAGGTTTGATCCTTTCCCAAGACTATGGTAATCTATTTTGCTATGACAGGTAGTGAGAGATGTTTTCCATTTCCATATTGTAATTTATACATTATTACACCCGAGAGATGTGAGTATCTAAACACTATTTGTGGTGCTTATGTATGACCTCCGTGCTTGTCTATTGGTCTTTAGTGGAACGATTATTTGTTGTAATTACTTTTATATTAGTGTTAAATGACCCCTAACTTGTCTTTTGAGTAGAATAAAAGCGCATTTGCTTGAGGACAAGCAAATCTCAAGTGTAAGGGTATATGATGAGGCGAAAAATGATCCGTTTTTAGGGGGTCATTTAAGCCCGAATTCGAATTTATTTGATCAAATATTGCCCTAAATCGTTCCTTTTGAGATTTTAGGTACTTTGGGAGAGAAATCTGGAAAAGGAAGCAATTCGGACGTTTTTGGAGCATAAAAGTGAAGAAAACGCCAAAGACTTAATTTTCCATGCTGAGAACAGTACCTGACTGCGTCAAGAGCATTTTGGTGACGGCGTCAAGAGTAAAAGTGGTGACGGCCCAGAGAGAATGTGAAGGCGTCACCCAAGGCCGTCACATGTTAACTTGTCAAAACTTGCGCGCGAAGTAGCTGATATTGTTTTGGTCATAACTTTTGCATACGAACTCGGATTTAGGTGATTCAAAAGCCCACGTGAAGAGGACGAAGAGATATACAATTTAGTGAAAAAATGGTCTTGACGCCGTCAAGAGTAATGGGCTGACGCCGTCAAGAAGGGCCGACAGAAAACATGCCTATAAATATAACATCATAACTTCACTTTTTGTAAGCCCTAAACCCTAAGGTCAATTCCTGGGTTTAGGTGGGTGTTTTTCCAGCAACTTAGAGGGTTTCAATCACTCCATAAACATCATGTATTGGTTTGATGATTCTATCTTAATTATGTTTTCCATTATCATTGTTGTTTGCTCTTCTTTGATGATGATTTGCTAATTCACCTTGTGTCTACTTATGATTATGTGAAACTTGTATATAATTGATTGATCTCGTTGATTTTTTGTTGATGTTGTGTTTATCTCCATCAATTAAGGCGTGAAAACTTCAATAGATCTAGTTGGTTTAGTTTATAATCCTTGTTTCCTATTGATTCTTGTTTTGACTGAATGATTTATATGTTAGGCTTAAGAAAACTGGCAGATCTCCAAATGGTAACATGCTTGAACGTCTTAGGAAACATGAACCTATTGCACTAAGGTCTTTATTGGTTGTATTTAATGCATGAGCCACTGTTTACAATCCCTATAGTTGTGCTGGGCATGGTGTAGGAGGAGATAAGAGCTCATAGAATTGGGGAGTTATGTGCGATACCCCATGAATGGTATTAAGGAATACAACCCGACAATTAAAACAAGGTTACAATTCAATAGGTAGGATTGGATAGCTAGCAAGGAGTAACATATCATGGGTAGACATGCTTCACTTATCTTGTAGAACCCTAGTTTACTTTTCTTATTAATTAGTTTAATTAGTAGCTTTTGGGTTAGTTGATTAGCAACTAATTCCGCCCCTTCTTCCAAAACCCGAGATTTTTACTTGCTTTTCATAAAATATAAAAACATAAAAAGAATCATCCTTCACCTTTAGACCTAGTTAGATTAATTTCAATCCTAACGACACTATTCCTAGCTGAACGATCAATTCCCCGGTACTTGTCACTATACTATACTACAACGATCAGGTACACTGCCTGGTGGGGGTTGTAAGCTTCTCAGGATCCCTTGAGAGGTAAAGCCTGGTGCAATTCCCACGCATCATCGAGCCATTAGAAGCTCCTAACATGGGATCATTAAAATTCTCCTACGCATTAAATACAACCAAAAATCGTAGTACACCTCCGATCATGTTTCTTAAGACGTTCAAGCAAGTTACCAATGGAAGTCTGCCAGTTTTCTTAAGCCTAACATCGAATACAATCATTCATAACAATTATAAACAAACAATCAACCCGTAATTAACATCTAGGTTTCACTACATCTAAGCAAACACAAGAAAGATCTAGCCTAGCATGTTAAAGAGAAGAAAAGCGTAAGATATAATCACACAACACATAGACATATTGAATGATTTGAATGAATACTTATCTTCAATTGAACATGGAAGAATCAAGGGGTTGGAACCCTTGAAATACTGATAAAATTCGGACTAGGGTTTATTCCCTCAAAGTTGCACACTAATGAATGAAATTTGAAAAACTATATATAGATTATACATCTTGACGGCGTCATGTGTTGGATCTTGACACCGTCAACTCGCCGCCTTGATAAAATCTTATTGCCTAGATCTGTTTGTGACGCCGTTATGTAGAAAATTGCTCTGGGCCGTCACGTGTAGTTGGACCCTGACGGCCTTGGTGACGCCGTCAGGTCCTAAGCTTAAAAATACTCTGGATCGTCACGTGTTTTTTCCACTTCCACCTCTTTTGTAACTCTTGACGCCGTCATGTACAAAGGCTTGACGCCGTCAGGTACTGTTCCCAGCAAGGAAATTTGAGACTTTGCCATTTTCTTCACTTTTATGCTCCAAAAACGTCCAAAATGCTTCCTTTTCCAGATTTCTCTCCAAAAGTACCTAAAATGACAAAAGGAACGATTTAGGGCAATAATTGTTCAAATAATCTCGAATTCGGGCTTAAATGACCCCTTAAAAGCGCTACACTTTTCGCCTCATCATGTCTCTTCAGAGGAGGTCGTTAATATGGCAGCCAACTCGGGTTGTTTATCTGGTTCTCTTCCTTTGGCATATCTCGGGTTGCCTATTGGTTCTAATATGAATCGAGTTGCGAATGGAAGGTACTTATTGATCGCTTTATGTTTAAGCTTTCGAGATAGAAAGCTAACCTTTTATCTATTGGAGGGCGTTTTACCCTCATCAAATCTGTCTTAGGCAACCTCGGGATTTACTACATGACTATTTTAAAGGCTCCTGAAATGATCATCAAGGTCCCTGAAAGCTTACGTGCTTCATTTTTTTGGGGTTCTATCAAAGATAATAAGAAGCTTGCTTAGGTTAAGTGGTCAAATATTTTAGCCTCTTTTGATAAAGGAGGTCTTGGAGTAAGAAGTCTTAAAGTCTTTAATGTTTCGCACTTATATAAATGGAGATGGTGGTTGTTGAAGAACCCAGCAGCATTATGGGTAAAGGTGATAAAATCTGTTCATGTGGCTTAGGCGGGAATGAACCCTAATGGCTGTCAAACCAACGGTTTATGGGTTAATATTGATGCGGGATTACAAAACTCGCAAAAGTTTTACTTCTCAAGGGATCTTGAGAAGCTTGCAATCCTCCAGGCAGTGTACCTGACCGGTGTAGTATAGTGAGTTGCAAGTATCGGGGGATTGATCGTTCTCTAGGGGAATAGTGTCGTTAAGATTGAGAAATACTTAAACTAGGTCTAGAGGTGAGAGATGATTCGTTTTGTATTTTTATGTTTTTATGAAAGCAGGTAAAATCTCGGGTTTTGGAAGATTGGGCGGAATTAGTTGCTAATCAACTAACCCAAAAGCTACTAATTAACAAAATAAAATAAAATAATAAGAAAAGTAAATTGGTGAACTTCTTATAATGAGAAAAGGTGTTTACTTAGGTTTCACTACTCCCTAGTTATTTCCTATTGAATTATTGATTTGTTACGATTGTTTGGATGAAAAGATTGTATTCCTTAATACCATTCGTGAGGGTGTGTACAGCCTTCCCCAACCCTATGAGTTTCTATATCTTCTTATGTCGACACGTTCAGTATCCTAACATAGCCTCATTAATAGTTACTCATGCATTAAATACAACCAATAATACCATAGTACACATCCGATTACATTTCTTAAGACGTTCAAGCTAGTTACCGAATCGGAGATTTAGCTAGTTTTCTTAAGCCTAACGCTAATCAATTAACCAAACAATCAATAACAACTCAACAATCAATATTCAACAACTAGGTTTCATTAGATCTAAGCAAATACTAATAAATCTAAGCAAGCATGTTAAAGAAAAGAAAATATAAACAATTAATCAAACAACACATAGACATATTGAATGATTAAAAGAAATACTTATCTTTAATTGAACATGAAAGAAAAGAAGGCTTGAAAACCCTAAAGTAGTTGTGAAATTCGTTTAGGGTTTGTTGCTAAAAATTTTCCATACTTAATGAATGAAAAATCAAAAATTATATATAGATATACAAGTCTAACGCCGTCAGGTTATAACTTCTGACGCCGTCAGGTTGCCGTGTCTTAGGGTTTTGTATCGCCCAAGATATCTCTGACACCGTCCCGTTGTAGGGGTTCTGGGCCGTCTCGTATAAGCATAAGGCAAGACGGCCTTGCTTCAAATGCACCTGACGCCGTCAGGTGCAAACTTCATGTTTTTCTTCTTGGCCGTCTAGTGTTAAAATTCCATCATCTTGAGCATATGATGACGGCGTCAGCTCCAAAGCGTGACACCGTCAGGTGTAAAAACTTGACTTTCTTGAGTTTTCTTGTTTTCTTCATTCTTGAGCATAAAAACGTCCGAAAAGCCCCAAATGCTCCATTTTCCAGAATTTATGTCTCAAGTACCTAAAATGACAAAAGAAACGATTTGGGGTAATATTTGATCATAAAAACACGATTTATGGCTTAAATGACCCCCTAAAAACGTATCAAATAAATCCATATCAAATATCGTCGGCACTATAAATAATCTCCATTCGAGCGGTATTGTCCCCTTTAGTTCTATCAAATATAAGGTGGGAGATGGTTTTCTTATTCGATTTTGGATTGATACTTGGGCTGGATATTTGCCTCTTCATGATCGTTTCAATATGTTGTATCACTTGGAGAACTCTAAGGATTGTCTCAATCAGGATTGCATCTTAAATGGATCGTGGTCTTGGGATTGGATTAGACCTATCCTCTCAGGTACGTCATTTTTTGATTGTGTTCACATGTTGGAAGTCATTGGATCGGTGGAAGTTAGCCAAGATAGCAACTCTTGCTTCTAGTATCTTTCAAACGATTGAAACTTCTCGGTTAGTGATGTGTTTCAAAAGCTTTAAATTTATAGTACTAGTTTTACCGAATTCTTAATACACAAAACACATGGGTAAAGTATATCCCCCGTTTATAGTAAAGGTTTTTAGGTAAGACCAGGTCGTCCCAAGAGATTGTTGAAAAGCCAAGTTAACAGTTGTTTAAAAGTAATAGTCTAGAGATTGTCACTTATCAAAAGACTAGTAATTTGGTTGATTAGATTGTGTAACAATATGATTTAAAGGTATCTTTATTTAGGCTGAGAAACATGAAAGTAAAAACTTATAAGATTAGCTAGCAATCATGAACAAAGTATATAAGCAAGAGATGACTGGTGATCACTTCTACATATAACTATCCAACATATTAAGAATCCCTTTCGACCTATAATTCTCAATATATCAAATGCATTAAGATAGGTTCATAATAGAAGTATAAACAAGCCAATTTCCTAATCAAGTTCGTTAGACATGAGATCAGACATTAAACAAGATTATGGTTGGGTTGATAGATGTTTTGTTGGCCAATTTCTACAAGGCAAACACCAAGTTGCCATAGACAAACAACTTGAAATAACATCAAAGCAATAGACCCTTTCGACCTACTTCTATCATAGAGATACATCAAACACTTAACAATGATCCAAACATCATTTCATCAATTAAACTTATAAATAGTATCAATAGCAAGCAATCATGTAAATGTAAACAATCAAATAACTACATCACCAAATAAACATAAGTCAATTACTCCATTATCTTAGTAACAAAATACATATCATTCGACATAGATTTCATAAACTTCATAATGCAAATTATATTAAACTAAGAATTGTACCAAATGATTACAATGAATGACCAAATAGTTTCCACAGAGAAAACTCTACTCGACTCCTCTCATAGACTCTGTCACGGCACTTGGATCACGAGTACACCCTTGATATGGTGAACTTGGTATGAGTTCACCAATATCACTTAGTAACCTTGGAATAATTCTAGTGATAGTTCTCTATTTGTTGCCCCTTTCTTCCTGACTTTGTACTTCCCTTTATATAGGTCTACTTGACCTAGTTTAACTCCAGTGCATAGTTAATGAAGGCAAATGATCGGCCTCTCAATGAATGCAAGTAATAACTCTGCTTTTGTAACTGACAAGATAAATGCGTCGTGCTTCATAGAAAGTACGCCGTGCTTCGTGTAGAATCAAACTCTTTTACCCGCTAAGCAAGTACGCCGCACATAGTCCTTAAACCGGCGTACTTGGGTCTTAAGTAATGTATTTTCATTCCAAGTCCTTCCTTTAACTATTATTGTTACTTTAACGTCCCTTTAAGCAATATACCTAGTTTCTTCTCTCGATCAATCCTGCAACCAGATTAATACCAAATCTACACAAATATCATAATAATCTTTATAATATAAGAGATATATATTATATAATCGAGGGAATAATTATGTATAATTAGAGCGTTATCAGTTAGTAGTATTCGTCATCACATTCACAATCATATGCTCCTTTCCATGGCCTCGTCTACCAGGTGGTGTAAATTAATTCCTAGGATGGTTAACATTTTTATGTGGCGTTTATCTTTAGATAGGTTACCTCATCATTTCAACCTGTCTTCTTGGGGTCTAGACATTCAATGTATTAAGTGCCCAATTTGTTACGAGCAAGTGGAGTATTTGAATCATGTTTTCTTCTCGTGTGCTACGGCTTCAAATGTATGGAGACTTATTCGCATTTGAGTGACTCAAAGATCCCTGTTTTATTCTCTTACGGTCATTGGCGGAACATAATGGGGGCAAGGAGGGGTTGTGGCCCCCTTAAAAGTTTGAGTTTAATAGTGTATATGTGTGTTTTAAGGCACTTTCAGGAAAACAACAAGGTATGTATATCAAAAAAGTAAGTGCACTGTTCTTCTTTCCTTACAAGTCTGAGACATAGAAAACAAGGAAACAAACAATAGTACAAGTACTTGAATTAAGGTATTATACAATTTAATATATGGACTTTGCAATGTTAGAAATAAAAAAGCAAGTACTCAAGTGTTTATTTATGTGGGAATTTCAAACCTTTGAAAAAATAACTTGCAAAATATAACTGATAGTCAATCACATTTATTTTTTGTATGATAATTCTCGTAAATTGTATTTGCTCTACTGTTATGTTAAAACAATTACTTTTGACGATTATCAATGAGGCGAATGCTTTCGAGAATAAAGGTAATGCCTTAAGCAACAAGTTTTAAGTTCCGATTGCTATAAGATTCCCCCCCCCCCCCCAACAAGTTTTAAGCAACAAATTTTATGTTCCGATTGCTATAAGTTTTAAGTTCCACCACTGCTTATAGTGACTGAGATACTTGGATTACTCGGTGGCATGCCTCTAAGGATCGCGCTTATGTTATCTTCGTTGTTACCTGTTGGGTCTTATGGCGCTTTCGTAATTGTTTAACATTCTGCTCTCAATCTACGAGGAAATGTGACAGTTTTTACAACATTCATTTTTTTTCTTCTCTTGGCTTACTTCTAGAGGAAAAAAATGTATTAGTTGAAACGATTGGTTAAATTCTCCTCTGTAATTTTTTGCTCCTTGCTAGTTTTTGTTAATAATGTCCGCCGTTCAAAAATAAATAAATAGATGAAAACGTTAAACTGCTAGAAACACATTACTTTTGAATTGTGTGTGCTAACAAAAATCAATGTGTTTCTCAAAAATTAGCACTACATCGAAAAATTATGAGTGTCTCTAGAGCTACCGGAACCCACGATCATATTGGTTTCAGATTTAAATAATAATAATAATAATTAAAAAAAAACTACATGTTCAAGAATAGACGAGTGACCCGTCTACGTACGTAATATATGTGACTTCATAGGCTAGGTGATGAGGCGAAAAATGATTCATTTTTAGGGGGTCATTTAAGCCGGAATTCGAATTTATTTGATCAAATATTGCCCTAAATCGTTCCTTTTGTGATTTTAGGTACTTTGGGAGTGAATTCTGGAAAAGGAAGCATTTTGGACGTTTTTGGAGCATAAAAGTGAAGAAAACGGCAAAGTCTTGATTTTCCTTGCTGGGAACAGTACCTGACGGCGTCAAGAGGAATTTTATGACAGCGTCAAGAGCAATTTTGGTGATGGCCTAGAGAAAACGTGACGGCGTCAGAACATGGCCGTCAAGAGTAAATGTGGCGACGGGCCAGAACAAGATTACACATGATGGCGTCAGATCTGGATCTAGGCAATCCGAGAATATTTTTGGCGGCGGGTTGACGGCGTCAGAACTTTCTTCTTCACGCCGTCATCTTAGTAAATCTATATATAGTCTTTGTAATTTTTGTTCTAAAGAGAGGAGAATTTTAGGGTCGAACTTAATAAACCCTAACACGACTTTTACTGTATTTTCAAGGGTTTTCACCCCTTGAAACCCTTCATGTTCAATTGAGATAAGTATCCTTTCAATTCATTCAATATGTCTATGTGTTGTTTGAATATATCTTACGCTTGTCTTAGTTTTAACATGTTAGGCTAGATCTTTTGTGTGTTTGCTTAGATGTAATGAAACCTAGATGTTGATTATAGGTTGATTGCTTGTTTATAGTTGTAATGGATGAATGATTTCAATGTTAGGCTTAAGAAAACTGGCAGATCTCCATTGTGTAACTTGCTTGAACGTCTTAAGAAACATGAACTGATGTGTACTAGGTTTTTATGGTTGTATTTAATGCATGAGCGAATTCTAGTGATCCCATGTTAGGAGCTTCTTGCAGGCTCGACATAGGAGTGAAGTAAGAGCTTATAGAATTTGAGAAGTAAGTACGCCACCCCATGATTGGTATTAAGGAATATAATCCGTCATTCATGCAACTGTAACAAACAATTAACCTGTAAAAGATATCTAGGGAGTAGTGAAATCTAAGTAAACACAATTCTCCCATTTATTCTTCACACCATACTAGTTTAGTTAGTTTAATTTACATTTTTGTCATTTTATTTTGATTGCATCTGTAGTTATTGGGTTAGTTGACTAGCAACTAATTCCGCCCACTCTTCCAAAAACCGAGATTTTTACTTGCTTTCATAAAATATAAAAATACAAAAAGAATCATCCCTCACCTCTAGACCTAATCCTTAGGCTTTCTAATCCTAGCGACACTATTCCTGAGTTGAACGATCAATCCCCCGGTACTTGTCACTATACTATACTACAACGATCAGGTACACTGCCTGGTGGGGGTTGTAAGCTTCTTGGGATCCCTCGAGAGGTAAAGCCTGGTGCAATTCCCACGCATCAAGTTTTTGGCGCCGCAGCCCGGGGAATAGTTATTTTCTAGGTTAGAATTTCTTTTTATTAGGTCTACTTGCTAGATTCCTTTCTAGTAAGATTTTATTTTTATTTTTAGGTTTTCTTTAGTCTATCTATTTCTTCGCGTTTTTGTTCGTAACTCTTTACCATCCGACATCATGGAAGGTGGTATCATCTTTGAACCCATCAACCCATCACAACAAGACCACCCACAAAACCCACCACTAGCTAACCAAGCTCTTAGGCCCCGAACCCTAGGAGAGTATTCCCGACCTAGCCACCAAGGCTATCGAAACACTATTGATTTCACCCAAGGAGCCAATGTGTCTCCTTTGCGATCCGACACCATCCGGTTGGTGCAAAGCGGACGTGCATTCCATGGACTTCGTTCCGAAGATCCTAATCAACATCTCAAGGACTTCCTTGAAATCGTAGATTCTATAGACCTTGATGTTACAACTAGAGAGTCGACCCGATTACGCCTATTCCAATTCTCTCTACATGATCAAGCTAGTCAATGGCTTGAACGTTTACCCGCGGGATCCATCACCTCATTGGATGATCTCACCACTCGTTTCCTTGCTCAATTTTTCCCACCGGGGAGAACTACCAAGCTTAGAAATGATATCTTGATGTTCCAACAACGTCAAGGTGAAACTCTATATGAAGCATGGACTCGTTTCAAGGACTTACTCCAAAAAGTCCCTCATCATGGCATAGATCTTTGGCTCCAAGTCCAAATTTTCTATGACCATATCGATCTCTCCACAAGGCGAACCATTGACCAATCGGCCGGTGGTAAGCTACGTGATCTAAGTGCGGAGGAATCATGGGAACTCATAGAAGATCTTGCTCTCTATGACAACGAAAGTTGGAATGATCCCCGTGATTTAAACAAAACGGTCAAGGCAATATCTTTGCCTTCGAACATTTCTAGCACTCCCGACCGTAGGATCATGGAACTTGAGGACCAAGTCAAGTTTCTCATGAAATCTTACGAAGCTCCTAAGCCTTCAAGCCAAGTGAATAAAATCACTTCTTCATGCAAATTATGTAGTGGTCCCCATGACACTCGTGATTGCGTGGAACTCCCCGGAATAGCTTTTGCGGACTACGCATCTTCGCGTACCGACGAAGCGGGAGATAAGTGGTACACTTTCAAACCCGAGCCAAACCCTTACGGTGATTCCTACAACCCTTCTTGGAAAAATCACCCGAACCTTAGGTGGAAACAAAACCAAAACAATTCTTCCAATCCGCCTAATCATTACCAACCAAACGGTCCACCCTCCAACCGTACTTTCAACAACAATCCTTCTAACAACTATGGTAGTACCAACAATCTTGAAGGATTGATGTCCAAGTTTATGGCATCTCAAGAAGCTCGCATAGCTAAGTTTGAAACCGAATTCAACCAACAACAAACGGAGATGACCAATAAGAATGACAACTTGTTGAAAGCCCTCAACAACCAAGCGTTAACTACACCTAGGAAGGACACTAGGGACGCCAATAGCGGAATCCAAACTAAGGACCCCTCGTCATCCAAACACGTCCACTTTGTCAATGTTGTCACCATTAAGTCAATAGATAAGGATATAGAAGAAAGTGACAAGGATGAAGTTGGAGTAGAGACCGAGACTAGGGATGAAATTAAGGAAGTTGAGGTTAATAAGGGAAAAAAGTTAGAGGAAGTAGAAACTGTAGAAGAGTACTTTGATAAGTTGCCCACCAAGGAAGAACGGGAATATCACAAGGATTTATTCGATGATCCCGAGACACCATATATCCTTGGTTCACCCCTTATTAAAGCAGGCGATCCCTCTAACATTAACATACCATGCAACATTGGGCATATGCATGTATGGAAAGCTTATATCGATCCTAGGTCTCCTATAAATATCATGACTAGGACTTATTATAATTGGGTAATGAAGAAACAACTTGGTTATAGGATGATGCCCAGTAAGAATTTGATAAGTAATTTTGTAGGTAGAGTGAAAGGATTGCATGTGATTGTCGGAAATTTCACTTATGAGACCCATTTTATGATAGTAGAGGATACTCGTCCGGTGATAGATGCTTGCCTAAGTCAAGTAGTGTTCGGAAAACCGTTCGTTGAGGCCACTAAGATGAGTTATGATCCAACTCTAGGGATAGTTAGGTTCAAGAAAGAGAATGATGAGATTGCCTACCAAATGCCCTATAAGATTGAACAATACCGCCTCCTATCGAACATAGAAAAGGAACACAAACAGGTGGCTTACTATAGAAATGATGAGGATAGACGTAGAGGAGTAGAGTATGTGATGAATAGGATGCTTGGTTTCTACAAAGAATGCTTGCAACTAGGTCCGACAAAACTAATATAGGAGATGACCTAGAGAGTGAAACCAACGATGAGGTCACGTAGTAACCCATGACCTTGAGTCTAGCTACAAGACTCGTAAATAAAGAAAAGCGCTTCTTGGGAGGCAACCCATGCTTTGTGTGATTTTTATTTGTTTGATTGTTATTTGTTTCCGTATGCATGCTTTATTTTTATTGTTGGTAGATCATGTTTCAAAACTAAAATGGTGAAAATACTTTATTTTGTCGTTTGGCTTAGTCTTAACTTCATACAAAGGTATTTCGCAAAACATAAGTGTAAGGGGAAACCCCAAATATGTTTTTAAGAAACAAAATTGGTCATGGTTCTCCAAAATATTAAATGAACATGTATATTCGTATGTGTTAGAGTCAAATGCTTGTATCGAGTCATAATGATGTTTTGCAGGATTTTCCAGGAAGTAGGACAAAGTTTATCCAGAAATTTTCCGGAAACTTAACGTAAGAATTCCTGCAAGTCACTTCTGACGGCGTCAGGAAGAAATTCCTGACGGCGTCACGTGTAAAAATCTGGAAATTTTGCTAGTTTTGTTTTTCTAACGGAGTCTTAAAGTTTTTGTTAAATCTTTAATTTTATAAACTCCAGGAAATCTGCAAACATTCATTCCACAAGCATTATATCTTACTTTGTTTTCTAGGATTTGTTATCATATATAGATTGCCGCCGATTTTACGCGAGGTTGCCTTGTTTGTTTTCTCAGGTTTAACAGGTTATGTTTGATAAGATGATTTATATTCTGGAAGGGAAGCTTTGATTGTTCATTTTCTTGGAGGAAGATTTAACCGTGTTACCACACTATCCATACCGAGCGAATCAGGGGAGTATTTGATTTTATTCTTTTACCTGTTTTTACTTTTACAATCTTTAATTGAACATTAGGGACAATGTTCATCCTAAATGTAAGGGGAGGGTAAATGATGATACCTTATAGTATACACTTTTGCTTGAGTTTGTTTGTTTAATGGTAGATGTGTAATAAAACTATGAGAAATACTTGTTAGTGTAATTTTAGCGCCAAATTTAAAATTTTTTACAACATTTAAGAGTGAAACTTTAGCCTTAGCAAGCGTCTCATGGATAGGAGTCGTATGACTAGCACAAAACTGTACCATTCAGAAAAAATTTCCATACAAATATGTGAGGTTCGCCTTTAGATTTGATAGGAAAAGCATTTACTATTAGTGCTTATGAGTGTACCGGTAGCATTTAGATTCTAGAACTTGCGTTAGTGATGCATCCCAAGACCGCTAGTGAGACTACATTCATGTAGTAGGATTTACTACATAATAAGAGGCATTAGGATCACCCTTGTGTTAAACCCGTATCATAATTACTTGACCATTTAAGTCATATTACTTGGCTAGTTAAGTCAATTAATTTTTCCCACACCTTAGCGTTGTACTCATTTTTAGTACACGAAACCCCGAGTACACCCCTCCGAGCCTATCTTTTCATTTCTAACTTTAAGCATCTTACTTAAAGGAAGAATTTGTTACACCCCACTTAAATGTACAACCAAATCGCCTTAGTCTTCCATGTATGCACTCATCTTTAGTGCATTATTGTTATTTATTTAAACCCTTAGTTAATTATCTAATTGATTACATGGTTGCTAAGTCGAGTCATATCTTGTACATATTGTTTTGGGATGATTGGGACTCATGGGTAAAGTACTTGTGTTATGGAGTAATGGGGAAGAACATAATATTATTACCCCCATATGTGCGTTAATCTTAAAAGTACTCCAAGTATTTTGATTATCTTGATTCGAGTCATTAGATTAGTTTACCGTAAAGTATGTAAAAATTCAAGTGTAAGGGGAATGTTCATTCCCTATTATGTATTATTTTGGATGGTAGGGTAAGAGTATATGCAAAAAAAAAAAAAAAAAAAAAAAAAAAAAAAAAAAAAAAAACGGACTACCATCCCATTTCATTCTATGTTTATTTTATGTTTTTGTTATTTTTCATTTATTAGCTTAAGTCGAATCTAGACTTGGCTTAGCAACGCCATATTGTACATGTAATTAACCAAGATGATTAACTCGCCACCAGTAAAGATTGCCTATATCCAACAAAACCGTGTATTCCATATCCCTAAACCTAACGTTACAACCTATTAAAAGACCTCTTTGATAGTTTATCCTAGGTGCTTACGCCATGTGGTGGAGGTTTGATCCTTTCCCAAGCCTATGGTAATCTATTTTGCTATGACAGGTAGTGAGAGATGTTTCCCATTTCCATTTTGTGATATATAATGTATTACACCCGAGAGATGTGAGTATCTAAACACTATTTGTGAGGTGCTAGTGTATGACCTCCGTGCTTGTCTTTGGTCTTTAGTGGAATGATTATTTGTTGTAATTACTTTTATATTAGTGTTAAATGACCCCTAACTTGTATTTTGATTAGAATAAAAGCGCATTTGCATTTGCTTGAGGACAAGCAAATCTCAAGTGTAAGGGTATATGATGAGGCGAAAAATGATCCGTTTTTAGGGGGTCATTTAAGCCGGAATTAGAATTTATTTGATCAAATATTGCCCTAAATCATTCCTTTTGTGATTTTAGGTACTTTGGGAGTGAATTCTGGAAAAGGAAGCATTTTGGACGTTTTTGGAGAATAAAAGTGAAGAAAACGGCAAAGTCTTGATTTTCCTTGCTGGTAACAGTACCTGACGGCGTTAAGAGGAATTTAATGACGGCGTCAAGAGCGATTTTGGTGACGGCCCAGAGAAAACGTGACGGCGTCAGAAGATGGCCGTCAAGAGTAAATGTGGTGACGGCCCAGAACAAGATTACACATGACTACGTCAGATCTGGATCTAGGCAATCCGAGAATATTTTTGGCGGCGGGTTGACGGCGTCAGAACTTTCTTCTTGACGCCGTCACCTTAGTAAATCTATATATAGTCTTTGTAATTTTAATTCTAAAGAGAGGAGAATTTTAGGGTCGAACTTAATAAACCCTAACACGACTTTTACTGTATTTTCAAGGGTTTTCACCCCTTGAAACCCTTCATGTTCAATTGAGATAAGTATCCTTTCAATTCATTCAATATGTCTATGTGTTGTTTGAATATATCTTAAGCTTGTCTTAATTTTAACATGTTAGGCTAGATCTCTTGTGTGTTTGCTTAGATGTAATGAAACCTAGCTGTTGATTATAGGTTGATTGCTTGTTTATAGTTGTAATGGATGAATGATTTCAATGTTAGGCTTAAGAAAACTGGCAGATCTCCATTGTGTAACTTGATTGAACGTCTTAAGAAACATGAACCGATGTGTGCTAGGTTTTTATGGTTGTATTTAATGCATGAGCGAATTCTAGTGATCCCATGTTAGGAGCTTCTTGCAGCCTCGACATAGGATTGAAGTAGGAGCTTATAGAATTGGGGAAGTAAGTACGCCACCCCATGATTGGTATTAAGGAATATAACCCGTCATCCACGCAACTGTAACAAACAATTAACCTGTAAAAGATATCTAGGGAGTAGTGAAATCTAAGTAAACACAATTCTCCCATTTATTCATCACACCATACTAGTTTAATTTACATTTTTGTCATTTTATTTTGATTACATCTGTAGTTATTGGGTTAGTTAACTAGCAACTAATTCCGCCCACTCTTCCAAAAACCGAGATTTTTACTTGCTTTCATAAAATATAAAAATACAAAAAGAATTATCCCTCACCTCTAGACCTAATCCTTAGGCTTTCTAATCCTAGTGACACTATTCTTGAGTTGAACGATCAATCCCCCAGTACTTGTCACTATACTATACTACAACGATCAGGTACACTGCCTGGTGGTGGTTGTAAGCTTCTCGGGATTCCTCGAGAGGTAAAGCCTGGTGCAATTCCCACGCATCACTAGGCAACTAGCGTTTAAATGAATACGAGGTCGACATAATACCATATTGATTCAATTTGTGTTTCCTACATTGCGAGTCAATAAAGAATTATGACACAAATGATGTTACTTTAACTATATTGACAAAAAAATCTTGGGTGAAAATTTTTCAAGAAGTCTACAGTACCATTGTGGTTTCCTTTGAGTAAAACCCCTCATTGTTGATATCATGGTCTCAAGTCTCAACCCTCAATATTCTTGTTTTAGATTGAGCTTGTATTTTACTATCTTTATAGCATGTCCATTGTTATAAAGCAATATAATGTTTTTTTGTAAAGAAACACTCGCTTCTCTGCATGACCATACGTAAGATTATCATTATCCTAGCTAACTTTCATACTTGACCTAGTTTAACTCCAGTGCATAGTTAATGAAGGCAAATGATCGGCCTCTCAATGAATGCAAGTAATAACTCTGCTTTTGTAACTGACAAGATAAATGTGTCGTGCTTCATAGAAAGTACGCCGTGCTTCGTATAGAATCAAACTCTTTTACCCGCTAAGCAAGTACACCGCACATAGTCCTTAAACCGGCGTACTTGGGTCTTAAGTAATGTATTTTCATTCCAAGTCCTTCCTTTAACTATTGTTATTACTTTAACGTCCCTTTAAGCAATATATCTAGTTTCTTCTCTCGATCAATCCTGCAACCAGATTAGTACCAAATCTACACAAATAACATAATAATCTTTATAATAAAAGAGATATATATTATATAATCAAGGGAATAATTATGTATAATTAGAGCGTTATCAGTTAGTAGTATTCGTCATCACATTTACAATCACATGCTCCTTTCCATGGCCTCGTCTACCAGGTGGTGTAAATTAATTCCTAGGAAGGTTAACATTTTTATGTGGCGTTTATCTTTAGATAGGTTACCTCATCGTTTCAACCTGTCTTCTTGGGGTCTAGACATTTAATGTATTATGTGCCCAATTTGTAACGAGCAAGTGGAGTATTTGAATCATGTTTTCTTCTCGTGTGCTACGGCTTCAAATGTATGGAGACTTATTCATTTTGAGTGACTCAAAGATCCTATTTTATTCTCTTACAGTCATTGGCAGAACATAATGGGGGCAAGGAGGGGTTGTGGCCCCCCTAAAAGTTTGAGTTTAATAGTGTATATGTGTGTTTTAAGGCACTTTCAGGAAAACAACAAGGTATGTATATCAAAAAAGTAAGTGCAATGTTCTTCTTTCCTTACAAGTCTGAGATATTGAAAACAAGGAAACAAACAATAGTACAAGTACTTGAATTAAGGTCTTATACAATTTAATATATGGACTTTGCAATGTTAGAAATAAAAAAGCAAGTACTCAAGTGTTTATTTATGTGGGAATTTCAAACGTTTGAAAAAACAACTTGCAAAATATAACTGATAGTCAATCACATTTATTTTTTGTATGATAATTCTCATAAATTGTATTTGCTCTACTGTTATGTTAAAACAATTACTTTTGATGATTATCAATGAGGCGAATGCTTTCGAGAATAAAGGGAATGCCTTAAGCAACAAGTTTTAAGTTCCGATTGCTATAAGATTTCCGCCCCCCCCCCCCCCCCCCCCCACCCCAACAAGTTTTAAGCAACAAATTTTATGTTCCGATTGCTATAAGTTTTAAGTTCTGCCACTGCTTATAGTGTCTGAGATACTTGGATTACTCGGTGGCATGCCTCTAAGGATCGCGCTTATGTTATCTTCGTTGTTGCATGTTGGGTCTTACGGCGCTTTCGCAATTGTTTAACATTCTGCTCTCAATCTACGAGGAAATGTGACATTTTTTACAACATTCATTTTTTTGTTTCTTCTCTTGGCTTACTTCTAGAGGAAAAAAATGTATTAGTTGAAACGATTGGTTAAATTCTCCTCTGTAATTTTTTGCTCCTTTCTAGTTTTTGTTAATAATGTCCGCCGTTCAAAAATAAATAAATAGATGAAAATGTTGACATTACTTTTGAATTGTGTGTGCTAACAAAAATCGATGTGTTTCTCAAAAATTAGCACTACATCGAAAAATTATGTGTGTCTCTAGAGCTACCGGAACCCACGATCATATTGGTTTCAGATTTAAATAATAATAATAATAATAATAATAATAATAATAATAATAATAATAATAATAATAATAATAATAATAATAATAATAATAATAATAATAATAATAATAATAATATATAGAAAAAATAAATAAATAAATAAAATAAAAAAAAAACTACATGTTCAAGAATAGACGAGTGACCCATCTACATACGTAATATATGTGACTTCATAGGCTAGGCAACTAGCGTTTAAATGAATACGAGGTCGACATAATACCATATTGATTCAATTTGTGTTTCCTACATTGTGAGTCAATAAAAAATTATGACACAAACGATGTTACTTTAACTATATTGACAAAAGAATCTTGCGTGAAAATTTTTCAAGAAGTCTACAGTACCATTGTAGTTTCCTTTGAGTAAAACCCCTCATTGTTGATATCATGGTCTCAAGTCTCAACCCTCAATATTCTTGTTTTAGATTGAGCTTGTATTTTACTATCTTTATAGCATGTCCATTGTTATAAAGCAATATAATGTTTTTTTGTAAAGAAACACTCGCTTCTCTGCATGACCGTACGTAAGATTATCATTATCCTAGCTAACTTTCATACTTGACCTAGTTTAACTCCAGTGCATAGTTAATGAGGCAAATGATCGGCCTATCAATGAATGCAAGTAATAACTCTGCTTTTGTAACTGACAAGTATGCCGCACATAGTCCTTAAACCGGCGTACTTGGGTCTTAAGTAATGTATTTTCATTCCAAGTCCTTCCTTTAACTATTATTGTTACTTTAACGTCCCTTTAAGCAATATACCTAGGTTCTTCTCTCGATCAATCCTGCAACCAGATTAATACCAAATTTACACAAATAACATAATAATCTTTATAATATAAGAGATATATATTATAAAATCAAGGGAATAATTATGTATAATTAGAGCGTTATCGGTTAGTAGTATTCGTCATCACATTCACAATCACATGCTTCTTTCCATGGCCTCGTCTACCAGGTGTTGTAAATTAATTCCTAGGAAGGTTAACATTTTTATGTGGTGTTTATCTTTAGATAGGTTACCTCATCGTTTCAACCTGTCTTCTTGGGGTCTATACATTCAATGTATTATGTGCCCAATTTGTAACGAGCAAGTAGAGTATTTGAATCATGTTTTCTTCTCGTGTGCTACGGCTTCAAATGTATGAAGACTTATTCGCATTTGAGTGACTCAAAGATCCTGTTTTATTCTCTTACGGTCATTGGCGGAACATAATGGGGGCAAGGAGGGGTTGTGGCCCCCTAAAAGTTTGAGTTTAATAGTGTATATGTGTGTTTTAAGGCACTTTCAGGAAAACAACAAGGTATGTATATCAAAAAAGTAAGTGCAATGTTCTTCTTTCCTTACAAGTCTGAGATATAGAAAACAAGGAAACAAACAATAGTACAAGTACTTGAATTAAGGTCTTATACAATTTAATATATGGACTTTGCAATGTTAGAAATAAAAAAGCAAGAACTCAAGTGTTTATTTATGTGGGAATTTCAAACCTTTGAAAAAATAACTTGCAAAATATAACTGATAGTCAATCACATTTATTTTTTGTATGATAATTCTCATAAATTGTATTTGCTCTACTGTTATGTTAAAACAATTATTTTTGACGATTATCAATGAGGCGAATGCTTTCGAGATTAAAGGTAATGCCTTAAGCAACAAGTTTTAAGTTCTGATTCGTATAAGATTCCCCCCCCCCCCCCCCCCCCCCAACAAGTTTTAAGCAAAGAATTTTATGTTCTGATTGCTATAAGTTTTAAGTTCCACCACTGCTTATAGTGACTGAGATACTTGGATTACTCGGTGGCATGGCTCTAAGGATCGCGCTTATGTTATCTTCGTTGTTGCATGTTGGGTCTTATGGCGCTTTCGTAATTGTTTAACATTCTGCTCTCAATCTACGAGGAAATGTGACATTTTTTACAACATTCATTTTTTTTTCTTCTCTTGGCTTACTTCTAGAGGAAAAAAATGTATTAGTAGAAACGATTAATTAAATTCTCCTTTGTAATTTTTTGCTCCTTGCTAGTTTTTGTTAATAATGTCCGCCTTTCAAATTTAAATAAATAGATGAAAAAGTTGACATTACTTTTAAATTGTGTGTGCCAACAAAAATCGATGTGTTTTTCAAAAATTAGCACTACATCGAAAAATTATGAGTGTCTCTAGAGCTACCGGAACCCACAATCATATTGGTTTCAGATAATAATAATAATAATAATAATAATAATAATAATAATAATAATAATAATAATAATAATAATAATAATAATAATAATAATAATAATAAAATAAAAAATAAAAAAATATATAATAATAATAATAATAATAATAATAATAATAATAATAATAATAATAATAATAATTAAAAAAAAAACTACATGTTCAAGAATAGACGAGTGACCCGTCTACGTACGTAATATATGTGACTTCATAGGCTTGGCAACTAGCGTTTAAATAAATACGAGGTCGACATAATACCATATTGATTCAATTTGTGTTTCCTACATTGCGAGTCAATAAAGAATTATGACACAAACGATGTTACTTTAACTATATTGACAAAAGAATCTTGGGTGAAAATTTTTCAAGAAATCTACAGTACCATTGTAGTTTCCTTTGAGTAAAACCCCTCATTGTTGATATCATGATCTCAAGCCTCAACCCTCAGTATTCTTGTTTTAGATTGAGCATGTATTTTACTATCTTTATAGCATGTCCATTGTTATAAAGCAATAAAATGTTTTTTTGTAAAGAAACACTCGCTTCTCTGCATGACCGTACGTAAGATTATCATTATCCTAGCTAACTTTCATACTTGACCTAGTTTAACTCCAGTGCAAAGTTAATGAAGGCAAATGATCTGCCTCTCAATGAATGCAAGTAATAACTTTGCTTTTGTAACTTACAAGATAAATGCGTCGTGCATCATAGAAAGTACAACGTGCTTCGTGTAGAATCAAACTATTTTACCCGCTAAGCAAGTACGCCGCACATAGTCCTTAAACCGGCGTACTTGGGTCTTAAGTAATGTATTTTCATTCCAAGTCCTTCCTTTAACTATTATTGTTACTTTAACGTCCCTTTAAGCAATATACCTAGTTTCTTCTCTCAATCAATCCTGCAACCAGATTAATACCAAATCTACACAAATAACATAATAATCTTTATAATATAAGAGATATATATTATCTAATCGAGGGAATAATCATGTATAATTAGAGCATTATCAGTTAGTAGTATTCGTCATCACATTCACAATCACATGCTCCTTTCCATGGCCTCGTCAACCAGGTGGTGTAAATTAATTCCTAGGAAGGTTAACATTTTTATGTGGCGTTTATCTTTAGATAGGTTACCTCATCGTTTCAACCTGTCTTCTTGGGTTCTAGACATTCAATGTATTATGTGCCCAATTTGTAACGAGCAAGTGGAGTATTTGAATCATGTTTTCTTCTCGTGTGCTACGGCTTCAAATGTATGGAGACTTATTCGCATTTGAGTGACTCAAAGATCCTGTTTTATTCTCTTACGGTCATTGGCGGAACATAATGGGGGCAAGGAGGGGTTGTGGCCCCCCTAAAAGTTTGAGTTTAATAGTGTATATGTGTGTTTTAAGGCACTTTCAGGAAAACAACAACGTATGTATATCAAAAAAGTAAGTGCAATGTTCTTCTTTCCTTAGAAGTCTGAGATATAGAAAACAAGGAAATAAACAATAGGACAAATACTTGAATTAAGGTCTTATACAATTTAATATATGGACTTTACAATGTTAGAAATAAAAAAGCAAGTACTCAAGTGTTTATTTATGTGGGAATTTCAAACGTTTGAAAAAACAACTTGCAAAATATAACTGATAGTCAATCACATTTATTTTTTGTATGATAATTCTCATAAATTGTATTTGCTCTACTGTTATGTTAAAACAATTACTTTTGATGATTATCAATGAGGCAAATGCTTTCGAGAATAAAGGGAATGCCTTAAGCAACAAGTTTTAAGTTCCGATTGCTATAAGATTTCCGCCCCCCCCCCCCCCACCCCCAACAAGTTTTAAGAAACAAATTTTATGTTCCGATTGCAATAAGTTTTAAGTTCCGCTACTGCTTATAGTGACTGAGATACTTGGATTACTCGGTGGCATGCCTCTAAGGATCGCGCTTATGTTATCTTCGTTGTTGCCTGTTGGGTCTTATGGCGCTTTCGTAATTGTTTAACATTCTGCTCTCAATCTACGAGGAAATGTGACATTTTTTACAACATTCTTTTTTTTGTTTCTTCTCTTGGCTTACTTCTAGAGGAAAAAAATGTATTAGTTGAAACGATTGGTTAAATTCTCCTCTGTAATTTTTTGCTCCTTTCTAGTTTTTGTTAATAATGTCCGCCGTTCAAAAATAAATAAATAGATGAAAATGTTGACATTACTTTTGAATTGTGTGTGCAAACAAAAATCGATGTGTTTCTCAAAAATTAGCACTACATCGAAAAATTATGCGTGTCTCTAGAGCTACCGGAACCCACGATCATATTGGTTTCAGATTTAAATAATAATAATAATAATAATAATAATAATAATAATAATAATAATAATAATAATAATAATAATAATACAAACAAAAACAAAAAAAACCCTACATGTTCAAGAATAGACGAGTGACCCGTCTACGTACGTAATATATGTGACTTCATAGGCTAGGCAACTAGCGTTTAAATGAATACGAGGTCGACATAATACCATATTGATTCAATTTGTGTTTCCTACGTTGCGAGTCAATAAAAAATTATGACACAAACGATGTTACTTTAACTATATTGACAAAAGAATCTTGGGTGAAATTTTTTCAAGAAGTCTACAGTACCATCGTAGTTTCCTTTGAGTAAAACCCCTCATTGTTGATATCATGATCTCAAGTCTCAACCCTCAATATTCTTGTTTTAGATTGAGCTTGTATTTTACTATCTTTATAGCATGTCCATTGTTATAAAGCAATATAATGTTTTTTTGTAAAGAAACACTCGCTTCTCTGCATGACCGTACGTAAGATTATCATTATCCTAGCTAACTTTCATACTTGACCTAGTTTAACTGCAGTGCATAGTTAATGAAGGCAAATGATCGGCCTCTCAATGAATGCAAGTAATAACTTTGTTTTTGTAACTGACAAGATAAATGCGTCGTGCTTCATAGAAAGTACGCCGTACTTCGTGTAGAATCAAACTCTTTTACCCGCTAAGCAAGTACGCCGCACATAGTCCTTAAACCGGCGTACTTGGGTCTTAAGTAATGTATTTTCATTCCAAGTCCTTCCTTTAACTATTATTGTTACTTTAACGTCCCTTTAAGCAATATACCTAGTTTCTTCTCCCGATCAATCCTGCAACCAGATTAATACCAAATCTACACAAATAACATAATAATCTTTATAATATAAGAGATATATATTATATAATCGAAGGAATAATCATGTATAATTAGAGCATTATCAGTTAGTAGTATTCGTCATCACATTCACAATCACATGCTCCTTTCCTGGCCTCGTCAACCAGGTGGTGTAAATTAATTCCTAGGAAGGTTAACATTTTTATGTGGCGTTTATCTTTAGATAGGTTACCTCATCGTTTCAACCTGTCTTCTTGGGGTCTAGACATTCAATGTATTATGTGCCCAATTTGTAACGAGCAAGTGGAGTATTTGAATCATGTTTTCTTCTCGTGTGCTACGGCTTCAAATGTATGGAGACTTATTCGCATTTGAGTGACTCAAAGATCCCTGTTTTATTCTTTTACGGTCATTGGCGGAACATAATAGGGGCAAGGAGGGGTTGTGGCCCCCCTAAAAGTTTGGGTTTAATAGTGTATGTGTGTGTTTTATGACACTTTCAGGAAAACAACAAGGTATGTATATCAAAAAAGTAAGTGCAATGTTCTTCTTTCCTTACAAGTCTGAGATATAGAAAATAAGGAAACAAACAATAGTACAAGTACTTGAATTAAGGTCTTATACAATTTAATATATGGACTTTGCAATGTTAGAAATAAAAAGGCAAGTACTCAAGTGTTTATTTATGTGGGAATTTCAAACCTTTGAAAAAATAACTTGCAAAAGATAACTGATAGTCAATCACATTTATTTTTTGTATGATAATTCTCATAAATTGTATTTGCTCTACTGTTATGTTAAAACAATTACTTTTGATGATTATCAATGAGGCGAATGCTTTTTAGAATAAAGGTAATGCCTTAAGCAACGAGTTTTAAGTTCCGATTGCTATAAGATTTCCCCCCCCCCCCCCCCCCAAACAAGTTTTAAGCAACAAATTTTATGTTCCGATTGCTATAAGTTTTAAGTTCCGCCACTGCTTATAGTGACTGAGATACTTGGATTACTCGGTGGCATGCCTCTAAGGATCGCGCTTATGTTATCTTCGTTGTTGCCTGTTGGGTCTTATGGCGCTTTCGTAATTGTTTAACATTCTGCTCTCAATCTACGAGTAAATGTGACATTTTTTACAACATTCTTTTTTTTGTCTCTTCTCTTGGCTTACTTCTAGAGGAAAAAAATGTATTAGTTGAAACGATTGGTTAAATTCTCCTCTGTAATTTTTTGCTCCTTGCTAATTTTTGTTAATAATGTCCGCCGTTCAAAAATAAATAAATAGATGAAAACGTTGACATTTCTTTTGAATTGTGTGTGCTAACAAAAATCGATGTGTTTCTCAAAAATTAGCACTACATCAAAAAAATTTGAGTGTCTCTAGAGCTACCGGAACCCACGATCATATTGGTTTCAGATTTAAATAATAATAATAATAACAATAATAATAATAATAATAATAACAATAATAATAATAATAAAATAAAATAAAAAAAAAACAAAAAAAAAAAACTACATGTTCAAGAATAGACGAGTGACCCGTCTACGTACGTAATATATGTGACTTCATAGGCTAGGCAACTAGCGTTTAAATGAATACGAGGTCGACATAATACCATTTTGATTCAATTTGTGTTTCTTACATTGCGAGTCAATAAAGAATTATGACACAAACGATGTTACTTTAACTATATTGACAAAAGAATCTTGAGTGAAAATTTTTCAAGAAGTCTACATTACCATTGTAGTTTCCTTTGAGTAAAACCCCTCATTGTTGATATCATGGTCTCAAGTCTCAACCCTCAATATTCTTGTTTTAGATTGAGCTTGTATTTTACTATCTTTATAGCATGTCCATTGTTATAAAGCAATATAACGTTTTTTTTGTAAAGAAACACTCGCTTCTTTGCATGACCGTACGTAAGATTATCATTATTCTTGCTAACTTTCATGGTTACTAGGATCAGTAACATCCTTTCTTGACATGATCACGAGTAATCGGAAAGCTATTTTGTAACTACTTTCCAACAAAGATAGTCTAACATTAACCGGTCATGTGTGACATGCTTCTCAACCAAGTGTTGTGTGTTTGTATTGTTTATACTGCGATTTACTTAAACATATCACGTTTAACTTTAAAAAAATGGTTTACTTAAACATTTTGGAACGGAAAAATAATGTGTTAATGTATTAGACTTCAAATTTCAAACATGTTCTTGTGATGTTGAAGTTAGGATCAAATAATAGAACCCTTTTGTGTTCAGTCTCCGACTAACCATTTTTGTATAGGATATCATTAAGGGGACTTAAGAGTTACACTTATAGTTAAACTAAAACAAAAATATTAACCTATAACATAATTCGATACATTTGATTAAAACATGACAAATATTCTTGTATATTAATATGCAACAAATATTTTTAATTAACACTCACACTTAAACAACATAATTGTAAAATTATTTAATGATAATTATTTTCAAACTTTACTTAATATAGAAAAAAGGAGAAACTGTAAAAATTAGTTTATGGTCTATTAGAATCCTTTTTTTTTTCGTAAACTAGCATGCCTCTTTAATTTTAAAGTATCAAAAGTCTTATTCTTCAATAAGAATTTTAACCATTGTTAAGTTGTGATACAATGCATGCACCATTAATCTTGACGTATCGAAAGTCTTATTCTCTTTAGTCTTTCTAAAAAAAATCAAACACTAATAATAACAACGCTAACGGGCACAAGCTAAAGGTCATCGAATAATTCTATCACATGTCATATGTAAACATCTATATGAGCGGCTCAAGCCTTATCGAGGCATAAAGCAAAGTTCAAAAATGAGGCCTTTTTGATTATTTGCTATATTTTTAGTGAAGTGATTGGAATATTATAACGTCTAACCAGAAAACCATGAATGCTTAGTAAATTGAGAACCAAACGTCGTTGTTTTGATGAACTAAAAATAGGGCTAAGACGACAAAATGAACAGAAATTAGTGGGCTTGTATGTGTTCGTTCGTGAAAATTTGATCAAACAAACCCTACATGAATACTAAAACAGTTTCTTCGTATTCATTTATTAACACACTAAGCAAAAAGTACAAAAAATACATGATCAAAAGACCATAGAACATATAAAAATAATCATCGTTTGAACGGTTCACTAGAGATTGTCGAACTTTTGATAAAACTATATGGTAGCTTGTAGAGTTGTAGGCCTAAAGAATAAACATAAAAACAAATGTGGCTTCAAATCCTTATATGTATAAGGTATCTTAGTAATTCGAGGGGTCTAAAAATTACTAAAATGAGCTTAATCCAATCTTTTACATTACCCTGAAAGACGATATATATATATATATATATATATATATATATATATATATATATATATATATATATATATATATATATATATATATATATATATATATATATATATATATATATATATATATATTTCAAACCAAAATGTTGGCCTTAGTATTTAGTTAGTCTTATTAAAATTGATGTGGCCTCAAATCCTAAACCGTATCAGCTATACCAGTAAATTAAGGGGGCCTAAAAGTTTCCGAGACCTTAAAGGTGATGCTAAAAGATATATGTGACAACTTTATACATAATGATGCTTTAAAAAATTGGAGGCCTTAAAAATTGAAAGGATTAAAACAATAGCTTTAGTACCTTTGAGGCATAACTGTGACTATATAATAATTGAGCTGAGATAGTGAGATGTGCATGCGACATCACTCACTATCTGCTTTCTTTCACAAGCAACATTGAGCAATATAATCTTAGTTTGATTGGGTGATTTTATGATGGATTTGCTTCTTTTTAGGAAGCAAAAAGTAGTTCTTATTATTTGTATCTTCAGCCTTTGCTATTCCAAAAAGACATTAAGCGATCTTAATCCTTTTGATACTTGAAAATCGATATTTGGGGGCTATTAGCAAGGCAACAATCATGCATAGTTTTTTATTCTACTTCTAATATTAAACTTAAAAACCCATATCCCTTTTTTTAACAAATTATAAAGAGATAATATGTGACGACTAAGGTTCATGGTGTTACTTGAGGAAGGTGGCAATTGGTGATGGTTTAACCTAGCTTTAAAGTTGACCCTCCTCTTTTTTCTTTATTTTAATATCTACCACTATTATTTTGACACTTAGACTTATATAAATAAACTACCTTATATACCCCACCAACCAAAAAACATTCACAAAAGACCTTTTCCAAATGGCTGCTGAACCAAACTATTGTTTCTCAAACACTTATGAGGATGTTCTAGCTTCCTCAATTCGCTCATCAACTAATGATAACACTATGTTTAATCTCAACATCCTTAAAGACAAAGCGCAACAAGTTCATTCCATCGCGGCCATGTATCTTTCGCAAACACAAAATCAATCCATTGCTTCTAGCTCAACATCCATTAACATGGAGAATATTGCAAGTTTGCTCCAAGAAATCATTGTGATCGCGTCTAACGTCATGTTCACTTGCCAAAATATTGGTCCTCAGGCCAACCATAGTAACCCTAGCAATAACAACCATGATGACACACTTGAGTTTGATCATATGACTAACTCAAACAATTTGTTTGAGTGGTCTAGTGGTGGTGGGATTGAAAATAGTTTTGGTAGTGTAACTTGTAACACAAGAAATGAGTATGGTGGTCTAGAGAAACGAAAAGAAATTCAGGATGTAAAAGATAGACACAAAGACATAGGATCAAGGTCTCATGAGAGATTGTCGCCGACAAACTATGACATCATAGAAATGGATGCAGCCGATTTGCTAGCTAAATATACACACTATTGTCAAGTGTGCGGTAAAGGGTTCAAGCGAGATGCAAACTTGCGGATGCATATGAGAGCCCATGGGGACGAGTACAAGTCCACTGCGGCTCTAGCTAATCCTGTCTCATTAAATGGTAATACTTCAACAAAATTGGCTAGAAAGTACTCGTGCCCACAAGAAGGGTGTAGATGGAACCGTAAGCACCCAAAATTCCAACCATTGAAGTCTATGATTTGCATGAAGAATCACTACAAAAGGAGCCATTGCCCAAAGATGTACGCATGTAAAAGGTGTCATCAAAAGCACTTTTCCGTGCTTTCAGATTTACGGACTCATGAGAAACACTGTGGGGATGTGAAATGGCGATGCTCGTGTGGCACAACGTTTTCAAGGAAAGATAAGCTCATGGGTCATGTTGGTTTGTTCATCGGGCATACACCGGTAGTAGTCGACACAAGTTCATTGAACAAGAGTCAATAAAATTAGGAAGGTTGGTTGGTTGGTTGTATAACTTGTTTATGTGGTTAATTAAAATGTACTTATCATAACTGATAATGAGTTGCTAAAATCTTTTAACTCCATTGTTTTGGGCTTTTGGCTGCTAATGAGTTCAGAAGGCATGTCGTGTGATGGGATATTGAGATTTAGTTTGTTGAAAGATGATTGTTTTTCTATGCAAATGATTGAAAGATGACATGTAGCGGATATTAGATAATGTATAATTACAAACTTATAAGACACATTTGTATCTTTTACAAGTACATTCATTTTGGTTTGTTATACACGAACATACAGTATCACATTTACATCCGCTTAATTTAGGTCTGTATTCTATAATTTTCGGTGAGTATCGAAAAGGATTGTTGGGTGATCTTTTGACGTGTTCTTCTAACGAACTTATGATCTACAAGCCAAAATTACACTGAAAAAGATAAACTCACATTTGAGTTATTATGCCTATATTTGCCACTTCATGGTGATCACCTGCTTCGTACTAAACTAGGAATACCATTTGGTCCCGGGTTAGACCATTCAACTACATTTATGTTCGGTCTCTATTATAACCCAAGAATCTGGTTATTACAATTAATTTTCCAACACTTTTGTCAAGAATCTATAAGCAATGCTGAAAATATGTATATGTCGCTTATTTTGACTCATAATCTTGATTCGTCAATAGGATTATTTAATCACTTTGACCAACGCTTTAGAGTTATGTAATTAGTGGTTTTGTGATGCTGATGTTTACAAGGAATCATTATAACATGTTTACTTTTCATTAGACAGCTTAATGATGGAACACATTTTTCATGCAATATAAAGGCAACGAGTTAAAAGTCCTATTTGTGATAGACCTATCCAACAAAAAACATGAGTTCACACTCATTTGGATGATAAACTCTCTCTCGTAAAAAAAAACATATCTGATCTGAGACATCTAACTACGGCACTAAGCTCTGTCGCTCTTCAATACACCCTCGTTTTGCCTATGAGAATAGAATAGATCAGTTTCAAGAAAACCAAATCAAGCACTAGATCAAGGAGATAGCATTCTCACAAGTTTTCAAGCAGACTTTAATGCAACATATCTTCTGCTGTTTGGCTCAAAAAACGTTTGAAATATCAATGATTTTTGCCCGAAACGACAATGAGATAAAATACCTCAAAAGATCGATGAATGTAAACATAACCTATGACAACAGATATACCTTTCATTTTAAAATGAAAATTTTCAATTAAATAAAAACTTTGTTAGCCGCACTGTGTGGTGTTGTACAATACTCAAGCCTATAGACCACATAGCAGAGTATTAAACATATTTAATAAACATTTCTAGATGAAATGAGATGGTTCTTAGTAATATATCATACGCCATCATGCCATAGCAACACTCAACTTAGCAATCAGGGATCACTACACTTGAGCTTGGTTTTCTTGGTTATGCTGGAAGTTCACAGGTCTCCGAAAGAGCATGATGTGAAAAAACATAAAAACGGGCATAAAAACTTATCATCTACAAGTCAAAATTAGACTAAAAAATAAATAAAAAATAAAAATAAAAAAAATAAAAAATAAAAATAAAAATCACTTCTGAGTTATTATGATGATATTTGCCACTTTCATGGTCACTGCACCTGCTTCATAATACTACCCGGGTTAGATACTTAAATCATTCAACTACATTATGTTCAATGCTATTATAACCCAAGAATCTGGTTACTACAATTAATTTTCCAACACTTTTGTCAAGAATCTAGATTCCTCAATAGGGTTATTTAATCACTTTGGCCATCGCTTTAAGTTATGTAATTAGTGGTTTTGTGATGTGGATGTTTACAAGGGATCATTATAACATGTTTACTTTTCATTAGACAACTTTAATGATGGAACACATTTTTCATGCAATATAAAGTTCTAGATGGCGAAGACCAGGGGCGAAGATAAAGGGGGGCACAAGGGGCAGGTGCCCCCCTAGCGGAAAAAATTGCAGTGTACATTTTCGAAAATATTTGGCTTTTTTCGTAATTTGCCCCCCCCCCCCCCCCCCCTAAGTACCAATTTATAGTGTAGTTTCTAAAATTTATCAAAGTGTGCCCCCTCGACCAAAAGTTTCTGGCTCCGCCCCAGGCGAAGACTTAAAAGTGCTATTTGTGATAGATCTATCCAACAAATAAACATCATGTCACACTAATTTTGATGTTAAAGTTCCTAATAAACATATCTAATCTGAGATATCTAACTACAGCACTAAGCTCCGTCACTCTTCAGTACGCCATCGTTTAGAATAAATCAGTTTGAAGAAAAGCAAATCAAACAGTACTAGATCACGGAGAAAGCATTCTCATAAGTTTTCGCTGTTTGACTCAAAAACTCCTTGAAATATCATGGATTTTTGACGAAACTACAATGAGATAAAATACCTCAAAAGATTGATGAATGTTAACATAACCTCTGACAACATATATACCTTTCATCTTAATATGAAAAGTTGAAAACTTTCAGTTAATTAAAAACTTTGTTACCCGCACTGTGTGGTGTTGTACAATACTCAGGGAATATCATAATACAACCGTTTTACCAATATTATCTTACTTCAAATAAGTCAAGACTTCAACAATAGAAAAGTTCTTAGTACCGCGCAATAGATTATAAGGCCCGAGCCCGTCTAGAAACCCTAATGGACCCAAAACCCACAGACGGGCTCGGGCCTTATAATCTTTTGCCTAATACCGTTAACATTATAACCAACAACAGTCATAAGATCAAATTCACCCCCAGCGAGTGTTAAACAAGACAACACATTTTAAGCCTATAAACCCCCATAGTAGAGTACTAAACATATCTAATAAACATTTCTGGATGAAATGAGATGGTTCTTAGTAATATATCATACACCATTATGCCATAGCAACTCAACTTAGCAATCAGGGATCACTAAGCTTGAGCTTGGTTTTCTTGGTTCTGCTGGAAGCTCACAGGCCTCCTAGAGAGCATGATGTGAAGAAAACATATAAACGGCCATAAAACTTATCATATACAAGTCAAAATTAGACTCGAAAAAAATATAAAATTAAAAAAAAAAAAAAATCACTTCTGAGTTATTATGCCGATATTTGCCACTTCATGGTCACTGCACGTCTGCACCTGCTTGGTAATAATACCCGAATTAGATCATTCAACTACATTTATGTTCAATCGCTATTATAACACATGAATCTGGTTATGTTTGAGGCTTTTAACCGTATGGGTAGAGTGTAACCTCTTTATATAGAAACCTTTTCCAAAACACGTCAAATCGATCAAAATAGAATTTATAAAGTGGTTGAAGGTAAACGAGCAACAAGTTGCGCTGCTAGCCCTTTCTGGTTCATACAATTAATTTTCCAACACTTTTGTCAAGAATCTATAAGCAATGCTGAAAATATGTATATGTAGCTTGATTCCTCAATATGATTATTTAATCACTTTGCCCAACGCTTTAAAGTTATGTAATTAGTGGTTTTGATGCTGATGTTTACAAAGAATCATTATACGTGTTTACTTTTCGTTAAGAGTTTTAATGATGGAACACATTTTTCATGCAATATAAAGTTCTAGATGGCGACGACTTAAAAGTGCTATTTGTGATAGATCTGTTCAACATAAAACATCAGGTCACACTAATTTTGATGTTAAACAATTGCTCCTAATAAACAAATCTGATCTGAGACATCTAAGTATCTAACTACAGCACTAAGCTCTGTCACTCTTCGGTGCACCATCGTTTAGAATAAATCAGTTCGAAGAAAAGCAAATCAAACACTAGATAATGGAGAAAGCATTCTCAGAAGTTTTCTCTGTTTGACTCAAAACTCTTTGAAATATCAATGATTTTTGCCCAAAACTACAATAAGATTAAATACCTCAAAAGATCAATGAATGTAAACATAACCTTTGACAGCATATAAAAACTTTATTAGTCGCACTGTGGTGTTGAACAATACTCACGAATATCATATTACCACCGATTTACCAATATTTTCTTCCTTCAATTAAGTCTTCAACAATAGAAAAGTTCTTAGTACCATTAACATCATAACAACCAACAGTCACAAGATCAAATTCACCCCAGCAAGTGTTAAACAAGACAACACATTTTAAGCCTATAGACCACATAGTAGAGTATTAAACATATCTAATAATCATTTCTAGATGAAATGAGATAGTTCTTAGTAATATATTATACGCCAGCATGCTATACCAGCATCTCAACATAGCAAGAAGGGATGGCTAAGCTTGAGCTTGGTTTTCTTGATTCTGCTGGAAGTTCACGGGCCTCCTAAAGAGCATGATGTGTGGCTCGGGTCGGTGAATTGCATAGTGCACCCATCCACGACTCTGCTGCACTCCTATTGCACGCCATTCACTCTATACAAACAAAACAGAAAACATGTTATCAGTAAAGCTTAAAAAAAAGCTAGAGGTATATGCATGAGGCACTCTAGAAACATAACAGGTTTTACGATTCCAATCCTGTATGTGTTATCTTCGAAAATAAAGCAAGTTTGGATTAAAAACAGTGTTTGCGTTTGTTTTAAGAATAGAAAAGAAGAAAACTGAGAGTGAAAATAACATAACAACGAAGAGCACAAAAATCGTCACTGCTCAAGCCCGACAGCAAAATTATTATTTGCAGATCATTACTAACTAAGGTGATGTTTGGCTAATGGCTAGTTGAACAACAATTGCTGAGCATGAGTTTCAAAACATGATCAAATGCAGATGATAATCAGTTTCTAAGCACCAACGTGACTAAGATATGGTTCCTAAATCCTAATTATGAAACCCATACAATCCTACCAAACGACAGACATCTTTCAACGCCTTAATTCAAACACCGCCTGATTCTCATCACACTAAATGAAGTGCTAATACACAAAATAAATACTTTACAACACCTATCACTGATTCCTAACATTCTTTGCAGCCTATACATAAAGTATCCAAGCAAATTACGTCATTCCATCATGCAGAACATGTCTACCTGAGCATCCTAAACATGTATAACGTACATTAGCTCACATTTTCCTAATCCTCAACTAATCTAATACATATAGCTGCCGTTTCAGTATTCCCGAATATCTTATAAAACAAACATTTACAAAGCAATTTCAGTCATGCTAACCATGTTCAACTAATCAACTCCTACTATTGCAAGTGTTCAACTCACGGATATAAATACGCCATGATCATAATTCACAGCACCCATTTATCATCAGTGGTATAAATAAGTGATTTTATTATTTAGCTGCAAAATGTAATCAGAACATTCTAAAGGGGTGCCGCGCGAGGTAAAACCCTTACGCAATCCTCAAACACTAAATAAATAATTAAAAAAATGAAATAATTAACAAACATACTTCGGAAAGAAGGCGGTTTTTCGGAAGAAGCTTGGCAACTTCTGATGGAAGAACAACATGCCTAAAAACAAACAAATACATAAATATATAAAACACATATATAAATAAATAAATGAGGGATTGAAAGGAATTAAACCTGTATTCAAAGGTATCATCAAAGTATTTTTCAGAGTACTGGATCTGTCCCATGATGATCTGTGTAACAATTTGACTAAGCGATGTTAGAATTTATATAATTATAAATTGTTGTGAATTTGAAGAACCCTAATTTACCTGTTTTTTGTAGTGTGTGTTTTTGTGTGTGTGTGTGAGAGAGTGGATTGGAAATAAAAAGGAAAAGAATGGGAATATTGTAATGTGAAGCGTTTTCGAATTTCGAATTTTGGAATTTTCCCGCCTATGTTTTTATAACGTTATAGCTATTTTTTAGAGTAGATTGGAAAAAGCCGAAAGTCATCCTTGTGGTATGTTCAGATTGCAGACACAGTCCCTATCTTTTCGAAATGCAGGTCTCGTCCTTGTGAGACACTATTGATGCGGATATTGTCTTTGCCTCAAAGTGAAATAACTAAAATGACTCAAAGTAGAAAGACTAATTCTCATTAAAGGCAACAAAATTTTAGTCATTTCATTTTGAGACACACCAAAGATTTCTCAAATGAATAACTTTTTCACTTTCAAAAAAGATAGGGGGCTGCAAATTCAATTTGAACATTAACTATAAGGATATTTTTGCAATTTACTCTATTTTTAATTTATAAAAATTGCCACATTGTACTTTCAAAATAACCATCAATTAGACTAAAGACCATGGTATTGGTAACCAAATTAATACGCATTCTACCTTACACATTAAAGCCACATCAGTCACTACCCCTCGCTCTCACTCACTTATTTGTGGACATGGTCACATTAAGGTTACCATAATACCCAATATTTTTTAAATACTTACGAAATTAAAAAAAAAAAAAAAAAAAAAAAAAAAACCGTAAACCTACAAATATAAAAACGTAGAAGTTCAAATAAAAAACGTAAACGTACGAAATTAATAACGCAAACGTAATAAATTAAGATATTGCATAAACTTCGATTAATAAAAATAGTACATAGAATTTAAAAACAATACATAGCTAAATAAAAAACGTAAACGTACGAAATTAAAAACATTAAACGCTACATAGAGTTAAAATAGTGAGTTTGTGTTTAAAAAATGATGAATTAATGGGTATTTATTAGTAAAAAAAATAGGCAAGTGGGAAGGTTTTTATTTTTTACATTACAAACGTTACAATTGAAGAGGGGCCCACTTCTATTCGAATTCAACTTGGTGACCAAGTTACCATAAGTTGCTTTGGTTTGTGTGATTCACGTGCGAAAATATAGGAGGGCATGGGATGACAATTTGACAGTCACCATGGCAAACTCACCTCTTTGTCATTCAGTCTTAGTGTGTAGCTCATAATTTAGCGAAAATTACACACATTGAGTCATGGACACATGAAGAAATGGTTTATAAGAAGAAGACACTTTTTCAACCAATTTCACATATGAACACTTGTTTCGTGACCTCAAAAGTTTGTGGTGTGAAATGCACTTGGCACTTCCACAATGAGACACATTGAAGCACTTGTCTTTAAGTTTTTTTTTCATTTGAGAAAAGTTTTTCTTATCTAATTACTTTAGGATTCTCATGTCTTTAGAGCAATAACTTTGGAGGGGGGGGGGGGGGGGGATTAAGAACATCTTTTTGCATTGGGAAGTGGTTGACACATTCCCAGTTCTTATTGGAACACTCCAGAATGTGCATTAGACGGTTGTACTTTCAGTATAAACTGTTTGTACATTGGAGTGTCTCAATAAAAAGTGAGAGTGTGTCAATCACTTCCCTTTTGCATTTGAAGTGTTTGAAAAGTACATTGTGTTATAAGAAGGATCTTTTAAAAACAAATTGCATGATGCTCTCATTTTAAGGTGTCAAATAGTTTATAATACAACTATTTGTAGATAAAGTAATGAAGTGAAACTTATAAATATCGTGACTAATACTTGAGATGAGTCTAACTCAGAGCATTCATAATGCATAAAGTATTTTATAGACTTTTTTTTTATTGTAAAACTACAAAAAAAGATATTGATCATAACATAGCTTAAATGCAAAAAAGTCATTTCAAAAAATATTCTTGTGTACTTTTTAATCATAAAATAGTAAGTTATGTGAGGAAGGTATTCCTCAAGTCATATGTGCTCTGTCATTCTTTATATCTCATTGGAGGTGCGTTTATAAATTTTTTAGTTTATCTTACGGTTCTAGCTAAGACTGGTTGTAGTAAGAGACGCAAGACACTTCTTGCGTCTAGGTGGCACCTCAAGCACGCGTCCAACTCTATAAGCATCACCCCCAAACACGTGTCGGTGCTGTTTTGGGAGAACTCGGTTGTTAAGACAACCGAGTTGTGGAAGTTGTAGTTGTGTGATTTTGGTTTTGGTGAGGTATATTTGTGTTTAAGTGGGTAAATTTGGGTGATAATGTTGGTTGTGTGTTCTAGTGATGTTGGTTGGGGAGAGATAAGTTGGTGCACCGCTAAGTTGGCGGGAGTGATGTTGGTTATTGTTACCACTAACTGAGGGTCCGCTTGGTTCAAAATGGGGAAAGGGTAAGGGTAAGGGAATGCAAAGGAATGAGTGAGGTGGGTAATCAATATCTTACCCCCCCAATTTACTCTATAATGGTTGATTACCCAGTACGGGGTAATCAATCCCTTACCTCTAACTAACCAAGCACAATTATTTGAGGGAGGAGGGCCCAAATCAATACCTTACCCATTCCCCACCCCCTCTTAACCCCCCACCAAGCACCCCTGAATACTATCCGACTCATTTACATGGTACTTAAAATTTTAAACAGCGAAACACTTGGGATGAAGTTACTTTAGAATTTTTTTCAATTACTTGGGTCTTTCAGTACTTACGAAGCTTTAATTGAATACCATGTGATCCTTTTACATAGTACTTAAAATTTTAACAGCAAAACACTTCCAGATATATACATAGCTATGTACCCAGCTAAATTTTCACTTATGCGACACCTTTAATCCAATCCGGAAGAGCTGACCATTTTGGCATGTTGTCGCTTATGAATCATGCATATTTGTTTTTTATTGGCTATTTGGCTAACACCTACAGGATATACGGCACTACAACTTAAGCTGATTCTACAAATTACTTTTTCGGTTATTAACCTTTAGGGCCATTACAACAAGTTTGGCAACTTCAGTACAAGAAGTTTCGGTTATTACCCTTTCTAAACTAAAGGGTTGTTCAAGTATTCATTAAAGCCTTTTCCTTGATTGCAGCTTTATAACACGCACAAGACAATCGACAATTCGACATCTCATATGTTCATGGTAATTATGCACATTCTAATCTCTTATCAACCATATTTAGCAAACAGTTACTATACATTACCAAGCAAAACCTGAAAATCAAAATTCCTTAGCCCACATCCCCAAACCTGATCACGCTACTTATCTTTGATATGTACAACTAAAGTAAACTATTAGCAATAAGTTGACTATACAAGGAACAACAATGAGAAGGGAAGAAAAAAGAAAAAAACTGCAAAAAGATAAATATGACTTCCAAAATTATATGGAGTAATCAGATTGTCATAACCAATAACTCCCAAGTTTTCCAATCACAACCATAGATCTTCAAGCCAAAAACGCCTTAATGGCAAGCCCATTTAATCTTGGAAAATATAGCAAAACAATAGATATTTCAAAAATGATACCAGCTTGAATTGTATACCCACCGGAGATATTTGCTAGTTCTATACTTGCTTTGCCCATATATGCTAGAATTATATAACCCAAAATTTTCTTGCTTATATTTATAGCCAATCGCCAACATTTCATCAAACAAGGCCCCAAAAAACTTGATTAACCATTAACTATTCCTTGCTTGTTTCAGGCTTCTGGATAGTCTTATACAGCATCGAGGTTCCTTCAAAAACCATCAGCTGATAATTCTTTATGTACTCCTTTAACTGCAAGTGGTAAACACTAATGAGCAACAAAGAAAATACGGTGTTTTTAACAGAACCAAAAAAAGAAGTGTGTTGCAACTGCCACCATTAGGGAATGTTTGGCATTGCATTACAAAAGTAAACTGTCTGATAACTGTGAGTTCAAGTCACAGATAATCATTTCTAGTATTGAGTACAAAGGTGATACAGATCATCTAATGAACTAAAGGTCAAAAAAACACTTTTGGATAATCATTATTAGAAGGTTGCTACAACATAAGTGTTTCTGGTTACCTGATTATGGTCATTTATCATGTAATTTCTAACAGCATAATCACATCTAACCATTACTGCAGGTCTCATTTTGTTACAGCTGATTTTTCCACGTCACATAAAACTTTAAAAACGCAATGTCAAACACCCCCCTTAACATAGACAAATTGTTGAATCATGTAAATGTAGTTTACTAGTTTTTTATTTTTTCTGGTTCTGTTTTATTTAGGTTCTTGAGCTTAATTGTGTGTGATTACGTGATTATCAATTGTAAGTCCTAACTCTATCTTTTAGTAATCAACCAAGTGTAAAGGATAACAAGTGTCAAATAGAAATGCAGACCTCTACATCAGGAATCTTCTCAAACCCAAACTTCTTGGTCCATATGGATCCAGCTTCATCAGCAGCAGGAAGTGCTAGGATCTTGACATTCAGAGAAGCTAAAAGTTCTTCAATGCAAGAGAACAGAGCTTGAAAATAACCCTACACACAACCATTTAACATAACTTAGACGAGGTAAACTCGACACAATCCCACAAAGATGACAATTTCGACCCGTTTCTTTGTAAATGGGGTTTACTCTGGTTATGTTTATCTCTAACGGGTCAAAACGGTTAGAATGATACAAGTAATTGCAAGAGAAATTAAAACAGGTCAAACGGATTAAGAATCGCCCCAAATGTACTTTTTATGCAACCAAACTCCTAAATCAATTTATTCAAACGCTGGAATTTATTAAAATCATCTTAATTTTTTATCAGAAAACAAAAAATTCAGATACTATATGTTAACGTCAGTCCACCGCGTACACCATATTGCTTATTTTGACCCATTGCCAAAACTTGCCCAACACACCCATTTTGCCATCTTAAAAAAAGAATCATGTTTCGTGCTCACCAATCCTTGACATTCACTGCTTGTTGCTACTAAAGGAAGTTCGGCTACTTCATTGCCAAAGATACGAAAGATGCCAGCAGATACAACCGTTGAGCTGCACATAAAGAAAAGAATCACACTTGTAGTAACCTCATATAAGAAGAAATAAATAGTATTAAATCAAAGAGATGGTCTTACTTGACTGTCAATATAGCACAGTACATCCCACCATAGTCCTGTTGTTTTAAGCTTCTCCTGAAATAATGTCAAATGGGGTATAAGTTGGAAGAAGATTTTTTTGTCAAATAATGCATTAAAAGTAAAGCTTCAAAGCAGTTGGCATAAGTGAAGTCATATACCCATAAACCATGTGGGGAATCAAATCAAGACGGCTTGTAGTTGAATCAGCAATTGGATCAAACCGATCCTGTAGCAAGTTAATGGCAAAGGGTCAATTCGTTACCTTTTATCTGTTATCTTTATCAAGTATAATATAGAATTTACTCACGTGGAAAATAGCAACGGCCTTAGAAAGCAATACTCTTGTATCATCGGAAGCAATTTTACCACTCAGAAGCCTCCATCTAATATCAAGTTCAGCACTTGGTTCTAATCCTTGTTCAACCTGCTTCTTCTTTATAGCACCCATAGAAGTGTCTGGGAGTCTTTTTTCACCACCAGCCACCAGTTCCCCCAAAGATGTATGGATCTTATCACAATCTCCACAACAAAACCATTCTCCTGTAGGCAATGCCTGTAATTGAAATCATGTCAATATACAAAGCAGACCAATTCTAAATCTAAAATCTAGGTCATAAAAACTAGAGGTGGCAACAAGAACAGTTTTGTAATGATCAAAACAAACATCTTTGGTAGTGGTTGACCATATATATGATTACAATATACTAATTCAATAAAATTTTAATTTTCTAGTAACATATATTTGGAGGTTAATTATAGGCTTTGGATGACTTTGTTTTTATCTTGATCTTTGACCAGTTGGAGATGAAACATAACCCAAATGAGCCCAGTCATTTAAGTAAATGGATCAAAATTGCCACCTCTAAATTGATGATACACATGTTGTTAAGATAGGTATGGAAAATATAAAACATATTTATAACCAAAAATGTTTGCCACACCTTTAGGTCGTCCATCTTATGCTCCTTTAAACAGCCAACATGGTATTCTTTCTCGCACTGGAAAATGAAAACCGAACAAAGGTTATAATCCATAGATATTCAAAAGCAGCATAACAGTTACATTTTCACATATGAGCGTTATTACAAATTAGAAAAGCACCTGATCACATATGATGACAGTTCTTGGGCCGAATCCAGTCTTGCTAAAATCTAGTGCCCTGTACATGTCAAGAAGACAAGAATACATAAAAGGTAAAAAATGGAACACCATCCTGTTGATATGCTCTAAGAACTGTGCCAGATGCAATAACCCTTAATGAATAACACAAGCTCATTTAACCAGATGGGAAGCATCCTACCATAGAAATTTGACAAAAAAACAAATAATAATAAACTGCAGAGAGCAAAACCATGTAGCATATTCAATTGTTCATCCAACCAAAGCATGTAGCACTTTTCTTAGAAGGGGGACAACAAACTAACCAAAGGAGATTAAAAACAGTGCTTGATCACAATAAGTCATACCGTCCAATAACAGGACATGTTGTCTAATTACATATGAACTAAGGTTCCAATATATAATTGTTTACACAGTATATAATATCATGGAAGACTTTACCCAAAAAAATTATCATGGACAGAATGGCAGCTACTTATACACCTTCAAAATTTCCTTATGGCTTGTCACGTTATCTTGTTAGTACACTCCCCAACAGAAAATACATTAATGAAGTTCTGTGTTCCCCAACTACGTACAGTAAACTTCATACAGATCATAACCGTTAATCAATTACGTCGAAGTTAAGTAACACTAAACTAAAACGCTTTCTCATGGGTAACATAATATTGTGAATGATAATCAAGGCGTTAAACCCACTATAACGGCCTATGATAAGAAGTTAGCCAACACAATCACTTTTTTCCCCAACGGATGATGATTCAGATATATTAATTTGCAAAGAAAAAAAAGCATGTACATACTTGCATAAAACACATGCTGGGGCTCCTTTTTTAGAGGGAACTCCTGGCTCTCCAACCACTGGGTTCGCAACAACACGGATGCACCTTTTAGTTATTTCTTCAAGGGGATCAATACCTGCAACCCTTCCAGCAGCACGTGCATTTTCATTTCTTTCCACAAATTTCTCCTTCTGGAACATGTTTTGACAGTACTTGCAATACCATGTACCCTGCGGCACAGCCTCAGATATGCATTCTGCAGTTTAGCCATTTACACATTGAATTTACACAAAAACGTTCGATAAACGACTATTGCATTATGATAGGTCACGAATGTGAGGTTCTAATTATCAAAAGAGCATACAAAAGTGCCGATTCAACATCAGGACATGTATATCATTTGGCAATCTTGACATATTCCAAAAAAAAATAATTAATAGATATACATATACTTAAAACATTAAATGTCACTGCCAAACATAGACATAGGCTTGAAAATGTGAACTCTTTAGTTGTGACAAGGGGATATCCACATTCATAATAAATATGTACAAAGATAATCTAGCACAACCATAAGTAAAGTCAAAATCCATAATTAGTAACTTAAACAAAATGAGGAAAAATGGGGCAGACATCACAAGAGAAAAATGATTATATGAGAGCAGGTCAAAACAGAAATGAAGCTAAGAAAATCTCACCAGGATGAAAAGCTCTTGGGCAATTATCACAACATAGAAGTTCCCCTCCATCAGCACAGATGGAGCAGAGATCGTCATTGTCATCTGAAGAGAACTTCCTGGTTTGTGAGAGTCTTATTGACAGCTCATGGAGAGACACGCCATTGGATGTGTATATGTGTAAATAGCTGCCACAATAAAAACAAATTTCACAATTCACAAAAGATAAGGAAACATCATGAGATCATGACACTAATTCAGGTGTCAACCTTTTCCCCTGTTAATGGTGTTTAAATGCCAAATAAGATACAACAGTCCCCTAACTAAGGTAAAAACAGAAACTCACGGTTTACGACGCGAAGCCCAACCAGCATGTGCTTCGAATTGTGAGGGACTAACCTGATCATAGAAAGAACAAAGTCAAAAAACAACTACTTCCAACCATAAAAATTTTTAAAAAATTACATTGCACCACCGTGTACCTCCTTCTTACAGCAAAAGCAATAGATTCCAGACCCTCTTTTATAACCCTCCAACACTTTCTGCCAGCCACAACAAATATTGGATTGTCAAGCAAGTTGAAAATATAAACCAAATAAAAACTAGAAATAGCATATAGAATAAACAAGTAACAAAACATAATAACCGTTACCTCCCCACGAGCAAAATAAGCAAGTTCGGTTCCATCAGGTAACACATCTTCCTCAAACACTAGCTTGTGCATTCTCAGATCTCTATGTAAACAAACAACAAAAAGTGTGAAACAAAATTTATAGAAACTAAAACACCAACATATCAATAAAAGTAAAAAGAAGAGAGCAAGTGACACAATGAGATTACTAACTTTCTAGTTATTCTTCCCTGGCCCTTGCTTCGGCTAGAACTACTGGTAGTTAGTCGGGCAGTAGACTTTGGAGCGGATACCGGAGATGACGACCTGAAGATATCAAATATATATTATACAAATGAACTAAAAACACGAATCATAGTATTTTGTTATCAGTCAAGTTAGACACAAGATAATATCGCACAGCCTTTAAATATATATGTTCCTGCCTATTGTGAGATATTCCCAGCCAAAGAGACAAAAAAAAAATAATAAAAAAAAAAATAAAAAAAAAAATAAAAATAAAAAAAAATTGAAATTTATTATAGCAACAATGCTATTGTCAACGGGGCAACTCGTCTATGTCAAGTTCAGCAAACGTAGCACAGCAAGTTTCTACATACATCATACACTTTCTCAGCACAATAGTTGAAACCAAAGGTTCCTACTAAGCTACTCTGCATTTATTTATTAACATTCATTGGGGGTAGAGTCCCTAAAAGCACTAACCTAACAGAGTAAAATAGTAATGCCTACTTGCTAATTAGAAAAATGTTTTCTAACACTGTTATGATTATTAACCACTAACAATATGCTGTTATGAAAGCAAATACCTGTCACTACGATCATCAAGTAACATAGAGCTAGACTGAGACTGAAGCTGGGGCAGGGCCTGAAGTTGATGTTGAGGCTGAGACTCTTTTAACTCCACGCACGAATCACACAACAGCATTGCCTTCCCACTGCCTGATTCAGGTATGGAACCTATAAACCATTGAACAATACAGCATTACAAGTTAGTCCAATAAATACAGCATGCGACCCGTAAAATCTATATCACATCACATGTAACTCACCTTTACAATTCAAACAAAAAGTAGGCTTCTCTTTATCCAAACAACCAATCGCTTTTAAAATTCTTCCTTCCATTTCCTCCAAAGGAGCAGTTTTACAGACGTTGAGCACATCCCTTAAAGTTTTACCATTATCCAAGAACATATACTCAGGTGGCCGTTTATTTGAACTTCCAGCATGCAACTCAAACTGATTAGGAGTCACAACCTAAATTCAACAACAATACCAATCAACATCACAAAAACATATAATTCCAAATCCTCTCAATTTCAATTAAGCGAAACTAAAAAAGTAACAAACTCACTTCTTTTCCACCACATGTTCCACAAGAACATATAATTCCGGATCCTTTTATAACACCTGGTAAACCTTTATCTGTCTTCAACTTCACTCTCCCCTGAATCAACATTGTCACACTTATAAAACCACAATAAAAACAAAACAAAAAAACTATAGTATAACATTGATCAATACTGTTATACTTATCAAGGGAGCATTTGGGTTTCCGTATTTTTTCTGCTTATCAGCTAAATGTTGTCATCCAAACTACTTCTACTTACCTGTTTATTTAGTAAAATAAATAAGAAGTTTCTGATATGCAGATATGCATGTAGTGAGCAACTTATCCAAATTGCTTATTATTCAAACAAAATGATTATTGCTAATTTCAAAAAATAAGCAAATCCAATCACTATTTCTTAAACTGAATATTCTAAAACACATTGAAACTAAACAATCCAAACACACCCTATAGAACAATACACAAAAAACATAAACTATAAAATTTATCAACATTGTTATACTTATTAAGCAACAACATAACAATAACTAAAAAACTTAAGCGTTCACTCCAATCCGAAACGCTAATAAGATAAGCATTTAGCTTTTTCGTCATTTTTTCAACACTTTATAATTACAGCCGCTATGTCACCATACACTTTTATAAAACAAACATCTCATGGTAACAGCTACTCTAACTGCTATTACTAGTTTTCCAAACATATTAAATCATAATAATATAACTAGTTAATATTATACTTTTATACCACGAATATACCTAACACTTAATAAATTCAGCTAAAACTACACTTGTATAAAACAAACAGCTTCGATTTGCTACTGCTAGTTTCGCCAAACATAAGCGCTTAAATCACATTATTAACAATAATAAAACTAATTACTATATAATACACGTTTCTACCGCAAATACACCTACCACTTAATAATTTCAGCTAAAACTAACAAACAGCTACGGCTACTGCTAGTTTCGCCAAACATAAGCGCTTAAATCACATTATAAACAATAAAAAACTAATTAAATATATAATATACCTCTGTATCACGAATATATGTAACACTTACTTTTATAAAACAAAAAGCTACGGCTAGTTTCGCCAAACATAAGTGCTTAAATCACATTATAAGGAATAAAAAAGAAACTAAAATATATAAACCAAGAGCCTGATCACAAACAGCTAAAACTACACTTCTATAAATCAAACAGCTACCGCTAACATTAGGTTGCCAAACATAAGGGCTTAAGTCACATTATAAGGAATAAAAAGCTAATTAAACGAGTATACGGATATACCTAACACTTAATAATTTCAGCGGAAACTACACTTGTATAAAACAACAGTTACAAATACAATTAGTTACTGCTAGTTTCGCCAAACAAAAGCGCGTAAATCACATTATAAACAATAAAAAAAAATATATATATACCTTAGTACCGCGAATATATCGAACATTCAATCCTTCAAGCAACCCCGTCTCCAACAGCTCCTTCAACTTCACCGGAAACAACTTCTTCACCATCACCACACCACCACCACCACTCCTCTTCTTCTCCTTCTTCTCCTTCTTCTCAACATCCAACGGCCCAGATTCAATCACCGTATCAACCACATCACTCTTAGACTCATCTTCTTCTTCATCATCATTCACAACAACAGCAACAGATTCAATTTTATCAACAACCTCATCATGACCTAATTTTGATTTCTTATTAGGAACAGGTGGTGGTGGTTGAGATTCCGGTAACTTCCTGCCACGTGTCCGGCGATCTAATAATAAGTAGTTTTCGGAATGTGATTTCATTGCGAATGCGAATTCGCGTTTTAATCCAGGGCGTATTGATGAAAGTAGAAAATAATTATCGTTATTATTATTATTATTATTTTCATCCATTTTTATTGATTAATTATATAAAAAGTGTAAAAATGGAAATAGGATTTGCTAATTTATCGGGAGATTTGTTGCATCTTATTAAACCCTTGAAGGTGTGTGTGTGTTTTTAGTGTGTGAAGAAAAGGGGGTGGATTTTGAGATATGAGAGGGATGGTGCATGCTTTGGGTTTGGGGGTGTTTGGGTGGAAAATGGGAAGGTTGGAAAGGTTACTGGAAGTCTGGAACGTTCTTTAGTTGGACTATTTTGCCCTTTGATTTTACATTATGGTCCTTTGAGATATGTTTGTAGCACAAACATAATCTCCATTGATTTACGACGGTCTTCATTTTGCCTGTCACATCAACTTTTTTTTCTTGGCGATATACAAATGACTTTTTATCACACCAAAACGACCGAAACTACAAAAAAACATACCCTACAAATATTTCTTTTTAATTAACTAACATACACACATTTTTTGTTTATTTGTGAATATTATTTGGGTCGTCCTTTCGACAACTTCACCAAAACCAACTTGCTGACCTACAAGGACCGAATGGCCACAGTAGAGCCGACCCCCACGACCTCCAGCGACCGAATGGTCGACCTTCAGTGGTGTGCCCAACCTAATTGGTGTTTGTTTAAGCTTATATTAGGCTTATGAATTTATTTGATTTTAGTTTAGATTTATAAACTCTAATTTTTTGGTTTATTTTGAGAATTTTAGATTCATATTATCGTATCATAATAAGCTTATATAAACCTAGAATCTTAAACTAAGCCATAAAGTTAAGGCTTATAAAATATAAGCCGAAAAACAAATCAGCTCATAAGCCACATATAAGCTTAAACCCCGTAATTATTCAAACGAGACAAAAAGAAATTAATTATTGTATTAGAATGAACAAAGCTTATGAGTTCGTTACTATGTTACGAGACTAATTCAAAAAGAAATAAAAATTTGATGTACTCCTACTATTTAACTAGACTAATTAAAAAATATATAAAATTGAAGACTTGTATTGGTTGTTAGTGACGCCGACCTCATCCTTAAATCTTTGTATTTAAGGACGTTTAATGTTGGTTGTTATTAGTAAAACAGTTCCCAGATTAGGGTAAAGATAATCAATAAGGTACCGGATATTCACTTAAAATCGTGGTATCACTTTTCAATAGAAACTATTCGACCCTATGCCTGGGTTACACGAATATCTCTATGTGATAAGACCAAGTGATGTTCTTGCTCTAGGCACAAAGCAAGAACCAGATGCGTATATAAGTGTTTAGGGTTTTGTGTTAATCGTATTGTAAAAACGTCTCTCCATGCAGAATGATGTGACCTCTATTTATAATAGAGAATACTCAAAACCCTAGCCCATGGAATTATGTATAATTAACGGCCCATTAATTATAACATAATACTTTCCATGGGATCAATGGTTATCAGTGGAAACATTATCACTAGCAATGGTAATATTAACACATCAGTGGAAACGCTAGCAGCAGAATCACACCATCAGCAGAATGCTATCAGCAGCAGAATCAGCTATCAGCAGGATCAGCTGTCAGCAGAATCCTAGCAGCAGATTCAATACATAACCACTATTGAGTCAGGGGATTCAGTGACCAAATGGGCGTATACTCCATACCTCCAAACTCATTACCAGGTGTGAATTGATCCCTCAAGTGCACTAAATTTTCCAACAATCCTCCCCAAATTTAGTTCACTACTTTTGCCTGAAAATCAAACACAAACCAAAACAAGTGCATAAATGAAAATATCCTGAGGATTGAATTTCCACATTAGTACATATACTTTCAAATATTCGAGAATCAGGGTGTTCTAAGAATTGAACCCTTCAACCAATTTGAATACCTGATGATAAATACACACAAGTTTTCAAACACTAAAATACTCCTGACACTATACAAGCCATGTGTCCATATCCAATTCATAAATGTTGTAAAAGCTAAAAGCCCAAAGCTTCCTGAAGCGGCAAAACTTCAACATTCACATAGGTGGTTCATCTTTAATTCATGCTCCTGCTTAGCACTTTTTCAAAGAAAATTAACCATTAAGAAGTGAAGACTTCATCCTCCTTTCAGCAGGTAACTAGCACAACCTTGGGATGTTTGTAATACATGTGCTTCAGTCCACTGAATGATCAGCTTTCCACATTGAACTCAGCTTCCAAGTTTCCTTAGAAGGGAGTTGGGTATCCTTGCATTCAGTGACTAAGTTGGACTTAAACCCATCCCTTTAGCAGACTTCAAAACCAAGTCTCTAGCCAAACCCTTCGTTAAGTGATCAGCTAAGTTTTGTTGAGATTTAACAAACACTATAGATATCACCCCATTCATGATAAGCTCGCGAATCATGTTATGCCTAACACCTAAGTGTCTAGACTTCCCATTGTACATCTGGCTATAAGCCTTTGCCAATGTAGCAACACTATCACAACGGATAAAAATAGGTGCTATAGGTTTAGACCACAATGGAATCTCAAGAAGCAAGTTTTTCAACCATTCAGCTTCTTTGCCAGCAGCAGCTAAAGCCACAAATTCAGATTTCATGGTTGAACTGGTAATGCAAGTTTGTTTCTTGGATGCCCAAGAAATTGCACCTCCACCAAGTAGGAATACCCAACCACTAGTAGACGAATTGTCTTCAGTGTTACTGATCCAACTTGCATCAGTGTATCCTTCTAATACTGAAGGATAACCAGTATATGAGAGACTATAATCCATAGTTCTCTTCAAATACTTAAAGACCCTCTGAATTGCTTGCCAATGATGAGCACTAGGATTACTAGTATACCTGCTCAGTTTGCCCACAGCAAAAGCAATATCAGGTCTTGTACAAGTCATGGCATACATCAAGCAGCCAATCACCCTAGAATACTCAAGTTGAGATACAGCTTTGCCAGTATTAGGCATTAGCTTCTCACTTGTATCCATAAGAGTACTCACTGGAGTACAATCAAAGTAATTAAATTTCTTTAACACCTTCTCAATGTAATGAGACTGAGAGATAGAAATTTTGTTACTTTCATGTTTAATCCTTATGCCAAGGATAACATCTGCCTCCCCCATATCCTTCATGGAGAACTTTGATGACAAAAATTATTTTGTAAGATCAACTTGATTTTGGTCAGTGCCAAAGATCAACATGTCATCAACATATAGACAAATGATGACTCATTTACCAGATTCATCAAATTTGCTATATACACATTTGTCAGCTTGATTAAGTAAATAACCACTAGACAAAATCACTTCATCAAACTTTTGATGCCATTGCTTAGGTGCCTGTTTTAGTCCATAAAAATACTTAATCAGTTTACACACCTTGTTTTCATTGTCGGGCATGATGAAGCCCTGAGGTTGGTTCATGTAAACCTCCTCATCTAAATCACCATTCAAGAAAGCTGTCTTCACATCCATCTGATGAATAATCAGATTGTGAATTGATGCCATAACAATTAGCAATCTTATGGTACTGATACGTGCCACTGGAGCATAAGTATAAAAGTAGTCTATTCCTGACTTTTGTTTAAAGCCTTGAATAACTAATCTTGCCTTGAACTTTTCAACAGTTCCATCTACCTTCATTTTCTTTTTGAAAATCCATTTGCTACATAGAGGTTTGCAACCAGGTGGTAGATCAGTCAACACATAAGTGTTATTGCCCATGATAGAGTCCATCTCATCATTAATTGCTTCTTTTCAGAAAGCAACATCCTGGGACTTCATTGCTTCTTCAAATATTTTGGGATCATCCTCCACAATGAAGCAATAGGAGTATTGGTCAGAGACCTCACTCCTTGTACCTTCAATTAAGTATAATTGAAACTCAGGTCCAAATGATTTTGGAGTCCTTACCCTATTGCTCCTTCTGAGCTCAGGTTCAGGTTGTTGTTCCACAACCTCAGCAGGAACCTCATCAACAGGAACCTCTGAAACACCATTGTCATTGGTTTCATTTGGAATCCTTTGACTTGGTCTAGGGATAGATGAGAATCTGTTCTCATCAAAGATTGCATCCCTTGATTCAATTATTGAGTTAATTGAAACATAATCATTTGGTTCTATAACATAAAACCTATATGCCTTGGAATGCTCAGCATATCCAACAAAGATGCATTCAATGCCTCTTTCACCAAAAGTTTTCTGCTTTGGATCAGGGAGTCTTACAACAGCCCTACAACCCCATATCCTAAGATAATTAAGGTTAGGTTTATTTTTAGTTCAAAGTTCATAAGGGGTAACTTTATTCCTTTTGTTTGGAACCCTATTTAATAAATAGCAAGCTGTTAACATAGCTTCACCCCAGAATCCTTGACTCAGCCCTGAATAGAACAACATGGAATTAACCAAGCTCAAATATATTTTTTTATATTGAAGCTACGAGAAATTTTATACCAAGCTCAAATATGGTTCTTCATTAGGTCATCGTTGACACAATTTATTATGAAACATAACATGTGTTATATTGTTGTTTGATATCAAGAATTGCAGCATATATTAATTGCGTTTGTCAACAAAATATTATTGTGGTTGCTGCTTTCACACTATTTTATAACGACCATAATTTACCTACAAAAGCAAATAACGCATGGCTTTATATCTCATCCCATTTTTATTCCAATAACATACTGTATTAAAAATTTCTTAATATACTTGTGAGTTTTTTATAAGTTGCTATTATTTGGAGCATGATAAGCTGTATTTAGAAAATGCAATCAAAACTTGAAACAATGGGTCGCTTACAATTTAAAGCGGACTGATCCTTTGAATGTAGAAATTTTAATATTTATTATTTCTAAATTTTCCTTTTACTCGAATTTTCATGAAAATTGAAATTTTCTGACATCCGGGAAGCGGGTGCCTTGCGCGCCACTCTCAATTTGCTGTCACTGTGTCACCACCACTAATCAGTCTCCACGTGGCATGCAAGTGGATGTCATAGAAAATTGTTCATTTAAAATTTTCTAAATAGCCATCAATAGTTGTTGACTTGTTGTATATATTTTTTCGAGGAAAAGCGCACCTTTAGCTTTTTACTGTATTTCTTTTCATTTATTTTCACTCCTTCTCATTTTTCACCAATTTTGATCTCATTCCCACCAGTAGTGTAGCTAAAAAAAAAAATTAGAAGGGCCGAAGCAATTTTTTTTTCAGAAGAACCTAAAACAGGAGGGCCGAAATGAGAAGGAAAAAAATTAAACACATAAAATCGCGAAAAAAATAAACTAACTAGCTTAGTTTAGACGGGCCGGGACCCTTCCCGGCAGTGGCGAAGCTAGAAAATTTTGAGTGGGGGGTCGGGATCTAAATTTTTTTTTCCTAACGCTATTTTTCGAATAATATGTTCGGGTCGGTGATTCGATTCGGGTCGGGTCAAAATTTAAATACTATTATTATAAAAAAAAAAATTTCAATCACTAAAAAACTAAACATTTGTCCAATACAACTAAACATTAAAAAGGAGATAAACGGTTGGTACCTGGTTCAATTCATTGAATAAATTAGAGTTCAGCCTTTCGCCTTTTAACATAGAAAACAATAAGACTATTGTGTTGTTGGATAATACTCTAACCAATTAGAGAACATACCAAACCAAGCAAATTTAAATCGACGAAGATTATTCTTTGGACCTCTAGGCTTATACTCTTCAAGCTTAGGTTGATACACTCCTAATTTCTACAATTCTACTAAATCTCTAATTTTTACTAAATTCCTAAATAAAAGACAAGTAGATAATAGATTTAAAGACAATAAACCTAACCAGAAGGGCCGCTGAGGTGGTGGTCGGCCGTCGACGGTGGTCAGTGGTAGCCGGCGAGACTGCAAGAGTGAGGAGCCAGGAGGCAGGAAGGAGGAACTGTGGGAGGAGATGAGGGTCGATTGGGGGAGGGTTTGTAAGTTTGTTCCATTTTTTTTTTTTTTTTTTAATGGGCTAAGTAAATAAGTAATGGATTTTAGTTTGAGATTTGGTTTATTAATGGATTTTAGTTTCGGTAGATGGGCTTATGTAAAATGTAATTGATCAAAAATTTATTGCTTAATGTATACAAAAAATTTCACAATTAAAATGGGGGGTCGAAACCGAATATATCGAAATTTTTCTACATGAAAACTATATACCCTCTACATCGCAAAAAAAATTTCCGGGGGTCGGGCGCCCCTCCCCGCCCCTACATAGCTGCGCCTCTGCTTCCCGGCCCCTTAGGCTACGCACAGTGGTGACCCATATTGCATCATTTTTCCGGCTGCCAACTCAACTTTCTCTCTCCTCAACTCATATTCACCTCTCTCATCACAATGGCAACCCATATTGAAAAGTTTTTTTTTATTAAATCTAACCGTTTTCTTTTTGTTTTTCGTGTTTGAATATCGGTCGATTTCACGACCGATATCCCATCTTCCTCCGACGACCGATGTTCACAACCTATATCCCACAGTGGGGCAACCGATGTCCAAAATCGGTCGACTGATTAGCACGACCGATGAATATCAGTCTACTGCTACCAGCCTTAATAACTCCACCCTTGAATGCCACCACCTTTAAATAAGGGAATTGATTGACACACTCAAAAATTTGATAGGGACACTCAATGTATAAACAGTTAAACCACTTTATATTTACAGTGCAACTGTTTAATGCACTGTTTGGAGTGTCTCAATCAAATATGAGAGTGTGCAAATATAAGCCTAAATGGGTCGGGAACCTTCCCGGTCCCATACACACTCACAAATCAAATATTTAAGTATAGAACATCCACTATAGGTCCACTTTTATTCACTTGTAACTATAGTGAGCCGGTCACAAAACTTGCCCACATTTTACCTTGTCGCTCGTGACTTGATCCTTCTGTTTTGTGTTGTGACGCTAGTCTACTCCGTTTTGGTCTAAAATTAGTAAACACAAGATGTACTTTTCTATTGGGAAGAGACATTTTTTTGTTTGTTGCTTGCACCATTTTTTAAAAACTACACGACACAATGTATACACTGCATTACATGTAATAATGCAAAAAAATAATAATAATAATAATAATAAAGAAAAAAAAAATGATGTACATGTTATCCATGGCTGTAATGTGAAAGGTGAGTAATCATTCAGGGCCTTCAAAATTTTAGAAATCTCAAAATTTGTCCCGTTAACAATTGTATGCATTTATACGCATATTTTTCACTAAAAAAAATATTTGGATGACAAAATATCTGAAATAGATAACTAATACATTATAACTTATATAAATGATGACACTTCATATATAACATTATTTCTCAAAATACCTAATTATATAATTTTATCCAATGCTCTCAAAATTTTAAAATTTTTAAAGATGTCCTGATATCACCTATTTCTTTAATATTTTGCATCTCACCAATTTCACTCAGACTTACTCATCTATATCAAGTAACGAAATCACCCTAGTTTTAGTTTTAAATTCATAACTATACGTGTGAATTTTGTATGACACACACTTTGCACAAATCTTATGCTGCCCACAGTGCAACCCATATTGCATCATCTTTCCAGTTGCCACCTCAACTTTCTTTCTATCAACCCATATTCACTTCTCTCATTACAGTGGCAACCCATATTGCATCATCACCTCTCTCTTCCTTTATTTTTTTTAAACGGTACAAAATTACAAATGTTTCTTTGTTTCACATCGGTTGAATATGAGAACGATTTGCAACTTACCTCCGGCAACCGATATTGTCACAATGGTGACAACCGATGTGGAGATCGGTCGAACAAAATGAAGGATCGATATATTTCAGCCCACTGTGGGCAGCCTTAGGGGTTTAAGACAAATATAAAATGTCTAGAATACGTAAGAAGCTTTATATTCTTGGGTTTAGGCCGTACAATAGCTACGTACTTTCACTAATGTGCCATTTTGGTACGTGTACTTATTTCTGTTCCACTTTATGTTGTCTACTTTTATGTTTTGTACCATTTTGCACTGCTGAACTTGTTTTACCGAATCTGATAACATCATTGCCACGTGTGCATGACACATTGGATTTCCACTAACCTAAATAAGTTAAAAAAAAACATGATATGACTAAAATACCCTCGAATTTACGCACAGAATTTGCACCATTCATCCCTGAGCTAACGACCGTCAGTTCTGTTAGTTATTATGTGGCAACGTTAGTCCATTTAGCCAACAATCATTTGCATCGTTAGTCCTTTATATATTTTTGTCCGTTTTTCTTACGTTTCATACGGTTTTGTCCGTTTTATACGTTTTCGTCCGTTTTTAGTCGTTTTTGTCCGTTTTTCTTACGTTTTCATACGTTTTAATATGTTTTTGTCCATTTTTCTTACGTTTTCATTCATTTTTGTTCGTTTTATACGTTTTCGTTCGTTTTTATTCGTTTTCGTCCATTTTTCTTACGTTTTCATACTTTTTTGTCCGCTTTAATCCGTTTTTATACGTTTTTGTTTGTTTTTATTACGTTTTAATCCGTTTTCATACGTTTTTCTTACGTTTTCATACATGTTTTTCCGTTTTAATCCGTTTTTATTCATTTTCGTCCTTTTTTCTTACGTTTTCATACGGTTTTGTCCGCTTTTTTATGTTTTCGTCATTTTTTATTCGTTTCCCTCAGTTTTTCTTACGTTTTCATACGGTTTGGTCCGCTTTTTTATGTTATACCCGGTAAACCACGAGGACAAAAAATGTAGTTAACTCTAAATAACTATTTTCTTTCACAATTCTAACCCAAAAAAACCCTAATCGATCTAAACCATAATTGCAAAACCCCCCATTTCAATCAAACAATTAAAAATCCCAATTCAATGGCATCTTCATCATCTTCTATTCATAGCCGTCGTCGTCGTGATCCTCCATCCACATTTTGCGAACGTGAGGAACCAGTGATTCAAAAAACATAAAAAAACCATTGATTTTCCATTAAGACGTTTTCTTGGATGCGTTAATTACTAAAGTTGAACGGAAATAAGTACGCGTACCAAAATGGTACATTAGTGAAAGTACGTAGCTATTGTACGGCCTAAACCCTGTAAAAAATGGATTCTTATACAAAGTCAACAAAAAGTCTCCTATGCCACGTTGGACTTTAGCCGGTTTTTAAGAAGTTTAGCCAGTTGCCAGTAAAATTTGTGCAAAACGGAACAAAACATAAAAGTAGACAACATAAAGTGGAACAGAAATAAGTACACGTACCAAAACGATACATTAGCGAAAGTACGTAGCTATTGTACGGCCTAAACCCTATATTCTTTCAATCTTTGTGAGTTTCTATTTAGTACACATTGGGAAAACATTATATGAACTTGTAAAAAAGTTTATACAAAGTTAGAAAAGAAAATTCTAAAATCAAAAGTTTCATATATTGATGATGTAACTTGATATGACAAACTTATAGACTTTTAAAAATCTCTACCAGTATAGATGATCATGAACTTATTGACTAAGGAAGCCTTGAATATATAAATTAGTTGAGAATTGAATGCTTGAAAACCAAAGTAGGTATTCGAGGACAAGGTAGCTAATGTGTTTGTTGATAAAAGTTTAACAATATTTTGATCCAACTGCTAGAGTGTGTGTTCTTAAGAAGTTTAGGTTTGCCATTTAATATAATTTAACATAATTTGATGAATTACTCAATAGATAAAACTAGTTAGGCATCATTTTCAATTCAGTATTGCGACCTGCCGAGCAAATTCAACCGCAAACCGAATCGACCCGGCGAAACGAGCCGAACCGGGCTAACCGAACCGATCTTATTAGGTTCAATTCTCGGTTTTGTATAATTATTTCGGTTTTACTCGGTTCGGGCCAAAACACAACTATTCGGCTCGAACTAGCTAAACCGGCCCGAACTGAACCGAACCGACTTTATTCAGTTCGGTTTCGGTTCGATAAGTTTTACTCGGTTCTGTTCTCAGTTCACGTTTTACTTTTTTCTGGGATCAAGTCATGTTTGATCGGTTCGGGTCGGGTTTAACCCGTTGCTCAACTCTACATTCTATCATTAATTTCTTGTAAGACAAAGCTAACCAAAAGCCTTTTATTATCTTTTTTTCTTCAAACCAAACTTATTTCTAAGTGTTGTAATGTACGCCTCTTAGAACTCACGGTACAATGCGTCGTGGCCGGCGTTATAGCCTTATGGCGCAAGGCAACGTCATCATTGCTCGTGTTATATGGTCTTGCGTCGTCGGCGCTAGCCAAGCTATTATTATTATTATTATTATTATTATTATTATTATTATTATTATTATTATTATTATTATTATTATTATTATTATTATTATTATTATTATCACTTTACTAAAAACTTGTAGGATTTATAAGAAATTAGTGGGGAGCCGAGATACTAACTCATGTTGTTACAGTACATGAGTTTATACGTATACTAACAACTCATGTTGTTTTTCTTTATGAGTTTTAAGCAAGGACATCAAAAAAAATATTTTTGCTATTATATGTGTTTATTCTTTTTTCTAAGTTTAACTCACACGTACACCGGTTTGAAAATTAAATACAACTGAAATTGTTATGAACGGGAATATGCATATCAAATGTAAGCACTATTGACTGTGATATGAAAATAAATACACGTGATTGTACTTATAACAACGACTCATTTAATTAATATTTAAACTTTATATAAGGATATCCCGAATAAAAAAAAAAAAAAAAAAAAAAAAAACTTTATATTAACTTCATCAATGGTGATTGTATGCTATTAAATTCACATATTGTATAAAACATGATATTAATAGTTAAATTTAAACAAAACAACAATCTCAATAGTCAACACCCATGTTAGTTAAATAAAATTAAATTTTTCATCAAAAAAAAAAAAAATCCTTACAAATATAAATCAATATTACTACATAATACATAATCAGTGGCGGAGCTAGAAAATTTTTTTTGGGAGGGCCGAAACAAATTTTTTTTCCGAAAATACATTAGATGGGAGAGCCGAGGTGAAACAAAAAAAATTTTAACACATGAAATCACGAAAAATAACGCTAATGGGTTTAGGCCTAGGGGGCCGGGACCCTTCCCGGTCCTCACTAAGCTCCGGCCCTGTACATAATGAAAAAATTATGTAAAATATTTGAAACATTGGAACAAAATTGGCGGGAATATGTTATATCCAAAAATCAATGACGTAAGGGGGTCGGCATTGGTCACGGTATGGAGGCCGCGGTACCGTGCTACCGTGCGGGAACACCGCCGCCATCCCCCGCGGTACCGCACGGTAGGCTTCACGCACGGGTTCTTTTCTGGCACGGGAAGGGAGCATTTTTTGAACGTTAAGATTCTTTTTTGAACGTTGGGTAGCAGGCAACGGTCCCTTTTTTTTTTTTTTTTTTTTTTTTTTTTTTTTTTTTATTTGGTATATATATACACAGCTACACAAAGATAGCAGCATACAAAAAAAAAAAAAAAAAAAAAATACCTTCCCAATCATCCCCATTCCATCCGATCTAAAAGAAAAAAAGAAAAAAACTCAACCAAATGGAATTTAAAAGAATTGGTTCGACTCTATTGTTGGATGAGCCGTTTCAGTGGTATTTTATGTTTTTTTAGGAATATTATGTAATGTTTTATGATATTTAATGAATTTTAGTTTTTATTTTTATTTTAAAGGAATTAAAAAAAAAAGAAAAAAAAATGAAGTGAGGGATGGTGGTGTGGTGCCACAAGTGATGCCAACAAAAAAAAGGGTGAGGGATGGGAAAAATGGGTTAATGATGTGGCACAAGGGGATTGGTTGGGAGTGAGGGATAGTGGTATGGTGCCACAAGTATTGCCAACCCCCTAATGACTTAAATATGTTTTATTTTGAAACATTGGAACAAAATTGGTAGTGGCGGGAATATGTTTATAAAGTAGAAACTATAGTACTACGTAAGTGGTTAAAAAATTGGATTAAGATAACGAGGTTTATTTCTTGGTCCACAAACATAAAGGAGAAACTATAGCAAATGGTCACAAAATAACTTGAAAATATTGATTAAGACAAATATCTATAAAGAGGTTGTTTAGAAATAATTAGGAAATACTTACACACATAGCAAACATCTATACATTATAGAACTGAGAGTACGGAACGTAAAATATGAAATTTCTTAAGTCAAAACTAATGAAAGACATAAAATACGGAACACAAAACAATGAAAAACTGTTTTTTCCAGTCAACAGAGTGAATAAATATGAGTAAAGGGGATGTTAGAATCTTATAGGAGTGCCCCTATCAACACCCATATATCAATATCGTATATGTCTCTAGGTTTGTATCCGCAACTTTTTAATTACGGAGTAATTATATAATCTTCAAACGCATATCACTAGATAAAAACCACTTGATTTATGCAGGTCCGTTTCTTACGATTGTGAGAGGCCTATAACGATTTCACGTTCGGGCCAGGCTTTAGGTATTTCAAAGCATATATTAGTCTTTAATAAGTTGTTAACGTATGTAAGGATCATCATATTGAGCCTTACATATCAACCAAACTCACATACAAGCTTGCAACACGCTAATTATGCATCTGATGTATTAAGTATGTTCGTAATTTGGGAATAATGATGACAAAATAATACGAGTATCATTTTTCATTGGGAATTTTTTTGTTTGCTTCAAGTTTATGCAACTGGCTCGAAGAGGGTTTTTGCTATATTTAGTTTACAGTCAAGAATAGCTGGTGAAATGTTGTTAGTCGATAATTCGATCATTCTTATCAAAAGCATATTCGAGTCTTCAAGTGAATTTGATTGGTTGTAGTCATTTTACATCAAAGTGTCATATGAGGTCACGTGCCAAGTTTTTTTATTTATTTATTATTATTATTATTATTATTATTATTATTATTATTATTATTTTTTTATAACAAGTAGGGTTGGATCAGTTGGAAAACCCCTTGCCTCTCAACCAAGAGGTCAAGGGTTCGATCCTCACTCCCTACAAAAGGCTGGAGGTCCTTTTCTACCTTAGGTAGAACCGGAAGCAGTCTCTCTACCTTAGGTAGGGGTAAGGCTGTCTACATATCAACCTCCCCCATACACCGTGAAAGACGGTATTGGGACCCATAACCCGTGGAAGACGGTATTGGGAGTTACTTTACTTTTACTTTATTATTATTATTATTATTATTATTATTATTATTATTATTATTATTATTATTATTATTATTATTATTATTTTGGTATACCTGGGTTTCCTACTTGACATTGCAAGCCGACTAATCTCAGAGCGACTACCCTTTTTGGATAGCCTGAAGTCGTCGTAGGTAAACCTCCGTGGCTGATGGAGGATTAATTTTCTCCTCAGGATTCAAACACAAAATCCTTTGACACTTTCGTCCTAAAACGCTAAGGCGTTACCAATGGGTCACCCATTGGTTAAGTGCGCAATAAGCAATAGCTCAATTTCAATGTATCAATGCATTTGACTAGTTTGAACTTTGAATGGATATTATTTATTTATTTATTTTAAATATAGAACGGCAATTTTTTTCATACCTACACCATCTATCTCACAATATATCTTGCAAATGCTTTCAGTGAGGCTTGAACTCACAACCTCTAGGTTGTCGGGTCACTCACGTACCACTAGACCAAAAGCCTCGGGTTTGAATGGATCTTTTATAGGAAGCTGATTTCAATTTTCAAATGTTACCCATTCCGATGTGTAAATTGGGCCAAATGCCACAACTATCTTAAGACATCTAAAAGAAGCCCAAAAATCCATTGTGCAATATATTTAGGGTTAATGCAAAATTCAGCTCCATTAAAATTTAAAAGGAAACGAGCCGAGTTGCTCATAAAAAGCTCGAGATCAGATCAGTAAAAAGCTCAAACGAGTTGAGCTTATGTTACAACTCATTTATTAATCGAGCTTGAGCCCGAGCTTTACATACAAAACTCGATTGGGCTCGTGAGCCTAAACGACACTAGGGTATTTTAAGTATTAAACATATATAAAATGTTATGAAATTGTATTATAGGTGAGCTTATAAACCAGCTCAATAACAAGCTTATTAACGAGCTCAAAATAGATATATTACCAGCCGAGCTCGAGACAAGTTTTAAATTTTCATTGGCAAATCGTATAAACGAGCCGAGGTCGAGCCGAACCTGAGCTTGGATAACATACCACGAGCCAAGCTCGAGCTTAAAAAATAAAGCCCGAAACTAGCTGAGCTCGAGCTACATAAAACTTAAATGAGCCAAGCTTAAGCTCTGCAAGGCTCGGCTCCACCCCTAGATCACACAAACAAAAAGATTAAGTTATTTCATAATTATCAACTAAAATTTCGCATAAAATCATTGTAAGTTCTGTATGCACCACATGATGAGTTTCTATAAGTTTGATGAATTGATGCATAACCGAAACCAAATCATATGAATCCTTCATTACATCGCAACACAAACTTGCACATATTAGTTCACGTACGAATAAAGGCTAGTCAAGTATTTAAAAAACCGATCTTTTAATCTTTGTTATACTCTTGACAGATAGATCCAATACTAAAATGGTTCTCATGGAAGCCTTCAAGATCAAGAAAGGATCCACAAAAGTTACAATTTCCAACCATGAATCAAAGGATTACTTGAGAGCTCCACTTATTCCTTCTTTCTCCATCTTCAAGTTAAGAATCATTTGTAGCACTTTTGTTCTCCATAATGTCATATACGGAGATGATCGTAACTCGAAATTAAATGAAACAAATCACTTTGCCACAATTTTGAGGTTGTGCACTATGTATGCAACGCGAAATTTATATAATTTTCATGTAGGTCGTCTTAAACATGACTAAAAGTCTAACACTCCCTTAATGTTGATTGAAACAATCGTACTGTATTAGTTATGTACTAAACACTTAGATCACGAAAATACATATATTTTACAATATGATTAAAGTTAAAGAACATAATTGATGGAAAGAAAAAGCAAATACTTGGTTGCAAGACATTCCCTTAGCAAAAATTCCCACCTTTTGGTATGATATATAACACCCGAACCATATCCAATAAGTTGTCAAATTCACACAAATTAAAAATGGCTTTGCAGAAACAAGAGAACCAAAATCAGGTTGGGCAGCCACATTCGAGGCTAATAAGACTCATTGCAATAGTCCTACTCACACTCATAGTCCTAGTTGGTCTAACCATTCTCATCATTTGGCTAACCATCAAGCCGAAGAAGCTAGTCTATTACATCGACGATGGCTCTATCCACGGTTACAATCTATCAAACAGCAACCACCTAGACGCTTCTTACTATTTTCTCCTTCGTGCATACAACCCTAACAAGAAAGTTTCCGTTTACTATGATAAAGTTGATGTATCTGTTAAGTACGACGATGAAATTGTTAGTAGGGGGATTATTAACCCTTTCTACCAACCCAAAAGAAACACAACTCTTTTTAAGCTAAATCTTGCGTCGCATGATGTGACGTTGTCTGGAGGGGCTGCACGAGACCTCAAGGTGGATAGCTCGTCTGGTCAAGTCGAGCTTGGTGTGAATGTAAAAGCTAGACTAAGGTTTAAGGTTGGTGCATGGAAATCAAGACACTATCGCATGAAAGTATGGTGTGCACCTATTATGGTTCATTTATCTTCTTCACATCAAGGGGTTCAAAGGACTACGTTTCAAAGTGTCAAGTGTGATGTTGATATTTGATTGAAGGATCAATTTGTGTTTTTCATGAATACAAGGGTTTGTTTTGTATTTTTTTTTATCTTTATTCTTTTTTCATTTTGTGGATTTGGTTAATTTTCAAGTAATATAATTTGTATGTGTGATTTATATAAACTGCCACATTTATATAATTTTCGTTTTTCTCTAAAATTTATGAATTTTGTGCTTGTGTTAGTACCATCTTTCTAAAGATGGTCTGGTAATCACAAATTGTCATGCCTTTTTCGTATTGAAGCTCCATATCCTTAATCTTTTTGCCAAGTATCACGCGTTGTCTAACACTCTTTAAGACCATTTCGATGTGAATTGTTGTTTTTCATGTCCTTATTCTGAGTGAAACTTAAGTAGTAAGTATCGATGCTTTTTTACGTGACTATATAATCGCCTCACTTGTTTATAACTACGTCTTGATCTCCTTTTAAATTCCTTAAGCCTTATGAGCTAAAAACTTTAAGGTTCCAAAAATCACGAATTGGTAGTCGGTCGGTCGGGTAGCAGGTAATCGGTCATTAATCGAATTGGCATATCCGGGAAGTTTTTGATATTTCCGGCAAATTTTGAGTATTTTCGATAAGTTTTAAGTATTTACGGTAAGATTTTCCTCATACGAACAACTTGTAATAAATATAAACAATTACTATAAGTGATTAAAACAAGTTTTCGTCTTATTTATGATATTTCTAGAAAGATTTGTAGGTTTCCAATATGTTTAACCACCGTTGACCACCGATTTACACAAATAAAAAAGATTGGTAAGATTGGTGGCTGATTAGCGCATAGACTGCGATTTATCAAATGTGTATAATTTTTTGTAATATTGAAAAAATTTATTTGGATTTGCTCAAAAAAAGAAGAAAAAAATATTTGGAAGTTGGTTCATCTTGGGGTAAGTTAAGCATATATCGTGACTGTCATCAATAACAGGCCCAATGATATGAGTATATGTTTAGCACCTTATTAACATTAATTATCGGCCCATATAATTTAATTGTCTATTCTCCTCTATGTATTAATTAGAAGCATCTTGTTGCAAATACGTATCGTATCATGACATCATGTTATTAATTATGGTCACAAGCATGTAGATATAACTTTACCATAGTACATGTCAACTACGTAACGCATGAGATACAATGCTATTTAATGTGATCACCCACTCGCAGACCTAGTCGATGAGGCAACGTACGTTCAGCTGGCTAACATTAGATGGCCATATAGTTACAACACAAAAATGTACAAACAACGACAACTAGGTAGCTTAGAAGTTATTATCTCTGTCAGAAAAGAGATAAAAAATAAAATGCTTCAATTCCACTCTAAGGTAATCTATATCTAGTGGGAAATTAATATGTACCATTCACAAATCACAACCATTAATGTCTAACAGAATAGGAACGATACACCATATTTGTATTTCCTTATATGGAACGAGTTAATATGTTAATAACATTGAAAAGTTGCAAATCAAACAGACTTTATATGCAAATTGGCGTAACATTATAATGCTAACAAAAAAACGATGGCTTTTGATATTTATCAATATGTTTAGTTATCCTGAAATGGAATGATCGTTCACTCAAACCTGCCTTAAGGGTTACATCGGTTCTTAGGGGTGACTGTGAACCAGGGGCGCGCGGTCGGATTTTGAGTCATCAGGTGCACAGTTTTTTACGAGTATAAACGAAATAAAAATATGATTTTAATTAAAACTAGTAGACAAATTAAGAAGAGATGTATTTCTTTTTACATATTAGTGGACTAACCAACGAACACATGTATTTGTGTGACACAAAATTTCAAGACTAAATTCATTTAGGAGAAATCAAGATTTTTAACAAAAATTTACACTAGATGACAAACATCCATGTGGTTTCCGTGAACCCCTAGATCTCTGCCGTGAACCATATGAATTATTAAAGCGTGCTATAAAATTATGTTAAAAATATCGATCTTTTTAAAATGCATCTTATCTTATATTTTTGTGTTACAAGTAACTTTTTTATATTTAATAAAATGAATCTCATAGAGTCATGACTAGTAATTTTAATTCAGATACTAACTTGACTTGCAATGAAAAAGATTGCGAACAAGCTAAGTTGTTTGTCTCTTTAAATCAATAAGCTAAAAGTTGAATATCCTGCTTCAACCGAATCAATATCTATTTGAATATGAATCTTCAACGTCTAAATTTTCAAACTTCATTTTATAATGCACATTATATGGCTTTACAATCTTTATACTAAATTCTCCATTAACTTGTTTGAACTTTTTAAAACACAAAACTTTTTTTATGCGTGACCAGTGAGTACTTTTGAAGAAAATATGATGATCTAATTCGTCCAACGGTAACTTGGTTTAATGTCTTTATAATAAAATACGGTTCGAGTATTTTTTTATACTAAAAATTTGATTATATAAAACACATATGATTGTACATTATGAGCCAAACATGGTCCACATGCCAATGTATATCATTACACATACGTATTTAAAACTATATACTAATAGCTTTACAATTATTTTATATACGGACGTAATAATGCAAATCACTTTAAGCTCAAACACAAACACTAGATACATCGTCTCCCATTCGATCTGTTCTAGCAATTATGACGATGGAAAAGTAATAATTATTTTATACTATGTAATGTTTTTCTTAATGCATACACACTAAGTTGTATCAATGAATGTTTTATTTGACTTGCTTTCGGCTATTTGCATATATGATAAAAGTAAACTGGTCACTCGACATGTTTAACGAGCCGAAGTACTCTTTTACATCCAACAACAATATCGATCTGGTTTTACTGAAACGTGCTATCAGAGAGGCAGATAGACAATTATACTTTCATCTGATGATGATAGAGAATGTACTTTAAATGAATATACCAACATTAAAATGAGTCACTTAACTTATTTAGGTTGTTAATGCAAAATATTTTAAGGCCAGTTGCAATGGCGACCCAATCAAGGTTTGGTCTAGCCAAAGAGAGGAGTCATCCCTCCGCCCTTTTATTTTGCTTGATTCGATCGTTAGGCGACCCTTAGAAATGCATACGCTTGTGTGTGTTTTATTTAATTTTTGTGGGGTATGTTTTTGGTTGTTACAAGCATTTGATCATGTGTTGATTTCATAAAAAGAAATCAAGGTGACGCTGAAATGCCAGAATCATAAAATCACCCATAAGTTCACCATTATTATTAGTCTTAACAATCTTAATTACTTGCATTGTCTCCATTTTTATTTCCTTCTAAACCAAGATTGAGACAAGTCCTAATATGCTTAATGCTTTTTCCATATAAACAGGATCAAAAATATTAACAAAAATAATATTTTGTGTCCCAAAAGAAGGCAAACAAATAGAATAGACAACTTGCCTCACCTCACATCACATGTAACATGTCAACATGCACATGCATGTAGCACCTTTATTAGTTTAACTTATAAAATCATCTAGAATTTTCATTTATATATATTTAACATGTAAAATAAAATATTCAGCATTTTAGTGCTCGACAATCGTCGATCTTCTATCGAGCCACTAAAAGCGACATTAGTACATTCATTCCATTTTTCAAACTCGACAAATTCCATTCAACTGCTACGCCACAATACACATGTCTGTTTTCCTCTTTATATATATTTTATGTTATAGGTTTATTTACCATTAATGTTTATTTAAGAACTATTTTGAAGAGTTAGTGGTAAAAAAAAAAAAAAAAAATTAAGTATGACATCAAGGTTTAATAATCACGAAAATACCATTCAGACTGGGTACAAAAATGTCAAAGAGATTGAACTTCATCAAATAAAAGCAGTTTCTATAAAGAAGCGTCCTATTAAAAGATAAAAGTCTATATTAGTCGTACAGATTTTACAGCATCATGTTTAATCGTGGCGAAAATTACGACAGTGTCCCTGTCAGACTCACTGTGTCTCTATATACCCATGCTTTTTCCACATCTCAATTCTACCCCAACATCTCAAGTATATATTTACACGACATTCACATACATTACGTGTCCCAGTCCCATTGGATGAAAAAAAATAAAAATAAAACAATATTGACTTTTATAACATGTCCTGTACAAAAATACACTACATACACGAGATCAAATTTAAACCAACTTTGACAATTGAAATAGTAGTGCACGTGTAATTAATTACAAAAAACACCCTTTAACTTTTTAATAATTATAATTTTTTTATATAACAAACTTTATTCGCCAAATATTTAGTAAATATTTATCGAATTCTTTGATGAAAAAAATATCGTTGCGAAAAGCTCTAAATTATGAACAAAACAAGCCCAATATTAATATGCTTTTGACGTACGTACGATTTTATAAAAAATGTTAAAGTTTGATATAAATATATTAAAAAAGAAAAAAAAAAAAAAACTTTCAAAACACACTCTTAAAAGTTAAACCACAGGGGCCAAAGACGTACAAAATTCTATAAAATAGGAATATCGTTTAGAAATAAAAACGCAAAATTTATAAAATAAAAACGGTATCCTTTTATTCATAAAACTAAAAAAGCTAACTTTTTTTTTTTTTTTAAATATATAAAATTAAAAAAATTTATTCATAATTTAAAACATAACATAGAAAATATAAAACGTAAATGTACGAAATAAAAAGTTTATGAATGTTTACGTTTTTATTTCGTACGTTTCAACCGAGGGCTAGTCATGTCTAGTTCAATAAAATGCTTAAAAAAAGTTTATGAATGTTTATATTTTTATTTCGTATTTAATGTTAATTTATAAATAAAATTATTGGTTTATATATATATATATATATATATATATATATAGAGAGAGAGAGAGAGAGAGAGAGAGAGAGTAGGGATCCAGTAAGAAGTAAATTAAAATAAGAAGTGGTAAGAAGTGACCAAAATCACGCATTTGAGATGCAACGACTTGCAATAGATGCATTTCTATTCATATAGATGCAACGTCTTGAGTTTCGAAAGTTAATTTGATTCATAGATGGTGCAAATTGATTTTCATGATTTCGGCATGTGCAGAGGAACAAAAATTAAGAGAAATCATGAAATGCATCTAATATACGTATATGCATCTGATTAAAAGCTAGAAAACACACTATGGTGCGTTATAATGCATCTAAGATTATAGGGATGCATCTAATTTAGGTCGGTGCATCTCGGATTTGTGGTTATAGTTCTTCTTATTCCTTCTTATTTTAAGTAATCTTCTTATTTGATCCTAACTCTCTCTCTCTCTCTCTCTCTCTCTCTCTATATATATATATATATATATATATATATATATATATATATATATATATATATATATATATATATATATAAGTTGTCATTTTTTTATGTTTATAAATTTTACGTTTTTATTTCTAAACGATATTCTTATTTTATAGAATTTTGTACGTCTTTGGCCCCTGTGGTTTAAGAGTGTGTTTTGAAAGTTTTTTAAAAAAAAATATATATTTATATCAAACTTTAACATTTTTTATAAAATCATACGTACGTCAAAAACATGTTAATATTGGGCTTATTTTGTTCGTAATTTAGAACTCTTCGCAACGATATTTTTTTCATCAAAGAATTCGATAGATATTTACTAAATATTTTGCGAATAGAGTTTGTTATATAAAAAAGTTGTAATTATTAAAAAGTTACAGGGTATTTTTTTGTAAATAATTACACATGCACTACTATTTCAATTGTCAACGTTGGTTTAAATTTGATCTCGTGTATGTAGTGTATTTTTGTACACGACATGTTATAAAAGTCAATATTGTTTTATTTTTTTTTTATTTCTTCATCCAATGGGATTGGGACACGTAATGTATGTGAATGTCGCGTAAATATATACTTGAGATGTTGGGGTAGAATTGAGATGTGGAAAAAGCATGGGTATATAAAGACACAGTAAGTCTGGCAGGGGCACTGCAATAATTTTCGCTTAATCGTGACTTGAATCACAAGCATTAGTTAATGATGAATCACTCATGAAACTAAATGTTATTTCCTTTAACATAACAATATGACTCACTAAATACCAAATGACTTTGTGTTTTAATATATTATCTCATGTTGTGTGAGATTTTCAATCAAATGATTATGAGATCAAGTTTTGTTTAAAACATGTAACATAAATTGTGATTTATATAATTTAAGTAAATAGTTGTCAATAAAAATATTATAACTCACTAAATAAAGGAGAAAACATTACGCACGAACATGGATGAACGAAACTAATATCACAATTATTATTAGACTACTCTTTCTCTATTCATTTACTCCCTCTCATTTGTCACCTTTATGTTTACCACTCTCTCACTTTTCGATTTTTCATTAATATATTACTTTTAATCTTTTATATAAACATACCTCACTAAATGCCATACACACTTCCAAACCAAATACTACAGTAATAATTAAAACATTTAAGGGGCCCACTTGCACATTTTCGTATTTGGTGAGCACCTCACCGTTGGTCTCATTTTTTGGGTTCTCAAGCGTGGCTTTTGGCCAGCCCAGCGGAGGTGGCGCGTGACTTTGGTTCCTTACTCTCACGACTCCCATCGGGAGTAGTCTTAGACACTAGATTGTAAAGCTCGACGTAGCAGTATTTGATCGAGGTCCATTGATTTTAGGTAATCTATGTACTTGTATTATAAAAAGTTGATAACGCAAAAGTAATACCTATAGTGTTTATTTATCATTAACATGTATAATGTACATTTCATATTTATCTTGTGAGTAAATTTGCAAAAAGATATTTATTTCGAATAGTGATAGTGATAATGAAGTCGAAGATGTTTATGATGAGACTTTTTGATTCATGACTAGTGGAGGTGCTTATGATGTTAGTTTACATAAGGCTGAAAATTATGATCTATATGACACTTATGACCCTTAAGATTTAACTCCGGAACAACGCGCAGTTTGTGATGTGATGGATATAAATCTTCTTGGTCAGTTTAAACATTAGATTTATTTCTTGTTCTTATAGTAATAAGATTGGGTTGTCTTTCTTATTCTAATTTAGGTCTTAAGTATTGTAAGTGTGTTTGATTTGCCTTTTGGGGCTGAGGTGTGGGATTCACCCACACCCGTTGTACTTAATTATTTTTTTAAAGTAATAATATTTTATCGGGTAACCATTTTACCTTGAAAAAAATAATAATAAATAAAAAAAATTTGCCTAAAGATGTTTAGGATAAAATACAAATGCAAACATATGTGTGCTAATGGATATATATTTATAACCATGCTAAATATGGAGATAAAACACGCAATGTATACATATGAATTAGAGATAACATCACACCCTTTCATTATCATGACTAATATCCATACGTGGTGGAGAAAATTCACATATAAGTGTACAATATGTTTACACGTTGTTATATTTTGTTTTGTACTATATATACTTGCTTCTATATTGATAGATCTATTATAGATATGTCATATGTCTTTGTTGCTTTTGTAGTCGACTAGCTAGTCGTTGATTGCTTGGAGTACAGTACAGATGTATTTTCATATTTATTGCTACTATTTAAGTATGCATGATTTGTCACAATGTCTCTTTCATGAAGGTTAATTGTAATGAATTTTTTTAATGAATTGTTGTACTACGTAACAGTTTTCATTTGGTGAATTGGTGTTACATCTCTCTTGAAACATTTTTATTTAATATTTAATCACTACTACTTGTTTAGTAGTGCACTAGTGCAGGATGTGGATAGTTTCGGTAGAAGTATAATCTTTGTTCGTTTTACATCTAAAGCCTTATGTCCAAATTATGGTTACGAGGTTTGAATCAATAAAAAACTACCAAAGATATATGATTCACTATATTTCTTATTGTTTAACTAAATTGCTACAACTTGCAAAGTAAGTAAAGATCATCCATCATGTTGAGCTAGTGACGGGAATAGCAAGCAATTGTGCGTAAAGTAAAAATAACTTTTCAGCCTCATTTTGAGTGTTGACAAATAAATTAGAACAAAATTTTTACAAATTTAAATTCATGTTAAAAAAAAAAATGATTTTTACCTTTACTTATGGGAGGTTTTTTGCACATTTTTATTTTTGATTTGCACATTTCTAACCTGTGCTATATAGAGTTGTACATTCTTTATATTTTGCTTTTACAAATTGTACATTAAATTGTACAAATAAGAAATGAAATTGTGCCAATTAACTCTCTTTATTTATTGATATAATACATCGTTCAATTGAAGACTTTTATAAAAAATGACTAGTTTTTTAGGGTAATTTTTTAGGACGGTAATTTTAACTATCTCACAATATTTGTATTATAAAGCAGAACTTGAATTCACATTATGTTATAAGCAGAACTTGAATTCACAACAATTTAATTGAGCAGCTTATCGCACAATATAAGATACTATTATGACACAAACCCTTTGATTTTTTAAGGTAAAACATATATATGTAAAGTGAGTCAAACAAAATTGGTAATGAAGTTACTTAAAATAGGCATGTGCTAGTGCAAGCGAAAAATTTCTAATGATTTGTTGAGCCAAAATAAGCATTGTCTTTTATATAGTATACTTCGTTCTAGTAATAAGTCAATTGATTTTCACACAAGTGCTCAAACTTAATTAGTTAAAACATGTGAGGATGACTGTCGGAAATGACAACGAGAATACATCGAATAGATACAATGGTCATATCGTGTAAATCTAAGTTAAAATACTGCACTATATGAGTAACATGAATAACAAAAATCTAACATGTTTACCCGTTTATTGTTAGATGATAGGTTAAGCATAAGATTAAATACTTAGAGTATATTAAATTTAAAGTTATTTTACATTTACATATTGTACTTTGTGCCAAAGAAATCCCGTGTAAAGAAAAAGTGAAAAACCGAAAGAAAGAGAGAGATAAAAACCGTGACATAACAGTATAACACGTAAAGAGTAAAGACCAGCCAACGTCGATTAGAATAAACCCACACCTACTCCCATACATATGACTCATCTAACCATCTTACCGTTGAATCCAAGAAAAGACTCCATCCACAAATCACGTAAAAGAATAGTCAGTCAGTCAACATTCGAAACTCAATAAACAAACAATTTCCAACAAAAAGGACACAATAGTCAAATCACATTAAATAACAAAATTAATTTTCCCATCCTCCACCGTTCTATCTTCTACTGTAATAACTATAATAAATAAAATAATTTAGAAAACAAAATAATAGACGTTGTAAAGAAAAATAAACTACTCCGTATTACATAATTTAAGCGCGTTAGGTTATAAAGACCCCTTCATTTTACAAGTAACACCTCTTTGGGTTTTGGTTTTCTTATTTTTTATATATATTTTTTATTTTTATAATTTTGTTTATATTGTAAAACTCTAAATCGAAAATGAGGAATAAAAAATATAAAGTTAAACAAGTTAAAAGTATTAAACTGACAAAAAGTAAGGAACAAAAATTGATAAAAAAACTTTGTTGTACTATAAACAGAAAGACAAAAAAAGTAAAACGTATGAAATATTGGTACTTTTTGTGAGTTAAGAGAGATACCAATAACATAACCCCGGATAAAATAGTCAAAACACAATTAAAAAGAAAATTAATTTTCCCTCAAAATAGCTCCTCCACCTATCCATCTTCTGATAATAAAATAATATAAAAAACAAAAGAATAGACGTTGTAAAGAAAGAAAATTAACTAGATGTACATAATTTAAGCGCCTTACCTTACTTTTACTTGCCAACAGAAACACGTGACACCCTCTTTCTCTCTTCCTCTTCTTCCCTCATTTAATCCTCTCTAATTTTTCTCCCTCTCTCTCTCACACATAAACACATGCTTACTGTGTGTTTGTTTTAAGTCTGTTGAAGATAACTATTTAGGCTGTTTGTTTTACCTACTCTCACTATTCCTTCCAAGACTCCTCAACTCTTTCCCTTCATTTTCTTTTCTTGTCTACCGCTAAACGTAACAAAACAGGTTCGTTTCGTTTTTTTTTAGTCTTTTAATTTCAATATTTGGTTACATAATCTGTTACAATTCTGTTGTTATCTATGGGGATTATGATAATTAGTTATGTGTTGTTAGTGTTAATCAATTCATACCCTGCTTTTTTTTTTTTATTATTATTATTATTATTATTACCACTGTAATACTATTTTTTTTATAAAATATTTCCTGTAGTTGTTTTTAATAAGTTTTAACAGATTTGTGATTTGTTTGCATCTTGATGAATTTTTATAGTCATTTATTTATTTATTTTTATGTAATCTTGTTATTTTATGATTAAGTTGTTGTTATTTGGATTAGAAATGTGTAGTGTAATTTATTAGAATTATTATCATTAATTTAATTTATTAGAATTATTTTAATCTTTAATTTTATGAGATATAGTTTGCTTAATAGATTTGTGATTTGTTATGTTATAGTACAGTAATACATAATAATTTAATTCTTGTTTCTGCAAATTTATATATTTTTTTATGGAATTCTTGTGGGTTATGTATTTTGTGTTGATTGTAAATGTGTAAATCCAGTTTTTTAACAACATTCCGTTATTCGTGCGTGTTCGAGTTAATCTGTTGGACTTTTAGTTGCAATTCTTGAAATTAATTCTTATGAAAAAAATTGTATATTTTAATTTTTATGCAACTTTTTTGGATTTCTGGAAATTTTGTAAAAATTGTTTAGTTAGTATAAATTTGGTCAAGCCATTGATTAGCTTTTGATTACTGATTTAATTCAAATCATTACTCGTTTAATGCTTTTAATGCCGCCTTTAAACCTGATTATTTGAACTTTGACCATTGCAAGTAACCTCTTGATTCGAAAAAACTTTTTAATGCGAGTTTTTTGGTTTCATTTATACTCCAAATTCTGAATAGGTAGTTTTGTTTTACTCAGGATATGGAACGGACGCTGTTAAAGTAGAGCACTAGCGTTCAAGTTTTTTTTTTTTTAAAAATGGCGGTTGCTGGAATAAATAACGTTTCAGTGCTTGAAACTAGATGGGGTAATCAAGAGATGCCAATCACACGGACATCTTATATCAGGAAAATGTGGCGTGATCTCGAAGAAGAGACCAAAAACAGGGATATTAGAAGTCATATGGGTAGTCAATGCTCGTGTTCATCACAAGGGGCTGGAAGTGACCATGTGTCGATAACTACTAGTGAACTTGAAAACGAGTGTCCCCCGGATCACAACCAGATGGAGATGCGGGTTCAGAATGGTGACGAGGGTAATGGGAATTTGTGTTTACAGCAGTCTCCTGCTATTGGTACGGCTGATAAAGAGCGTGTTAGGCAAGTTTTTCGTGAATGGGGAAGTAAAAACGGTAGTGGGTGTGTGTTGAGTTTTTCGCATAAGAATAAGGGTTCAAGGGCTCAAACGCCTTGTGAAAATGAATGCAAGAGGGTGAGGACAGTGAGGCAATGGATAGAGTCAAATGCTCAGCAAGCGGAAACGGGTCAGTCTGTTATAGAAGAACAAGCGTTAGAAATCGGTTCACGAAAGTCTGTTCGTATGTTATTTGGCAGACATGATCTTCTCGACTTGCTTAAAAGCTTTGAAATTGGAAGGCAAAAAGAAATTCAGAGTTTGTTAGAGAATAGACCGGTGTCAAATTTTGCTCATCGTATCCGTCTTCAGGTTTGAACATTTCTATACGTTTAACAAATTACTCATTTGACTTCTTGTGATACTCTATATACATTGACTCGAGAGTATTATTGTTTGAAAATCAAGGCTATGACGTTTTTTTGAGGATGCGAAAAGCCAAAAATGTCTTTTATATTGTGATGATTTTTTAGATTGAAAGGTAGTACTTGTGTTAGAAGTTTTCATGGCCCAGATCTATTGTTTACTTTCATAGTTTTAAATTTTCATGGTGTATAATTTATTTGTTTTGTTAAATATGTGTCGGTGTTGTCTTAACACTATGGTCCTGCTGCAGTCATTGCTGAGAGGTAGATTTTTGTGGAACCAAAGATTTGTAGAAGATAAAAAGTCGACATCTGTTGCAGCAAGTGAGTTGGGTCTTTTAAGGCAAACACACACGGTTTCTGATTTGAGGTGTGTTCTCTTGTCAGTATCTATTACACATCTGGCTGAATTGATAGAATAGTCTTCACTGGCTTGCCAGTGAAGCTTGTCTTTAATGGTGTATGAGGAATTAAACTTTTTTGGTTGTAATGCTTTTGCTTTAAAATGGCCCATTCTTTTAGTTGGCATGTTATGACCCTTATGTTCAATTTGTATACTTTCACAATGCATGTGCCTGTGAAGAATTACCGAAGTAACTCTTTTATAGGCTTTACTTTATCTTTAAGATTTACCCATACTCTTTATTAATAGTCATTTATCAGTGTGGACCATTGGTCTGTACTTTGTATATTTGGGTTTCCTACTCAACGCTGGTTCTCTTTTAGTAAACCTGGGGGAAGTCAAAGTGGGATCACTGTTGTGGACAAGTCCTGCATGTGGGCTTAAGTGCAAATGGGAAGAGACATGTGCTAATACTGAGTTATATTTTGTGGGGTTGGATGTGAAAACCAATGGGTCATCTAGTGTTAAGTGACCTTAGGATCTGATTTCCTAAGCTACATTACTTTACCATGGGACCATTCATGTCAAGTAACATATGCCTAACATTAATATTGAGGATCATGATTTTTTGAATCCATTGTACATAGGAACTTTAGAATTACAATGTTGCCCTTACCTGTTATTATTATATTTTTTACAAAAATCTGTCTGGAGAAGCGCCAATCCTCTTAAAGTTACTGCCAAACATTATCAAAATTTTATGATCATTCGATAATAACAGCGCATATTAGCTCACGTGTTTTTTTTACAACAAATGAGCTATGATAATTGTGTTGGTGCTCACTAATTTGCCCTTAGAAGAATGTATTATTTCATACTAGAAATCACTTGTTCAAATTTTTGTTGGCCTTAGTTTCATAATTATGTGTAGTTTGTGGTTAAATCATAGCTTCTTTTACAAATAAGCACTAGAATATCTAGCAATGAATCAGGCCGATTGCTTTTGCATATACCTTTTGAGATCCAGTCAATATTTTTCCTGGAATGTTGAATTGTGACGTTTGCAACATTTTTCTGATGCAGGAAAGGGTTCTTGTCCAGAGCTGATAACGATGAACAGATTCATGATGAGCCACAGTCAGATTCCTCGTCTAATAATGGCATGGATGATCATCAAGAAAACTTTCAGGAGCTACGTAATGATACTGTTAATGAACAGATTCAGGATGAACCCCAGTCTGATACCTCATCTAATAACGGCATGAAATATCATCAAGAAAATTCTCAAGAGCTAACAGATGATATTGCTGATGAACCTGAGGCTATTATTACAAGAAATAACATTGAGGGAAGTCACAAAATAGGCTCTTTAACTGAAACACGTGGAAGTCCTCGAGAATATGATGTTCTGGTAGGAGAAAGGCATGAACAAACTTCAGTAAACGAAAGAACGCAACAACTACCACAAACTGAGATAGTTGATGGCAGTGACCAGTACCACAATGGTTCAGATGATAGGAGTCAGGACACTCATCATATCAATCTGTCTCAACAAACTTTAGAACTTGAAGGTGCGCCACAAAGTCCTTCACAAAGTCCCAGTATATTACTTCATGACCAGTATCAGTCAGACAGGGAGGAACTGGAAGTTCATGATGCATTTGACCCTGTAAATCCTTCAGAAAACAATGAAGACTACTTGTCTTGGCAAGAAGGTTATGTGGAAGCAGAAGAATGGGAGGAACCAATTATAGGAAACACTGATATTGAATGGCATCATTTGACGAGTCCCGAATCAAACGAGGGCTTAGATGCAAACTCAATTGAGAATGAAGATGAATGGTACCAAGGAACAGTACCGAGTGATGCTGATGATACTGCTGATAATTGGTTTGGTGCGGATAATAGAACAGATGCAATTTATACCTATGATGGTGATAGCAGTAACAGGCTTGAACTTCGAGAGCTTATGAGCAGAAGAAGAGTTTCCAATCTTCTTCAAAGTGGTTTCAGCTTGAGACTGGATCAGCTGCTACAATCCTATGTTGAACGCCAGGAACAAGCATCCCAATCTGATGACGAGTGGATGCATGAACATGAGCAACACGATCTTGACCAGCAGAGTGTATTTGAGAATGATGATGTCAGTCAGGCTGTTCAGAATGCAGAAGGTGCTCACTCTTCGCCACCAGCTATCCCACAACATTCGGGAACTGTGAGTTTTGTTTTTTCAAATATATTGAACCATTGGAATTTTTTGTATATTGGTACGAACCAACTCTGACTGTTGATCTGTAGGAATGGGAGATCATAAATGGCCTGCGTATTGACATGGTTAGGCTTCAAGAACAAATGATTAGCATGCAGAGCACATTGGAGACTTGCATGAAGATGCAACATGAGTTACGACACTCAGTGCAACAAGAAGTTTCGTCAGCTCTAAGTCGATTATCTACTTCAGGTTCGTATTATTTCATGAAACAATTGCTCATTTCATTGTTTCCTTTTCGTTTTCGTATCTCATTCTTGAACTAATATAGGTGTGGATAGTCTGGAAACTTGCTTCCTATGTTGTGGCAACAGTAGTTCTGAGTTTTCTCCAGACAGGTATATATGGACAGCGATTTGTACAATTGTACCTTAAAACAGATCTGATAAAGCCTGTAACTTTTTATTAAATTTTTGTGAATGTTTAATGTAGGTCTGGACGTGTGCACGTATGCTCAAAGTGTGCCAAGAAGATAAACTGGTCGAAGCTAAAGGAAAGTGTCAGGCACCCGTAAAGCTGAGGTGAAGAACATAGTCTTACTTTACAGTCTTTAGACATTAAAAAAGGATATTTAGAAGTTGAAATAATGAGGCAGACAACGGTATATTCGAATAATGAGGGCATACAACGATGTATTCTAGTCTTGATCAAAACCTGATCAGGTAAATCTACTGATACCTCCAGAATTCATGTTTTTGCTGTATCTCTTTGCCTGCATTTCTATATATTCATTTGAGCGTTAACAGGCGATGACATGCATAAACGAGAGAGTATCAATTGGGTCGGTTAATATTATCCATGAAGCTAACAAACAGTCTGGAGCTTTACACGGTGATTGAATGGCAAACACTTATTTTTGATACAATGTCATGATGATACTCCACTTGGCCGATGTTGCATACAAAAGCCTTGAAGCTTTTCGTCTAACTAGATGATTCCCGATTGCCATACAGTGGCTTGTAATTTATTCATCAAAAGCTGTGATACATTGAATACTTGGAACGGGAAATACGATTACTTAACTCTATTTGCAATCTTCATATCATATGTTTCTTTAGTATTCCACAGATGGATTTCAGTACTATTCTTCTGAGAACAAAATGAAGCTTTTCGTCTAATCTCTCTTATTTGGATTTTTTATCAATCATACCTTGACTTGCTATGCGATTGCTGAACACCCAAAAATTATATTACCACAACATGGTATTATTATAGTTTGTTTTAGGATTCAACAAGATGAATTTTACTACCAAATCTAATAAAAACAGAGAAAATATATGGATACTGAACATTGTAAAAACAAATTTAACAATAAAAAAGAAACTTTAGTTATCGAAGCCTCTACGCCGTTACAAGGTTTTTTGTTTACGGGATAACCGTTTAGACGCCTTAATAAATCCTTATTTGAGAGATCTACGGGATAACCGTTAAGATGCCTTAATAAATCATTATTTGAGAGATCTATATATGAAACATTCACTTACGCCGTAGAAAACTAATTAAATAAAACAAATTAAAAGCCGTAGCTTCTATGGCATAACCAAGAAATAAAACAAATTAAAAGCCGTAGCTTCTATGGCGTAACCAAGAACAAGGCTCGCCGTAGAGAAAGTTGGATCACGTTTTCTTGATTCAAATCCTTTTATCATGATCTCGCTTCATGTACACTCTTCTATCTTATCTCATCAATTTTCTTCAAGTTTCTCAAGTTGTTGAACGAGAAGTCACTGATCGTCCACCATAAACCAATCTCTTTCAAAAGATATTTCGCAATGAGACAATATATCATTTTTCAAAAAATATTGTAAAAAATATGGATAACGATATGCAGTCAGGTGGCATGTCGTGTTGTAGTGTAGAAAGTAACACCCACAAATCGTATCGCACCAAACAAACATTTCAATTACTTCTCGTCTTCTCGAGTCACATTCACGTCAACAACAACATTTATTTATTGATAACGCAACAAATCCATCACAATAATAAAATAAATCTATTTTTACAAAAAACAAAATCTACATTCTCCTACATAACAATGACAGCATACGTGCCATGCACTACAAAAACATTTTCACGACACATTTGTCTGTTTGTTTGCACATACACACTGTTTTTCTGACAGTCTCATCTTTTCATGCCTCACTCTGACGGGATTGAGTGTGTCGTTGTTGTATATTTGTCTAATTCATACATCAACGGCTAAAAACATCTCAGTTGACCTACATAAAGGACACGATACATTAGATGTAAGCCACGTGTCGATACACATAGGATGAAACCCGTGTCCACAGTTCGGGATTACTTTGACCGTATCACTGACCTCAAACTCACTTAAACAAATGGAACACTCGGTCCATGGCTTGTCATCTCGACCGTACACAACTACAGGAAGTGAACGTACGGTCGAGATATCAAGCCCGTGACGTTTATGGGCTCGAAAATGAGGTGGTGAGTGATTGTTAGAGGGATGAGATGAGAAGCGGCGAATGTATAGGGAGAAAAAGGTGAGGAAAAAGAGGATGATTAGTAGGATGAGGATTGTGAGAGCTAAAGACGAGCCGAAAGGGGGGGGGGGGGTGGGCGATGTTGGAGATGTCGCGATAGGTTTAAAAGTGTCGGAGTCGGCTGCTATTTCTTGTAGCATGGTTCGGTGGAAATGATTTTGGTTCATGGTGTGTGAATTATGATAAGGATGAGAAAATAGTACTTGCTGCATTATTGGGAATGAGATATGATAGTGATTTGCATGCTACTAGAATTATTACTTATTATTGTCGTGAACAAAGAGTAAATGTTCCAGAGTAAAATTTAGACCGTTAAATTGAAATTGGTTGATTTGATTCGTCAAGACCGTAAAAGTATGAATCAATCAATCAACAAGTTGGCGAATCTAGAGTAAAATTGAAGTGGTAATCGAGTTAGTGCTTTGAAACATCGCTTTCACCCTCAGTTTTTAATATGTGAAACTCATATTTCAAAGCACTAATTTCCGTTCACAAATCATACGTGTAAGGTAAAAGACGCTAACGCGTACGCAAAGAACTCGAACTTTATGTGTACGTATCATTTTTACAACTCGAACTTTATGTGTATGTATCATTTTTACATGTACAAATCGCTTTACGTAAAAGCTACACGTTATACACTATTATAAGTATATGACATGTTCTTATTTTCTCTCAATGTATATTGATTGCAGTCATTGTGCTACAGTTGATTGGCAAAATGAAAAGGTCGTATCTCTCTAAACAAAAATTGATTGGTGCGGAACAATGATTTATATAGAATTGACTAATTTATTCACACAGGTTGGCGGGTTTGGTTTAGTGGCTAGTGCTCCATTGGTCGATCCATAGGTCTTATGTTCGAGCCACAATTTACCTCGCCAACTTTTTAGTTTTTTCTTTTTCACCATTAAAAGAAAAGAAAAAAAAAAAGATACTAGTAGCGGAATATTAGCAAAATTTTCAATTTTATTTCTTACACTTTGCAGTTTAGTAATATTCCTATAGATTAGTAAAGATTGGATCACATGTTTGCTAAAAAGAAAGTAAAACCCTGCGTTTTGGGTGGTGTCAAACCCACCAGCTCAAAATCATCAACGGCGCACCACTACGAGACTCGTGCCATAAATACCAGCTCACGCCGTTCTCATTTTATTTTTATTTTTTTCTGGTAAAATTCGAACGTTTGATTTGAATGGAGAAGAAAAGGAGTGTTTGGGTAACGGTAATATTACTGTTTAGAAGTGTTTTTGACAAAAAAAAAAAAAAAAAAAAAAAAAAAAAAACCTCTTTAACCCACAAAATTACCCATAAATACACTAACAAATCACACACACTTCCAATATATTTCATAACATATTACTATCTCCTTTTCTCAATTTTTTTCCAACCAAAATGCATCTCAACTCACCATGGATTAACAACATGCTCAACGACCCATCGAACCAAATGACGGGCTTGTCTTCAAATCCGGCCAACAATCTGGGCTCGTCTTCAAATCCATACAATCAATCGCCTTACTTTCCTACATTCCCAACAAACCCATACATGAATCCCGAAGAACAAATGCTATTTAGTCAATGGAAAATGCAACAATATCAACAAATTTCTCAACAACATCAACAACTAAACCAAGGCACCGCTTCCCAACCAAATTCCGACCATGCATCCTTTCATCTACGTGACGAAGACGTAGACGAAGACGAATACGAAGATGAAGACGAAGATGAAGAAGAGGTGATCCCGACCCCGACGTCGAAGAAGACAAAGACGAAGGGAAAGACGAAGAAAACCACCGAAATGCAAGGTGGTACTCGACCTCTTAATGTGTGGACCCAAGACCAGGAGTTGCTTTTGGCGGAGTGTTTCATTCAAATATCTGAGGATCCAAAAAGAGGTGTGAGTCAATAAAAGGATACGTTTTGGTATAGAGTTCTCGACGTATACAATATGGAAGCCGAGAAACACAAGTGGACTATTCGTAACAAGAACATGTTGATGGGAGAGTGGACTCCAATGAATAAAGAGGTTACCAAGTGGAATTCGTTACTGAATGAAACAAGTGTTATGAGTGGGGAGAGTGATAAAGATTTTATGGCGAGGGTGCATTGTTTATATAAAATGGTGACGGGTAGTGACTTTAAACACATGAGCGCTTAGGGCTATTTGAAAGACAAGCACAAGTGAAAAAATTCCGAATCGACATTTGGCAAGGCGAAATCATCTCCGGGTTACGGAAGAGGAACCCACACACACTGTTTTTCTCTCTTAAAAAACACCCACACTAAACTAACCAATATATATATATATATATATATATATATATATATATATATATATATATATATATATATATATATATATATATATATACACACACACACACACACACATACCTTTGTTCTTATTATTATTATTATTATTCTGTTATATTATTTTTTTCAGATGTATAAACCCACCCATTGCATTAACGGATTGTACATAAGAGTGTACAAATGTCCATCTGCAATATATCGTTGACTAGCCGCGTGAAAAAAAAAAAAGTGTTAAGAAAATGGATTGGCTAACTTGTAAAAATTATCCCGCCCATTTTTCATCATTTTATTTCGCTGCTGCTTATATAAAGCAAAACCAAACAACACATTAACTCACTCCTTTATTCGATTGAAAATTTTGAACACGGAACGACATTACAATCATTTACAGTTGCTCTGAGGCCACGGCTTAATGATAACGGGCGAGTGATTAGTCGTCAAGTAGATGGTAATACTCTCTATCTCATCAATTGATTAACTGATTTATTGATTATGAGGTTTTGTTATATTGAATTGTTTGAAACCCTAGCTTATTGTGTTATTGTGCTGAGTGATATTGTAATTGAAGCCTTGTTGATTAGGTTTTGTTATATTGAATTGTTTGAAATTATGCTAGTGAACACTAGCATAATTTAATTATGTGAACACTTGATCCATATATCACTTCTCAATACTAACATAATTTATGGATTAGGTTATAACTTACAATTCAAAGACGATGGTGCAAACTAGGGTTTCAAATAATTCAATTATAATATCACTCAGCACAATAACACAATAAGCTAGGTTTTCAAACAATTCAGTATAACAAAACCTTCTCAATAAATCAGTTAATCAATTGATGAGATAGAGAGTATTACCATCTACTTGACGAATAATCACTCGCCTGTAATCATTAGCCTCAGAGCAACCGGAACATGATTGTAATGTCGTTTCATGTTCAAAATTTTCAATCGAACGAAGAAGTGAGTTAAGGTGTTGTTTGGTTTGGCTTTATATAAGCAGCAACAAAATAAAATGATCGAAAATTACAATTTTTACAATTTAGCCTATCCATTTTCTTAACACTTACATTTTTTATTTTTTCTTATCACGCGGCTAGTCAGCGACTTGGTTTAAAAATGCACGCATCGTCCAAGTGATGCGTTTGAAAAAACGCAACGCGAAAGCTGATGCGAGCACATCACGTCGCATCGGATGCATAACATCGCAACAGTTTTAATTTTGACTAGCATAGACTTTTATAGTTTAAGTTAACTTTTTGTTTCTGGTCAAACCATTAAGTTGACATATTGTATGTTATGACATTAAGTAGTATCATTATGTAGTAATTTAAGTAGAAATATGTTATATTTTTATTTATTACCTACATCGGTCTTTTGGACCTCGAACTCAACGGATCGTCGTACACAATTTAAAACCAATAGTGTTTGTAATTTGGTATTACTTATGGTAGGGACTGTTTGGTTTGGTGTGGTTCGTGAGGGTGAGAGTATATCAGACACACATAACACTTATATTATCATTACTTGACTTGATTCATCAACTTACATGCCTAACATATTTGAGTTTATCCTTAACACTCTGTGATGGATTCATGGCAGGTGAAAAAATGATTAGCATGTAGCACCTAATTCACTACTTGTTTTGTTATGTCTCACATCATATCTGTGTTTGGACACATTATCATACTTGTCATCTTATATCTTGAGTTTGCAAGTGCGGGCATAGAGCAACGAGCTGATTCTACGTCCGTCATCACTTTATCACTGGTCCTTCGTCATAGAGACATATGGAGACATAACATTGTTAAAAGTTCCATGTTGTAAACCCTGCCTTTCTTAAAATTTCCTTTCTTGTCATGGTGCCAAGAATATTGGGAGAAGACAAGTTGATGTTGATATACTTATCTGAAATATCAGGTGCTTCCCTTTCTATATTAGTGGATATGCGATCCGTTCTTAAAAACAACATCCATTTGGATGTGTGGGCCACATGTCGAGGCTGCTGAGAAAATGATTTTTAATCTCCTCGTAGAGGTAAATTCATTTTTTCGGCCTCCCAAATATGTGTATGATTTGACTAATATTATACCCTTTTTCGTTCTATGTAGCCCTCCAACGCCCCACAATGTTTTCTTCACATGTCATATAATTACGTACATCAAGCTAGGGTTATTCCTATAGATAAGGTAGGGAACCTCTTAATTTAAAAAAAGATAAAAAAATCCAAATGATTATGCATGAATACTTTTGGGGAAATGATTTACACACTCAAATTTTTGATTGGGACACTCCAACATATGCATCAAACAGTTGTACAGTTTTTACATTCTGCTTTAACCGGTTGTACATTATAGTGTCCCAATCAAAAAGTTGACCGTGCAAATCATCTCCCATACTTTTGCATATGAAAACCATTAATAACATGTGTTGTGTTGTGTATTCAGGCCGTGCATCTGTTGAGACATGGCATACTCAAAATTGAATCCGAAACCTACACTTGGATAGGTGTGCATTCATTAAAACCATCGAAGCACGGGGCAACACAAGAAGTCGAGCTACATTTGTATCGTACCAATGTGAATGAAATTAACTCAGTTGTTGATACAATAACTAAAGTTATATCTCATGTGAGTTTCCCTACCGGGAAGAAAACAGGGACTTTGAAAAACGTTTGCAAATATTTGGGCAAGGGGGCGCACAATGTAGCAAACTTTTGTGGCAGGGTACCAAAGTCTCTAGTAGACTTTTTTGGAAGGTGATCAAAACTGTTTTCAAGAGGAAGAAGGTTTGTAGAGATTTTCGCAGGCACATAAACACATAAACTTTAGCTTCAGTGACCTTTATAATCATTCTGTTTTTACTGATAACCAGTGACAGGTGATCGTGGGTAAAGCAGACACAGAGGATGAAACCAAACACCTGAATAGTTCCATTAAAAAGAAGGATCCAGTGGTACTTCCTCGAGGCTTAGTTAATCGAGGAACTGAGTGCTTTATGCTAGCAAGCCTTCAGGATCTTCTTGCCTGTTCTCACTTTGTAAATCTTCTGCAGGTCCTAAGAACACGCACTATACCCGAGGTAGACTACAATTATCTTTTTCTTGTGATCATGGTGTTGTTCAATGCCATTTTAATAATTAGTGGTGTGGTGCACTATTAGAATTTTACTCATTGTGTGTTAACCCAATTTTCAAATCTAGTTCCCAACTTTAAATGCATTTGTAACGTTTTTATCTTCATTCGACATGCCATCTGGCCTGCATTCAAAGAAGAAAAATAATAATGTTCTGGAGAACAAGAGAAAATACTACTCTCTTATGAGCAAGGTTAACCCCATTTCGGAAACGATAGAAAAGTCAAGCTGGCTAACAACCTTGTCTAAGGGACTCGCCTAGGGTGTTACATTCACCCCCCTTTGGGGAATTCCGTCCCGAGAATCAAGTTGGCTAACAACATTCACCATGATAGCATGGTGATCCCTGTTGACAAGGTAGTGAAAAAAAATAAGAAAAATAAAAATAACTCATTTTGTATATAAAAACAATTAATAACATGCTGTGTTGTGTATTTACTAGGCGACACATCTCTTCAAATATAACTTGGTGAAAATTGAAACCAAAACATATACTTGGATTGACGTCCATCCGTCACCCTGGAAGCTTGGTGCAGCACAAGAAGACGCTGAGTTGCATTTTTATGGTGCCTCAAAAACGCACATAAACTCAGCTGTTGATTTAATTAATAGTGTTGTATCTAAGGCTAGCGATGCTCAGACTACAATGAAGAAGACACAGATGTGTGATCTTTTTGGCCAGCTTTTGTGGATCAGTACCAAAGACGTGAGCAGATATTTGGGCAAGATATTTTGCAAGGGTGCCAAAGAGTCTAGCAAAATTTTAGGCAAGGGGATCAATTCTATTTGCAAGAAGAAGAAGGAGGATGAAGCCAAACACTTGAATTCCAGTGAAAAGAATGATTCGGTCTTACTTCCTCGCGGATTAAAAAATCCAAGAACCGAGTGCTTTTTGACAGTGAGCCTTCAGGCTCTTCTTGCCTGTTCTCCCTTTGTAGATCTTCTGCAGGTTCTAAGAACGCACACTATACCTCAGGTAGACTGCAATATATTTGTTCTTGTGATCATGGTGTTGTTCAACGCCATTTTAATAGGGTAGTTGTGTGTGGTGCACTATTGGAATTTTACTCATTGTTTGTTAACCCCATTTTCAGATCGAGTTCCCAACTCTCCATGCGTTTGTAAAGTTTTTATCTGCGTTCGACATGCCATCTGGCCTGCATTCAAAGAAGAAAAATGACGATTCTCTTGAAATTGGTGAAGCTTTTCTACCTGATATGTTTGAACCCATCCTGAACACCTTCAAACCAGATATTCAAAATCGTTTTTCAGGGAGCACAAGTGGCAGTTTTGTTGCTGCGGACTATTTATTCTGGTGCATCTTTAGCTAAATTTTTTTTTTCTATTTATATTGTTGCATTTATTTCAGACTATACATGTTACTTATAATTTTGCCAATTAAAGTTTCTGTTTTGTACATCTTAGTCACTAAAAGGTGGTTTTGTGCCCCGTTTGGCTCATTCTGTAACCCGTTCGTGACTTGATGACTTCCGGGCAAAAAAAAAAATATTATTAATAAAATGCTCATGAGTTGTAATATAAATGATTGCATTATTTCACACCAATCAGACATGCCTGTTCCGATTGGGTTACCTTTTGATGATGACCAGATATATTTTCAGGGAGGAGGATGCTCAAGAGTTCCTACATTTTGTCATGGACCAAATGTATGCTGAATTGATAAAATTTAAAGGGTCTGAAAATTAGAGTAAAGGTGACTCGGTTTGTTCTAGGTTCAAAAAAATATTTGGAGGCAAACTGATGGGTTCTGTGAAGGCAGAAGGTAAGACTTTGTGTGCTTTTGTTCTTGAAGTATAACAATGTTTTTGTTCTTGAAGTATGACAATGTTTATTGTAAATGTAAACAGGCGAAAACCCCTCAGATACCATAACACAACATCACTTTCTCGAATTCAGCCTTGACGTAAGTTCAGATAAAGTCGTTACCTTAGAGGATGCACTTCGTCTCTATTCTGCACCAGAGACAGTTGAAGGTTACCGTGCATCATCAGTAGCAGAGGTAAGTTAGAGTTTATTCTTTTGTTTAATCTCTGTTTGGAATTTAAGCACTAGGTGGTTACTCTACTAACTGATTAATCAACCTTTTAATACAAAGGGTAGCAAGTAGAAACCTGTGTCAAAGTCAGTCTCTAACTCAAGTGATGATTCAATGACCCCTACATTGGATTAGACGACTCAACCAACCCATAGAGCTCGAACCACTATAAACACTAATATATCTTGCATTTAGATGTGATTTGGCTATTACAAATCTGAACTTGTATTAGACATGCTAATGACTTTTGTAAGGGACTCACCTAGGGTGTTACTTTCACCCCCCTTTGGGGAATTCCGTCCCGAGAATCAAGTTGGCTAACAACATTGTCTAAGGGACTCATCGTTCACGAACGACGATTAAGGTTTTCCCCACATCCCGAACGGCTTAGAGTGACTCTGATACCACCTGTAACACCCCTCCTTTCACCAATTGTTACAGTCTTACCACCTTAAAGAGAATTCCGTCCAAAAATTCAGTGTGTGTTATATATTAATATACTAGTATGTTCGTGTAACATAAAATATCTAAAAGTCACATAATCGTCTAGATGTTGGGAGGCACGGAGAGCGAAATACTATAAAATGTTTTTTTTTTTTTTTTTTTTTTTTTTTTTTTTTTTTTTTTTTTTTTTTTTTTGTGAAAAAGTGGTTATAGGAACACCCTGGGCAAATCCCACATCGGCCGTGACTTGGAGTAATGTTGGGACATAAGTTAACACCCGACTTATACAACAACGCGTAAGAGAGTAGTACTGGCTTGGGTGACCTGCCGGAAAGTATTCACATGAGGGCTAAAAAGCAAAGCCATGAGCCTACGAGTAAAGCGGACAATATTGTTGTCTATAAGGCGAGGTGTTATAGGTGGTATCAGAGCCACTCCAAGCCGTTTGGGATGTGGGGCAAACCTCATCGTCCTTCGAGGACTATGAGTCCCTTAGACAGGGTTGTTACCCAACTTGAATCCCGGAACGGGATTCCCCTAGGGGTGGGGTTAAATGTAACACCCTAGGTAAATTCCATATTGGCCGTGACTTGGAATGATGTTGGGAAATATGTTAACATTCGTCTTATATGACAACAACGCGTTTTGTGATCTAACTATTAATCTCCTATACGATTAAGCGTGCAGGTGTGAGAGTAGTACTAGCTTGGGTGTTACATGAACAACGTCACAATAATCCTTTAATACTTCAGATTATTACCATAAATAAGTTAGTGCCTTACAACTCTTAAATTCTCATTGTAAACTAGACTAGGATGATTGTAAGATTGAGTATGTTGAATGTTAGTTGTTCCGAGTGTTTCATAAACTCCGTTTGATTAACCTAAGGGGCTCACGAGGATGATGATACAAGATAAAATTCTAATTTGCATGAATTGGGTTCCAATACGAGCCTAATTAGCCATGTGCTAAAATCTTGGATTAAGATTAAAGAGGCGTGATTCGGAACTATTTTTGTTCTTGAAGTATAACAATGTTTATTGTAAATGTTAACAGGTAAAAACCCTAACTTACCATATGAGAACATCATTTCTCGTATTCAGCCTTGATGTAAGATCATATAAATTCGATACGATAGAGGATGCAGTTCGTCTATATTCTGCACCAGAGATCGTTGAAGGTTACCGTGCATCACCAACAACAGAGGTAAGTTAGAGTTTTTATATATATAGTGCTGATACGATACATCTGTCCAGGTGTGCATCACCTGGTGATTGTATATAAATTTTATTAGTATTGGTTAGTTATCAAGAGACTGTGAAGAGTAAGGGACGTGTAGAATAACAGTCAAAGGCATGACATTGATCTTCTATAAATATCATTAGGTGTTCCCTGGTTGTGCTGACTACTGAGATGCTTACTTGTTTTTTATTTTTTCTGAGATTTCCAATTACTGGGTGAAATAAGAAGCTGTTTACTTCATGTGCCTAAATGTACTTTTATTCTTTTATTTAATCTCTGTTTGGAATTCAAGCACTAGGTGGTTACTCGACTAACTGAGTAATCAACCTTTTAATATAAAGGATAGCAAGTAGAAACCTATGTCAAAGTCAATCTCTAACTCAAGTGAGGATTAAATGACCCCTACATTGGATTAGACGACTCAACAACCCATAGAGCTCAAACCACTATAAACACTAATATATCTTGCATTTAGATGTGATTTGGCTATTACAAATCTGAACTTGTATTAGACATGCTAATGACTTTTGTAAAATGAAATGTGTTCGTCTCATTATCAGGCTGATGTGGCAAGGGCAAGAAAATCTGTTACGGTACGAGAGATTCCTGAGATTATGGTCTTCCACCTACTGCGCTATACCAATGTAACTCAAGGGAGCACCAAAATACTAAAATTTGTGCACTTCCTTTGGAGATGGTTCTAAACCGTCAGCTGCTTGCTACACCAGCGACCAAGGTATCATGATCTTTGTTCATGATACTGTAAAACCTCGCGAAAATTCACATAATTAACTTCGGTTAATTTAATAAATATTCTTTGTCATTATTGTAATTACCATTTTTACGGGGAAATTTAAAATTTTCTTTGTATATTAAAATGGTCACGATTATGATATTGTCAAATTCGTCAAACGACAAAACAAGTTAGCAACACAATTAACAAAACATTAATTTTACTAAACTTAATTAATAATACTAATTACTAAACCAAATCGGGCCCTTAATCTCCCTAAGCCCAACCGGCCCACAACCAAACCCAAAATTCATTTCAATAAAATTTCAAATTGACTAAATCTATTCCAAAACGTCTCGTTCATTTCAAATTCGTACACACGACCCACGTATCTTTTTGCACAATCTCGTTAAACACCTAGCCAAATATTAGTGTGTCGAATTTCACGTTCATACGTTGAGTTTTGATACGTTTTTACGAGGCATTCCGTTTAGCCATAAATCGACCCAAACGATTTGTGATTAATTCATTTCTTATCCGTTCTAATCCCCGCTTGTTTCTAAATGATCCTAATAATGTTTCTAAAATGATTCTATGCTCAAATGTCCAATATGATCAAGTATATATGAATAACATACGATTTTGTAAATCGTATGACCAAATATATAGTGGTCGACATCTAGAGTAAATCATCAAGACATATCCCATGAAATATGCACTCACATCCCATATTTTATCTATTTAATTTGTCCTTGAAGCCTTGTATCCCTGACATGCAAAGTTTCTATCTTTCTTGAGTGTTTTTAAGCCACTCGATTCATTCCCTTTGATATATTTATACGAACCATGCATGCATTTGATTTTCTCCCATTCTCAAACTCTTTCATAAACGTTTTCTTCCTAAACATCACCCTTACAAACCTCAAGTCGAAGGTTATATTAGTTGGGACTCAAGAAAGGAAATCGGGTTTATATACATATATAACGTTTGGGTTATATAGTGAGACTTGATATTCTTGTGTTCTATCTTAACACTCTCGATCTTAATCACCTCTAAGGTGTTTGTAAGTAGTTTTCAACCTTTCTCAATCCATTTCATACGTTAAATATTAATCATGCATAATATCTATATTTGTTTCATCGTCTATCATTTTAGTATATTTATACACGTACATATTTGTTTTTAGAACACGAAACGTGACTAGCCTCTATCTTGGTAGGCCTAGGAGTCACGTAGCACACTTGTTTCACCTTTATTTTCATGTTACATGCATTCTACGAATCCATTTCAAACCAAGTCACACGTATAAAATTTATTGAAACACTTAGAAAATATTTTATAACTTTCAAAATAATAAATCGATCCAATCACTCTACAAAAGCAACGTATAACTTTTAATTTCATGTAACAAGTATCCAATATTTTTGCTCGACCTAATAGACCACCAAGAAAACTATTAGTTTCATTTATATAACTTATAAAAATAATCACGTTTAAACACTATAAACGAGCCAAAGCAAATCGATATGAATCAGTTTTTAAAATCAAAAGTTATGTAAAAATCAAATGTTTTGTCGAGTGGGCTAAAACAAGGCCCAACAAGACTTTGCGTTTTAACAGCCCACTGGGCCCATAAAATACATTTTTAGAATCACAAAGTAAGCCCAAGTTCAAGCCCAAAAGAATTTTCATGCCCTCGCCTCTAAAATTTTAAATGGACTTTAGTTTGGTTCGAATTAAGGCCCATAAGCTAAATAAATAAGCTTTTTATGAAATAAGCAGTTGAAATAAGCTAGAAATTAATAAAAGAAGCCACGGAAATTTTTATAAAATTTTTATAATCACTTTTGCAAAAATTGGACTAAAAATGTAACGCGACGACACATATGGGGACTAAATGTGAAAACTGTGAAAACTAAGGACTAAAAATGTAGAAACAGAAAGAAAGGATAAAAATTGATAATATAGTATTGTTACAAGCTTAGATTGTAATATTGGACATGTAGTGGACTATAATTGTAAAATAAATATAAAAAGGACTAACGGTGTGACACTAACGCCATTAGTAAAAAAATTGTAAAATTGGAAAAAGTACAAGGACTACACATAATCTATTTGACATTCTTATTTTATTTTATATTTTACGACAACCCTCACGTCATATGCATATTTATTACGTTTTATATATATATTATTTATTTTTACGTTAACTATATATATAACGATACTTAAAAGGTTAATATTTTACTTACGATTTAAAAAGGTAAAACTACGATGGATATTTTAAATAAAGTATTTTCGTATCATGCATGGCATAATAATTTCACTTCACATCATCTATTTGTCATAACGAATAATGTTTATTCGTTATTCGTTTGTATTTACCAAATAGTATTTGGTTATATTCTCTGATAAATTTATTTATCAGGTTCCATATCAACGACGTTTCCATAATCGTCTCTATAAATCTCGTTCTATCTTACTTTTCATCATTTCCAAATCAATCCAGGTGAGTCATAGCCCCATTTCAAATAATTGTTTTTAACTCATTGGGGGAGATACATGCTTACATATACTTTGATAACTTGATAAGTATATGAAATAAAATAAAATACATGATTCAAATCAATTTCCTAATTGATATTAAAATAATATAATTTGTGATTTATAATATGTTAATGTTTCCCATGTGATTATTGTGGTATGTGAAATATATTTACTGATGAATTATTTGATTGAAATATGGATACTCATATGAAAATGTTTCCAATTCAATTATTGTGGTTTGTGATATAAATGTGTTACTGGCGAAATATTCAAACTGAATTTCTGATACTCAAATGATAATATATTCAAACTGGATTTCCGATACTCAAATGACGATATTTTCAAACTGAATTTCTGATACTCAAATGATGATATTTTCAAACTGAATTTCTGATACTCAAATAATGATATTTCCAAACTGAATTTCCGATACTCAAATGATGATATTTTCAAACTGAATTTCTGATACTCAAACGATGATATTTTCAAACTGAATTTCTGATACTTAAACGATACTGTTTTCAAATTTATCTCTGTGATACGATACTTGATTTCATGATGTTATGCTAAATGAGCCCATAGGTCCTTGTTATTGCCTAAGTTAGCTTATCGCCATAAAGTCCCTCAATCATGAGCCATTAATCACCGTAACGTGAGCGCGAATATAGTGAACAGATTCGAAACCTGTTTGGATTGACCTCCGATCCCACTAATACTTGACGGAATGCCATTATGCATGTGGTTAGTCGTATTAGTCGTGATACACTATATTTGAGACAAGTAGGAATTGGCAAATCACCTACGAATAGAGGGCAAAATCTGTCATTGATTTGATAGAACACCCCTTCTGTTAACGTCTTGTGTGTCATGAGGCTTGGTGCAATATCTATAAAGGAAATATATATGTATTCAACATATATTTAGATACAGCTGTATAGGTTTGGCCATACGTGAATTGTTTATCTGATTGAATTAGTATCATGAGTTTCCAGCTCATGTTAAGATTATTGATGATTTATTGAAGATGATTGAATATTTATATGATTTATTTGTGAATATATTCGATACTTGTTTCGTTACTGTTTGTATTTTGTTAATATCAAATATTCCTGAAATCTAACAAAATAAAGGGTTTTTCCTAAAACTCTATGAACTCACCAACCTTTGTGTTGACACTTTTAAGCATGTGTATCTCAGGTAATTTAACGGAGCAGGACAAGACACGGAGTGGGCATTTATTACTCTGATAAATTAAAATGGTGTAAAAATCAAATTTGTCATTTTTACAAGTCTTTATATATTTTCATAAGATTTTAAATCAAATGATTCATCTTTTATCAAAATTATTATTTAAATGACAAATAACTTTCAAAATGTTTCTTTTAAACCGTTTTATTGGTTAAAACTTCGATCCTCACCGTAACACCCAAATAAATTTTCCGCTGCGACAAACTTTAAAAATGGGGGTGTTACAGATACTAACATTTTCTCAATTTTTTAAAAAAGTTTACAGCTAATGGCATTCTGTTTCTGTCGTATTTTGTTGTTCTATCATGATAGTATTTAATATCCTCTCTAATATGCATCTTAATATGAAATAGTCCTTCTGCTTTAGATTTTGTTCGACTAAATAGAGGTGTGTAACAATTAGCAGGGTATCTAAAATATCCATCGAAAGCAATTACAATTACAAGTCAAGTTGGCTAACAACCTTGTCTAAGGGACTCACCTAGGGTGTTACTTTCACCCTTATGGATCTAAACACCTTGAACTTGTGTTAGATTGATACTTTGAGTTATATCACTAAGTATGCGGAATCTACTTAGTAACACTTAGAAGTTTGATTGTGAGTAAGACAGTTGTATATGAACAATGTATGTAAACAAACTATTAGCTCCAATATTATTAATGATAATAATACGAGTGATCTTGATATCACTAGGGTTACACCTTGAAGCTCTAAAAACGTATATGACAACTAATGTCAAACCTTTAACCTAGGATCTCCTTTTATAATACAAGGAGTCCTCTTCTACAAGATAAGTATAAAGCTAATAGAATAAGATATACACAAGATCTATTCTATATTTATCTAGACGCGTTTCCTAACAGTTATCTAATAAGCAGTGGTAATATATTGTTCTTGCAGTGGTAATGAGTTTCCACTGCAAGTACAATCTTCTGCAGTTGTAACATCTTCACTATCCGTGGTAACTGTTAGTATAATTCCCAACAATCCTCCCCTAACTTATGATTAATACATAAATCAATAAGTTTCTTCAAGTATTCATTAAACATGAGGATATGGGAATTCTTCCAAACACTTATCTTCTTCTTAATAACTCTTTATCAGCTCTCACACTTTGATCATAAATCCTTTGTATCAAATCATCTATGACTTCAATTCTTTCCCAACATCTAAGCTTTTCTGTCAACATCACTTTCAATACTCCAGCTCTCAATGGATATTCTTTCTCAACCAGCATAAAAACATCAACTCCATCTTGAGTAGAAATATGATGCACAGAACTTGAATCATAGAATTTCCACAAAGTTCTTGTACCATGAGCTTCAAATCTCCAATACCTATCACTTGGGTCAGGTTCATATAATCTTCTGAAGTGAACCCATAACTCCTTAGCTTTGACATCAACAAGTTCTTCCTTCTTAAACTGATCTTGAACAATTTTCCACAAAGTATCCAAATCTTCTCTATCACAACATCTAACAATATCTTCAAAGTCTCTGCAAATGTTTGTGACACTTCCAGTTCTGATGATCTTCCAAGCAACACCAAAACTATCAGAAAAGATCTCCCAATTAACAACTGGATAATTTGCTTGTAGAGGTTCAATATTAAGTACATCAGTCTCTATAAACAACATATTTGAAACTTGCTCTTCAGTCAACTTGCTAGGACCCTCTGTTGCTTGAGACAATCTCTGAGTCTTCAACTTCTTTGTATCTTTAGATTCAAGACTCACTCCAGTTCTTTTTGTCTTCATAGATAATGGTTCTTGATCCATTGGAATGAATTTACTATCTTGTCTTTTGATTCTGTAGTAAATACCTTCAACCTGTTCATGTGACATTCCTTTGAATTGAGCCATCTTCATGTTACCAACATGACAACAAAAAGTCTTCATCTCAGCAATAATATGTGCCTTTGTAGGTTTTCTTGACTTCTTTTGACCTTTTCTAACATCCTCAATGATTTCATCAAGAGCCTGCTGATTCTTCATCTGAATGAAATCTTTAAGTTGAGCAGACCTTTGTTCCTCATTCAAGGTTGTATTAGCAATTAACTCAATAGCCTTCTTCCTAATTATCTGATCATTATTAACCAAGTAGTCAATCTCCTCTTCTGTAGGCACATAAGTGAACAATGGAGGTTTCTCATGCATGATCATAGGTGAAACAACTAAAAGTGGTTGTGCCATTACTACTTCAAGTTTATCTAACCTAGTTGCTTCCATAAAGCTAGCAACTTCATCTTCTTTAAGCTTTTTCTTTCTTTCATACTCTTCAGCTTGTTGTTGCTCTGCTAATCTTGCATCAAAATCAATCTGAGCTTGCTCATACTTAGAAATCTTTCTTGTCTCTTGATCTGAAGCATCTACAATAGCCTTTCCTTTAACTGATCTTATTCTGGCAGCTTCTTCCTCTGCAGTGGTAAGTTCTTGAGTAGCAGTGGGAACATTTTCACTTGCATTGGTAATTTGTTGATCAGTGGGAACTTGTTCTGCATCAGTGGAAATTGGTTGAGCAGTTCCAACTAAATCATCAAAGTTAAAACCTGCATCAACATCCATATCTTCAAAATCCAATTTCCTCCCCTCAGTCTCAGCATCATCATCTTTTGCTTGAGCATCATCAGAATCACTTAGCTCAGCAAAGTCTTTTCTAAAGTTTTTACTCCTCCCCTTAAGCTCTGCATCTATTTACCTCCCCTGTTTGGAAGAATCTCCCAAAACTTTAGTAGAACTTGCAGAAAACTCATCTTGAGGTGAAGATGATGATGATACAACCTGAGATTTTTGCTTCTTGAGATTTTCAACTTCTTTCTGCAATCTTTGAATCTCATCCTTCAATGTCTGCAGCTCTGTGGCATGTTGTTCTTTGATCTGTGCCAGGTCTTTCTCCAGAGCTTGAACCTGCTTGACTAACTTGGTACAAATGTCCATCAATTCATTTTGTTGCACACTGCCTTCATCACTTCCAACTGTGTAACCTGCTGGGAGAGGTGAATCATAAGGCATTGGTCTAGGCTCTTCCCTAGTTGGACTAGAATGAAGCCTTGAACCACCACTGCTTGTTCCTAAACCAAAAGGCTCAGCAACATGCAATGTTGAGATGAGAGAAGTTGGCTGTTTAGACCTTCTCTCATAAGTGTGAGTTATTTCAGGGGTATGTCGAATTGGTGGAACAACAATAGTGGGTGTGTTTTGAGATGCAGCTGGGATTGGTGCATCCTCACCCTGTACTTGAGAAATTTTAGCAAGCATTTGAGGGAAAAGTGGATGAACCTCCCCATTCCAAAGTTCTGAAGCCTTAGACATATTTTGAAAAAATTTTGGCTTAAGAGTGGAAGGTTCATATATTCTTTTGTGAGGGTGCAGTTGAAACTCATTTAACACTGCTTGCACAAACCTTGGATACATCAAAAATTTATATGGACTCTTTACATTGCCTTTCATATTATTGAAAATAAACTTTGAAAAATTGAAAGTCCTATCTGTTGCCAAACAAACCAAATGATAAGCCATGGTTGATGTAAATAGTTCATAAGATGTTTTCTTAGGACTTAGGCAATGTAAAAGAGTATGAATGAAAAATCTCCAATGGGGACAAAAACATCCTTTTCTAAAAGTGACTTTTTGTTCTGATGTATCATACCCCATTAAAGCAATATTAGTGAAAATTTCTGAATTAGGTAATGTGATGATACCATTGAGATCATCCAATTGGAGAATTCTCCTCAAAGATGACTCGGTAACATCAATAGTTACCCCATCAACTGTGGCTCTTAGAGCATCCACAGATTCTTGTGTGTCTCCCTGTTCAAGAGTTATGGACTCCACAGTGTTCCAGAACTGTTTGATATGAGAGACATAGATTGTGGGATTAATAGTTAAGGCATACCTTATATGAGTTGTGTTTAGAAAATCCACAATCTGATGAAAAACAGGGCCACTCTTCTCGTTTGACTTTTGTAAGTAGGCCACTTGGTTGTGCTCCTCGACAAATTTTAGAATCGCCATGATATTTGTGAAAAAGAGAATGAAAGTGTTAGTAATCAAGATAAAAAGCAAGCCGTATGATGATCAATTTATACTAATAGGGTTTGAGGAGATGCGCAATGTGAATTATCTTTAGAAAGAATTATCTTTGGAAAAAGAATAATTTATAATAAGTAAGTAGATAATTCACAAAAGATTTTACCCTATTAATAAGGAATGACGGTTATTTTTACAGCGGCTAGTAAAAAATGGATTACTGACACAACAGTTGTAACGGCTAGTCATCAGTGGAAAAAATTACTCTTGCAGTGGTAACTGATGAACTAGCAGTGGTAAAATTTTCACAACATATTAAAGAGCAGTGGTGAATAAAACATGAAAATTTGCTGCTCTTATAATAGTTTTTAGCAAACTACCAGCTATCAACGGATTTGATATGTCTTTACCATTAGCCGTTTGCTATGGACTAGCCAACTCTTGATCACATGGATGTATGGTGAGTTGATAACCTAGTTTTTGGTAAACTATCAACCATAAATGGATTTGATAAGTCTTTACCAGTAGCCGTTTGCTCTAGACTAGTTGATTCTTATATGGATTAGACATGGTGAATCAATAACCATTTGTTGTGTGTTCATGATACACACCTTATTACTCCAATGATATGGGTTGTTTGATACAAACCAAAGGAACTTCCAACTTAACCCATAATAAGTAACCCAAAGTAACTTTTTAACCAAGTTACTATTCACAAAAATATCTTCCAAAAGTCAACCCGATAATAACCAAATTTATTCCTCCAACCTACCAAAACAAGTAGGAGTAAATATCCTTCATTAAATAGAATTCGACCTTGACTTTGCATATAAAAGGGGGCTCAACATCTTTTATCTATATCTTCTTCAATAAACACAAACCCTATACATCATCATGAGTTGGTTTCCAATAATATACATCTCCTCTGATGACTCTTCAGATGAGGAAATCAGTTACTGCTCAGACTCTGAAGAACTCTCTGCTGGATGGAATGGATATTTTCCACCAAGTACTGCAACTGCTACATCTTCAAACATGAAGCCCAATAAGAAGATATCAGCTGATCCTGCTCCATCTCTAGAGTTTTATTCAAGCTCTTCATCTGATGATGATAATGATCCAACCTTTGATATTTCCATAGAACTTCCAAAGGCTCTCACCACAGCATTGACAACTGCAATAAACAACATGAAGTGGCCAGCTGTAGACAAGCCTACTCACGCACCAAGGCCTCCCAAGCAAGTTCTGGGACTTGCTTGTCCAAGGAAACAACTTTCTTTTGATGACAAGAGAAAGAAAATTTCCAAGGGCAAGCATGAGTATGAGGGAAAAGGAAAGAAACCTATGGAGTAGGTGTTAGGTTGTAGGTTCATGTCAGATGTAATGGTTTTCTTGTTTGGTGACTATCTTTTGTTGATGGATGTGATGTACTTCTTCTAAATAATCAATAAAAGTACTCTTTTCTGCTTACTATTATCACCAACCTTTCCACTGTTGTATGTTAATTACCACTGTGCTCTTGATAACTCTGCATACAAGTTAGTAGAAAACCATACATACAATACAAACAATATGAGTACCTAAAAAGTATCCTGCAACACTGAAAAGTATTTAGACATCAAAAGTTTATGGATTGAGCATTCCAATACCTGTTACCAAGTATTGAAACCTACCCACATCAAGCCCTTTTGTTAATAAATCAACATAATTGTCATCAGTATGAATCTTGACAACATTAATAAGCTTTTTCTCAAAACAATCTCTAATAAAGTGATGTCTAATTTCAATATGTTTAGTTTTAGTGTGTTGCACAGGATTTTTAATAATGCATATGGTACTACTATTGTCTATATAGATAATGGTGTTCATGAAATTGTACCCATAGTCCAATAATTAATTCTGAAGCCAAAGGATCTGAGCACAACAACTAGCAGCTGCAACATATTCTGCTTCAGTGGTTGAAGTAGCCATCATAGTTTGCTTCTTGCACTGCCATGACACCAATCTACATCCAAGAAATTGACATCCTCCAGTAGTTGATCTTCTATCCAAACTTGCACCAGCATAGTCACTATCTGAGTATGTGATCAATTCCATTGGAGAGTCTCTTGGATACCATAATCCAAGATTAGGATAAGTCTTCAAGTACCTAAAAATCTTTTCCACTGCTGTCATATGTGATGTCTTTGGAGTCACTTGAAATCTTGCACAAGCACATACATCAAACATAATGTCTGGCCTTGATGAAGTAAGATACATCAAAGAGCCAATCATAGATCTGTAAGTGTGAACATCAACATCAGCACCACTAGCATTCTTCAACAATAAGTGAGTGGTTTTGTCAGCAGGGGTATTGGAAGATTTTGCATCAGTAAACTTGAACTTCTTAATAATCTCAGCCACATACTTGTCTTGGCTGATAAATATGCCTTCCTTACTCTGTTGTACTTGCAGCCCCAAAAAGAAGGTAAGTTCTCCCATAGAACTCATTTGAAATTCATCTTTCATCAGCTTCTCAAACTCTTTGCACATCTCTTGTTTAGTAGACCCAAAGATAATATCATCAACATATACTTGCACAAGTAGGATATCACCCTTGTCTCTCTTGATGAACAAAGTTTGATCAATTTTACCTCTATGAAACCCATTATTCAACAAATAATTAGCTAAGGTTTCATACCACTTCCTTGGAGCCTGATGTAAGCCATAAAGAGCCTTAACCACTTTGTAAACTTTAGTTGGGTGTTGAGGATTTTCAAAGCCTGGAGGTTGAGAGACATGTACCTCCTCATCAATAGTTCCATACAGAAAGGCACTCTTAACATCCATTTGATAGACTGTAAAGCCCATAAATGATGCATAGGCTAAGAACAATCTAATAGCCTCAATCCTTGCAACAGGAGTAAACACTTCTTCATAATCAATACCCTCCTCTTGAGTGTATCCTTGAGCAACTAATCTAGCTTTGTTCCTGATTACAATGCCTCTTTCATCTTTCTTGTTTCTGAAAACCCATTTAGTACCAATGACCTTCATACCATCAGGCAAGTCACAAAGAACCCAAACCTTTTGAAGTTTAAACTGCAACAACTCTTCTTGCATAGCTTCAACCCAGCTAGATTCTCCTAGAGCCATGTACACATTCTTAGGCTCCACCTGTGAGAGAAAGCAAAAAAACAAACACTCATTATTCTTACTATGTTTCTTGGACTCATATACTTCACTTATGAACCCATGAATATCATCTTTCTTTGTCTGTCTTCTAGTCTTCACACCTGATTGAAGTTCACCAATAACATTATCAAGTGGATGCACTTTGTGAATGGTAGACTGTGATGTGCTAGGAATATCATATGTTGTAGGCATGTTTGAAATCTCTACATCATCACTTGGTGATTCCTGAGAAGTATGTTCCACATTTGGGCTTACAGTGGAAACTTCTGGTGTAGCAGTGGGAATTGAGTTACCACTGCTGGTAGGAATTTCTTTATTTACACCATCTGCATCACTTGGTTTTTCAAAATTATCACCAAAGTCCCAAAGTGGCATAACAATTTGATCTTCATCATCTTTGCAAGCTTCATCTTCATCAATGAATTCTTCTGAATCTTCAAGATCTTTGTCTCCAGTACTTGAAGTGAGAGGAACATAATTCATTGTATTTGATAATGTTTCAAGATCAAATAGCCAATCTGGTCCTGAACCTGCCATGTTTGCTTTATTTTCAAGAAACTGAACATGCAAGTTTTCTTCAATCTTCTTTGTTCTTAAGTTATAAACTCTAAAAGCCTTGCTAACCATAGAGTATCCAACAAAGAAGCCTTCATCTGAATTTTCTTCAAATTTGCCCAGATGATCAATGGTATTGAGAATAGTAACACGACACCCAAATGGTCTCATAAACTCCAAAGTAGGAGGTCTTCCTCTGAACAACTCATAAGGTGTCTTGTTCTTTGTTTTGACCACTAAAACCCTATTCTGAATGTAACAAGCAGTGTTAACTGCTTCAGCCCAAAAAGTCACTGGAAGCTTGGAATCAGCTAACATGGTTCTAGCAGCCTCAATTAGTGTTATGTTTCTTCTTTCTGCAACTCCATTTTGTTGAGGAGTTCTTGCAACACTAAATTCTCTTTTAATACCTTTGTCTCTGCAGAAATCATCCATAACTTTATTCTTGAACTCTGTCCCATTGTCACACCTGATGATCTTGATTTTCTTTTCAAATTGATTTTCAACTTGAGTGATGAATGTCTTAAGAATGCCTGTTGTTTCATCCTTAGTACTTAAAAAGAAAACCCATGTGAATCTACTGAAATCATCAGTTACAACTAGACAATACTTCTTCAAATTGATGCTGCTCACAGAGGTAGGACCAAACAAGTCCATATGCAGCATAAAAAGTGGATGATTGATTGAATTGAATGCCTTGGTCTTGCATGAAGCTCTGTGTTGCTTTCCTTTGAGACATGCAACACAAGTTTGGTCATTTTCAAATCTTTTCTCTGGTAGACCTCTGACAAGTCCATCTTTCACAATCTTGTTGATGGTCTTGAAGTTAACATGACCAAGTCTTCTATGCCAAAGCATTGATTCATCCAAAGTGGCTTTAGCAAGCAAGCAAGTAACATAATTATTAGCCACTATGTTCTGCATGTCAATGCTATACAAATTTCCTTTTCTAGGGATTTTAAGCAAAATATCACATTCATCTGGAAGCTTATAATCCTTAGATAAGATATAGCATTCATCTTCTGTGAATAGAACTCTATGCTTTTTGTCACACATTTGTGACACACTAAAGAGGTTGTACTTGAGTTCTTTCACATACTGCACATCTTCAAAATCAATGTTTCTAGCCTTGATTGTTCCTTTGCCAGAAACTTTGCCACCAATTCCTCCTCCAAAGCTGACAAATTGTCCATCATAAGGTTGAAAATCTGAAAGATAGGACTTATTGCCAGTCATGTGCCTGGAACATCTACTGTCTGAGTATCCTTGATCATTATTAGTCTTTGAATGTCCCTGCACACAAAATAAAGGAATTAGTTCCTTTTGGGGACCCAAGCCACTAATGACTTGGATCTGCCTCGTGTATCAATATAATTATATCTTTCAAAGGTCATTGATACACCATTGGGATTGTTTGAAGTGATGGTTCCTTTTGGTTTCCATTCCCAATGTGCTGAGGCTTTAACAACATTTCCTACATTTACCCTTTTCTTGTTAACAGACCTACCAGTGGTAACTTTTGGCCTTGCAGTGGTAACTGTTGCCTTAGCAGTGGAAACTGCTGGCTTAGAAATTTTAGGTACCCACTTCTGATTATTGTTAACTTTCTTTTCAAAATTGGTCTTTTTCCCTGTTTGAGTAGATTTAACAAAAGTAGTAACAGGGGGCTTAGGGTAAACTCTGTTTTTATTTCTGGCAGTGGCAACTGCTGGTCTAGCAGTGGAAATTGGTTTAATGCCAGAATGAAGCAAAACAGACCTGGGAATCATCTTGCTAAGTGGATTTGGGTGAGTTAAGTTATTAGCATTTTGTCCATTCACCCTAGTATTCCCAAACACTTCCCTTCTTCCCAAGTGGTAGGTACAACTATAAGACAAATGGTCAAAGCTACCACATATATGACAGGATTTGTTATTGAACACAAAGTCACTACCAAATTGCCTGGATTTAACATGATTCCAACACCTCATATTACCCCTAGGAGTTGGTGACCTACTTCTGTACATCTCTGCATATCTAGTAGTGGGCCTAGTGAATTTAGGTTGTGACCTAGGCTTCTCTTTGACTACATTAGGAATACTTCTCTTAACCTCCACTTTAACATTCTCAGGAGTACTAGGTTTAGACTCAACATTCAAATTATCATCTTTAAGAGATGAGTCACTAGCACTATCAAATACATCAACCTCAACCTGAACCTTTTCAATTTCAACTGGTTTAACAAACTTTGGTCCATAGGTCATAGGTAGATCCTAAAATTCTTCTAAACCTGTGTGAGCTAAGTCAATGCCAGGAGGTGATGGAACACCTCTTAGAGGTGGTGGAACAGTTTTGTATCCAAGACCTGATTTAGCTTTGCTCACAATTTGGGCTTCCCAAATTTTATCAATACACTTGGATTGATGATCCAGTGTTTGCTTAGTTATCATTATATTCTCACTAGCCACTTTAACCTTTTCTAGTTCTTCTCTAAGAACCTTATTAACAGCAACCTGATAATCTAAGTCTCTTCTTAATACTGCAATATCATCATTGAACTTAGATTCATTTGCCCTATAATGCTCTAATTGAGTTTCTAAAACACTTAGGCCTCTTTTATGATTTGATAAGTTATAATTAGTATGAGTTAACTCTATGTGTTGCTCATTAAATTGTGCTTTAAGTTTCTCATACTCTTTTAAGGCCTTACAAGATTTAGAATAAGCATTATCAGTTTGTACCTCAGAGTCAGAAAAAGCCATTAGTGCAACCATTGCAGACTCTGAATCATCTTCCTCTTCCTTAGTCATAAAGCTCCAATCAAAGCTCACTCCATCAATGGCCAATAGCCCCTTTGGCTCATCAGTAGTAGGTTCCTTCTTCTTGTCCTGCTTGTACCAAGTTGACCTGTTGTCAGACTTCCTTGGCTTCCTACACTCTCTGGCAAAGTGCCCCTTCTTATGACAATTGTAGCACTCCACCTTCTTTTTGTCAAAACCTACTGTTTCATTGCCACTGATGTTGATCTTTCTTCCAGTCTTCTTCCAAAACTTCTTTGTCCTCAAGCTTAGTAATGTCACTTGCCATTTAATGTCCATCTCCTCCATATCATCTTCATCAATTTGATCCAGATCCTTATGATTGAGGATTGAACCACCCACTTGACTTAATATAAAAGCATAAAAGGTAGTATCACTAAGCCCTGCAATATGTTTCTTTGAGCTACCAGTAGAAACACTTCCACTACCAGTGGAAACAACAATGTTAGCACAATCATTATCACTATCACTTTCTTCATCTGAACTATCATCAAGAGATGATGATATGAGTGCAACACTTCCTGAACTTGAACTTATCTTGCCAGCTTTCTTCAATCTTTGTTCAATAACCTTGAAGTTATTGTACAAGTCATTAAGTTTCATGGTCTCCAAATCTGGCTTATCTTCCCACACGGCAACATTGGTTCCAAACTCAGAGGGTAAGCTTCATAAGAACTTTAGATTGAGGTCTTCTCTTTCCACCTCAATTCCAAAAACAGTGAGTTGAGAAACAATCTTTTGTAGTCTTGTGAAGATGCTATCAAGAGATTCATTACTTGTTGAACCAAAGTTTTCATAAGTTTGCTTCAGCAGGGTCTTTTGAGTCTTCTTGGTGGAATCATTACCACCAAAAACTTCACAGATCTCATCAAAGAGAGTCTTTGCAGTCTTGAACTTGCTGAATGCTACAACTTGGTCTCTGGGAAGTGTCATCAGCAACAGACCTCTGGCCTTCAAATCATTCTTCAGTTGAAGTCTTTCATCATTAGTAACAGGTCCAGTGTTGACCTTAATTACTTCCTTGCCACCAATCATCTCTGAAGTAGAACTTGGTTTGAAAGAATTTCCAACCATAATGATCTCCCAGAGTGTGTAGTCTTGGACCATAAAGAATTGTTCTATCATTAGCCTCCACATCTCAAAGTCATTCAACTTAAGCTTTGGAAGCTTAGCAGCAATGTTTGAGTTACTGGTTTCTGTCTCCATTGATTCTTCTGAGTGAACTTGAGTCTTCTAAATCAAAGTATCAAAGCCTGGCTCTGATACCACTTGATGGATCTAAACACCTTGAACTTGTGTTAGATTGATACTTTGAGTTATATCACTAAGTATGCGGAATCTACTTAGTAACACTTAGAAGTTTGATTGTGAGTAAGACTGTTGTATATGAACAATGTATGTAAACAAACTATTAGCTCCAATATTATTAATGATAATAATACGAGTGATCTTGATATCACTAGGGTTACACCTTGAAGCTCTAAAAACGTATATGACAACTGATGTCAAACCTTTAACCTAGGATCTCCTTTTATAATACAAGGAGTCCTCTTCTACAAGATAAGTATAAAGCTAATAGAATAAGATATACACAAGATCTATTCTATATTTATCTAGACGCGTTTCCTAACAGTTATCTAATAAGCAGTGGTAATATATTGTTCTTGCAGTGGTAATGAGTTTCCACTGCAAGTACAATCTTCTGCAGTTGTAACATCTTCACTATCCGTGGTAACTGTTAGTATAATTCCCAACACACCCCCTTTGGGGAATTCCATCCCGAGAATCAAGTTGGCTAACAACATTGTCTAAGGGACTCATCGTTCTCGAACGACGATGAGGTTTTCCCCACATCCCGAACGGCTTGGAGTGACTCTGATACCACCTGTAACACTCCTCCTTTCACCAATTTTACAATCTTACCACCTTAAAGAGAATTCCGTCCAAAAATTCAGTGTGTGTTATATATTAATATACTAGTATGTTCGTGTAACATAAAATATCTAAAAGTCACATAATCGTCTAGATGTTGGAAGGCACGGAGAGCGAAATACTATAAAACGTTTTTTTTTTTTTTTTTTTTTTTTTTTTTTTTTTTTTTTTTTTGTGAAAAGGTGGTTATAGGAACACCCTAGGCAAATCCCACATCGGCCGTGACTTGGAGTAATGTTGGGACATAAGTTAACACTTGACTTATACAACAACAACGCGTAAGAGAGTAGTACTGGCTTGGGTGACCTGCCGGAAAGTATTCAGATGAGGACTACAAAGCAAAGCCATGAGCCTACGGGTAAAGCGGACTGTAACACCCCCAAAATACCGCAGCGGAAGACTGTGTCATAGGGGTGCTACTTCATAATACAAAGTACAAGGTATAGAAAACGAACTCTAAATGAGACGTTTTGAAAAGTTACCATTCGATTAATAAATTCCGAGTTACAAACATGAGTTCCATAATACAATACATAAGAGTTTTAAGACATATCGAATGGTAAAGATAAAAGCATAAGTCTTCAAAACATGCCAAGCGACTCTATGCTCCATGCAACAGCTATCACCTTATAGACCTGAGATAAACATGCTAAAGTGTCAACACAATGGTTGGTGAGTTCATAGAGTTTGTCTTAAAACAGTTGAAAAAGCCTCAAAAGAATGTTCACACAGCAAAGGCATTGAGAATCCACTCAGTTGCAAATCCCGCCATAAGAGACTTGCAACCTGTGTGTCTACAACCCACTGCTAAAAGTTAGTTTATATAATGCACCGGATTATATTCACCCAAGGTCAAGAATAGACACAAGGGTGGGGGCATCTTCCCAAATAGTACTACGTCATCCAAGGTCAAGTATAGACACAAGGGTAGGGGGCATCTTCCCATGAGTACTACCAATACCTCTCTGACAGAATAGAGTATTATGTAGGCATGTAAATACGAATCTTGTATTTAAATTAAGCAAGTATAGTGTAACAAGCATGTATAACGCAATCAAGTATAATGCCAATCAAGTATAACACAATCAAGTATAAATGTTTAAGAGTATTTGTACAAGTAAGCAAGTAGTTGTGCATGTATCTCCCCCAAAGAGTTAAAACAAGTATGAAAAAGTAGGGGCTATGACTCACCTTAAGCTTAAGTGATGTGAAATCAAAGTGGTAGTCGAATCGTGAAAGTCTCTAAGAGCAGCCTATAATAGAACATTGCGACTTAGGTTTGGAGTAACGTCTAAGAATACGAAAAATTGCCTATATATGTTTTGCATAATGTTCATGATGTAGTACTTAGTATATAGCGTAAGTCTTTGAATATAAATGGTTTATGAAACATGTATAAGTTGTATATCTCTTACTACCGTTCGGGCCGACATAATTCAGAAGTCATGGAGTAAACGTTCGAGGAGCCAGGACACTTTAACTCGTAAATCCACAACTCATCTCGACGGCTTACTTAATGAACTCCTCACATGAGGCTCCCTACTATTGTAGTATTTAATAACAAATGTATAAGTTTTGATCCGAAAAGTTACATGTCCAATATTTAAATAAACTTAGGAAAGTCTATTTGTACATGAAGATTGTTATTAGGGTAAGTTTATTATAACTTGTATCTCATGGTTCTTTAGGTGGAGTAGATCCAAATTGTTTGTTCAAGTTATCGTCAACTCCTTGTTTCATGTTTTCGCCTAAGTAAGTTTATATGGTCATTTAGTCATGGCTTCGCCGTGACCTTGGTCATTTTTCCATGGTCTTGAGACTCAACCTTGGCTTTAGCCATGGTTGTGGTCTTGGCTTTAGGTCATTAGACCTCTTGGTCTTAGTAAATCATAACTATAATATAGTGACTTTGGTCTAAAATGGGCTGTTAAGATTTTGAAGAAAATTATCACTCGGAAAGCGTTTTCAGGGCTCGAGCTTCTTTGTTCCTGAACGAAAACGTCGTTCTGGACAACTTTCGTGTTTTAACTTTTTGATGAATCGGACCAGAAGGGTGACTTTAAAAATCAAAATTTGATCAGAATGCTATTTGGGCAGTTTTGCCGTTTTGGTTTCGCTAACTTCAAATGGCCATAACTTTTGACTCGGGTACTCGTTTTGGGTGATTCAAATTGCTATGTTTTCCTTGTTAAGTCCTCTTTAACAGTAAGTAAGTGTCAAATATCAAAGTTATACTATTTTGGTCGTGGTTCTCCATAAAAATCACTAGTTTGCTTGTTTACTTGTCATAAGTTAACATATGTATACCAATACTTGTTTTATCCATTTTTAAACATCATGAACACAATAACAAGAACATATATAGCATGAAAGGAACACAAAGAGCATGTAAATGATAATTAAGCAAGAAAGTATGTTAGGGTTTGCTTACAACTTTTGGCCTTAATGAAAAAGGGAAACTAGGACAAGAACTAGGACTTTGATTGAATAAGCTTTCCTCCTTTGCAATCTATGATAAACCGAGGTTATTTGAAGATTATAACGACGCCTTCTTGAATTCCAAAGCTATTTGAAGATTATAACGACGTCTTTTTGGAGACTTTAAAGTTATAACAACTTTTCTTAGAAAATTTCCAAGATTGAAGATCAAACACTAGTTTTCTTTCAAAAACTAGTTAACTTTCTTACAAAATATAAGAAAAGTGCCTTAGGTTTTAGGACTTGAAGGTTATAAGAAGGTGTGGTGCAAGATTTATATGTGTTTTAGCTTGGTATTTATAGGGTAGGAAAAATAGTTAACCATATATTGGGTTAGAAATTAACCATGGTTAGTTTTAGACACTTGTAACTATCCTAGAGATCAATGGTTAAGATTTAACCACCCATGGTGACTCCCCCCCCCACATTGGCGGTTCAAGGAGGATAATGGTGACTAGATGATGACTCTTGGTCTTTGGATGATAATATCCTAAGTATGTAGCTAGTTTTGACTCCGTAAATTGCTAACCGTAAGTGATTAAGCCTCAAAACGTAAAACCGGGTATCGTAAAAATATGAAACTTCAAAGTATTGTTAAACATGTCAATATAGTCCATAATAAAATATAAAATGAGTGGTAGGTTCTATCGGGTGCTAAAACCCTGCTAAAAACTGAAAACACGGGTCTAAAACGCGTAATTCGCGTAAAACGCTGAACTGAAAAACGTAAAATTCTAAAACTTTTGGAATTGTCATAAAATGATAGAAAATCATATTTCTATTGTTTATAATGTTTTATGGATATATCGGGATGCCGGAATGACGTTTAAACCTAAAAGTAAATCTCGGACACGCTTTGTGATTTTTGCAGAAATGATCCGACGAGCGTCAAACTCTCGGATTATCGTTAAAATAGTTTAACTTACGAGAATATGAAATAAAAATTTCTGAGATGAATAGTGAAAAGTGAATAGTGAAATTTTCGGGAATAAAAGTTAACCTAAAATTGCGAATTGTTACACGGGCAATATTGTTGTTTATAAGGAGGGGTGTTATAGGTGGTATCAGAGCCACTCCAAGCCATTTGGGATGTGGGGCAAACCTCATCGTCCTTCGAGGACTATGAGTCCCTTAGACAGGGTTGTTACCCAACTTGAATCCCGGAACGGGATTCCCCTAGGGGTGGGGTTCAATGTAACACCCTAAGCAAATCCCATATTGGCCGTGACTTGGAATGATGTTGGGAAATATGTTAACATTCGCCTTATATGACAACCACGCGTTTTGTGATCTAACTGTTAATCTCCTATACGATTAAGCGTGCAGGTGTGAGAGTAGTACTAGCTTGGGTGTTACATGAACAACGTCACAATAATCCTTTAAAACTTCGGATTATTACCATAAATAAGTTAGTGCCTTACAAATCTTAAATTCTCATTGTAAACTAGACTAGGATGATTGTAAGATTGAGTATGTTGAATGTTAGTTGTACCGAGTGTTTCATAAACTCCGTTTGATTAACCTAAGGGGCTCACGAGGATGATGATACAAGATAAAATACTAATTTGCATGAATTGGGTTCCAATACGAGCCTAATTAGCCATGTGCTAAACTCTTGGATTAAGATTAAAGAGGCGTGATTCGGAACTATTTTTGTTCTTGAAGTATAACAATGTTTATTGTAAATGTTAACAGGTAAAAACCCTCACCTACCATACGAGAACATCATTTCTCGTATTCAGCCTTGATGTAAGATCATATAAATTTGATACGATAGAGGATGCAGTTCGTCTATATTCTGCACCAGAGACCGTTGAAGGTTACCGTGCATCACTGATGAGGCGAAAAATGAGCCACTTTTAAGGGGTCTTTTAAGCCCGGATTTGAATTTATTTGATCAAATATTGCCCTGAATCGTTCCTTTTGTGATTTTAGGTACTTTTGGAGTGAATTCTGGAAAAGGAAGCATTTTGGACGTTTTTGGAGCATAAAAGTGAAGAAAACGGCAAAGTCTTAATTTTCCTTGCTGGGAACAGTACCTGACGGCGTCACATGTTTCTTCATGACGGCGTCAAGAGCACTACAAGAGGTGAAAGTGGCTAAAGTCCGTGACGGTCTAGTACAAGATTACACTAAGGATATGACGGCGTCACCATAGGCCGTCATGGTCCATTTACTAGTAACGGCCTAGAAGATTTTACACATGACGGCGTCACAACTGGATCTAGGCAATCCGATTTCATTATGGGCGGCGAGTTGACGACGTTAGAATTTCCTTCTTGACGCCGTCACCTCAGAAAATCTATATATAGTTTTGCAATTTTCATTCATTAGAGTGCAACATATAGGGAGTAACTTTGGAAAAACCCTAGGTCCGAATTTCTCAGTATTTTCAAGGGTTTTCAACCCCTTGAATCCTTCATGTCAATTTGAGATAAGTACTCTTTCAATTCAATCAATATGTCTATGTGTTGTTTAAATATATATCTTACACTTGTCTTTCAATTAACATGCTAGGCTAGGTTTTCTTGTGTTTTCTCATATCTAATGAAACCTAACTATTGATTATTGGTTGTTGGTGTGTTATTAATTGTTAGGGTGAATGTTCCATCGATGTTAGGCTTAAGAAAACTGGCTAAACTCCTAATGGTAACCTGCTTGAACGTCTTAAGAAACATGTAACCAATGCGTACTAGGTTATTAAGGTAGTATTTAATGCATAAGCCACTGTTTATAATCCCTATGATTGGGTGCTTTACGCATCGTTGTAGGAGGAGATAAGAGCTTATAGGATTGGGGAAGTACGTACGCCACCCCATGACTTGTTAGGAATACACCCGTCATCCACGCAATTAATACACATACTAATCAACCGGTAAAAGATAGTTAGGGAGTAAGGAAATCTAAGTAAACACGTTTGTCTCCATATAAGTTCACAACCTTTATTTTTATTTCTTTTATTTTATTTTGATTGCATCTTTAGTTATTGGGTTAGTTGATTAGCAACTAATTCCGCCCACTCTTCCAAAACCCGAGATTTTACTTGCTTTCATAAAATATAAAATACAAAAATAATCATCCATCACCTCTAGATTTAATTTAGAAGGCTTTCTAATCCTAGTGACACTATTCCTAAGTTGAACGATCAATCCCCCGGTACTTGTCACTATACTATACTACAACGATCAGGTACACTGCCTGGTGGGGGTTGTAAGCTTCTCGAGATCCCTCGAGAGGTAAAGCCTGGTGCGATTCCCACGTATCAAGTTTTTGGCGCCGCTGCCGGGGAATAGTTATTGTCTAGGTTAGGATTTCTTTTAATTAGGTCTACTTGCTAGATTCCTTTCTAGTAAGATTTTATTTTTATTTCTAGGTTTTCTTTAGTCTATCTTATTTCTTCGTACTTTTGTTCGTAACCTTTACCATCCGACATCATGGAAGATGGTAACATCTTTGAACCCATCAACCCACCACAACAAAACCACCCACAAAACCCACCACTTACAAACCAACCTCTTAGGCCCCGAACCCTAGGAGAGTATTCCCATCCTAGCCACCAAGGCTATCGAAACACTATTGAGCTCACCGGAGCCAATGTGTCCCCATTGTGATCTGACACCATCCGGTTGGTGCAAAGCGGATGTGCATTTTATGGACTTCGTTCCGAAGATCCTAATCAACATCTCAAGGACTTCCTTAAAATCATAGATTCTATAGACCTTGATGTTACAACTAGAGAGTCAACCCGATTACGCCTATTCCAATTCTCTCTACGTGATCAAGCTAATCAATGGCTTGAACGTTTTCCTGCGGGATCCATCACCTCTTGGGATGATCTCACGACTCGTTTCCTCGCTCAATTTTTCCCACCGGGGAGAACTACCAAGCTTAGAAATGACATCTTGATGTTCCAACAACGTCAAAATGAAACTCTATATGAAGCATGGACTCGTTTCAAGGACTTACTCCAAAAAGTCCCTCATCATGGCATAGATCTTTGGCTCCAAGTCCAAATCTTATATGACCATATCGATCTTTCCACAAGGCGAACCATTGACCAATTGGCCGGTGGCAAGCTACGTGATCTAAGTGCGGAAGAATCATGGGAACTCATAGAAGATCTTGCTCTCTATGACAACGAAAGTTGGAATGATCCCCGTGATTTGAACAAAACGGTCAAGGCAATATCTTTGCCTTCGAATTATGTAGTGGTCCCCACGACACTCGTGATTGCATGGAACTCCTCGGACAAGCTTTTGCGGACTACGCATCCTCGCGTACCGATGAAGCGGGAGACAAGTGGTACACTTTCAAACCCGAGCCAAACCCTTACGGGGATTCATACAACCCTTCTTGGAAAAATCACCCGAATCTTAGGTGGAAACAAAACCAAAACAATCCTTCCAACCCACCTAATTGTTACCAACCAAACGGTCCACCCGCTAACCGTACTTTCAACAACAATCCTTCTAACAACCTTGGTAGTACCAATAATCTTGAAGGGTTGATGTCCAAGTTCATGGCATCTCAAGAAGCTTGCATATCTAAGTTTGAAGCCGATTTCAAACAAAAGCAAAGCGAGATAACCACCAAAATTGACACCTTGTTGAAAGTTTTCAATGATCGAGAAATGGGAGCACTCCCAAGCGACACGGTCAAGAACCCGAAACTAAACGTTAATTCTATATCATCGGTTTCGTCACCCACTTCTTGTCCGCAATATTACTCGGTTAAATCAATGAGCACGTGTTTCAAACAAAATCAAATCCTTCCAAAAGGCCAATCGAATGAAACACCCAATATCAAACCGGTCAATAATAAAGTTGAAACACTTCCTACACAAGACCTTGACGATGAATTCAAGGAGCTCCACCTTGAACGCCCCGTCTTTGATGTCTTAGCTCGTGCTCCATATTATAGTGCCCTTCTAGAAAAATATGAGAAATTTAAATTGGGTTAGAATGGGACCGCCTTCGTTCAAAACAAGTTGCCTAAGAAGCTTGATGATCCGGGTATATTTGTTTTGCCTTGCAAGATAGGAAAATTCGAAGCTTTCGACACCTTAGCCGACTTAGGATCAAGCCTCAACTTAATTCCCTTATCCCTTTTCACCACTCTTAAGCTAGGAAAGTTAGAGGAAACGGATGTACTAATTGGTCTAGCGAATGGAAGTATTGCCCATCCGGTTGGAATGATCAAGGATGTAGTGGTTCATGTAGGGAAGTTAACTATTTTAGCGGATTTTCACGTCCTAGATATGGTTAGCGATACTACATGCCCATTGTTAGTTGGAAGAGGGTTCTTAGCAACCGCTAGTGCCACGATTGATTGTAAGGAGTCCAAGATAGCGGTAGGAGAAGGTGAAACTTGGTCGGTTTATGATATTAGGAAGCATAGCTACGATTGTGAGGACGAACCGACACCACATTGGGTAGAAATGAATAGGAGACCATCTAGATATGGGCCTTGGATAGAAAGAAACTTCATAAGACCTCAATGCCCATTCTATCTAGAAAAAGATTTCATCGATAAAACACATTCGGTGGAACAACTCATAGCTAGAGACGAGGAACTTGACCCTTTTGAGGATCCCCTAGTCTTTAGAAAAATGATTGAGTTCTTGTGCGTAATGCCTATTAACATAGAGATGAACAAGTGGAAAAGAGAAGGGGATAAATGTAAATGGAGGTGGGATAAGCCGCCTAAGGAAGGTGACGGATCATGGCACATGAAAATGATTTTGTATGATCCGGATGGAGAAAAGTTTGAGAGGTCATACCGTACCAAGAAAACTGATAGAAAGTTAAAACCCAAGTTTGATCCCAAAGATGTCCTCAATGAGGAACTCACCCATGTAACGTAGTAAACCATGACCTTGAGTCTAGCTACAAGACTCGTAAAATAAAGAAAAGCGCTTCTTGGGAGGCAACCCATGTTTTGAGTGATTTTTATTTGTTTGATTGTTATTTGTTTCCGTATGCATGCTTTGTTTTTATTGTTGGTGGATCATGCGTCAAACTAAAATTGTGAAGATACTTTATTTTGTTGTTTAACTTCATCTTAACTTCATACAAAGGTATTTTTCAAAAAGATAAGTGTAAGGGGAAACCCCAAATTTGTTTCTAAGAACAAAATTGATCATGAATCTCAACAATAATAAATGAACAGGTGTATTAGTATTTGTTAGAGTCAAATGCTTGTATCGAGTCATAATGATGTTTTGCAGGATTTTTCAGGAAGTAGGACAAAGTTTTTCCAGAAATTTTCCGGAAACTTAACATAAGGATTTCTGCAGATTACTTCTGACGGCGTCAAGAATTTACTCTTGACGGCGTCATGTGTAAAATTCTGGAAATTTTGCTAAATTTGTTTCTCTAATGGAGTTTTAAAGTTTTTGTTAATTCTTTAGTTTTATAAACTTCAGTGAATCTGCAAACATTCATTCCACAAGCATTATATCTTAATTTGCTTTCTAGGACTTGTTAGTATATTTAGATTGCCACCGATTTTACGCGAGGTTGCCTTGTTTGTTTTCTCAGGTTTAACAGGTTACGTTTGACAAGAAGATGATTTATTTTTCTGGAAGGGAAGCTTTGATTGTTCATTTTCTTGGAGGAAGATTTAACCTTGTTACCTCACTATCCACACCGAACGAATCAGGGGAGTATTTGCTTTCATTCTTTTACTTATTTTACTTTTACATCTTTAATTGAACATTGGGGACAATGTTCATCCTAAGTGTAAGGGGAGGGTAAATGATGATACCTTATAGGATACTATTTCACTTGAGTTTATTTGTTTGATGGTAGGTGTGTAATAAAACTATGAGAAACACTTGTTAGTGTAATTTTAGCACCAAATTTAAATTTTTTTACAACATTTAGGAGTGAAACTTTAGCCTTAGCAAGCGTCTCATGGATAGGAGTTGTATAACTAGCACGAAATCGTACTATTCAGAAAAAATTTCCACCCAAATATGTGAGGTTCGCCTTTAGATTTGATAGGAAAAGCATTTACTATTAGTGCTTATGAGTGTACCGGTAGCATTTAGATTCTAGAACTTGCGTTAGTGATGCATCCCGAGACCGCTAGTGAGACTACATTCGTGTGGTAGGATTTACTACATGATAAGAGGCATTAGGATCACCCTTGTGTTAAACCCGTATCGTAATTACTTGACTATTTAAGTCATATTACTTGGCTAGTTAAGTCAATTAATTTTCCCACACCTTAGCGTTGTACTCATTTTTAATACACGAAACCCCTAATACACCCCTCCGAGCCTATTTTTTCGTTTCTAACTTTAAGCATCTTACTTAAAGGAAGAATTTGTTACAACCCACTTAAATGTACAACCAAATCGCCTTAGCCTTCCATGTATCCACTCATCTTTAGTGCATTATTGTTATTTGTTTAAACCTTTAGTTAATTATCTAATTGGTTACATGGTTGCTAAGTCGAGTCATATCCTTGTACATATTGTTTTGGGACGATTGGGACTCATGGGTAAAGTGCTTGTGTTTTGGAGTAATGGGGAAGAACATCATATATTACCCCCATATGCACGTTAATCTTAAAAAGTACTCCAAGTGTTTTGATTATCTTAATTCGAGTTATTAGATTAGTTTATTGTAAAGTATGTAAAAATTCAAGTGTAAGGGGAATGCTCATTCCCTATGATGTATTATTTTGGATGGTAGGGTAAAAGTGTATGCAATATATATATATATATATATATATATATATATATATATATATATATATATATATATATATATATATATATATATATATATAGAAAAAGAAAAGTGAAAAAACATACGGACTACCATCCCATTTCATTCTATGTTTGTTTTATGTTTTTGTTATTTTTGATTTATTAGCTTAAGTCGAGTCAAGTCTTGGCTTAGCAACGCCTTATTGTACATGTAATTATCCAAGATTATTAACTCGCCACCAGTAAAGATTGCCTATATCCAACAAAACCGTGTATTCCATATCCCTACAACTAACGTTATAACCTTTTGAAAGACCTCTTTGATAGTTTATCCTAGGTGCTTACACCATGTGGTGGAGGTTTGATCATTTCCCAAGCCTATGGTAATCTATTTTTCTATGACAGGTAGTGAGAGATGTTTTCCATTTCCATAATGTGATATATACTTTATTACACCCGAGAGATGTGAGTATCTAAACACTATTTGTGAGGTGCTAGTGTATGACCTCCGTGCTTGTCTTTGGTCTTTAGTGGAACGATTATTTGTTGTAATTACTTTTATATTAGTGTTAAATGACCTCTAACTTGTATTTTGATTAGAATAAAAGCTCATTTGATTGAGGACAAGCAAATTGATGAGGCGAAAAATGATCTGTTTTTAGGGGGTCATTTAAGCCCGGAATTGAATTTATTTGATCAAATATTGCCCTAAATCGTTCCTTTTGTGATTTTAGGTACTTTGGGAGTGAAATCTGGAAAAGGAAGCAATTCGGACGTTTTTGGAGCATAAAAGTAAAGAAAACGCCAAAGACGTAATTTTCCATGCTGGAACAGTGTTTGACGGCGTCAAGAGGAAGAATTTGACGGCGTTAAGAGTAAACATCATGACGACCCAGTACAAACATGAAGGCGTCACAAGTAGAGCGTCAAGAGTTAAAAGTGTGACGGCCTGCAAAAGTGGACAACATGACGGCGTCAGATGTAGATCAAGGCAGTCCGAGGATTATTTTGGCGGCGAGATGACGGCGTCACCCATTTGTTCTTGATAACGTCAGCCTCTAATATCTATATATAGTTTTCTAATTTTCATTAATTAGAGAGGAACAAGTTTGGAGAAATCCTAAGGCCGAACCATATACGAATTTTACAGCTTTTCAAGGGTTTTCAACCCTTGAATCCTTACATGTGTTATTGAGATAAGTCTTTGCTTAATTCAATCAATATGTCTATGTGTTGGTTGTCTATATCTTGTGCTTGTCTTGATTCCACCATGTTAGGCTAGATTTATTTTGTGTTTGCTTAGATCTAATGAAACCTAGATGTTGATTATGTGTTGATTACTTGTTTATGGTTGTATTGGATGAATGATTTCAATGTTAGGCTTAAGAACACTGGCAGATCTCCATTGTGTAACATGCTTGAACGTCTTAGGAAACATGAACCGATGTGTACTAGGTTTTATTGGTTGTATTTAATGCATGAGTAAATTCTAATGATCATATGTTAGGAGCTTCTTGCAGGCTCGACATAGGAGTGAAGTAGGCACTCATAGGATTGGGGAAGTAAGTACGCCACCCCATGAATGGTATTAAGGAATACAATCCGTCATCCACGCAACTATAACAAGTAATTAACATGTAAAAGATATCTAGGGAGTAATGAAATCTAAGTAAACACATTTCTCCCACTTATTGCTCACAACTTTAGTTTAATATAGTTTATTTTCATTTTTAGTATTTTATTTTGATTGCATCTTTAGTATTGGGTTAGTTGACTAGCAACTAATTCCGCCCAAATCCTTAAAACCCGAGATTTTACTTGCTTTTCATAAAATATAAAAACATAAAAAGAATCATCCCTCATCTCTAGAACTAGTATTTAGGTTTTCTAATCCTAGCTGTACTATTCCTAGCTGAACGATCAATCCTCCGGTACATGTCACTATACTATACTACAACGATCAGGTACACTGCCTGGTGGGGGTTGTAAGCCTCTCAAGATCCCTTTAGAGGTAAAGCCTGGTGCAATTCCCACGCATCAAGTTTTTGGCGCCGCAGCCTGGGGAATAGTTATTGTCTAGGTTAGAATCTCTTTTTATTAGGTCTACTTGCTAGATTCCTTTCTAGTAAGATTTTATTTTTTATTTTTAGGTTTTCTTTAGTCTATCTTATTTATTTGTTTCCTTTGTTCGTAAATTATCTCGATGGATAACAATAACATTGATCGTTTAATTCCTGTTATTCATGTTTTTCGTCGTAGGATTTTCCAAATGCCAGCCCCAATCCCTTTATTGGAGAATGAGAACCCACCTAACCTCTCGCCCAACCACCACTTTGACAATAATTCTGAGTTAGAGGAGTCTGATCATGATGATGACCGTAGGGCTAGTCCTTTTTACTATCCAGACTCCGACGAGGATCTTGATGAAGGTGATGTGATTAATGAGAATAGGACGGAAGAGGAAATAAACCCTCTTAGGTATGTCGACCCTAGAACTAGGATTGATTGTGACAGTTCATTCAACGTGCAATTTCCTTGTAAGATCGGATTTAGGAGCTTTAACGCCTATCTTAACTCATCTCTCCCTATGAACATAATCTCGCGTAATGAATATAATAAAATCATGGTAGATGAGTTAGAATACAAAGGGGAAAATATTATTGCTAGGGCAATACCATTGCATGTGTTTGTTGGAAGTTTGGTTTATCTTGTTGAGTTCATGGTTATGGAGAATCTAGGAGAATTTATTGATGATAAGTTAACCCAAGTTGTGTTTGGAAAACACTTCAAAAGGATGACCAACCTTGATGAAAAACTTATAGGAGGGTTGATTGGGTCCGAACTAGTCAACTTTTACTGGTCAACCACTTGTGAATGGTCAACCGTAAAAATCAAACTAATCAAGCCAATACTCCGTGGATAGTATAGTGTTTTCCCGGGTCGTTAAAGTCCCAGCGAGATTGCAATGGTGCTTTGGAAATCGTTTATGAGTGAGTGGGACTGAGGACAGTAGCCCATATGATATGGAATTGATTTTGCTACTGTTATTTTGGTGTTGGTACACAGATATAATATTCACAAAAATCAGATACCAGATATATGCACAAATTCACAATTAAGATCACGTAACGGACTGGAAAAGTGGGGTTTTGGTATTTAACAAACTACAGGGGGTGCTTTTGACACTTTTTAAAACTTAAAAAAAAATGAAAATGAAATTATGAAAATGATTAAAATACTATTTGAATATTATTTAATTAATTAAACTAATTAAAATCTAATTTAAATCTAATTTATATTTAACTAATAATTATAACTATTACAAATTAAACTAAAAATTTGCAAAAACAATTTCTAAACTTAAATTAGAACTTGAAGAAAGTATAAAAAATAAAAATAAATATTTTTGTCTTTTTATGGGTTTTTTATAAATTAAAAACTATTTAACTTAATTAAACTAATTAAACTACTTTTAATTAATCTTAATACTAAATTAACTTAGAAAATTAAGATAAAATTCATAAAATTACTTAACCATCATAGGAATCCTATAAAATTATAAAAACTCTAAAAATTATGTTTTAAGATTAAACCACTAATTATTTACCTTTTAATTATCTTAAATCTAATTTAAACAATTAAAATAAGAAAAATGGAAAATGAACAGTAGAATTCAAAAATATATTTTCTAAAAGTCTAATATACTATATTAAAGCTAGGAAAAATATAAAAACTAAGTTTTACCTTATAAAAACTAAATAAGCTATTTAATACTTAATATTAATTAATAATTAAGAAAACTAAAATTAAATCTAATAAATACTAAATGACAGAATAAAAATCTATAAAAATTACTAAAAATACTTTACTATATAAGGTAATTAATAAAAATATAAAAACACTAAGAACTTAATTAGAATCTAAAAATGAAAATTAAAGTTAAATTGAATTAAATAGAAACTATCACTTATTTTAAATTGGTTTTTTCTTGGATTTTCTTTTACAAACTAACTTTACCACTAAAAATAGAAAACTTTTGTAAACACACTTTTGAAAATAGCTTATAAATAAGCTATAAGCACCCCCTTGGCAAGAAATAAGCGCAAATAAGCTGTTAAAGTCCAAATAAGCACATGAGAAAAATGAAATCAACTCAGATTTGGGGACAAACTTAATGGGGCTAACCAGGTGGGTCCACTGAGCTAGGAGTCAAACAAAAGGTCAATCCACACTCCCTGGTAGGAGGGGGGTTGGGAGAACCCAAAACCTTGGTGTGGGGACCACTGAGGTGGCCACAAACCACCACCAAAGGTGGTGGTGTGGCTGTGGTGTCTGCTGCACAGAGCAGATAGCTGCCCTGCAGCTCACTTCCAAAGCTTGTGGAAGCTTATAGAAAGTTTGCAAAAATCAAACCAATGTAGGACTTAAAAGTTGAGGTGGTAATGTATCATTACAACAAATTTCAGCTTCTCAATCAAAGTACATAAATCACAAATATTCTTGGAGTTTTTGCAAAAATCTGAGAAATGGTAATTTTGACTTTTTCTCTATTGAACCTAAGTTGACTAAAATGAACTTTAATCCTATCTAATTGATTGATTATGATGTTTTAAGATACTTTGAGCCCAAATTCACCTAAACCTTTCAAAAATGATTGGAAATGGGGTATGGACCACTCTTTAACCAATCAAAGAAGGTGTGAATCAACTGTTTCTAATGATTAGACTTTTTATTGAACCAAACCTATGTCTAAGTGTTGTTCTAAGCTAGTTTGATACTAAATGATGATATTTGAACAAGAAACAGTAACAATCAACACTATGTTACTCAGAACATACATAAACCAAACACTAGGTTAAGAGACAGTTAACTAAAGAAGTCAAATGAAATTAAGATTAAAACTAAAACTAAGAATCAGGAACTACTAATTAGGTTAAAAGAAAGCTAAATGAACAATATTAAGCTGCAAATAAACACTATGGATGAAATTTGAAACAAAAAGAGAATTGCTCACAGATTTGCTTTCCTGCCAATAACATGAACCAAGAACCAAGAAACTCTTCCTAGCATCCCCCATGGGATTCTAAACCAAGGACTTCCATTTCACCCCTTGCTCCAGCAATGAACTCCATAAACCTGTCGTGTTGACTTTTGTTGACCAGTTGGTGTTTTTGAGTTTTTTATCACTAGGCTGATTTTCATTGTTACTAATAGCTTATATAAGCTATAAGGGAGCTTATGTGAGCCTAGGAGTCCAGTACATTACACAATAACAATATTTGAGCTTAATGATGATATAAAATTTGAAATAAAATTGCATAAGCTGAAAAAGCTATGGAAACTTGAAATTACTTGATTGAAAAGAGTTACAATACAATTAAGATGCTTAATTTACTGCTTAAGAGCTAAAAATTACACTAGGAATTTAAACTTGCATTATGCGACATATATTAAAACTAAATTAACTAACTGAGGCTTCCTTGTGCTTCCTCTTCTATTTATAGCTCCATATTAGGGTTCCCAGATGCATCCTCATCATTTCCCACCTCTCTCTGATAACTTTGGTCCACTCTCAGGCCTCCACGTATTTTTGGCGGGAAAAGCATCATTTGCAATTTGGTTCTGATTGCGTGCAGGGGAGGGATTTGCATTTATTGTGGTGTGAAAGGTAGGTGTAGGGGGGTGGTGGCATTAATTGTGGGGGGTTCTGGCTTGGGATTGGTGGAGATGGGAGGCTGGTCAAGTGGTGGTGTTGTGGGGGACGTCTGAGAGGGAAGGGGGAAGGGGTTGACTCGGTTTGATCGAGTTTTATTTAATAAAAGGGTGCGTTGGGCTAAGTGGTGGACTGGGTGAATTTTGGGCCCAAGGAAAATAGGGTGGGTTAGACTAGGCTAGGCATTGGATTGGATTTGGTGTAGTATTAGTGGATCCGGTTTGGTTTTTTACAGAAGGACTAATTTTGTAATTATGGGAAAGTTGAGGGTGTGATCTTGGCAATCTTCAAAAGTATTATAAAGGGTGAATTATGCCATATCATGAATAGTACAAGGTCCTGGCATGAATTTTTCAATTTATTTTCACCAGGGACTGAAACCGTCAAACTTTCAAACTTCAGGGACCATTTGTGTAATTTTCACCAAACTTTCCACCAAGGACCAATCCTGTCATAAAAGGTTAGTGCAAGGACAAAATTTGTTTTTCTCAAAGATTTTCATATCCCAAGGACCATTTTTGACAATTTTCAAAGTTCAGGGACTAAACTTGACATTTTGTGAAACTTTTCACCAAAGGACTAATTATGTAACTTTTTGATTTATAAGGACCTTTGGTGACTTTTTCAAGTTTTTAGAATGACCAGGGACTAGATTTGACAACTTTTGAAAGTTGGGGGACTGAAACTGCCAATTATGCAAACTTTATGCGTTTTTCATCTGTTTTTGGTATTTTTGCATTTGAAATATGTAAAACACTTTCCTGGGATATTTTCACTATTTTGATTCATTATTGAGTGTTTTTGGATGTTTTGGCAGCTCAGAAATGGTAAAAATGATGAGTATTTACACACTCATCAATCCCCCACACTAAAACATTGCTAGTCCCTAGCAATCTTTTGAGAATAACTTGATGGATTTGAAATTCTCTTTACCAAAAGCCATCACTTCTGGAGTAGCCAGGTGTAAGAACTGTGGCACACCTGATAACCGTGTGATTTTGAGCAAACCACCAGCTGTCAACGGATTTGATTAGTCTTTACCAAAAGCCGTTTGCTTCTGGACTAGCTAGCATCTTGATGGACTAAGTCAACATCTTGGTGAGCTGAATACCAATTATGGATTTTCCACGGCCTTTACCACAAGCCATAATCTTGTGGGCTAGTCAACTCATTTGCTTATGAGGATGCGGGGGAGCTGAGGAACCATACAATTTTTGGCAAATTGCCAGCCATCAACGGGTTTGAGATGTCTTTACCAAGAGCCGTTTGCTCCTGGACTAGCCAATCCCTTTGTCATTTAGACTTTGGCGGACTGATAACCACAAAAATTTTGAAATAAAGTGAAAAATTTTGAAAAATTTAGGCCTAAAAACGGGGGTACTTAGAAAGTTTTGTGATAAAATTCGTAAGAATTCCCCCCCCCCCCCCCCACACTAGAACTGAATATTGTCCTCAATATTCAAAGTCCCGGCTATTATGCCGAATCTCTGAACGGAAAAAGCTAATATTTGATGCTAACTGTGGAAATATGGATTTTATTTTTCACTTTATTTATTTGTACATACAATCACACTTTTTTTTTTTTTTTTTTTGAAACATATTTACTTTTCAACAGGTGGGGGACGGCCACTCCCCCACACTAGGGTGGTAGAAAGTAGAAAGAAGTCAGAAATACGGGTGAAAACCCATATATGTTGCTAATTTTTGTTCACCGAGTCACTAGCTTGACTCGATCCCCGAATTCATTGGTCCATGGGGAAAGTTTGGAGATCCGGGACAACCATGGGTGGTATGTCCTCTCCAAAATAATGTTTCAATCTATGACCATTCACTTTAAAGTTTGGACCTTCGGGTTGAGATAACTCAACAGTCCCGTATGGATATACTTTAGCAATAGTGAATGGTCCAGTCCATCGGGTTTTTAATTTACCCGAGAAAATCTTTAATCTTGAGTTGAAAAGAAGGACTCTGTCACCGACGTTGAAAACGCGGTTCTTAATCTTAGAGTCGTGAATCTTCTTTGTCTTTTCTTTGTAGATCAAAGAGTTCTCGTAGGCTTGATCACGAAGTTCATTTAATTAATTGATTTGAACCTTACGATGATCACCCGCTTTATGAAGGTCGTAGTTAGCATGTTTCAAGGCCCAGTAGGCTTTGTGCTCGAGCTCGATCGGTAAATGACACGCCGTCCCATATACAAGCTTGTATGGAGTACACCCGATGGGTGTTTTGTAAGCTGTACGGAAGGCCCAGAGTGCATCATCTAGTTTATCCGACCAGGAAGCACGGTTTTCACCTACTGTCCTCTCAAGAATCCTTTTTATACCACAGTTGGAAACCTCCACCTGCCCACTTGTTTGTGGGTGATACGCGGTAGAAAGACGATGAGTAACACCGTACTTAAGCATGACTTTTGCAAATTGATCATTGCAAAAGTGAGTACCGTGATCACTAATGATGGCACGTGGGGTTCCAAAACGAGCAAAGAGGGATTTCAAGAATTTCACAACAACTCGGGCATCATTAGTGGGTAAGGCCTTAGCCTCAACCCATTTTGACAAGTAGTCAACAGCCACGAGTATGTATTTGTTTCCACGAGAAGATGGGAATGGCCCCATAAAGTCAATGCCCCAGACGTCAAAGATTTCACAAACTTGAATAGCATTTTGTCGCATTTCGTTCTTTTGTGAAATATTCCCGTGACGCTGACAAGCATCACAGGCTTTGACTAACTCGTGGGCATCCTTATAGATTGTGGGCCAATAGAAACCAGAATCAAACACCTTTTTGGCGGTGTAGTTAGGACTATGGTGGCCTCCGGTGGGTCCAGCATGGCAAGCCTTGAGAATATCAGTGGCTTCCTGTCCGTATACACATCGCCTGATGACTTGATCGGCACAGATTTTGAAGAGGAAGGGGTCGTCCCAGAAGTAATGTTTAACGTCTTTGAAGAATTTTTTCTTTTGTTGGGACGTCAACCCCTTCACTATGAAGTTACCCGCATGGTAATTTGCAAAGTCGGAAAACCATGGGGTAGTAGAGTCACCACGAAAAGCAACCGCATTGAGTGTCTCGAGAGGAAATGTTTCATTTATTTCCTTTTTCTCGAACACATCTTGATGAGGGTTCTCTAATCGTGAGAGATGATCAGCAGCAAGGTTCTCGGCTCCTTTTTTATCACGGATAATGATATCAAATTCCTGAAGGAGGAGAACCCAATGGAGAAGCCTCGGCTTTGCATCTTGTTTTGCAAATAGGTATTTCAAAGCCGAGTGATCTGTGTACACTACGCATTTAGTCAAGATTAAATATGACCGGAATTTCTCAAAGGCATACACCACAGCTAGGAGTTCTTTTTCAGTGGTGGTGTAATGACCTTAAGCCTCAGTCATAGTTTTGCTTGCGTAGTGTATAGGCTGAAAGTATTTTGCTTTTCGTTGCCCCAAGACCGCACCTATGGCAAAATCACTAGCATCGCACATAAGCTCAAAAGGTTGGTCCCAATCGGGGGCAACAAGAATCGGTGCCTCGGTAAGCTTTTTCTTTAATGTTTCAAAAGCTTCGATGCATTCAGGAGAGAAGATGAAAGGAGCATCCTTCTCGAGGAGATGGGTCATAGGCCGGGCAATCTTAGAAAAATCTTGGATAAACCTACGGTAGAAGCCGGCATGACCCAAAAAGCTCCTAACACATTTTACGGTGGTGGGATGAGGTAATTTAGCAATGACATCGATTTTAGCTCTGTCAACCTCAATCCCGTCTTTTGAAATTTTATGGCCGAGGACAATGCCCTCCTTGACCATAAAGTGGCTTTTCTCCCAGTTGAGACTTAGATTCGTTTCTTTGCAACGTTTAAGCATCTGTTCCAAGTGGGAGAGGCAAGTCTGAAATGAATCCCCGATGACTAAAAAGTCATCCATGAATACCTCCATAGTTTTCCCGATCATGTCGGAAAATATAGACATCATGCACCTCTGGAACGTGCCTGGTGCATTACATAAGTCGAAAGGCATACGTCTGTAAGCAAAAGTTCCGTAGGGGCATGTGAAGGTAGTCTTCTCTTGATCCTGGGGATCAATGGGGATTTGGAAGTAACCCGAAAAACCATCGAGGAAGCAGTAGTATTCATTCCCCGCAAGTCTTTCAAGCATCTGGTCCATAAAAGGGAGAGGAAAATGGTCTTTACGGGTGGCTTCATTTAACTTTCGATAGTCAATACAAACTCGCCAACCCGTGACCAAACGAGTTGGAATCAACTCGTTATCCTCGTTGGTGACAACGGTAATGCCACCCTTTTTGGGAACGCAATGAATTGGGCTAACCCAAGGACTGTCAGATATAGGGTAAATCAATCCTGCATCAAGAAGTTTAAGAACTTCTTGTTTGATAACTTCGTGGATTTTGGGATTTACCCTTCTCTGATGTTGCACAGCTGGCTTAAAGTCATCCTCCATTAAGATTTTATGAGTACAAAAGTTCGGGCTTATGCCCTTAATGTCGGAGAGTTTCCAAGCAATTGCTTGCTTGTTTGACTTACGAACCTTTAGGAGTGCAGCCTTTTCCTCATCTTTTAAGTCTTTGGCAATAATGACGGGTAATTTATTATCACCCTCCAGAAATGCATATTCTAGACGAGGAGGCAAGTCCTTGAGCTCAACCTCGGGAAAGTCTTCAGTTATTTCAACATTTTTGACTTCCGCTTTATGAAGTATTTGTGGAGACGGAGAGGGTGAAGGATCGTCATTTAACAATCTTTCAAGGAGAAGAATGTCCCCCTCCGGGTCAAGATAGTTTTCATCAACCCCACTTGGGATTGAGCTATCTTGAGCAAGAAAAGCCTCGACTTCTTCCAGAAGGAAGTCACTTCCCTCAAACGGAGTGAGGGAAGGGGAAGAGTCGGAAATGATAGGGTCAGTAGAAAGACTGCCACTGGATGAGAAACCAATGACCTCTTGAGAATACTCCTCAGACGCAACATCGATGACATCAATTCGGTTAACCGTTTCAGCGTCATAGTTGGAGGAGTATCTTGAAGTCTGATCAAGATTGAATGTGATGGCTTCGCCACCAACAGGTAGAGTGATTTCTTCTTCGAATACATCGATTAAAGCACGACCCGTTCTTAAGAATCCCCTCCCGAGAATGGGAGGAACTCGTGGGTCAGCATCGAAATCAACAATCACGAAATCTGCCGGAAAATGGAACTTTCCTACTTTCACGAAGATATCTTCGGCAATGCCGAGAGGACGGGATATAGTACGGTCTGCAAGTTCGAGTGTCATGCAGGTCGGAGTGAGAGCAGGAAGTGAGAGTCTTTTCCAGACTGTGTAAGGCATCAGGTTAATGCTTGCGCCAAGATCGGCAAGGCAAAGCATTCAACCATCCCAGGGAAAATACATGGAATGAGAAATTTCCCGGGATCTCCAAGCTTTTCGGGAAGCTTTTTCAAGAGCACTGCTGAGCAATGCTCATTGAGTGAAGTTTTTGCCATCTCACAGAGTTTTTCTTTATTGCTTATCAGATTTTTGATTGTCGAAGCAAACTTAGGCATGAGAAGAAGAGCGTCCGCGAAGCTAATATCGAAGTGTAATTCTTGGAAAATTTGATAAATTTTTTCCATCTGATGATTAGCTCTTTCGCGGTTCTTTTGATCATACACACGTGAAGGATATGGAATTGAAGGCTTAGGATCATTCTTTGGAATTTCATCAGGACTTACAGGAGGATCAAATATAACTTTCGGCTTACGGGCCGAGACCGGGACAACTTGAGGGTGGACGTTGTTGATACCTCCGTTGTTAGTAGGAAGTACCATGTCCGTAGTAACCTCAGGTTCACGTTCCGCTACCTTAGGAGGAGAAGAAGAGGTAGAGGGAATCGCGGGTCCATTGTATGATACCCCACTTCGGGTGGTGATCGCTTTGACACGCCCCTCGGGTTAGCGATCGTGTTGCTCGGTAATGTACCCGGGCCCGAGGGTCGATCATTTAAAGACTTCTGAAGTTCAGAGATCTTTCCGATCAATAACCGATTCGTTTCCTCTTGTGCTTTCATGAATTGTTTTAGCACTTCATCGGAGGAAGACGAGGGTGGAACAACGTTTTGATTTTGAACAGGGGGATTTTGAACACGGTTGTTTTGAAAATTCCCTTGATTTTGATTGTTGTTACCCTGAAAATTGTTTCTCTGATTGAAATTACCCTGATTGTAATTCCCTTGATTCTGGTTTCTTTGAAATTTTCCTTGAAAACCTTGGTTTTGATTGCCATTTTGAAAATTGTTTTGATTAAACTGGCTTTGATTTTGGTTCGGGTTTTGGAAATTTGAGTTTTGACCTTGGTTAAAATTCTGATTCGTGTTACGGTTTTGATTTTGGCTAAAACCGGGAGGTCCGAGAAAATTGTTGGAACGATAGCTTAAGAGATTACGGTCCCCTTGCGGTTGGTAGGAATTACCCCCCGTGTTGTAGGAACCGTTAGCAGCATAAACGTTCTCGTGAGAAAAATCAGCAGTAGCTGGACACTCGGAATACAGATGTGGGCCCCCACAAGTTTCACAACTTCGGGCCACGGCTTTCACTTGTTGATTTTGAACCTGATGTTGCATTGTTTGGTTCATTCTCAACACAGCCGTAGAAATATCATCCATCTTTTTGGTAAGAGCAATTATTTCAGGAGATGATGATGAAGGAGTAACTGAATTACATGACGCATCCCTCTCCGCAGAGGAATCCCAAAAGTTATGATGGGCAGTCATGTTCTCGATTAAGTCATAGCACTCCTCGGGACGCCTTTTCATAAAGGTCCCACCAGTAGCAGCATTGAGAATGTCTCGGTGCCTCAATGTCAGACCATTATAGAAGGTATCTATGATGGTAACTTGTAACATATTGTGGTTAGGGCACCGATCAATATCTAGCTTATAACGTTCCCAAGCCTCAAAAAGAGACTCATCGGGACGTTGCCGGAAGTTGCTGATATCATTTCGTAACTTGGTAACCATGGAAGGTGGAAAATATTTTGCTAGAAACTTGGTTACCATGTCATCAAAGGTACGAATAGAATTCTTTGGGAGTCGGTCAAACCATGCAGTGGCATGATGAGTGAGAGAATAGGGGAAGAGGTACAGCCGAAGGGCATCATCGGTGACACCATGCTGTTTCATGCTTTGGGTGACCGTAAGATATTTGTCAAGATGCTTGTTAGCATCGTCACCCGGTAATCCGTGAAATTGACACGAATTCTGGACTTGTTGGATCATGTGGTGCTTGAGGCCAAAGTCCGCAGCCCCAATAGTGAGCGGTGCAATAGGCCCACCCCGCCCTTGCATGGTAGGCTGGCACAACTCCTCCATCGTTCGGAGATCGGGAGCTGGCACATCCCTAGGAGTGTCAGGGGGTGGTAATGGTGGTGGTGGCCCAACGGCCATTTCGGTTTCTGTATCAGAACGTAGCTCGGGTACGTTTTTCTGTTTTTTATTCTTTGTTTGAGACCGAGTGCGCATGCACTAAAAACAATTTTTCAAGACAAGTTCAAGGCAAAACCACAGTGAACTTAAACCAATAATCACAAGTGAGCAGCTTCTTTGAAAAAGGTACACCACTCACAGGGATACAAAGGCAAGTTTTTATCTTAAGTTTGGGAACTTATTATGGGTTTATTATTTAATTTGAAAAACTGCTTTAGGCTTATGGGTGTGTGTGCAGAAACTTGGGAAATATTTTTGGAACTGATTCGTTAACCGAAATCGTCCCTTTAAGATTACTCGCAGGCTGGCGGGAGGAAGTAAATAGGTTTCCTCTTCAGTTCGCAATTTAATGTCAGAACTTACCTTAAACCAACTATTTCAGGTTGTAATCTTAAAGAACACGAAGTAATTTAACTTCACAGTTTGTTTTTGATTGTTTTTAATTTTTTTGGTGTTTTTCAACACTTCAGGAGAAGTGTTAATGAACGTTTTTCTGATATGATTATATTTTTACAAAAACTTTTTACAAATTTGTGTGAAATTTGTACAGGGAGGGTTTTGAAAACCACTAAACTTAAAAAGATTTTGTAAAACGCGCAACAACCTCCCCGGCAGCGGCGCCAAATTTTGATTGGGTCCGAACTAGTCAACTTTTACTGGTCAACCACTTGTGAATGGTCAACCGTAAAAATCAAACTAATCAAGCCAATACTCCGTGGATAGTATAGTGTTTTCCCGGGTCGTTAAAGTCCCAGCGAGATTGCAATGGTGCTTTGGAAATCGTTTATGAGTGAGTGGGACTGAGGACAGTAGCCCAGATGATATGGAATTGATTTTGCTACTGTTATTTTGGTGTTGGTACACAAATATAATATTCACAAAAATCAGATACCAGATATATGCACAAATTCACAATTAAGATCACGTAACGGACTGGAAAAGTGGGGTTTTGGTATTTAACAAACTACAGGGGGTGCTTTTGACACTTTTTAAAACTTAAAAAAAAATGAAAATGAAATTATGAAAATGATTAAAATACTATTTGAATATTATTTAATTAATTAAACTAATTAAAATCTAATTTAAATCTAATTTATATTTAACTAATAATTATAACTATTACAAATTAAACTAAAAATTTGAAAAAACAATTTCTAAACTTAAATTAGAACTTGAAGAAAGTATAAAAAATAAAAATAAATATTTTTGTCTTTTTATGGGTTTTTTATAAATTAAAAACTATTTAACTTAATTAAACTAATTAAACTACTTTTAATTAATATTAATACTAAATTAACTTAGAAAATTAAGATAAAATTCATAAAATTACTTAACCATCACAGGAATCCTATAAAATTATAAAAACTCTAAAAATTATGTTTTAAGATTAAACCACTAATTATTTACCTTTTAATTATCTTAAATCTAATTTAAACAATTAAAATAAGAAAAATGGAAAATGAACAGTAGAATTCAAAAATATATTTTCTAAAAGTATAATATACTATATTAAAGCTAGGAAAAATATAAAAACTAAGTTTTACCTTATAAAAACTAAATAAGCTATTTAATACTTAATATTAATTAATAATTAAGAAAACTAAAATTAAATCTAATAAATACTAAATGACAGAATAAAAATCTATAAAAATTACTAAAAATACTTTACTATATAAGGTAATTAATAAAAATATAAAAACACTAAGAACTTAATTAGAATCTAAAAATGAAAATTAAAGTTAAATTGAATTAAATAGAAACTATCACTTATTTTAAATTGGTTTTTTCTTGGATTTTATTTTACAAACTAACTTTACCACTAAAAATAGAAAACTTTTGTAAACACACTTTTGAAAATAGCTTATAAATAAGCTATAAGCACCCCCTTGGCAAGAAATAAGCACAAATAAGCTGTTAAGGTCCAAATAAGCACATGAGAAAAATGAAATCAACTCAGATTTGGGGACAAACTTAATGGGGCTAACCAGGTGGGGTCCACTGAGCTAGGAGTCAAACAAAAGGTCAATCCACACTCCCTGGTAGGAGGGGGGTTGGGAGAACCCAAAACCTTGGTGTGGGGACCACTGAGGTGGCCACAAACCACCACCAAAGGTGGTGGTGTGGCTGTGGTGTCTGCTGCACAGAGCAGATAGCTGCCCTGCAGCTCACTTCCAAAGCTTGTGGAAGCTTATAGAAAGTTTGCAAAAATCAAACCAATGTAGGACTTAAAAGTTGAGGTGGTAATGTATCATTACAACAAATTTCAGCTTCTCAATCAAAGTACATAAATCACAAATATTCTTGGAGTTTTTGCAAAAATCTGAGAAATGGTAATTTTGGCTTTTTCTCTATTGAACCTAAGTTGACTAAAATGAACTTTAATCCTATCTAATTGATTGATTATGATGTTTTAAGATACTTTGAGCCCAAATTCACCTAAACCTTTCAAAAATGATTGGAAATGGGGTATGGACCACTCTTTAACCAATCAAAGAAGGTGTGAATCAACTGTTTCTAATGATTAGACTTTTTATTGAACCAAACCTATGTCTAAGTGTTGTTCTAAGCTAGTTTGATACTGAATGATGATATTTGAACAAGAAACAGTAACAATCAACACTATGTTACTCAGAACATACATAAACCAAACACTAGGTTAAGAGACAGTTAACTAAAGAAGTCAAATGAAATTAAGATTAAAACTAAAACTAAGAATCAGGAACTACTAATTAGGTTAAAAGAAAGCTAAATGAACAATATTAAGCTGCAAATAAACACTATGGATGAAATTTGAAACAAAAAGAGAATTGCTCACAGATTTGCTTTCCTGCCAATAACATGAACCAAGAACCAAGAAACTCTTCCTAGCATCCCCCATGGGATTCTAAACCAAGGACTTCCATTTCACCCCTTGCTCCAGCAATGAACTCCATAAACCTGTCGTGTTGACTTTTGTTGACCAGTTGGTGTTTTTGAGTTTTTTATCACTAGGCTGATTTTCATTGTTACTAATAGCTTATATAAGCTATAAGGGAGCTTATGTGAGCCTAGGAGTCCAGTACATTACACAATAACAATATTTGAGCTTAATGATGATATAAAATTTGAAATAAAATTGCATAAGCTGAAAAAGCTATGGAAACTTGAAATTACTTGATTGAAAAGAGTTACAATACAATTAAGATGCTTAATTTACTGCTTAAGAGCTAAAAATTACACTAGGAATTTAAACTTGCATTATGCGACATATATTAAAACTAAATTAACTAACTGAGGCTTCCTTGTGCTTCCTCTTCTATTTATAGCTCCATATTAGGGTTCCCAGATGCATCCTCATCATTTTCCACCTCTCTCTGATAACTTTGGTCCACTCTCAGGCCTCCACGTATTTTTGGCGGGAAAAGCATCATTTGCAATTTGGTTCTGATTGCGTGCAGGGGAGGGATTTGCATTTATTGTGGTGTAAAAAGTAGGTGTAGGGGGGGTGGTGGCATTAATTGTGGGGGGTTCTGGCTTGGGATTGGTGGAGATGGGAGGCTGGTCAAGTGGTGGTGTTGTGGGGGACGTCTGAGAGGGAAGGGGGAAGGGGGTGACTCGGTTTGACCGAGTTTTATTTAATAAAAGGGTGCGTTGGGCTAAGTGGTGGACTGGGTGAATTTTGGGCCCAAGGAAAATAGGGTGGGTTGGACTAGGCTATGCATTGGATTGGATTTGGTGTAGTATTAGTGGATCCGGTTTGGTTTTTTACAGAAGGACTAATTTTGTAATTATGGGAAAGTTGAGGGTGTGATCTTGGCAATCTTCAAAAGTATTATAAAGGGTGAATTATGCCATATCATGAATAGTACAAGGTCCTGGCATGAATTTTTCAATTTATTTTCACCAGGGACTGAAACCGTCAAACTTTCAAACTTCAGGGACCATTTGTGTAATTTTCACCAAACTTTCCACCAAGGACCAATCCTGTCATAAAAGGTTAGTGCAAGGACAAAATTTGTTTTTCTCAAAGATTTTCATATCCCAGGGACCATTTTTGACAATTTTCAAAGTTCAGGGACTAAACTTGACATTTTGTGAAACTTTTCACCAAAGGACTAATTATGTAACTTTTTGATTTATAAGGACCTTTGGTGACTTTTTCAAGTTTTTAGAATGACCAGGGACTAGATTTGATAACTTTTGAAAGTTGGGGGACTGAAACTGCCAATTATGCAAACTTTGTGCGTTTTTCATCTGTTTTGGGTATTTTTGCATTTGAAACATGTAAAACACTTTCCTGGGATATTTTCACTATTTTGATTCATTATTGAGTGTTTTTGGATGTTTTGGCAGCTCAGAAATGGTAAAAATGATGAGTATTTACACACTCATCAAGGGTTAATTACATTCTCGGATGGGGATGAAGATTTTGTCTACCAAATGCCCCGTGCACACCCTAGGTTCAATGATTTTTCCATGGAAAAATGTAGCAGGTATCCGCCCATAGAAATGCTAAGTGAGAACGATAAGAGAAAAGGGCTTAAATATACTCATGAAAAGAACAAAAGATACTATCGCGGATGTTTAGAGTTAGGAGATGATTATAAGAAAGATGAGGCGACTATTAGATGGCTCACGCTTGGTTATGAGAGCATAAGCGATACACGGTAACCCATGACCTTGAGTCTAGCTACAAGACTCGTAAATAAAGAAAAGCGCTTCTTGGGAGGCAACCCATGCTTTGTGTGATTTTTATTTTGTTTGTTTATTATTTGCTTCCGTATGCATGCTTTATTTTTATTGTTGGTAGATCATGTTTCTAAATTAAATAGTGGAAATACTTTACTTTGTTGTTTGGCCTAGTTTTAACTTCACCATAAAGGTATTTTTGCAAAAGATAAGTGTAAGGGGAAACTCCAAATATGTTTTTAAGAAACAAACCGATCATGATTATCCACAATATTAAGTGAACATGTATATTCGTATTTGTTAGAGTCAAATGCTTGTATCGAGTCATAATGAAGTTTTACAGGATTTTCCAGGAAGTAGGACCAAGTTTTTCCAGAAATTTTTTGGAAACTTAACATAAGAATTTCTGCAGGTCACTTCTGACGGCGTCACGTGTAAAAATCTGGAAATTTTACCAGTTTTGTTTTTCTAACGAAGTTTTAAAGTTTTTGTTGAATTATTAAGTTTTATAATCTCCAGGAAATCTGCAAACTTCATTCCACAAGCATTATATCTTACTTTGTTTTCTAGGATTTAGTAACTTATGTAGATTGCTGCCGATTTTATGCGAGGTTGCTTTGTCTGTTTTCTCAGGATTTACAGGTTATGTATGACAAGAAGATGATTTATTTTTCTGGAAGGGAAGCTTTGATTGTTCATTTTCTTGGAGGAAGATCTAACCTGGCCACCTTATTATCCATACCGAGCGAATCAGGGGAGTATTCGATTCCATTCTTTTTACTATTTCACTTTTACATTCTTTACTTGAACATTGGGGACAATGTTCATCTTAAGTGTAAGGGGAGGGTAAAATGATGATACCTTACAAATACACCTTCGCTTGAGTTTGCTTTGTTTAATGGTAGATGTGTAATAAAACTATGAGAAATACTTGTTAGTGCAATTTTAGTGCCAAATTTAAACTTTTTTACAACATGTAGGAGTGAAACTTTAGCCATAGCAAGCGTCTCATGGATAGGAGATTGTATGACTAGCACAAAACCGTACCATTTAGAAAAATTTTCCACCCAAATATGTGAGGTTCTGATGCGTGGGAATCGCAACAGGCTTTACCTCTCGAGGGATCTCGAGAAGCTTACAACCCCCACCAGGCAGTGTACCTGATCGTTGTAGTATAGTATAGTGACAAGTACCGGGGGATTGATCGTTCAGCTTAGGAATAGTGTCGCTAGGATTAGAAAGCCTAAATTACTAGTTCTAAAGGTGAGGGATGATTATTTTTGTCTTTTTATGTTTTTATGAAAGCAAGTAAAATCTCGGATTTTGAAGGAGTGGGCGGAATTAGTTGCTATTCAACTAACCCAAAACTAAGATGCAATCAAACTAAAAATGAAATTAAACTAATTTATACTAAAGTTGTGAGCAGTAATTGGAGAAAATGTGTTTACTTAGACTTCCTTACTCCCTAGATATCTTTTACACGTTAATTACTTGTTATAATTGCATGGATGACGGATCGTATTCCTTAATACCATTCATGGGGTGGCATACATAACTCCCCAATTCTATAAGCTCTTATCTCCTCCTACACCATGACCCAGCACAACTATAGGGATTGTAAACAGTGGCTCATGCATTAAATACAACCAATAAAGACCTAGTACGCCTCGGTTCATGTTTCTTAAGACGTTCAAGCATGTTACCATTTGGAGATCTGCCAGTTTTCTTAAGCCTAACATATAAAATCATTCATCCAAGAACAAGAATAAACAAGTAATCAACACATAATCAATATCTAGGTTTCATTAGATCTAAGCAAACACAAAGGAGATCTAGCCTAGCATAATGGAATTGAGACAAGAACAAGATATAGACAACCAACACATAGACATATTGATTGAATTAGAAGAACACTTATCTCAATTACAATGCAAGGTATCAAGGGTTTGGAACCCTTGAAAAACCTGTAAAAGTTGCACCAAATTCGTCTTTAGGGTTTCTCCAAAACTTCTCTCCTTTTATGTGAAAAACTAGAAAACTATATATAGGAAAACAAGGCTGACGGCGTCAAGACAACATTGTGACGCCGTCACCTCGCCGCCAAATACTTCCTCGGACGGCCTTGATCTACTTATGACGGCCTGTGTGACGCCGTCACCAACTACGGTATTTTATTCTTGGGACTTTGACGCCGTCAGGATGACTTTTGACGCCTTCATGAACTACGGATTTTTATTCTTGATGTCTGACGCCGTCAAGGCATTACTCTTGACGCCGTCACCTAGTGTTTCCAGCATGGAAAATTGAGACTTTGCCGTTTTCTTCACTTTTATGCTCCAAAAACGCCCAAAATGGCTTCTTTTCCAGAATTCACTCTCCAAGTACCTAAAATCACAAAAGGAACGATTTAGGGCAATATTTGATCAAATAAAGTCGGATTCGGGCTTAAATGACCCCCTAAAAACGGATAATTTTTCGCCTCATCATATACCCTTACACTTGAGATTTGCTTGTCCTCAAGCAAATGCGCTTTTATTCTACTCAAAAGACAAGTTAGGGGTCATTTAACACTAATATAAAAGTAATTACAACAAATAATCGTTCCACTAAAGACCAATAGACAAGCACGGAGGTCATACACTAGCACCTCACAAATAGTGTTTAGATACTCACATATCTCGGGTGTAATAAAGTAATATAACATTATGGAAATGGAAGATATCTCTCACTACCTGTCATAGCAAAATAGATTACCATAGGCTTGGGAAAGGATCAAACCTCCACCACATGGCGTAAGCACCTAGGATAAACTATCAAAGAGGTCTTTTAAAGGGTTGTAACGTTAGGTATAGGGATATGAATTACACAGTTTTGTTGGATAAAGGAAGTTTTACTGGTGGCGAGTTAACAATCTTGGTTAATTACATGTACAATATGGCGTTGCTAAGCCAAGACTAGACTCGACTTAAGCTAATAATCGAAAAATAACAAAAACATAAAATAAACATAGAATGAAACGGGATGGTAGTCCGTATGTTTTTTCTCTTTTTTTCTTTTTTCTATTTTTTTTCTTTTTCTCGATTTTTCGATTTTTTTTTTTTTTTTTTTTTTTTTTTGCATACACTCTTACCCTACCATCCAAAATAATACATCATAGGGGATGAGAATTCCCCTTACACTCGAATCTTTACATACTTTACATTAAACTAATCTAATGACTGGAATAAAGAAAATCAAAACACTTGGAGCACTTTTAAGATTAACGTACGTATGGGGGTAATAAATGATGTTCTTCCTCATTACTCCATAAATAAGTACTTACCCATGAGTCCCAATCGTCCCAAAACAATATGTACAAGGATATGACTCGACTTAGCAACCATGTAATCAATTAGAAAGTTAACTTAGGGTTTAACAAATAACAATAATGCACTAAAAATGAGCGCATACACGGAAGGCTAAGGCGATTTGGTTGTACATTTAAGTGGGGTGTAACAAATTCTTCCTTTAAGTAAAATGCTTAAAGTTAGAAACGAAAAGATAGGCTCGGAGGGGTGTACTAGGGGTTTCGTGTACTAAAAATGAGTACAACGCTAAGGGTGTAGGAAAAATTAGTTGACTTAGCTAGTCAAGTAGTATGACTTAAATGGTCAAGTAATTATGATACGGGTTTAACACAAGGGTGATCCTAATGCCTCTTATCATGTAGTAAATCCTACCACACGAATGTAGTCTCACTAGCGGTCTCGGGATGCATCACTAACGCAAGTTCTAGAATCTAAATGCTACCTGTACACTCATAAGCACTAATAATGAATGCTTTTCCTATCAAATATAAAGGCGAACCTCACATTTTTGGGTGGAAAATTTTTCTGAATATACGGTTATGTGCTAGTCATACAATCTCCTATCCATGAGACGCTTGCTATGGCTAAAGTTTCACTCCTAAATGTTGTAAAAAATTTTAAATTTGGCGCTAAAATTAGACTAACAAGTATTTCTCATAGTTTTATTACACATCTACCATCAAACAAAACAAACTCAAGCGAAAGTGCATATGTAAGGTATCATCTTTTTACCCTCCCCTTACACTTAAGATGAACATTGTCCCCAATGTTCAAGTAAAGAATGTAAAAGTGAAAAAGTAAAGAGAATGAAATCAAATACTCCCCTGATTCGCTCGGTATGGATTATAGGATGGCCAGGTTAGATCTTCTTCCAAGAAAATGAACACTCAAAGCTTCCCTTCCAGAATATAAATCATCTCATTGTCGAACATAACCTGTAAATCCTGACAAAATAGACAAGACAACCTCGCGTAAAATCGGCGGCATCCTATATAAGTTACTAAATCCTAGAAAACAAAGTAAGATATAATGCTTGTGGAATGAGGTTTGCAGATTTCCTGGAGATTATAAAACTTAATAATTCACAAAAACCATAAGACTCCGTTAGAAAAACAAAACCGGTAAAATTTCCAGATTTTAACTCCTGACGCCGTCAAGAGTAAACTCTGACGCCGTCAGAATGGACCTGCAGAAATTCTTATGTTAAGTTTCCAGAAAATTTCTGGAAAAACTTGGTCCTACTTCCTGGAAAATCCTGCAAAACTTCATTATGACTCAATACAAGCATTTGACTCTAACAAATACAAATATACATGCTCATTTAATATTGTGGAGAATCATGATCGATTTGTTTCTTAAAAACATATTTGGGGTTTCCCCTTACACTTATCTTTTGCAAAAATACTTTTAGGTTGGAGTTAAGACTAGGCCAAACAACATAGTAAAGTATTTTCACATTTTAATTGAGAAACATGATCAACCAACAATAAAAACTAAACATGCATACGGAAGCAAATAACAATCAAACAAATAAAATCACACAAAACATGGGTTGCCTCCCAAGAAGCGCTTTTCTTTATTTACGAGTCTTGTAGCTAGACTCAAGGTCATGGGTTAACGTGTATCGCTTATGCTCACGTAACCAAGTGTGAGCCATCTAATAGTCGCCTCATCTTTCTTATACTCGTCTCCTAACTCTAAGCACCCGCGATAGTATCTTTTATTCTTTTCATGCGTGTACTTAAGTCCTTTTCTCTTATCATTCTCACTTAGCATTTCCATAGGCGGATACCTACTACACTTTTCCATGGAGAAATCCTTGAACCTAGGGTGTGTGCGGGGCATTTGATAGACAAATTCTTCATCCCCATCCGAGAATGTAATTAACCCTTCTATGAGTTTTTCATCGAGGTTGGTCAACCGTTTGAAAGGTCTTCCGAACACAACTTGGGTCAATTTATCATCAATAAATTCTCCTAGATTCTCCATAACCATGAACTCAACAAGATAAACCAAACTTCCTACAAACACATGAAATGGTATTGCCCTAGCCACAATGTTTTCTCCTTTGTATTCTAACTCATCTACCATGATTTTATTGTATTCATTACGTGAGATTATGTTCATTGGAAGAGATGAGTTGAGATAGGCGTTAAAGCTCTTAAATCCAATCTTACAAGGGAATTGCATGTTAAATGAACTATCACACTCACTCCTAGTTCTAGGGTCAACATACCTAAGAGGGTTTATTTCCTCTTCCATTCTATCCTCATTAATCACGTCACCATCATCAAGATCCTCATCGGAGTCTGAATAGTAAAAAGGACTAGCCCTATGGTCATCATCATGATCAGACTCTTCTAACTCAGAATTATTGTCAAAGTGGTGGTTGGGTGAGAGGTTAGGTGGGTTCTCATTTTCTGCTAAAGGAAGTGGGGCGGGCATTTGGAAAATCCTACGACGAAAAACACGAATAATAGGAATCGAGCGATCAATGTTACTGTTATCCATCGAAATAGTTTACGAACAAAGACACAAAGAAATGAGATAGACTAAAGACAACCTAAAAATAAAAATAAAATCTTACTAGAAAGGAATCTAGCAAGTAGACCTAATAAAAAGAAATCCTAACCTAGACAATAACTATTCCCCAGGCTGCGGCGCCAAAAACTTGATACGTGGGAATCGCAACAGGCTTTACCTCTCGAGGGATCTCGAGAAGCTTACAACCCCCACCAGGCAGTGTACCTGATCGTTGTAGTATAGTATAGTGACAAGTACCGGGGGATTGATCGTTCAGCTTAGGAATAGTGTCGCTAGGATTAGAAAGCCTAAATTACTAGTTCTAAAGGTGAGGGATGATTATTTTTGTCTTTTTATGTTTTTATGAAAGCAAGTAAAATCTCGGGTTTTGAAGGAGTGGGCGGAATTAGTTGCTATTCAACTAACCCAAAACTAAGATGCAATCAAACTAAAAATGAAATTAAACTAATTTATACTAAAGTTGTGAGCAGTAATTGGAGAAAATGTGTTTACTTAGACTTCCTTACTCCCTAGATATCTTTTACACGTTAATTACTTGTTATAATTGCATGGATGACGGATCGTATTCCTTAATACCATTCATGGGGTGGCATACATAACTCCCCAATTCTATGAGCTCTTATCTCCTCCTACACCATGACCCAGCACAACTATAGGGATTGTAAACAGTGGCTCATGCATTAAATACAACCAATAAAGACCTAGTACGCCTCGGTTCATGTTTCTTAAGACGTTCAAGCATATTACCATTTGGAGATCTGCCAATTTTCTTAAGCCTAACATATAAAATCATTCATCCAAGAACAAGAATAAACAAGTAATCAACACATAATCAATATCTAGGTTTCATTAGATCTAAGCAAACACAAAGGAGATCTAGCCTAACATAATGGAATTGAGACAAGAACAAGATATAGACAACCAACACATAGACATATTGATTGAATTAGAAGAACACTTATCTCAATTACAATGCAAGGTATCAAGGGTTTGGAACCCTTGAAAAACCTGTAAAAGTTGCACCAAATTCGTCTTTAGGGTTTCTCCAAAACTTCTCTCCTTTTATGTGAAAAATTAGAAAACTATATATAGGAAAACAAGGCTGACGGCGTCAAGACAACATTGTGACGCCGTCACCTCGCCGCCAAATACTTCCTCGGACGGCCTTGATCTACTTATGACGGCCTGTGTGACGCCGTCACCAACTACAGTATTTTATTCTTGGGACTTTGACGCCGTCAGGATGACTTTTGACGCCTTCATGAACTACGGATTTTTATTCTTGATGTCTGACGCCGTCAAGGCATTACTCTTGACGCCGTCACCTAGTGTTTCCAGCATGGAAAATTGAGACTTTGCCGTTTTCTTCACTTTTATGCTCCAAAAACGCCCAAAATGGCTTCTTTTCCAGAATTCACTCTCCAAGTACCTAAAATCACAAAAGGAACGATTTAGGGCAATATTTGATCAAATAAAGTCGGATTTGGGCTTAAATGACCCCCTAAAAACGGATCATTTTTCGCCTCATCAGGTTCGCCTTTAGATTTGAGAGGAAAAGCATTTACTATTAGTGCTTATGAGTGTACCGGTAGCATTTAGATTCTAGAACTTGCGTTAGTGGTGCATCCCGAGATGGCTAGTGAGACTACATTCGTGTGGTAGGATTTACTACATGATAAGAGGCATTAGGATCACCCTTGTATTAAACCCGTATTATAATTACTTGACCATTTAAGTCATATTACTTGGCTAGTTAAGTCAACTAATTTTTCCCACACCCTTAGCATTGTACTCATTTTTAGTACACGAAACCCCTAGTACACCCCTCCGAGCCTATCTTTTCGTTTCTAACTTTAAGCATTTTACTTAAAGGAAGAATTTGTTACACCCCACTTAAATGTACACCCAAATCGCCTTAGCCTTCCGTGTATGCACTCATCTTTAGTGCACTATTGTTATTTGTTAAACCCTAAGTTAACTATCTAATTGATTACATGGTTGTTAAGTCGAGTCATATCCTTGTACATATTGTTTTGGGACGATTGGGACTCATGGGTAAAGTACTTATTTTATAGAGTAATGGGGAAGAACATCATTTTATTACCCCCATATGTGCGTTAATCTTAAAAGTACTCCAAGTGTTTTGATTTTCTTAATTCGAGTCATTAGATTAGTTTATTGTAAAGTATGTAAAGATTCAAGTGTAAGGAGAATGTTCATTCCCTATGATGTATTATTTTGGATGGTAGGGTAAGAATGTATGAAAAAAAAAAAAAAAAAAAAAAAAAAAAAAAAAAAAAAAAAAATTAAGAAAAAAAAAATAGAAAAAGAAAAGAGAAAAAACATACGGACTACCATCCCGTTTCATTCTATGTTTATTTTATGTTTTTGTTATTTTTGATTTATTAGCTTAAGTCGAGTCTAGTCTTGGCTTAGCAACGCCATATTGTACATGTAATTCACCAAGATTGTTAGCTCGTCACCAGTAAAGACTGCCTTTATCCATCAAAACCGTGTATTTCATATCCCTACACCTAACATTACAACCCTTTAAAAGACCTCTTTGATAGTTTATCCTAGGTGCTTACGCCATGTGGTGGAGGTTTGATCATTTCCCAAGCCTATGGTAATCTATTTTGCTATGACAGGTAGTGAGAGATATCTTCCGTTTCCATATTGTAATTTACACTTTATTACACCCGAGAGATGTGAGTATCTAAACACTATTTGTGAGGTGCTAGTATATGACCTCCGTGCTTGTCTTTGGTCTTTTGTGGAACGATTATTTGTTGTAATTACTTTTATATTAGTGTTAAATGACCCCTAACTTGTATTTTGATTAGAATAAAAGCGCATTTGCTTGAGGACAAGAAAATCTCAAGTGTAAGGGTATATGATGAGGCGAAAAATGATCCGTTTTTAGGGGGTCATTTAAGCCCGGAATTGAATTTATTTGATCAAATATTGCCCTAAATCGTTCCTTTTGTGATTTTAGGTACTTTGAGAGTGAAATTTGGAAAAGGAAGCAATTCGGACGTTTTTGGAGCATAAAAGTGAAGAAAATGCCAAAGACTTAATTTTCCATGCTGGAACAGTGTTTGACGGCATCAAGAGGAAGAATTTGACGGCGTCAAGAGTAAACATCATGACGACCCAGTACAAACATGAAGGCGTCACAAGTAGAGCGTCAAGAGTTAAAAGTGTGACGGCTTGCAAAAGTGGACAACATGACGGCGTCAGATGTAGATCAAGGCAGTCCGAGGATTATTTTGGCGGCGAGATGACGGAGTCACCCATTTGTTCTTGACGCCGTCAGCCTTTAATATCTATATATAGTTTTCTAATTTTCATTCATTAGAGAGGAACAAGTTTGGAGAAACCCTAAGGCCGAACCATATACGAATTTTACAGCTTTTCAAGGGTTTTCAACCCTTGAATCCTTACATGTGTTATTGAGATAAGTCTTTGCTTAATTCAATCAATATGTCTATGTGTTGGTTGTCTATATCTTGTGCTTGTCTTGATTCCACCATGTTAGGCTAGATTTATTTTGTGTTTGCTTAGATCTAATGAAACCTAGATGTTGATTATGTGTTGATTACTTGTTTATGGTTGTATTGGATGAATGATTTCAATGTTAGGCTTAAGAAAACTGGCAGATCTCCATTGTGTAACATGCTTGAACGTCTTAGGAAACATGAACCGATGTGTACTAGGTTTTATTGGTTGTATTTAATGCATGAGTAAATTCTAATGATCCTATGTTAGGAGCTTCTTGCAGGCTCGACATAGGAGTGAAGTAGGCACTCATAGGAATGGTATTAAGTACGCCACCCCATGAATGGTATTAAGGAATACAATCCGTCATCCATGCAACTATAACAAGTAATTAACGTGTAAAAGATATCTAGGGAGTAATGAAATCTAAGTAAACACATTTCTCCCACTTATTGCTCACAACTTTAGTTTAATATAGTTTATTTTCATTTTTAGTATTTTATTTTGATTGCATCTTTAGTATTGGGTTAGTTGACTAGCAACTAATTCCGCCCAAATCCTTAAAACCCGAGATTTTACTTGCTTTTCATAAAATATAAAAACATAAAAAGAATCATCCCTCATCTCTAGAACTAGTATTTAGGTTTTCTAATCCTAGCTGTACTATTCCTAGCTGAACGATCAATCCTCCGGTACTTGTCACTATACTATACTACAACGATCAGGTACACTGCCTGGTGGGGGTTGTAAGCTTCTCAAGATCCCTTGAGAGGTAAAGCCTGGTGCAATTCCCACGCATCACAAATCTCAAGTGTAAGGGTATTTGATGAGGCGAAAAATAAACCACTTTTAAGGGGTCTTTTAAGCCCGGATTCAATTTATTTGATCAAATATTGCCTTGAATCGTTCATTTTGTGATTTTAAGTACTTTTGAAGTGAATTCTGGAAAAGGAAGCATTTTGGACGTTTTTGGAGCATAAAAGTGAAGAAAACGACAAAGTATTAATTTTCCTTGCTGGGAACAGTACCTGACGGCGTCACATGTTTCTTCATGACGGCGTCAAGAGCAATACAAGAGGTGGAAGTGGCTAAAGTCCGTGACGGTCCAGTACAAGATTACACTAAGGACATGACGGCGTCACCATAGGCCGTCATGGTCCATTTACTAGTGACGGCCTAGAAGATTTTACACATGACGGCGTCACAACTGGATCTAGGCAATCCGATTTCATTATGGGCGGCGAGTTGACGGCGTCAGAATTTCCTTCTTGACGCCGTCACCTCAGAAAATCTATATATAGTTTTGCAATTTTCATTCATTAGAGTGCAACATATAGGGAGTAACTTCGAAAAAACCCTAAGTCCGAATTTCTCAGTATTTTCAAGGGTTTTCAACCCCTTGAATCCTTCATGTCAATTTGAGATAAGTACTCTTTCAATTCAATCAATATGTCTATGTGTTGTTTGAATATATCTTACACTTGTCTTTCAATTAACATGCTAGGCTAGGTTTTCTTGTGTTTGCTTAGATCTAATGAAACCTAACTATTGATTATTGGTTGTTGGTGTGTTATTAATTGTTAGGGTGAATGTTCCATCGATGTTAGGCTTAAGAAAACTGGCTAAACTCCTAATGGTAACCTGCTTGAACGTCTTAAGAAACATGTAACCAATGTGTACTAGGTTATTAAGGTAGTATTTAATGCATAAGCCACTGTTTATAATCCCTATGATTGGGTGCTTTACGCATCGTTGTAGGAGGATATAAGAGCTTATAGGATTGGGGAAGTACGTACGCCACCCCATGACTTGTTAGGAATACACCCGTCATCCACGCAATTAATACACACACTAATCAACCGGTAAAAGATAGTTAGGGAGTAAGGAAATCTAAGTAAACACGTTTGTCTCCATATAAGTTCACAACTTTTATTTTTTTTTCTTTTATTTTATTTTGATTGCATCTTTAGTTATTGGGTTAGTTGATTACCAACTAATTCCGCCCAATCTTCCAAAACCCGGGATTTTACTTGCTTTCATAAAATATAAAATACAAAATAATCATCCATCACCTCTAGATTTAATTTAGAAGGCTTTCTAATCCTAGCGACACTATTCCTAAGCTGAATGATCAATCCCCCGGTACTTGTCACTATACTATACTACAACGATCAGGTACACTACCTGGTGGGGGTTGTAAGCTTCTCGAGATCCCTCGAGAGGTAAAGCCTGGTGCGATTCCCACATATCAATCACCAACAACAGAGGTAAGTTAGAGTTTTTATATATATAGTGCTGATACGATACATCTGTCCAGGTGTGCATCACCTGGTGATTGTATATAGATTTTATTAGTATTGGTTAGTTATCAAGAGATTGTGAAGAGTAAGGGACGTGTAGAATAACAGTCAAAGGCATGGCATTGATCTTCTATAAATATCATTAGGTGTTCCCTAGTTGTGCTGACTACTGAGATGCTTACTTGTTTTTTATTTTTTCTGAGATTTCCAATTACTGGGTGAAATAAGAAGCTGTTTACTTCATGTGCCTAAATGTACTTTTATTCTTTTGTTTAATCTCTGTTTGGAATTCAAGCACTAGGTGGTTACTCGACTAACTGAGTAATCAACCTTTTAATATAAAGGATAGCAAGTAGAAACCTATGTCAAAGTCAATCTCTAACTCAAGTGAGGATTAAATGACCCCTACATTGGATTAGACGACTCAACGACCCATAGAACTCGAACCACTATAAACACTAATATATCTTGCATTTAGATGTGATTTGGCTATTACAAATCTGAACTTGTATTAGACATGCTAATGACTTTTGTAAAATGAAATGTGTTCGTCTCATTATCAGGCTGATGTGGCAAGGGCAAGCAAATCTGTTACGGTACGAGAGATTCCTGAGATTATGGCCTTCCACCTACTGCACTATACCAATGTAACTCAAGGGAGCACCAAAATACTAAAACTTGTGCACTTCCTTTGGAGATGGTTCTAAACCGTCAACTGCTTGCTACACCAGCGACCGAGGTATCATGATCTTTGTTCATGATACTAACATTTTCTCAATTTTTTAAAAAAGTTTACAGCTAATGGTATTCTGTTTCTGTCGTATTTTGTTGTTCTATCATGATAGTATTTAATATCCTCTCTAATATGCATCTTAATATGAAATAGTCCATCTTCTTTAGATTTTGTTCGACTAAATAGAGGTGTGTGACAATTAGCAGGGTATCTAAAATATCCATCGAAAGCAATTACAATTCAACACGCTATAACTTAGTTAGGTCTTATGTGGCAATTTTGACCAGCTCGCTTATAAATGGGTCAATTTGGGTTGCGTGTTTTTTTCAAGTGGCTTAAATGGATCACTTAAAAAAAATCACCCTAGAGAACGGGTTGAAATGCGTCCCAAGTGTATACAGATTTTAAAATTATCAATAATGCATCGACATAAAAATGAAAAAGATTTATAAGTGTTTGCGTGCCAACCCAATTTGACTGGTTATCCAACATGCCACGATTACCTCTAGTTATCACTAACATTCTTAGTCATCTTAAACTAACCTGATTGTTTAAACTGGGTCGTGTATATGCACTGGTGGCAACCATAAGACATCATGGAATGGAACTTTCATCTGGGCATTACACTGCTGATGTCTTGCACCCAAGTGGCAAGTGGTTGCGTTGTGACGATGACTTAGTTGTGCAAATTGCTAGTATTGACGCCCTGCTTGCACAGGCTTATGTTCTCTTGTACAAGCAACAGTAGGCCATTGGTATTGACGGGTAGGTACTAGCCTTCTTTTTGGGAAAATCTTTGCATGAGGGATGGCTTTTTAGATATATGATGTCCATTTACAGGGGACAATCATATGAATCGCCTTTTTCTTGGATGAATGTTTTATAAGTTGTCATTGGATCAAATCAAACATGTTTCAACAGTTACTCAACCGCCCCGCCCATCCATCTTATAATACTGAGACATTTAAACCTTTTTTGTCTAAGGAATGGCTCGAGAGATTTAGAGGGAGTCTAGGATTCCTTATTTAAGTGATTATCCGCTTATTTTGATAAAAATAAGCAGTTTGGAGAAAATTGCCTATTTAATTACTCTTAAAATAAGCAATACCAACACCACCCCTTTAGATAAAAATCCTGAAGAATTTAGGGCTGGTGCGGACCTAGGTTCATAGGACTTGGACTAAGGAACATCTTATTAGAGGGTAATTATTCCCTTGATTTGCATTAACACTCAACAACCGGTATATAAGGATTACAAGAATAATCTAGACTAATACAAATGGACCGAATACTAACAATGACTAACCATCTGCAACTATAGACTAATACACCCCCGTAGTTAGAGCGGGAGGATGTCGGGCGGTTAAAATGGAGGGAAAGTCTTCAACAAGGTTTAAGGCAACCCTTTTGTGAAGATGTCGGCATACTAATAACGAGAGGGTAAATGTAGAACTCGAATTTGACCAGCGGTAACCATGTCACGAACAAAATGTATGTCAATCTCAATATTTTTCGTTCGCTGATGTTGAATAGGGTTGGCAAACATATAAATGGCACTCACGTTATCACATTAGACGAGGGTGGCAGGTGATAAACGAGAATTTTACTCACGAAGCAAATTACGAATCCATGCAGTCTCAGTAACAGCATTAGCAACCCCTTGGTATTCGGCTTCAGCGCTAGAACGTGAGAGAGTGTGCTAGCGCTTGGAGGACCAAGATAATAAGTTATCACCCAGAAAAATATAGACGTGACGTTGAACGTCATGTAGTGGGGCAACCCGCCCAATCAGCATCTGTATAACCAACTAGAGAAGTAGCCGATGATGAATATAAGTTTATCACCCAGAAAAACACAGTAACCTGCCGTTGGAATGTTAAATGTGACATTTACAACATTTTTGCGATGCAGAAAAGGGTTCTTATCCAGAGCTGATAACAATGACCAGACTCATGATGAGCCATAGTCAGATTCCTCATCTAATATTGGCATGGACTATCATCAAGAAAAAATTCAGGAGCTACTTAATGATACTGTTAATGAAAAAACTCATGATGAACCCCAGTCTGATACTTCATCTAATAACGGTATGAATTATCATCAGGAAAATTCTCAAGAGCTACCTGATGATATTGCTAATGAATCTCAGACGATTATTGCAATAAATAACACTGAGGGAGGTGACAAAATAGATTATTCAACTGAAATATGTGGAAGTCTTCGAGAGTATAATGTTGCAGTCCAAGAGAGGCATAGAGTTTTAGATTACGAAAGAATGCATCATCTACCAACAACTGAGACAGTAGAAAGCAGTGACGAGTACCATGATGGTTTAGATGATATGAGTCAGGACACTCATCATTTCAATCTGTCTCAATAAACTTTGGAACTTGAAAGCGCACCACAAAGTCCTTCACCAAGTCCTGGTATATTACTTCATGACCAATATCAGTCAGACCAGGATGAACCAGAAGTTCATGATGCTTTTGACCCTGTAGATCCTTCAGAAAACAATGAAGAAAACTTGTCTTGGCAAGAAGGTTCTATATAAGCAGAAAACAATGAAGAAAACTTGTTGTCTTTATATCTGGTAGAGATATCTATCTTTACTTACCCTCAATATATTTTGTACTACAAGTTAGGAAAGCGTGAAATTAGTATATATCACTACTTTCTTTATTCAATTCTGGATATGAAAAATGGTGTAAATAATTTTCATAAATTTATTCAAACAGGTGGGTGTGTTTGGTCTTGTGGCTAGGACGTGTTAATTTATCTAATAGGCTGCAGGTTCGAGCCACAAGTCAATAACACCTACTTTTAAAAAAAAAATCAACTTAAAAGAAAACGAAGTTGAATTTCATCATTACTAATGGCATATGACCACAAACTCCCAATTTCATCATTAATAATTTTTTTTCAACTTATTAAGACATGTGGTAAATTAACCAATTTTTAAGAAACTTCATTAATACTCCTATGTTTTGCGGTGTGGATTAGAGTGGTAATTCGGGTCGGGATCAGGTTGGCGGGTTCAGGTCAGAAAATCTTAACCCGAACCTGACCTATTTAAATCATCGCGTTAGCTATGTCAACCTTAACTTGTTTACACATAACCCAAAACTGACTCATTTAACCCGTGTATATACTTAGGCTGGCGGGTTAAAAATGTTACACGGGTTGAATATGTTAAGCGGGTTTCGGATTGACCCACTTAACCCATTTTAGATACAAAAGTTGACACAGTACACGAGTTAGACAGGTTAAACGGGTTTGTAGGTCGCCCCATTTAACCTGTATAATAAAATATAAATAATTTTTAATTTAAGAAAAAGTCTTAAACAGTTTGGCGGGTCGTCCTGCTCAATTTATTCACAACTCGAACATGACCTGTTTAATAAATGGGTTAGATGGGTCGATCCAAACCTACTCAAAATCTATTTAAACTCAACCCGAACCTGTTAATTTTCGTATCAAGTTCAAATCGGGTTTCGTGTCAGATTAGAAATTCCCACCCTGGTGTGGATTGTAAATGGAATTATTTATTGTTTAACAAAACATTGCAACTTTGCAAGTAGTAACGCCATTATTTCTTAGTTTTATCATATGTTAATATGGGAAGAGATCTAGTGAGAAGATAAAATATAATAAGAAGAATGAGAAATAATTTTAGTCACACATTTCAATTGAATAAAAAGAAATTCATGGGAGTTGCATCTTTTATTGTGCATGCATCTGAAATATGCGGTTGCGATTACTTCTCATTCTTCTCATTTTATTTTTATTTCTCATTTGATCCTTACTCATGTTAATATAGCTATATTTTTTACTGCATTAAATTCATACTATTACTTTAACTTATCATAAGTTGAAATAGCTAAGTTTTTACTTCATAAAATTCATACTGTTACTTTTTACTTTGTCAACAAGTTTGTGTATAGCCATCACTTGAAGATATATGTAACCATATTTAACTTTGCTAACATGTCAATGAAAAAGTTGCATCGAGTCATAATATCTGTATAGGGAAAGCGACGTGATCTTTTATAAGCATTATAATTATGCACTAAAACTTGTTTTTTAGAATAGTATTTAATTTTAATATTTAAGTTAAGTTTTAGAAATAATGTAATTTTGTTGTTTAAGTTGGGTAAATAGGAATTAAAAAAAAAAAAAAAAAGAAAAGAAAAAAAGTTTGATTTAGTGACCTATTTCGTTTTTCTGTTTACAAGTCGTTATGGGCCAAATGATGCCTAAACTAACACAAGTGACTTTGGCCCATTTTGCTTACGAAGCTCATCAGCCCATATGTTTGAATAATAGAGTTTCTGAATTCTGATTACTTCACAGTTTACACGTCAATATATAAATGGGGATAAAAACACAAGAAAACAAAGATTAGTACATTAAAATGTCAGCATTAAAGATCTACAAATTAAACACCTAAAACTACACCACTATCCTACTTCCTAATCCTTAAAAACACAAAGTTTACTTCTTAGTTCTACCACCACTACTACCATATGACACATAACTATTGATAGCTTTTGTCCCTTCAGCAACTACAGGCTTTCCAAGCTCACCAGGTAAAACTAACTTGACTGCCGCTTGTACCTCCCTTGCTGAATATGTCATCTTCTTGTTGTAGTCGGATAGCTGAGCTGCGTCCTCGGCTATCCGCTCAGACATGTCGATCATTGTTGAGTATTGTCATTGTTTTTGATGATATTCCCAAATCCGGATGCACCTAGTAAATCAAGAAATAAAAAAGCCGTTATAGTAAGATGATATTAGTTTCTATTACACCTTAAAATCATGTAAACAGAAAATAACTTTGTAAGCTTCTGTTGTACTTATAAAATACAATGTACATAACAACTTCTTTAGATTTGCTTAAGAACTAATTTAAGCTTTTTCAAATATAGTGGTTCAAAACAACCTACAATTGAAAAGATAGCATGCATGTTGTTTGAACACCTTCCCTTCATGCAAAAATCAAATTTAAGAATATATTTGTCTAGCTTATGCTCTATACACAAGAAACATTCTTTAATGTCGTTGAGAAAACTAAAATATACAAATTAAAAGCCGTAGCTTCTACGGCGTAACAAAGAACACGGCTTCATGTGGTTTTTTTGATTCGAGTCCTTTTGCCAGGATCCAATCGCTTCATGTACTCCAAGCCAACTCTTTGATATTTTCCTCGTAAATTTCTCTCAAGCTGTTGAACGAGAAGTCGCTGATCGTCCACCATTAACCCCAATCTGTTTCTAAAGATATTTCACAATGAGAGATCGAATATATCGTTTGTCAAAAATATGGATAACGATATGCTGTCAGATGGCATGTCGTGTTGTAGTGTAGAAAGTAACACCCACAAATCGTATCGCACCAAACAGACATTTCAATTACTTCTCGTCTTCTCGAGTCACATTCACATCAACAACAACATTTATTTATTTATTGATAACACAACAAATCCATCACAATAATAAATAAAAATCCATAATTAAAAAAAAAAAAACAAAATCTACATTCTCCTACATGACAATGACATCATACGTGCCATGCACTACAAAAACATTTTCACGACATATTTGTCCGATTGTTTGCACATATACACTCGCCATTTTTTCTAAAAGCAGACTCTTTACCCTCGTGTAAGATCTGACTGTCTACATCTCACCTCTTCATAAATCACTCCAACGAGATTGAGTTGTATATTTGTCTAATTCATACATCAACGGCTAAAAACATCTCAGTTGACCGACATATAGGACACGATACATTAGACGTAAGCCATGTGTCGATACATGTAGGATGAAACCCGTGTCGACAGCTCGGGATTACTTTGACCGTATCATTAGCCTCAAACTCACTTAAACAAATGGAACACTCGGTCCATGTTTTATTATCTCGACCGTACGTAACTACAGGAAGTGAACGTACGATCGTTTCCGGGCTCGAAAATGAGGTGGTGAGTGATTGTTGCGGGGATGAGATGAGAAGCGACGAATGTATAGGGAGAAAAAGGTGAGGAAAAAGAGGATGATTAGTAGGATGAGTATAGTGAGGGCTAAAGACGAGCCGAAAGGGGAGGTAGGCGACGTTGGAGATGTCGCGACACGTTTAAAGGTGTCCGGGTTGGGGTCGGCTGCTATTTCTTGTAGCATGGTTCGATGGAAATGATTTTGGTTCATGGTGTGTGAATTATGATAAGGATGAGAAAATAGTACTTGCTGCATTATTGTGAATGAGATATGATAGTGATTTGGATGCTAGTAGAATTACTTATAATTGTTGTGAACAAAGAGTAAATGTCCAGAGTAAATTTTAGACCGTTAAAATTGAAATTGGTTAATTTGATTCGTCAAGACCGTAAAAGTACGAGTAACATTGAAGTGGTGATTGAGTTAGAGCTTTGAAACATCGTTTTCGCACACGGATTTTCAGCATGTTAAAATTTTCGTCCACGAATCATACGTATAAGATAAAAGACAATAAAGCGGACACAAAGAACTCGAACTATATGTCTATGCATCATTTTTAAATGTACAAATCGCTTTACATAGAAGCTAGATACGTTACAAACTATAAATATACGACATGTTCATATTTTCTCAAGATGTATTTCGTACTACTTATTGATTGATGCGGAACAATGATTTATATAATGTTGACTGATTTATTCAAACAGGTTGGTGGGTTTGGTTTTAGTGGCTAATGCTCCGTTTGTTGATCCATAGGTTGCATGTTCGAGCCACTAAATATTTTTTAGGTTTTTTTTTTTTTTCACCAAAAGAAAAGAATAGATCAAATACTAAGAATGTTTTCGATCTTACCCCATCTCCACCAGTCCTTTGGCCAATAGAAGAGCTATAGTACAGTCCATTCATACAACCATATGCCACTCTTAACGTTCATACATGAGGTACATTACACATTCAATAGGAATAGTGGTTTCAGTGGTTAAGATGTACAACCAAAGCAAACATAATGTTTCACACACATTATTTCAGAGAGAACAATAATATTATACGTACATGAAATTTAAAAATTTCATGAATTGCTGCCAACGGTAACCAGACAACTTATTTAGTATAAGCTGCTTCATTTTTAACATGATAAAAGTGCATAATGTTCAACAAAAGAGTGAGAATCATCATCAAAAGAAAAATTAATAACAAAAGCTGAGTAGTTAGTTATTCTTCAATATCCATATTCATATTCATCTATTGCTTGCCTATTCCAATCTATCGGCACCGTCTCTGAATCCACACTATCTTTATGATCAAGTAAAAGCAGTGTTTGTGTGTAGTGACTCGCAAAGAAGTGAGAAAATGGCCCGGTAATCCCAGTATAGTTGATTTGTTTAGAGTTGGGTTCATAAACAATTAGTTGATTCCCTTTCGAAGCTCTTTTCTTTACAAGACGGGGTGCACCATTCTTTCTGAATCCAGCTACTTGTCTCCTCAAAGCTTTTTTCTTTACAAGTAGGGGTGCACCATTCTTTCTGAATCCAGCTACTTGTCCGATCGATGATATTCGCACATTAATGGTGAATATATGTGTGAATGATTTTGGATCACCATTCTGCATAATCCATACATTTGCATTGGAGCCGTGATTTTTTTCAAGGACAACAAGAGACTCGTTTAGCTTAGATATACACACATGAGGATTGCAACTTGCTAAGCTCTGAGGGAGGTATACTTCTGTAAATTCTTCACTTGTCAAATCAAATGACATGATCAAACGATAACACTGATCTTTCCAATCCAAGGAAAACATATCAATAGCAAGCCAGTAAATAAACTCATTTATAGCTACCTGAGAATACATGTACCGAATTGATTTACGAGGTAGCTTGCTGCTACTTAGAGGAGGTTTCCATAAACCTGAGCTCAATGAAAAAACCTCAACTTGATTAGGAATAGTAGCATATTCCTTCTGGTACCTACAATTAAATGTGATCTTGACAAGCTTAGGATCACTAGTTCGAGGACAAACCCCAAAGCCAAGAATAGTGTTATAATACGGCAAAACATCTGGCCCACTACTAGGGACAACAATAGTAACTGTTTTTTTAATTGATGGATTCCAGATAACGGCAGTTATCACGTCTCTCTTAGAACCGTAAAAACAAAACAAGCCTCCAGAGACAGCAACAACTTGTTTTTGATAGGAAAGTTCATTAAGGGACACGGGAGTAGTCATCAAGACCTTGTGATGTGGGAATGTATGATCGTCCACGATTGAGAAAAATCTAACCACAAAACCCCAAGGTGACACCCCTGATTCCAAGCAACTTAACAGAAGATGATGTTGCGACTGAGTGTGGTGCTGGATGACACAGTGATCAGCAATAAATTTAGGGCTATCGATAAGAGACTTCCATTGTTTGGAGACGGATCTGAATCGAATCAATGATATCACCGGAAGCCTTTTCAAGATTTCGGCTTGGATTTTCAAGGGTATGCTGTCTGACATGTATGATTGCTGCGATTATCTTCACAGAAGGTATAGTAGGTTTCTTGATTACTATGATGATGATTTCTATTATTTATACAACTTCACAACCGACTTTGGTGACTTGTAATCAACATAACTTACCAAAAAAATTGAAAACCTAAACCGACTTACTTCCACAAGAACGAAACGTACTATATATAACTTATTGATCCACTGCACACAACTTCTCTGCTGCAAAGAACAAATTGAATCATAAAATTCACATTTACCACCCTTTTACTTTTTTAGCTTTACATATGATGCCCTTATTTGGAGTTATTTCAACATAACAGCACATAATTTATCTGCTGCAAAACTGCAGGGATCATTTTCCCTAACTTATTTTACCTTATATTATCCTAGATGTTAGGTCTGCCCCAATGGGGCGGCTAGCGTCAGTATGTGTGTCGGTTTAATTCATTCGATGGAGAGTGTGTAATTGTAAACATTCTTATATGTTGAATCATAACTTGTAAAAAATCGTTGTAAATGAAACCTGTAAACATTCATATCTTTTTAAATTACATATCTTTGACGATACCAATTGTCTACTTCATATTCTGTGTCCGTATCTTCTTCAGAAGAATCATGTTCATTGGTATTGTAGTCATGTTCCATGCAATCATGATCTTCATGGATTGTTTGATCTGAATATGAAAAAGTATCTCAATCGTTTATCTCTACATTATTTCCTTCGTTTTGAATGAATGAAATATGATCATTTTCTTGTGTGGGAGAGTCATTATCTTCAATGGTATCTTTGATTGTTTTTGCCTATATTTTACATACTACTGTCAGAATCAATTTTTTTACTGCTAAACTGATTATTTGATGCATAAATTATCGAGTAATATCAAAAATGATTATGGTGAAACTTGATAAATGCAATAAACAAATAATAACTTTTTAAATGCAATTTTAAAAAGCGAAGGAATAATTAAGTATGACTTATACTAACAAGTTTTGATACATATTTGACGACAACTTGGCCATGAAGTGGTGACACTGTGATGCTCACGACGCCGTTCAGCTTCTGAAGCACGGTTTCGATGGACGTTGAACATGATGCACATTCAACTCCCCCAACTTTAAACATAATGGTTGTAACCGCTTGGTCCACTTTATGACTGTCTAGTTGAACATCATTAGCCCGTTCCAAAAATGGTATAATCATATCATATCATCCATAGAATTGGTTCCCATTCCTCAAAAACTCTACAATGATGAACAACACGTGAATGATCTTTATTACTACCATCACCAAAAAAGTAAATTTCGAGATGTCATGTACAAGAAGCTCTACTGCCTAAGAGGGTGGCAAAGGTTCTTGATATGAAAGTCTAATGTACTATTTATTTTTAGTTGCTATAAAAGATTATATTACATTTTTTAACATATCCACACATGATCCTTTTGTTCAATTTGTAGCTTGGGTCTGATAGCCATAGGGATTCTTGCAGGCCAAGTTCCATTGATCTCGGCACATATCTTCAATTCCATACTTAGCCCTGCAATCACAACACAAAGATTAGAGATGGCGATTTTGACCCATTTTCGTAGGGGTGGGTCAATTTAGATTTGTATATCAATAAATGCAAAACTAAAAAAAAAAAAAAAAATAGCCACAGAAGAAACACGTCGAACAGGTTGAAAGTAGCCAATGCCCCAATATGTATTTACAATGCATACAACCTCCTAAATAATTGTATTCAGAAACAGTAGATTATTACTAATAAAAATCTTCGAAACAAAAACCGAGTGTAAACATCATTTTTTTTACCCGTATCGATAGTACGAGCACTGCGAACTATCAAGTTTCGCAATTATCTTTTACGCACTTTCTTTTTGTTTATAATTAAATAAGAGAGGTCAACCCAAGCCGTTTTTACCATGTGATACCTGACCTACCTGTTTTGCCATCTCTGCCACATATAAGTAACTAAGACCTGAAATGATAGTGTGCAACCTAATTGGCAACATTTATAAAGGATAGGGAGACATACTTCCAGTTCAACTCCTGTTCTGCCTTTGCTGTTGCTGCATACACGATCTCAGCATCACCAGGCCTTCTCCCATTCTTTACAAGAGGAATTTTAAGTAAAAGATATCAACGTGTGAGAGTTCACTTAATATGCAGAGAGATGATCAAATGTAAACAACTGAGAACATGCAACTGCTTTAGTGTTTGACTTGCAGATAGTTCGAGTCAAGCGGTTCACTATTATCAACTATCTAGAATACAAACACGAAGAAAAGAAATCTGACAGATCCCTATCAGTATCATTAATCTAATAGGTACCAGTAAGCCATGATTTGGTACCACTGCTCACATCGAAATTCACATAAAACATAAAACCTTTGCAACTATATACTACGTAGAATTTCGTCACTTATTATACTGCAGAAAAAAGGTGAAAAACAAAAAGATTATTTCTCTGATTTACAAACATGATCTTGATTCTTTAAGGAACAAAAGAAAAACCATTAGCTTTAAACCCAAAGTGAGATTCTCATTAATATGTCCTGCAAATTACAAGCATCAACAAAATTGATGAACTTACTAAAATCATACTAACACTTGCCCTAATCATTAACTAGCTGAGCATTCTAATTTCTAAATGTACCATCACGACTAACAACAAATGCTAAATAGAACTAACTATTTTCGAAAAACGAACATCAACTTTGTTGTTACACCATTATAAGCTGTGCACCCATCGTTTTCTTGATGAGAGACGTAGGCAGTGGAAGTGCACTCGGGTTTGGCGAATCCGGAAACGTAAACCCCGCAAAACAATCTTTGATGTCCTGATCCGACACCCTCTTAGGATTTGTACCTACACAATTTTCCATAGTGAGGTCAACTTGTTTAGTACCACCTTTATTCTTTTCCGCATATTCCTTAATTCTACGACATCTAGCAAATACTTTCGCGAACACGTCAAAATCAACATATCCATTATAGATTTTTGGACGCTTTTGACCGTTGACTGTGACGGGTGGCTTGACGTCTGCTTTGTCGACTGTTCGTCTTGCTGGTATTATGTAACGACTATGAGTACGTACGGGTTGAGGAGATTTCGTTGGTGTAGGTGTTTTGGTATCGTCAAGGTTGTTTGTGAGACTTGATAGAGAATGAGGAATAGCAACATTGGCCATGTTGTTTACGAATTATTTGTTTGCAACAACAAAAACAGTATGGATGGTGCTTGAAATTGAAATAATTAGAAGGTATGTTAAAGATGGTAACAAGGGGTAAGAATTTATAGATCAACAAAGGCGGTCATATTAACTAGAGATTAAGTCGGCAGGTTTCTCAAAGCGTGAGCAGTAAGTTTGAGTTGTAAAAACTAGATTAAATTATCATGTGTTGTCTTATCTTCAATTTTTAGTTTAATTTCAAATCTGTTTTTAATAAGGAAACACATGATTTAGGAAACACACAGTCATGTTGACTTGAGAATCAATAATATAAAAGTTGACTTGAAAATACATGAAACTCAAACACGGATTCTTAATACTAGATGATACAAGTGGTAAAACGGACAGGCCGGGTGGGCTCGGGCCTAAAGGGGCATGGGCTTAAACGGGCACACGCCAAACGGGCTCATGTTATGCGAATCACTTTAGAAAAGAATCAAAACGACGAAAAAAATTCCCAAACATAACACCTCATTTAAATAACTAAATATAAACCCATAGAAGGCAATTTTTTTTTATTAGGAACAAATTGGCACATTCACTAGACGAGTACACATGCATCATATAGTTATAATTATATTTTGGTTAAGTGTATTGTGTAAGTTTTGCATAACCAAAATATTACTATAACTATTTGCTGCTATAAAATCTCGTTCTGGCTATATTGACTGCATCTTTTGGTGTAACTAGTTATTCCTTACCTCGGGACCAAATTGGTTATTGGGCAGTTAAAATTGTAACACGTGTACCTGACACTATTCCTGTAATAGGATCGCCTTTGGTAGAATTATTGCGCGGAAGTGCTAGTGTGGGACAATCTACTTTGACTCGTTTTTATAGTTTACACACTTTTGTATTGCCGCTTCTTACTGCCGTATTTATGTTAATGCACTTACCAATGATACGTGAACAAGGTATTTCTGGTCCTTTATAGATAAGATATAGCATAGATATTTTTAAGTGATCATTTATCACTTGGGGTAGGAACGATAGTAATTTATTGCTACAAGTATGGATTATTGAAAATAATAAGACAGTATTTAGATATTTCCCTTGAATTCTGCAATATTTTTTATTTGGCATCAATAGTTGAAGGGAATTTTCGAAGAGAAAATGGATTATGGGAGTGTGTGACTTGAACTATTGATTGGTGTGTGCAGATATGTGCCTTTATTTATCTGCCACATTTGAGTTCACAATCAAATGTGTCTTTGTTCTAACCATCACATAAGACCATACACAAGATAGGCTGTTTTGCTTGAAGAGAATCTTTTCTATGATCAGATATGAATCATGTCATACATGAGCAAGCTCCGTAAGATCTAGCTCACTTAATTTCAGATGGAATTCAATAGTATACAAATGCATTCATTTCCTCTGCATTGACGCAATCTACGATACTATCGGAGTGAAAAAGGGGTCTAAAGAAGAACAACGACTAGGCTATATTAGTATTTATACATCCATTGTATTTATACTATGATAGGTAGAGTCCAAGTTTGCAAGGGATTCCTATGTGCGATCCCTTGTTCGACCGGCCATACAAGCCCAAGAAGGATTCTAGATCCTTCTTGGCTTGTTTCCTTATATTCTCTCATTTCCTGTTATACTTTTTACCGTTAAGTCCTAATGACCGTTAGACGTTTATTGTGAAATAATAATTAAATCATAACATTTATATTTTTAAACATTGAATCTCATACACAATGCATGCAATCCCATAGTCTCGTGTTCGAATCCGGTCATACGCATATTAAATAACAGAAAATTGGATATTTGGTGCTTAAAATGCATCCATGCATGGCGCACTAAAGTATACGTAGCAGCATATCATTCGTTTAGAAATTAAATAAGGTGCTCTAACATCTTCCCACACTCATTTTAAAGTTAATTTAATGTTTGGTTCGCAAAAAGCACGCACAACGCACCAAAGAATACGTGACAACATCTCATTCGTTTAGAAATTAAATATGGTGCTTTAAGAAGTTCCACCATCTAATTTTGAATTTTGTTTCTTGCTCATTTAATGTTTTGAGCGCAAATTTTGGTGCGAGCGCACCAAAAGTTACGAAACCGAAAATAAGACTAAAATACAGCCAACCTTTTAGTATAGTAAATACGATTGTATATGAAATTTTTGCCTAAAACAATTAAGAAAAATTTTCACACCAAATAGGATACAAAATGATTAAGTGTTGATGAAAAATAACTCAGATACACGTTCAGGAAGATGCTAATCGTGAAGGCCTTACCACCACGCAAAGTTCAAATCTCGCATTCTCTGATCTACATACACATGCTTCCTGTAACTAAAGACATGCATACTATAACCTTGTTTCCAACCTGTATTAGTACACCATTTACTTCATGGTCATAAGATGACAGATTTACTGGTGCATTTATAATATTCTCCCATACACAATATGCAACAAGGGTCTTGTACTCTTAAAAGACAAATAAGAAGATGCAAAAAACATGGATCTTTACTAATATTATATACATCAAGCTATAACACACGTTGTTTATCACGTGAATGATCTTTATTACTACCATCACCGAAAAAGTAAATTTCGAGATGTCATGTACAAGAAGCTATACTGCCTAAGAGGGTGGCAAAGGTTCTCCATATGAAAGTCTAACATACTATTTCTTTTTAGTTGCTATAAAAGATTATATTACATTTTTTGGCTGCAAACAAATGAAAACCACCAAAAACATATCCACACATGATCCTTTTGTTCAATTTGTTGCTTGGGTATGATGGCCATAGGGATTCTTGCAGGCCAAGTTCCATTGATCTCGGCACATATCTTCAATTCCATACTTAGCCCTTCAATCACAACACAAAGATTAGAGATGGTGATTTTGACCCATTTTCGTAGGAGCGGGTCAATTTAGCTTTTTATATCGATAAATGCAAAACTAAAAAAAAAATAGCCACAGAAGAAACACATCGAACGGGTTGAAAGTAGCCAATGCCCCAATATGTATTTACAATGCATACAACCTCCTAAATCATTGTATTCAAAAATAGTAGATTATTACTAATAAAAATCTTCGTAACAAAAACCGAGTGTAAACATAATTTCTTTTACCCGTATCGATAGTTCGAGCACTGCGAACTATCAAGTTTCGCAATTATCTTTTACGCACTTTTTGTTTATAATTAAATAAGAGAGGTCAACCCAAGCCGTCTTGACCATGTGATACCTGACCTACCCGTTTTGCCATCTATGCCACATATAAGTAACTAAGACCTGAAATGATAATGTGCAACCTAATTGGCAACATTTATAAAGGATTGGGAGACTTACTTCCAGTTCAACTCCTGTTCTGCCTTTGCTGTTGCTGCATACTTCCCAATATTTACAAGAGGAATTTTATAGTAAAAGATATCAAAGTGTGAGAGTTCACTTAATATGTAGAGAGATGATCAAATGTAAACAACTGAGAACATGCAACTGCTTTAGTGTTTGACTTGCAGATAGTTCGAGTCAAGCGGTTCACTATTATCAACTATCAGTATCATTAACCTAATAGGTACCAATAAGCCATGATTTGGTACCACTGCTCACATTGAAATTCACATAAAACGTAAAACCTTTACAACTATATAGAATTTCTTCACTTAATATATTGTAGAAAAAAATCAAAAACAAAAAGATTCTTTCTCTGATTTACAAACACGATCTTGATTTTTTAAGGAATTTAAGAAAAACAACAGCTTTAAAGCTAAAGTGAGATTCTCATTAATATTTCTTGCAAATTACAAGCATCAACAAAATTGAGGAACTTATAAACATCGTAAACTATTAAACTAACACTCAGTGGCGAAGCTAAAAAATTTTCAGTGGGGGTCGGGATCTAATTTTTTTTCCTAACGCTATTTTTTGGGTAATACCGAAATTTTGGGGGGTCGAAACCGAATATACCGAAATTTTTCTACACGAAAACTATATACCCCCTGTATCGCAAAAAAAATTCGGGGGGTCGGGCGCCCCCTCCCGCCCCTATGTAGTTGCGCCCCTGCTAACACTTGCCCTAATCATTAACTAGAGCATTCTAAATGTACCATCACGACTAACAACTAATGCTAAATAGAACTAACTATTTTCGAACAACGAAAAACGACTTTGTTGTTACACCATTGTAAGCTGTGCATTATTCATGGTTTTTTTTTATGAGAGACGTGGGCAGTGGAAGTGCACTCGGATTTGGCGAATCCGGAAACATAAATCCAGCAAAACATTCTTTGATCTCGTGAACCGACACCCTCGTCGGATTTGAACCTAAACAAATTTTCTCAGTGGGATCAACTTCTTTAGTACCACCTTTACTCTTTTTCATGTATTCCTGCACTCTACGACACCTAGCGAAAACTTTCGAGAACTCCTGAAAATCAACATATCCATTATAGATTTTTGGACAATTTTGACCATGACTCGTAACAGGCGGTTTAATGTTGCCCTTTTCGAGTTTACGTCTTGTTGGTATTATGTAAGGGCTAGGAGTACGTACGGGTTGAGGAGATTTCGTTGGTGTAGTAGGTGTTTTGGTATCGTCTAGGAGTAAATTCCCAAAAGGGGACTTTTCTTTTTTCAATTTCCTGAAACGGTACAAATCCAACATCTTTTCCCAATTTGGTCATGTGCTAACGTGCGAATGTGCGATTCCATTGAATGTGCGACAAGTGTCCATTTCTTTAATAATAAAGTATGGTGGTAAGCTATGTAGTTAATATCGGCGATATATCGGCGATATCTCGTGTATCGCCCCTAAAAAATATATCGGATCAAAATATCGCCCCAAAATATCGGTTCCGATAATATCGGCGATATTGGCCGATATTTGAACGATATTTTGGAATCGCGATATTTTGGTATCAGCGAGATATTGACTTTTTTTTTTTTTTTTTTTTTTTTTTTTTTGCTGCGCAACTAAATAACCCACCCAACTTTGTCCCTAAATACCCTAATTGAAACATGCGACATCAGAATATCATCAGATAACATAAAACATGCGACATTCATAATTCTTTTCTGGGTTTTTTCTTCTTCCTAAATCAACCAGAGTAACAACAGGTAGTTAAATTGCTTCTTTTCTTCATTTGGTCAATTTATGCTTAATTGATTAGTTGATTACTTGATTAGCTGGTTAGTTGATTACTTGCTTTGTGGGTTCTGAATTGAATAGATAGGTAGTTATTTATAAGTAGTTTGAGTATGGAGGGTCAATCTTCGCATGCTTCTATAACTCCGAATATTAGTGCTAATACTTCATCGGATGCTGGTACTGGTATAAAATGTGCTAGTGGGGATATGGCTTGGGAATGAGAGGTTTTGAAAGATCCCACAAAAAGAGGAACTGTTTGGTGTACTCTTTGTGACAAGAGAATGTCGGGAGGGATCACAAGGTTAAAACAACACCTTACTCATACAAAGAAGTGAATGCTTTAGACGATGTTGATTCAGATGCTGAACCCTTGGATTGCACTTAAATTCTATTTGTTTTCTGTTAATTTTATGCAATGAAATACTTTTATGATTTTAATTTTAGACAATGTGCTATGTTTCTTGTTTTATGTTAATTTATGTTAATTTTAGACAATGTGCTATGTTTCCTGTTGGCTGTTTATTCTTTTATGATTTTAATTATATATATATATATATATATATATATATATATATATATATATATATATATATATATATATATATATATATATATTACAAAACAAACAGTCTGAATAAAAGTCTGTACAGTAAGCTATTGTTTTTATTTTTTATTTTCACCGAAAGAATTACCCCTGAGGTCATAAGGAATGTTTGCTTACTTGAGATAATGATGGCCGCAAGAATAAAAAACAAGCAAGGACTTAGATTACCTTTTGTTGGCTCCAGGGAAGTATTGCATAGACTCTAAACATTGCTCTTTTTTTGGTATTCATTGTTTTTGTTATTCCTTAAATACAGTTTATCATTTTATATATTTGTGTAACTCATTACATATTTGTTATCTTTATATATATATATATATATATATATATATATATATATATATATATATATATATATATATATATATATATATATATATATATATATATATATATATATATATATATACTAGATTCAAGACCCGCCCGATGGGCGGGCTAGCTCTATGAAATCATTTTAATGACTATTATTAGAGTAACTTATACGGTTGATTATCTCATAAGACCATAACAAAGATAACAAATATGTAATGAGTTACACAAATATATAAAATGATAAACTGTATTTAAGGAATAACAAAAACAATGAATACCAAAAAAAGAGCAATGTTTAGAGTCTATGCAATACTTCCCTGGAGCCAACAAAAGGTAATCTAAGTCCTTGCTTGTTTTTTATTCTTGCGGCCATCATTATCTCAAGTAAGCATTCCTTATGACCTCAGGGGTAATTCTTTCGGTGAAAATAAAAAATAAAAACAATAGCTTACTGTACAGACTTTTATTCAGACTGTTTGTTTTGTAATTTTATCCAAAGACTCCCTAAATTAAATCCTTGCGAACATACTGTAAAAGAAAAAAAAATCTTTGCGTCCCCAACACATTATATTTTCCGAACAACCCATGAAACATGTTTTGTCCAAACAGCCCCTTAAAATATTTTATGTTCAAACATTGGTTATTCATGTTATCATATTTTCACATTAAACTAATTTGTGTCAATCCCATACAAAATGAACCGGTTTTGACCCATTACTCTGCCTGTCCGTTTACAAAGTTGCTAGAAAAAGAATTCATTGCGACAAAAAATCATGAAAATGCTGAAATACCAACATGATACTTCAGTATAGAAAGGGCTTAATTTTGTCACAGAAAGTAGGAAATCTAAAGCATATAAGTACTAAAAAGAACATACCTTGCCTTGCAAGAACTCAAGTCCATGTGAACTTGCACATCATATTCACCGAGTATTCACCATTACATACATTAAACCAATTGTCTAATATTTCAAAATTATATAATCAGTTTTAAAATACACTTCCAAGGACCAAACACCCTAAGATTATATTAGTAAACACATCTACTATAACCAGTTAGTAAACACATCTACTATAAGAACTAAAAAAAAAATCAGGTTAGTCAACTACCAAATCAGGTTATCTACTAATTTTGCGTAGCTCTATATTAATGGTGATGTTGGGTATGAATCAATTTCGCATAGACTCTCCACCTGCAACAACAATTAATGCTTTATATCATGCATATATACCGAGCATTGGACCCGAATTTTGAATTTACTAATGAGTCTTGAAGTAAATGTGTGAACTTTGAATTCATATAAGGAATATGACTGCTTTTATTTGCTAATGCATAGATAACGTCATCGAGTGCAGATAGGAGTGGTTAATATTCTGAGCCTCATTAAGTCGTTCACCAGAAAAGAGATGTGCAAATGAGGTCTGAGTTCTTCCGTATGACTTACTTTTGTTTACACTTCCAATACGGGTGACTGAAAACCCAAGTGAAAGCGTTTACTCAGCCTTGACCAGCCTCCATCTTCTTCACTGCTACTACACATACATCACCCTCTTTAATTCCCCTATATAACATCAATATGTTACATTACTAAGATGAGAAAAGAACCTAATTTACATCATACTAATAAAGCTCGAGATAGTTTGGCAAAGATTTTGAGAATACCTATTAACTAACTATTTTATCTCCATAATAGGGGTGCAAAAAATACACATAAAGTTTAACATTTTATGATTAGGTCAATTGTCACTGAAAGAAAAAAAATGATCACGCACACATAAGAGCTCTTTTTTGCGACTGTAAAAATCATAGAATATCCAGTGAGAGGTTTAATAATAAAGACAAAAACTACTTACAAAGAGTAAAACGAATTGCTACTAATATAGACCAGAAAATACTAACATTGTTTTGTGTATTTTGATGTAGTGTGCAAAGTGTACTTCACACGACCATATGCCAATAAAAATATGGACTATGTCTAATGTCCTTGTTCTAAAATGCCTTCATCATACGTACCCGCACATATAGTTTATGTCACAATAGTTAGTAAATTTACATGCGACATTATTTTTCTCATAAAATTTCATTTTTCGTTACATGATCAGGACATCTATTTGAGGCATATCTCTTTCTTCCAGGTGTATAAAATGGGTTATTGTCCCCCCACTCTAGTGTCACAAGATCACTGCTCATATTATATCTACGTACAACTAATATCACTGATATCTCCTTATAATTTTCGATATTGATTCATCACATCATAACATGATTTTCCGGGGTATCATTTTGACCACATCGTGCCACCAATATGTTGAAAGCATTATTTATTGTTTACTTCCACTAAAACAGGTAGCATAACAAATGTCATTTGTTTTATTTTTTATCTATGTATACTAAGTTAATCTTAAACTTGTGGGGATCAAGACTTGTTTACTAAAACTCGGTATGCATTACACCATGTGCACCGACGTCTAGATACGACACTTACAGGCAACTCAAACATAAATAGTTGCATAAATAAACACAAAAACTTGCACAAAATCACACAGAAAAGGCGAGATCTATCATAAATATCCAACTTTACTCAGAAGGCCATTAATAAAGTCAACCATTATCAATGAATTAAATTAGAAGAATTCAAATTCATAGATGATGTATGATTAAGGCGGTATCAAGGCAAGCATCAAGTAGAAACCACTATACAAAACATAGCATATTAGCATCTAGTTAATTAACTGGCCCCATTTTTAAATGGCAAATGGTATAAACTTTCTTAAGAAAATAATATGACAGATAATGAGAATGTACCCAAAATCTTCCTCCTTTCTTCTGTTTCTCATCACCAAGACCATCTTATAATCCTAGTATGGGCCATGTATGTGTTTACCTGCAAACATATAAAACTACACCAATAGGATCACAATACCAAAAATTATGTAATATGTAACATTCGTAAACGTATGTTTAAACATATTTTCCGTTGGTAAATAGACACGGATTGGGATTAACATTTTGATATGCAATATACAGGAAGTTGAGTGGATAATTTGTAAGTGTGTTATGAGGATGCAAACTCTTCTGGTTGTGAGGGTTGCCATTTTCTTGTATGATGACAGTACCCCAATGGCCTGCAATGGTGGCGAACCCCCAAATTCTTTAAAAAAAATACAATAGAAAGCTTGCAGTCACTTGCAAACATACGACCCAGTTGGGAAACTCCCATTACATCTATAATTATTTAAGTATGTAGAAATTGGGTAAAATACATTCACACTACATATGTATTTTTTATTTTTTTTGGGGGTTGGGGTGTTAACCATGTTACGTAAGGATAAAAGAATGTAAGTCGTATATTCAACATTGACATGAAATGGATGTAAGGATAAAAGTTGGGGTATCCCTTTACTCAAAAAAGGATAAAAGAATGTAAGTCGTATATTCAACATTGACATGAAATGGAAGTAAACCGTTATTTTAAAGAATTAAACTTCGATTGGCTTGTCTGAGATCTCAACACATCTTAAAATTATACATGATGTCTAAAGAATGCTAAACCAATAATCATAAATGTCTATACCCCTTTTAGTTTATATATCAAAAAAAGAAATCATAGCTATCTCGAATCTGAATCACACTTTTATCTTTTTACGACATGTCTAAAAATGTGAATAACATTCATGATAGTTTAGAATAATATTTTTAGAAGCGAAACTCACATGTGTTCCAAGAGCACCACAATTCGGTGAATCATTAGAAGGCACCATTGCATCAGTTTCCATAACGTTTTTAATCACCTGTAAATGAACAAAATACGACAATTAACTATAAGCTTCATGGATTTAATCTAAATTAATGGTTCATGAGTATCACTTCTTAATTAACTATAAGCTTCATGGGTTCAGTCTAATTCAGACTATAAGCTTCATGGATTCAATCTAAATTAATGGTTCATGAGTATCACTTCTTAATTAACTATAAGCTTCATGGGTTCAGTCTAAATATTCAAATTATATACTCATGAGGTTCTTTTTATGAAATCACTTAGGACACAAGAATACACATACATGGGTTGTGTGTATGCGCAACCAAGTACGTACATAGTGGGATAGATGTGCGTTTGCATATGCACATATCTGTATACATTTATTATTAACCTATACTGAAGCAAGTATACTAGATTTTCCAAAAAAAAAATCTCTAAACATCTTAAAAAGATCAACTAACCTTGATTTCATTTACTTCATGGGCAAAATCAGTATAAAAACCACGAAGTACTTGCAGAGAAGCTACCAAATCATCTGTCTTTCCCGTCTTTGCTTGAATTAATTGGAAAGCTTATTACCGTCTATTATTGAAAGATAAATTAATCCAACCAATAGCTAATTTACATAAAATACTTCAGTTAGATTACCGACCACCTAGGAGATTTAGGGATGAAAAATAGTCCAGGTATCAATATTAAAGAAGGCAACGTTCCTGCAAAACAAATCATAAATGTCATCATGCTGCTATTAATACATTATTCTTTAGTCCAGTTACCGGATAAGATAGGTTTTGAAGAAAATGTTAAGGACAAAAGTAATAAGAGTATTTCCGAGGAATGCCCAAAATTGAAAGTATTCTCCAATTAAAAAAAAGTCCTAGCAAATAAGCAAGCATAATCCCAATAGTGATTGATAGCTGCAAGAAAATAACATAAGTTATGTTAGAAACGCATATAAAGGTATCTAAATTAAAGAAGGCAACGTTCGTGCAAAACAAATCATAAATGTCATCATGTTGCTATTAATACATTATTTTTTAGTCTAGTTACCGGATAAGATAGGTTTTGAAGAAAATGTCAAGGACGAAATTAATAAGAGTGTTTCCGAGGAATACCCAAAACTGCAAGTATTCTCCAATTTACAAAAAGTCCTAGCAAATAAGAAAGCATAATCCCAATAGAGATTGATAGCTGCAAGAAAATAACATAAATTATGTTAGAAACTCATATAAAGGTATCTAACTTAAAGAAGTAACAATTGACATTTCTAAGTAGAACTACCTGGTTGATAGAAGATAAACTCCCTCTCAAGTTTTGAGGCGCTATCTCAGCTATATATACAGGAAACTTTGTAACACACAAGACAAAAGTAAACAACACCATCATTTATGCAAACCAAACAAATAAAAAGATCCAAAAAGAACAATCGCTACTGACTTCTTGAACCTTAACTTTATTTAGCCATACTTTTATCTCGAATTCTCGAAAGTTTGATAAGACATATAAGGGGTGTTTAGATATATTTTCCAAAGTGATTATTGCAACTTGAAACATCATTATAATAATAATAATCAGACAATGTATTGATGGAAGTTAAGGATAGTTACATAACTACATTTATATCAGTGACCAGCTTTCTTAGGCTACCCTGGTGCCAAATTGTTGATATCTAATTACATCATGCGCTAAAGCTAAACATTGCACTTATTTGTGTAATTGTGTGTTGTTATCAATAGTCATGTATAGTAGTGATATGTATCAGAAGCTTCAGATAACCAAAAAAAAAAAAAAAAAAAAAAAAAAAAAGAAAAAAAAAACCCCCCCAAAATGAGGTATGTGAGAACTTACCATTAACCCTTCATGATACTCTAATTAAAAGGTGGCCATCACGAGCAATTTTTTTACAAAGATATGCTAATAGTATAACGGGTTAATAACTAAAATGCTAAAAGTATCAGAAGATACCACAATCAAATTGAGTCCAAATGGCTCTATGAAAGTTGGATTGATGAAAAAACCTGCGAAGAGAAGTAAATCAAAATTTATATATCTCTATATATATTTAGAGCATATATGATTTTCTATCTTCATGACATTAATTGAATACATGTTAACTCATAAAACAAAAAGTCTTGACCATCACTGACTCTCAATGCACATCTATTAACTGAATACATGTTATAACCATTTGGTCCGAAGCATGGTTAAAGTTTAAATTATCAACTTAGGCTAAATGCTTATTTAACAATTTTGTTACTACTTTAATACATCCTATATCCAATTCAATCCTAGTGGTATTTCAAAATATTCTTACTCAAAGGTGAGCATTGTCGTTTACCGACCTAACTATAACGCCATGAATGGATTGCATTCAAAGATTTATTATCATGAAAGCACATGTATGTAAATTCATAAATAATATTTTTACATTTATAACGTTTGTGGAAAACTAGAAGGGGGGTTGAATAGTTTTACGTCTTTTTAGTTTTTGTAAAACTTGGTTTCAAAATATTAATACGAGTTTATTCAATTGTTTGTTTGAAAACGCCTTTAATTAGAGTTAAGTACAAAAACAACTATGTGATCTATTATATGTGAATTCTTTTAGGTTTGTTATAAAGACTTTGTTTTTGAAAACTTAGTATAGTTTTAAAACCTTGTTTACTTTTAAAACTTTGATTCGATCTTATGTGAACTCAAATCTTGAACAATATGAACAACAATATCTAAGTATAAGAAATAGTAAAGATGTAAGCTAAGTATGTAAGATCAACACATGCACAATATAAACAATTATAGCTATGTACGAGATGTAAATAAGTAAGCTAAGTAAAGGAAAGATCTAACCGCGAGACAAAGGATTTATAGTGGTTCGGCTACAAGGACGCCTTCCTTGTTCCTACTCCACTCCCCGAGTCACCTACTCGAGAGTTTTTTTCACTATGTCAACAAGCTCCCTTATGGCGGAGAAAACCTTACACACCAATGTACACACCACAACTTCGTCACAATTAGATCAAAACTTATTCACACTACTCTACTTCACACCAATTCTTCTTCACACCTTTCTACTTCACACCTATCTATTTCACACCAATCTTCTTCACACCTATCTTCTTCACACCTATCTACTTCCTAACACTTCTCTTCTTCACAACACTACTTATATCTCACTACTTCTATTCGCAACTTCTACTCCTAGATCTATCTAGTTACAATACTATCACACCTTTACAATGGATGTACACAACAACTAGACTATATACATAAATCTACAATACTTCACAACTTGATGTTGAAGGAGTATTCTTCTCTTGCACTTTGAGAGATGAGAGGTGAGGGAATGAATCACTTGAAACAAGGATTAACAATTATATGATCAAAGGGTTTTTAGGAGGATGTTTAGAGAGATTTGGATCTAAAAATTTTCGTGCAAGAGGTGGGGAAAAATTCCAGATTTAAGGTGGTATTTATAGGGAAAAATTTCTGACATAATCTGACAGGGGAGCGTGGCCGGTCCCCTTAATTGTGTGCCGGCCCCCTTAAAATTAAGGGGCCCGCCCAGACGAAAACTGCAGTTTTCTTGTCTTTTTCTGGGGAAAGTTTATTTGGTGAAAAACTAACTGATTTTGGTTAAAATTTTGAATTCATATATTTATTATGAATAAAACATTTTCCTTTATTACCAAAAGTGTTTTTCAAAAATATATAATAAGTTTATTTAATTTTATAAACTTTGTATTATTTAAATAAACATCCCTTTGATCATAAAATGTATTAGTCACTTGTTTATTCATACCTTAAGTGATTATGTTGGATGAGATGATATAAACTTGCTTAAAACTTGTTTACGTATTAACTTTGCGTTTAATGTTCTTATATTTTGTGATCGTCAAAACTTAAGGATATCGAAAGATATTAATAACGTTTTTATACATTATTTATATCAACAATCTCCCCCTTTTGATGATTACAAAATCTAAACTCATTAAACTAAAAATTAATATATATGCAAGTTTTTAGTGTGAGTTTATATCACTTCTCCCCCTTTTTGTTAACATCAAAAAGGTTATCCTGACGAATGTATAGCTCCCCCTTGAAGTATACTCCCCCTCGTTTTGAGGTCATAAGAAATCGAGATATGGAATTCTTGCTAAAATATTTAGAGCACAAGCAATATATATATGATGCATGTAATACATATAGTACAAGAGAACTAACAAGAATGCATGATAATAAAACACAAGAAACATTCATTAATAGTTTAAATAGATTATGTTGAAAACATAATACATAAGCATATATAAATGCTTTTCTAGCAAATTATACTAGATACTACTAAGTTGCCAACTTGAGGTCTCTTGGACTTGCTTGGAACACAAAAGGTTTGTGGAGATTTTATTTGAAGATAGGAATCATGGTAGTTGGATTTAGTGGAGATAGATTTTTGTTGGAATGATGTTTGGAGAGTTTGGTGGTTGTTGATGGGAAGCATGGTAGTTGGCTTCAAGTAAGCTTCATAGGATAGGATTGAAGTTTGGTAGGTTGATTGGGGATGAGGAGAAGTGTGCATTAAGGGATGTTATGGGTGATAATGAAAGGATGATGTCTACGGATGCATTTTCAATGGTAAGTTGTGGGTTTGGAGCGGTTGATGAATTTTTGGTGTCTTGAGTGAGTGATGGGTTTGAGTTTTTCCTAGTGAGGAGGTACTCAATCCAAGTGAGGTGTTCTTCCAAGAGAATGATTTGTTTTTGGAGGTAAATGCAACAAGGACAATAGTGGGTATGATGCTTAACTTACTTTAAGTGGAGTGAGTGAGGGAGACAATTTGAGTAGGGTGATAAAGGTGGTTGGTCCAAGTTGCATAGAACAAGATGCATGACAAGAAGAGCACTTAGCTCATGAGCTTCTTTGAGCTCTTCAACGAACTTTCATTGTTCAGAGGAAGGTGATGGTGGTGGTGTTGAGTTGTGATGTGATTCATGTTTTGTTGAGGGTAATGGTTGTTGTTTTGAAGTTGAGTATGTTCCTCAAAAGGGTCATTTGGTAGAAGTGAGTGAGGTGAATGTGGGATTTTATTGGTGAGAGTGATTGTGAGGTTGTCTTGTTGATGTAGAAGGGTGGTTTCATTTGGGTAAGTTGGAGGCTTAGGTGTTGGTTGGTTAGAGACAACATCATTTATTGATGAGGATTTTTGACTTTGGTTTGTTGGGAGAAGTCATGATTGGTTAAGTCAATGAAGAGTTATTAAGGAGTAATGATGAGGATCTTTTGTTTCTTTGATGTTTTGGAAATGGAAGTTTTTGGTGAATCCATGGTGGATTATGGTGATGTGTGTTGGAGGTGAAGAGTGAGATGAAGGTGCACTTGGGTGATGTGATGGATGGTTGGTTATTATGATGTGGTTTGTGAAAGGGTTCATTTGAGTGAACATGAGGTTTGTGTATCATGAAGTATTGTTTGACCTTCATGGGTTAAGTTGTAGTGGTGATGACATACTTTGTAGAGTGTAAGGAATGGTTACATGGTTGAATCTTTTTGTGAGGATGACTAGATGGAGTTATTGGTGAGGATGGGAAATGAGTATCAAGTGGTGTGATTGATGAGAGTGAAAGAGCGATGTTCACGGAAGGAATGACTTGGTTTTTCATTTCACTTTGGTGGTTTAAGTGTGTAAAGGTTATGAGGTTTGGTTTTGAGCAAGTCCAACTCTTTAGGCAACTATGCATGTATTATCTTAATGGAATATGCATGAAAAGTATATAGGCAAACAAACATGTAATATAATTGCAATTAAGCATGCATGCAAAATTAATAAAGTAATAGATCAAGTAATTTAGGCATTCTACCTAACATGAACAACTTAGTGCAAGGGCAAAGGCAACTAATGAGTGAGATACTAGTGATGGAACAAATGTGGTAGCGTAATTCTTGATTTTGTGCATGGTTTGATAGAAAAACGTTTTTATCATTATTCAACAATGAGTTTTCCTAAACGTGAGAATAATTTCAAAATGAATTGAGGTTTTCTTTGAGAATATATTAATGCAAAACAAAATATCTCAATTCTTGATTTTGTGCAAAATAGAATCCTAGACTCAGATTTGAGAGGAAATAAAATTTTAAAATTTTATGCTCAGATGGCCGGCCCCCTTAAAGTGAGGCCGGTCCCCTTAATTTTAAGGGGGCCGCCCTTATAAATTAAGGGGTCCGCCCATCTGACAAAGAAAATTTTTCCAGAACTTTGATTTTTCAGAAGATGTTAAGTATTCCAAGAATTTAATCGATTTGCTCCATCATTCCTAATCCTAAACGTAAGTGGTTAAGTAAATCACACTTAAGAGGCTTAGTGACTATATCGGCAATGTTACCTTCCGAAGCTACCTTCTCTATTGTTATATATTCTTTTTGTATAATGTCCCTAAGAAAGAGATGACGCATTTCTATATGTTTAGTCCTAGAGTGTTGAACATGATTCTTACTTAAATCTATAGCACCTTTGTTATTGCACATAATAGGAAAATTTTCTAACCTAATGCTATAGTCTTCGAGAGCTTGTTTCATTCATAGTTTTCTTACGCGAGGGATCTAGTCTTACTTCTATATTAACGATTAATCCACTTAACTCATTTCACTTCATCACCATGAGTTTTCTACTAGTGGACATAGAAGATTTCCATTTTCTATGTTGTTCGACAACGAACAATTTTAATTCAAATCCTAGGAAAGCCAACTAAGAGGGGTTCATAATATGTGAGCAAGTAAGTATTACTAGCTATATAACTAAGCATTATTCTAACTAGTTATTAATCTAAGAATATAAATATTAACGATAAACTTAAAAGAAATGCGTACCTTTTAGTCTTCAATAAATTTTCTTCAAACACTTCAAGATGCCATGTTGACTTATAGAAGTCATTTGTAGATGAGATACCAATATTTTCCAAAAGTGACAACTTAGCCACTTGGTTCCCATGGTCTCATTGGTCCAAAGTTGTTTGAACCAAACATGGTTTGCAATTGACTAGGATGCATGTATGGTGGAAGTATTCCCCATGGGCTAAAGCTTGGTTGATGTGGATAAATCCACATTGGGTGACTATTATTAGAAAAGTTTTGTCTACCTTGATTTCTCCTATGTTGAGGGGTTTTAGGCCGAGGATGAGGATTATTTGGTCTATTTGGAGGTGGAGTTTTAGACCTTAATTTTAGTTTAGAAAATCCGGTTTTGGCTTTTAATGATGGTTTATAAAAACGTTTTACTTCCTCATCACTCGCAATAGGTATTTTTCTATCTTTTATAGGTACATACTTAGGTTTTGAGTCTAATGGTTTTTGTTTACTAGATTCACATTCAAACTTTTCATTTTTATTTTCACTAGTTGAAACATTAGTTAAGTCGAATCCTAGACCGGTTTTATCTCCCAAAGTTTCTTGAACACTTATTATTTTCTTAAGTGAGTTACTACTATCTTTAAACTTGTCAAGTTTGAAAATTTCATCTTTAAGTTTTTCGTTTTCATTTTTGACCTCTAAACATGTTTTACATTATATAAAAACTTCTTTTTCTTTTTCCAAATGTTGTAGTTTAATTTTTAATTCAAGTACTTCATTTTCTAATTGATTATTAATATGTTTTAGTGACTTATTTTTAGCTATTACCTTTTGACCTAATTTACACAATCTACTATATTTGCTATCTAGGTCTTTTTCATCTAAAAATAAATTTTCATCGCTATAATATTCGGTTTTAGAACGTACCTTATCGGATGCCTTTGCCACGAGACACCTTTCATCTTTTGTTGTCTCTTTTTCATCATTGTCACTATCGCTCCATGCTCCTCCTACAAAGGCCTTGTGGTTTTGACTTCTTGACAATTTCGGACATTCTCCAATAAGATGATTTGGATCTCCACACTTAAAGCACTTTCTTTCATTATATGGTTGCCTAACATATCTTCCTCGTCTTTTGAAGAATTTCTTGAAATCTCGTACGGCCATAGCATACTCTTCATTGTTGGTTTCGGAGGTTGAGCATTCTTCGTCACTAGAGTCCTTTTTAGCTTTCAACGCAATCAATTTGCTTTGCTCCCTTTTTCCTTTGACCATCTCAGAATCTTTCTTTATTATTGCTTCGTAGACTTTCAAGTTGCCAATTAACTCGTCAAGTTGAAGAGTTGACAAGTTCTTCGATTCTTCAATCGCCGTAACTTTAGCTCGCCATTTTGGATGAAGAGCCCTAAGAAATTTCCTAACAAAATTCTTACTAGAAAAATTCTCATCAAGTGCTTTTAAAATTGATATGATAGTGTTAAACCTAGCAAATGCATTATCTATTGATTCCTCTTCCGGAATCATAAATTGTTCATATTGTTGAACAAGAAGATCTATTTTATTTTCTTTGACTTGACTATTACCTTGGTGAGTAATTAATAAAGAATCCCAAATTTCTTTTGCGGTTTTACACATAAAAATTCTTTCATATTCTTTACGTGGTAACGCATTATAAATAACCATTTTAGCCTCATTATTTTTTGCTAGTTTCTTTTTCAAATCATCATTTTGTTTTTCAAAAGATACAATTTCATCCTTTTTAGTTTCAAAATTATATTGAATGGGGGGAAAGTCACCAAAGGTAATAACATGCCAAAGATCAAGATCTTTTGATTTCACATAAGTTTCGAATCTATTTTTCCAATAAAGAAAACCATCACTTTCAAATAACGGTGGTCTTTGCATAGATTGTCCTTCTAAATATTTTTCCGATTCCATAGATCGATTCAAGTTTTAAAATACAATATATTTTAAAAATCTTGTTTGACGTGGCTCCTGATACCAATTGTGGAAAACTAGAAGGGGGGGTTGAATAGTTTTACGTCTTTTTAATTTTTGTAAAACTTGGTTTCAAAATATTAATACGAGTTTATTCAATTGTTTGTTTGAAAACGCCTTTAATTAGAGTTAAGTACAAAAACAACTATGTGATCTATTATATGTGAATTCTTTTAGGTTTGTTATAAAGACTTTGTTTTTGAAAACTTAGTATAGTTTTAAAACCTTGTTTACTTTTAAAACTTTGATTCGATCTTATGTGAACTCAAATCTTGAACAATATGAACAACAATATCTAAGTATAAGAAATAGTAAAGATGTAAGCTAAGTATGTAAGATCAACACATGCACAATATAAACAATTATAGCTATGTACGAGATGTAAATAAGTAAGCTAAGTAAAGGAAAGATCTAACAGCGAGACAAAGGATTTATAGTGGTTCGGCTACAAGGACACCTTCCTTGTTCCTACTCCACTCCCCGAGTCACCTACTCGAGAGTTTTCTTCACTATGTCAACAAGCTCCCTTATGGCGGAGAAAACCTTACACACCAATGTACACACCACAACTTCGCCACAACTAGATCACAACTTATTCACACTACTCTACTTCACACCAATTCTTCTTCACACCTTTCTACTTCACACCTATCTATTTCACACCAATCTTCTTCACACCTATCTTCTTCACACCTATCTACTTCCTAACACTTCTCTTCTTCACAACACTACTTATATCTCACTACTTCTATTCACAACTTCTACTCCTAGATCTATCTAGTTACAATACTATCACACCTTTACAATGGATGTACACAACAACTAGACTATATACATAAATCTACAATACTTCACAACTTGATGTTGAAGGAGTATTCTTCTCTTGCACTTTGAGAGATGAGAGGTGAGGGAATGAATCACTTGAAACAAGGATTAACAATTATATGATCAAAGGGTTTTTAGGAGGATGTTTAGAGAGATTTGGATCTAAAAATTTTCGTGCAAGAGGTGGGGAAAAATTCCAGATTTAAGGTGGTATTTATAGGGAAAAATTTCTGACATAATCTGACAGGGGAGCGTGGCCGGTCCCCTTAATTGTGTGCCGGCCCCCTTAAAATTAAGGGGCCCGCCCAGACGAAAACTGCAGTTTTCTTGTCTTTTTCTGGGGAAAGTTTATTTGGTGAAAAACTAACTGATTTTGGTTAAAATTTTGAATTCATATATTTATTATGAATAAAACATTTTCCTTTATTACCAAAAGTGTTTTTCAAAAATATATAATAAGTTTATTTAATTTTATAAACTTTGTATTATTTAAATAAACATCCCTTTGATCATAAAATGTATTAGTCACTTGTTTATTCATACCTTAAGTGATTATGTTGGATGAGATGATATAAACTTGCTTAAAACTTGTTTACGTATTAACTTTGCGTTTAATGTTCTTATATTTTGTGATCGTCAAAACTTAAGGATATCGAAAGATATTAATAACGTTTTTATACATTATTTATATCAACAACGTTGTGATGGTTAAGTATATGTAGTAATTTTCTTAACTCACTTTCAATAGGATAAAAATTGTTTACCTGTTAAACAATGAAGGCATATGCTAGTATGTTAATGAAAGCATTTCATCGAACACATTGTGTGCAAACACAATAACTATTTTTTAAAGACAATAACTTTCTTATAATCAATCCATAACAAAATCAAACACTCAATTCAAGATTACTTACAATCATTCAACACTCATAATAGTTATTTTCATGCTGAGTAATCACAAACCAAAGAAATAAAAGAAGAATATGTAGTCACTACCAAATAAGGTTGATTTCAAAACTAAAATCAATAATCAGAATCCATAATTGCATAAAAAACTAATCCCTAATTCATTAAAATTAAAAGAGATCGGCTAACCTAATTCTTTCAATTGAAACAAACGTTAAAAATAACAATCACCTTAGAAGAATTACGAATATGGTTGATTTCTGATATAGTTAGAGAGAAGTGATTTTGAATTATGTTTTGAATTGCGTTTCAAAACAAAGAAGAAACCGAAATCGTTGATTGTTTCCTTATTTAAAGGGTTTTTGGTTATGAATATGATTTTGGTTTATTCGATTTGTTTTTGAATAATTGTTCCCTATTTTTTCTCCAGAATTTTATTTAAAATTTATTAGAAAACTTTCTATTAGTAGTGATGTTTCCAGGTGTCATTCTTTTAGAATTTTGGGAGAGTTTTGTGCCTCTAAAAATAGCAATCACACTTGTGTTATATATATGTTGAGATATAGAGGGTGGTTATTGTAAGATAGTGATTAAAGTACGATAAAGTAGGAAGTAATCTTAACCGTCGGATGTATCAAACATGATGTATTTAGATCAGAATTAATTTTATGGTATTTCAGTAAATAACTTGGACTTGATGGCAAAATAGATAACCCATTTGACGAGCATCATGACACTGTCTTCCGATCTTTACGTTTACATTTATTTCTTGTTTTTTCATATATAAATTCTTTTACCAAATCCACTTATATACTTAAAAAACAGAGGAAGAATCATGCCTTTTTATATAATGACATTAGTTGCTTTTATATTAATTTGTGATTTACAACCAATAAAATTGATACACATACTAATCTCGACGTCTCCACAACCGAACTTTGATGATCTCATAAAACAAAAATGATACATCATGTTACAACAATATTGCTAAACAATCCACAAAAAGACAAAATTACTTTAAATTTTAATTCATACACATGAACGTAAAATACATTCATTGATACAGAATTCAACGAAAAAACTCCATTGATTCACCACCAAACCAAGCTATATATTCAAGAAAATGATACATCGATAAAATAATAGACGATACATCAATAAAAAGAACTCCGCTAAACCAAGCTATATATTCAAGAAAATGATACATCAATAAAATAGGGGCAATTACATATATCCCCATTAAAACTATGCTAATTACATATTTCCCCACTCAATTTTTTGATATTAATTGTTCCTAGCGGCAGACAATTAACGATATGTGATATTGTGGCAACTGACAAGTGTTTCATATAATGTTCAAAATAGAATGTGAAAAGATTAAAATGTAATTGCAAACGTTTGTAACATGCGATAATTCAACTCTAGCAAAAATTCGACATATATCAAAAAACACATAAACACATTAGTGAAACTAAAAATAAAACACTACATAAATTATGAGATAATAACAAAAAAGGCTACCGTTTGGTGAAGTGCTAATTGCAATACCTGTTATACAACCTTCATCGATAACCTTCATCAATATTCGTTTGTGTGTATGTTTTATGTATTTAGAGATAACAGTTGTTTGTGTATATTAGGTTTGAGATAGTTGGTGTTTGTGTATTAATTTCGGTTAACCAATTATCGGTGGTTCTTGTTTATGTGTACGATATAAAATAAAACTCAAGTGCAATATAGATCTGACAAATAGTTAGAAGATCCCTTTCCAAGTTTAAAAGATATTAAAAAAACGACCTGTATCTTGTAGTCTTTTGGTAAGTGGAACATGCATAAGAAAAGCGGTCGAGGGAATCATGGTTCATACTCAACGGTTGGCTTAGAAAAGTGGTGATGCATGTCAAAAAATAAAAGAGATAATTAGATGCTTATTGACTTATTGAATTATTTACACATATTGTACGTTCTATATATTATAGAGTATAATACTCGTAGTATTGTTATATAGGTTTTAATTGACATTAACTTTAGTAGTTAATGAATCGTAGCTACTGGTCTTCAAAAGCATGCTTTTGAGTGAGAGATTCTAAACAAAAGACATCGTTTTAAATATTTTTGGTAATACTCACTTTGTTAAATTTGATTTAAAAATATAAGTTGGTAAAAAAAAGCTCGTCTTTTCAGGGGTTAACACAACATTACCCTTATACCCTTTTATCTAATTAATTCATTTTATCAAATAAATAAATTAAACATCCACATGGCATTAATCCATTGGCTTCTTACACTATTTTACTTTAAAAACTATTCTACATGAACCTCATTCTATATATATATATATATATATATATATATATATATATATATATATATATAGGGTCGCGTTCTATGCCGTACCTATATTAGATACAGTACTTTACAGTACCATTTGGACCAATTAGAATTGAGTGTTATTAAATCTTTTTAATTAATTCAAAAGGGCAAAATAGTCAAACACATTTTCACTTTCTTTTTGAATTTTTTTAAATAAAAAACATTTTTTAATTCACTTAATTTTCGATTTTTTTTTTTTTTTTTTTTTTTTTTTTTTTTTTACGTCTTTTCATAAAAATGAGGTGCATATGTGTTTTTTTTTTTAATATTGTATACTAACATATATTTCTTGCGTTTAATTATTTCGACGTCAAACTTATTTTGGTTAAAATGGTAATTGCACATATGTTTCTAGTGTATTTCTTTGATCTACGATATTTATGACCAAAAATAAAAACATATACATATAATCTCTAAAAATTAAATAAAAAATCAAGAACATAAATCATTAAATAGTATACATAAAATTCAAAATCACTTAAAATACAATACTTGTACAAGTATCTTGTTAAATATAGATGTGGACGCCATTTAAAAACATGTGTGCACTGTTCACTTTCTTATCAAATCCATTAGAACATATGTGCACGCTTTCCAAGAATGTATGTGGATGCGGGGCTTTCTCATCAAATTTATTAGAACATATACGCACGCCTTCCAAAAACATGTATGTTTGCGGTGTCCACGTCGCGCTTTCTCATCAAATTTATTAGAACATATACGCACGCCTTCCAAAAACATATATGTTTGCGATGTCCACGTTGCACTTTATCGTCAAACTACAAAACAATTATTATTTATTTTATCAGAACTAACTAGAAAACACATATTAATAATTAAAACATATATGCATACATCTTTCCTGTATTTTATTTCACCTTCAAAACACATATACGGGTCACTCTATAATTGTATACCAACTACAAAACACATATGCACCCTTTCACTAATTTTATGTTAACATACTTTTTTATTAAAATAAGAACCACTACACCATAAGATCAAGTATATTAAATAAATAAAGCAGAAATCTCTTGCAAATACGCCAAAATCATCACGAGAACGAATCAAAAGAATAAATTACAGTAAGGAATATACATAAACGCACAAGATACACTTTCAAACTGTTGTTTCTTTAACGCAACTTATATACACATAACTTCCAATTTAAAATTGATTCTCAAATTAAAAAAGGTTTAAACTTGCCTACCAGAATGCCAAAGTCTAGTAAATATTAACTACTATAATTACAGTAACACATATTTTTCAGATCAAATCTAAATTAAAAAAATCATTTTGTATAAATTTAACAAAAAAAAAAAAAAAAAAACGAACCTTAAATAAAAAACTTACAATATTTGAAGGTAGTGTTGGATAGTATATTTAATCGAGCCTTTAATATGTGATAAAATTCAACAGATCCGTCCTCTTTATTTTCCATAAAACCGGTTTGCAACAAGACCTGGTGGTTCATTGTTGGTTGCTCAGATTTGCGACGGGTAGTGGTGGTTATAAGGAGGGTGCGGCTAGGGTTTGGGGTGAGGAAGAAGGAGATAAAAAATGAAAATGATTAGATCCGTATAAAACTGAAAGTAAAATGTGAGAGAGAGATGTGGTTTACGGTTTAAAAATCTATTAATATGCAATACCTATAATGCCCTTTCAGCCTTTAGTTTAATTGAAAAAAAATCTTTATCTTTTATTTAATTACAATTTTGGCACTTTTAATCCTAACCTTTGATCAAACTTATCTAATGGCCCAGATTCATTTTAATGGTACTGTAAAGTACTGTATATAAGAATAGTACTGCATAGAATACATCACTATATATATATATATATATATATATATATATATATATATATATATATATATATATATATATATATATATATATATATATATATATATATGGAAGAGATCAGGTGCGGATTAACTTTTAAGATAGGGATGGTGCAGATAATATCACAGTACCATTCAAAAAAATAATAATTCAAAAAAATCTGAAAAAATAATAAAAAGAAAGAGGACAAAAAATTATTAAGAATCGCTGAAAAAAGTTCCACAAAAGAATCGTTTTCATGGTTAAAAGGTATTATGATACTAAGGTTTTTTTTTTTTTTTTTTTTTTTTTTTTTTTTTTTTTTTTTTTTTTTAATATCACTTTAATACTCATACTTTCTTAATATCAAAGTTATTTTTTTAATATCACCCCTACTTTTTTTAATATCGTAATAAAAAGAGCAGAGATATTAAGGTTTTTACTAATATCAATGTGACTTTTTAAGTAAAATTGTTAATATCTCAGTTACTTTTAATATGTAAACAACTTTTCTTTATTTTTTTTAATATCACAGTAACCATCATCGTTTTTAAATATCATACTTCTGATATCACAGAAGCCATCATCGTTTTTTAATATCATCCTAACTTTTTTATTAAAAGAAATTCAAAAAATATGAAAAAAATTAAAAAACTAAAGAGGACAACGAATAATTAAGAATCGCTGAAACAAAAATTAAAAAAACCGCATGAAAAAATAAAATCTGCGCCTGATCCTTGGTATATATATATATATATATATATATATATATATATATATATATATATATATATACTAGCTTTCTAAGCCCGCCCGATGGGCGGGCATGACTTATAAATATCGTTGGAATATTTTTCTATAGCGAAAGAAGATGTAAAATTACATTTTAAAACATACTCCGTAGGTAATAATCAAATGATCTTTAATATGAATTTAAGCAACTCAATATTATTTAATTAGTAAAATTACATTTTAATACATAGGTGGTTTTCAAAAGAATAGCATACTTATGAATATTATTGAAAAAAATAAGTTAACAATAAATAAGCTATAAAGATACCAAATTTTTTTATTGAATGCATTAAGAATGAAAAGAAATAAACGGGTATCGAATATGAAAGGAAAAAAAGTTTCAAAGTGGTACGTAAGAACAAAGTATCAAAACATAGACCGCCTATGGCTGAGCAAGCCTGATGAGTATCGTTTAAAAACTTAAGTTAACGAAATATAAGCTATGAACATATCAAAATTTTTTTATTGAATGCATTAAGAACGAAAAGAAATAACGGTTATCGAATATGAGAGGAAAAAAAGTTTCAAAGTTGTACGCATGAACAAAGTATCAAAGTATAACCAGGCCGATAGGCGAGCAAGCCTTATGAATATCGGTACAAAACTTTAGTTAATGAAAATAAGTTATAGACACACCAATATAACCTGAAAGTCACCATTTCTTTCTAATCAGTATAAGTAGACACAAACATGATATAATCTAAACCAATAAAAATAGCGAGAGAAGGGTTATGGAAAATAGGGCCGTTTATTTAATTTACGAAGTTGTTTTTTTGAATATTGTATGTTTGAAATATTTAGTCTTTATCGTTTAATATGAAAAAAAAATATAATCGTTCCAATTTTTATATTGAGTGAATTAACAATGAGAATAAATGAAAAAGTATAAGCATGATCTTTTAGTGAATAGGAAGGCCGACGTAATCCATGGCCGTCTGATTGACATGCGTAATTGATATGCCTAAATATATGCCTAATTCTGAGTGTCATCATCCTATTGGTGACAACAGAAATCCCACTTATTCACAAACAAATAACCAATTTACACATCTATTTAAGTATAAAATTAGTTACATATTTAAGCCTCTCAATCATTTTACTACTTTTATATGGCTGAAGTTGGTTGGTTCTTTTGACCAACGCTAAACTACATAGATAAAGTTATTTTCTCAATAGTGTTCAACTATATTTGCAATCACTTAATAAGATCACTATTCTTTCACAATTTGTTATCATATAAAAGTGTGTTCTCTCATATAAAAAAATCCGTAGAGCATAAGCATCATGGCCAATGCAGTCCTGGTTTTTATGTTCTTATAGCATTAACATTATCTTTTTAGTACATTTGGTATTGAAATTAAATTTTTAAGTTTTTTTAACACTTAATTTCATAATACATTTTAAGTAAGACACTAAGTTTTTTTTTGACACATTTAAAATCATATTTTAAGTTTTTCACGATTAAGTGGCCTAAACCAACTTCAACAACCCATGACAACAACCAATACAATAATGGATTAAATTATAAAGACATAATATAATAATCTTGAATGAAACCGGTCGAGACAACCAAATACCCACTTGATACACATGAGCCACTTTACAATACTAATAAAACTTCATACATCATTAACGTTTATAACGAAACATATAATCTTACAATCTGTGATACATACTTTATAACTTGTTACTCATTCATAGAAACATTATCACAACCAATAAACCATCTTTTATTAAATGTAGTACATTTACGTCAAGAATAAAAACAAAGAAAAGTCCAAATATAACATTTGACGTCAACCATAAAAGGATTATACACATCTGCTATTCCAATTATCCATATTTATTACTACCTCCGTCACAAAATATAAGTTCATTTTGACTTTTTGAATCGAACTTTGACCGTAAATAATTTTGTTTGTATTGTATATCACTTGATGAAAATTATACCAAATAAAAATACATATAAAACATTATCCATTTATATATTTTTCATCAATTATTATATAATACAAACAAAAATATTTAAGGTCAAAGTTCGATCCAAAAAGTCAAATTGAACTTATATTTTGGGACGGAGGGAGTATTTCAGAAAAAGTCAAAAACCAATAGACTCTTGATAAACACAACCCCAATTGATATAGAAATACCAAAAAGGTTGATAGACATTAGCAAGTGAAGTGTAACATATCAAAAGGGATGATCGTAAAAGCTACCTTGTATGACAAATATGAGTGTCTCGTCAAGATCAACTACAATGCCAAGACACCTATGGTTTAACATGACACGGCAAGACTCGTAAAGTCCTGGTGCAACAATAAATTCCCAGAAGTATGAGTATAAATTGTTTTCCTTAGAACGCATAGGTACCAAAAGGAGCTCCTCATCTTCAAGTGACACAGCCGGAGTCTACACATCACACAGAAGAAATATTAGAAATAGTATTAGTCACCACGAGGTGCTGGTAACAACATCAAGCCTCGTATTCTAACTGGACAAATATAATATCACTCATATGTATATGTAAAATGTGAACATTTTGAGCTCAGACTTGAATCATAGAACAAATATTAATAGGCCAACATGAGCGTAATACTGGCGACAATCATCAAGAAGCTGTCAAATTGTGCTTCTGCGCACATTGATTAGCTGTAACTTATTCAATGTTTGATGTACTTTCTGTACCTGCTTAGATTTCCCATTTACAATATATTGCAACAATAACTTTCGTTACCACTTTAATAGTCCCACTTGGACAATGTAAACAACGTGACCAAAAGATATCGATAAAGGACAAAGCATTTTCCAGTCTACCATTTAGGACAATGATAAAAATCATAAGGGACATATACATATTCGAGCAGTCCGCAGTCAAAGTGGTCCATTTAGGGGGTGTTTGGGATTGCATTTGCAAAATAGACTATGCTGCTGCAAAACTGGTTTTCTCTTTAAGAAAACGCAGATAGTCACTTTTTGCCAAATGATTTGCCAAACACTGTTCCTTAGTACCTATGTTTTGCCAACTCGATAATCACATAACTACCGCAAAGCACAATCCTAAACACCCTCATAACTCAAAAACAACTTCTATATATGTTTACACTGCAACTTATATTATATAACTGTCAACATCAAATCTTTCGTTTCACAAACACTACTCAACCCTTCATCTACTTAATCATTTTTAACGGCACAACTGCAAATAAGTGGGCTGTTAGATAATATTTAGCGTGCTGCTACTACTACAGTTGTCATTATCAGTTTAACAGGTGTTTCTTTACCATTTAAAAGTAACCCTTGAGTCGATGGTTGATTAACAGTTCTGAAGTCACATATATACCTCAGTGTACAAAATCCAGATATTGAGTCAACAAACTACAGTTGTGGTACGAACATACAATATATTCATACTAAGCCATGGCTGCAAACACAACTGAATGTTATGTAGCAATTAGCATAGGGGCAAAAACTCACTATTTACACCTCAATGTACTTTAACTTACATGCTCAATAATGTAAAGTTGATATGCTCACTACTGTCATAGTTCTCGATGAGAACTTATTAACACTTGGATTGGGCTTGTAGCTGGAAGTATATGAAAAGGAAAAAAGGTACTTACTTTAAGATTTCTCACTTGGTGCGACTTCCAGCAGGAATAAAAACCTCCTCTCCCAGACGTTGTTCAAATGTCCATGGTTCCACACCTAAAAGGTTACACATAACAGCGATTATTCAGACAACGGCTTGAAATATTTGGTGTTATACAAAAAGGGTGTGCTTGCATATAAAAAAGAAGGCAGAAAAAAGTTAGACACGAATAGCTTTGAATAAACCAAGTCTTCTTCCTTTAAGTTCATTAAATACCTCTTCCACTGTTTTCTAGCCCACCATTTATAGCCCGTGAGTAGGTATCGATTATGATACTGGAAAAGTTAGGGTTTCTTAATAATGCATGCACATAATGCTACGTAAGTTGACCAATATTTAGGATTTGCTTATAAAATATATGAGCATAAAATTAGCTAACCTGCTATGACATAACTTCATACTCATAATCCAAAATGATTCACTGCTTCAGCAACACACATAAAGGAAAAAATAAATGATGTCCTTTTTGCAGGTGCATGAATGTGCTTATGAGTTAATGAAAATAAGACAGTGATCACTTTGACCATAGCGGTAAACTCCTGTGTTTGCCTAACATACTCATTTTCAGAAAAAATAAAGTAAAATTTCTTTCGAGCAATTTGACACTACTTGCTTTGACCCACAGTCCCATAGGTTACCTATTCTCCATATAGGAACAAAGAGTGTAGACTCTTTGCTTGTTATTCGGGCCTTGTCTGTTTCCAATTGCCAAGTAGTTAGGTTGTAAATCAGAGTATTATCACCACCTCGGCGTTCGCCATAAGCCAATCCCATTATTTCGATAAGTTGTGTCACTTTGTCTGTGTGTCTAATGTTCTTATCACCATTATTGCTGCAGAAAATGTTTCAATATCATAGAAAAAATTAAATGTATGTGCAACTATGCAAGCACATGAATCAAAGAGACACAATTAAAAAAACCTAAGGCAGAAAAAAACTAATGGATTCACGATTTAGGCCTGACAGTTAGTTAGAGAAGTAACCATTTTTTAAAAGCCATAACCTTTATTTTTGCCCGACAGATAACACCAGTACATACATTTATCATACAAATGTAGCCAAACACACTGAATATAGTTATATAAACTTGTTAGATCAAAAATCAATTTGTACTATAGCATGTCGCTTAACCATGACTTGATTGCATACTGGTCTAATTGTGCAACCATTTTCTCATGCTAAAATTAGTAACTTAAAAAGAGTTCAGTTAATAACAGCATTTTAACGGGTTGTTACAGCTTATTTTGAGACTAAGGCATTATCAAATATTATTATGGTATAATAATTAAGCATTTGATCGCAATAGAAAAGACAAAAGTTAAATAATACTTGGAATATGATGGGCCGTTCTCCCATTCTCATGAAGTTCCAGGAACCAATATATTGGAGGGTCGTTTATTACTAAAGAATAGTTTTTGCCATTTGTATCAGTCTATTACAAAATGCATAATTCTAGTATTACCATTACTGATATCCAAGATATTATACTACTAATAATTTAGATGAGCATATTAGTCTACATTTAAAAGAAGTTGATACTTGGTATAAGACGCTTATACAGCATATTAACTTTTTAGCTTTTGCAAATGACTCATCCAAGCAGACCCATCTAAGCAGTCAAGAACATCATTATAATCACCTGAAACAAATACAACGAATGAGTGATACTGACAAGACGCATAGTTGGCGTGCGTGTGTGTGTAGGAAGATATATGAGACCGAATCTTTCACCTGTAGTACAGCAATAAAGCCAATAATTTCAACAAACAGTCTGTTTTTTGTTACTCCTCGGAAAACATTCATCTCGTCAGGCTTCTGAGCATTAAATTAATTGAATATCTGCACTTACATTGGTTAGCAATTTAAGTCATTGAAAGAGGCCATTATGACCTATTTACCTTAAAAAGGGTCAATCTGGGCTATCTTCTTGGCAAGTCAGCCTGACCCAGCCATTGTTATAAAGTATTTTTGAAGGGTATCCATTATCCAATACCAACCCACTCATTTAACCACCCTTCTACGCATAAACCATCACCTGACAAAAGGCAAACGCATTAAAAATGAGTGTGTTCTTCTTTTTGAGAGCATTCTCATCAGTTTCATGCTCTATATTCTTTTGGTGTGTTATGTTGGAACTGTTATGCGGGAAATTTGTGAAATCTCCAGTCAAAGGAAGTTTCAATGCTAGTCTAGTTGACGATGCCAATATCCATACTATAGTAAAAAATCTGATAATTGTGAAACAGGGAACGAACCTTGGTTGGCACGTGCACATGCACCAGATCTTCTGGTCATACCAGCCTGCATTTGGCGGCCGACATAAGGACGTGCTGCAACAACAGTAAGTAACGATACACATGCATTAGTAATTTAAGTGGCTACCTGAGCGCAAAGTACGGAAACATAAAGGTGTACAAAAGCAGGCAAAAGTAAAACATCAGAAGTATGTTGTCGGCTACTTGTGGACGCCCCTGCGTTTGTATCCATGACAACAGGAGTGACAGAGATTGCTGGCGTTTCAGCTGTAACAATACCATAGACAACTACTATTACTCGAAGACTGAGTAAACCGCAACAACAAATGAAATTATGCATCATAAAAATTACAAAAACACACACTGCAATAAGAGTCTGAGACACCATTGTGTTCTGAAAAACAGGAAACAAAAGTTTCATCAGCGTCTAAAACTGTGAGAAACTCATTGTAGATGTATAAGAGCAAAGCCTCGAGCAAAGGAACGGTCAAAAGGCTGCTACTTGGAACATCAATTCCAGCTGCGACAACATTTTCATCTACAAATGATGTCTAGTTAGAAACCACATACAAACGAAACCAAACTGGAAAAAAAATCCACGGGATATAATCAAAAGGGAGTGAGTATGCAATACTGTTACCTTGAGTGCACTCGAAACTGCCAGAAATACGTCCCTCCATGGTATAGCAACCTGGAAACCAAAAACGTAGCAAAAATGCTACAGATGTTAACAACACACACCCACAACAAAGTACATCCAATAGGGTTAACATAATTAAACTATGCTAATGAATGTAGAGGTTGTTTAACACACATGGATCTTCTCAGCGTATATGTTTTACAAACAGGCAATAACGCTAAATTGTATGTTATTCGTGTCGCTGAGTTTGTGGGTAGCCCTCCATGATGCAGTGACCTTCAAATTAGAATAGGTTCATTATTGTTAGGAATTTATTTAATTAACTGACACTATATGGGCATGAAATATGACTCCTGGTTATTAGATTACCCGATAAAAGAGTGAGACATGTATTTCGATGGCTAAAACCTAAAACGACAACAGTAATCCAAGTCTTATTTGCAAAATTTTTACTAAAAGTGGTGAAACATAAGTAATTAAATTACCCTTAGTGGTGGGAGCGGTTCCTGTTTGCCCAGGCATATCTGAATAAGAGAATGAATAAATAGTCCCATAGAAGTTGAATAATACGCGCTTATACCTGTTGAAGTGAGAGTAATATAACAATGACCTTGGAAAAAGGATTCAATTGGAAAGTCATGTTCTATATACATATCAGTAGGTGGGTAACAACAAAGGTAAAATTTTTACCACAAAAGAAACATTCTGAAAAACAATACAATTCCTTCAGTGCAAAATAAGGTATAGTGCAGGCTTATTGGTCTATTGCTTCTTTTAATCCTAAGCTATAAAGAGCAAGTCAATAATAACGGGACAAATTTTTACCACCACGCACGTGTAAACTTGCCACTCGTAAGAAAGTCCAGAATTGCATCATTTGCCATTGTTGTGCTCAAACTTAATTAAGCACTACCTGTAAGAAGACAGAGAAAATATATTAGACAAAATCCAGTTTCAAAGAAAAATTCATTCTCGTAGATGATGTCAGTTCCCTTCACACTAACTATGCATAACGTTTAAGTGGATAAATTCCCATCTACTTACCAATACTTTGTTTTATTAGTCATCATAATGACTTCAAAACACACCGACATATAAAACATCCAAGAGATATTATATAAGATTATAAGTCAAGCAAAGACAATTGGCGAGTATGGTACAGATTTGACATATTAATGATTCTCTAAAAGCATTCACATCATGTGTTTTATGAAGCATGACCTTATGATTTTGATATCAATACAACAACCCACTTGCTTCCACTAATATTGAATACATGTTGCGCATGACCTATCAAGCATTTTTTTTCTCAAGACAAATATAACATGTAACGTAACTTGCAATATTAAGTGCGGTCCACTTATATGTTTATGCACACTATCTACTAATGCCTAATTAATTCTTCTGAACTTCAAAATTCACATGTTCTGGTTATTGCATTATTGACATTACAAACCAAACGCAATTGCAAAAAAAAAAAAAAAAAAAAAAAAAAAAAAAAAAAGGCTAATTAAAGTTACCATTGAAATAATATATTCCACAAATGCTTCCTTATACTTATCATTTGAGAATCGTTGTTAGGAGGCTTCTGAGTACACATGTTGTAGATAGTGCTCCACAGTCAACAAAAGGCAACATGTTACACTCATATCGGCAAAACGACACTTCTAAACCAATCACAAGACAAAGAAAACAAAATTACGTGTACTGTATCATGTCCATCCTTCGTCAAATGGAATAGGTGGTCCGTTCATTGTGATTATCAAATAACTCTTTCAAGCTGAAAATAAACCAAACTTTCGCACTATCCTACGATAAATCCTATTATTATATGATCATTAAACAAAAACTTATATCAAATTAAAACTTAAGTTGGATTATTATACCTGATCTTATAAAGAATACGAATGAAGCACGTTAGGTGTGTTCAAGCCACAGCTTTCATGTGTTCCAGCAATAGCTGATTGACCAAACCACCAAAATTAAATCTCAACTAAATTCAACAACAATGAAAGATAATGATATTATGCTTGCAGTAAATTATCAACAAAGATTGTACCTTTTTAGCATCAATGGGACTATTGAGCTTCAATAAATCCACAATTCATGGTAAAAGAAACATAAGAAAAATCAACAATCAATCACATATCTATGAAGTAGAACATACTGAAAATCATTATTCATGGTTTAAATCAACGTACCTGTTCTAAATTAAAGATTCAACTTGATCATAAAACCCTAAAATTTCATTCAAATACCCTATATAAGTTTTTGTCAATCATTAAATACAGAACTTGATTTACATACATGCATATATTAAAGAACAAAAAATATACTTGATTAAGACTTCATACCAAGATCAACGATGGAGGAAAAAACATCATGATTAAGTTTACATTAGGGTTAGGTTAAAAAAAATTATTGTTTGGAGAAGAAGGAACGAATGAATTTGTGTGGGTTCGTTTTGATTTAGGATTATACATGGGTGATAATTACTTGTTATCATTTATAGATTTCGAAACACACAATCTAAACAAAAATATGTGGTGGTTTAGTGGTAAACATGTCACAAAACATCTGCGTGGTCTGTGGTCTTGAGTTCGAATCCATGCAAGAGTTTTTTTGGAAAAAATAAAACATACGAAATTAATGAGAAAAATCAGATTTATTTATAAAAGTGGCCAAAATGTGATGACATGGTGAATGACATGGCTGATAATGAATTACTATAGTGCTTAGGTGGACAATAATGATGACATGGCTGATGACGTGGCAGAAAATGAATTACATGGCAATCACTGGACAATGAGGTGGCAATACGCGTGTAACGCCTCCTGTTATATATATATATATATATATATATATATATATATATATATATATATATATATATATATATATATATATATATACCGATATCTCACCGCGAAAACCGATATTTCAAATATCGTACCTTGAATGATACGAGATTTTTGACCGAGATAACAACATAGGTGGTAAGTGGGTGTTTTTCCAAATATGAGTCAATTAAATGTGCGATTGTACTACCACTTAAATGTGCGAATGTGCGACTTCACTTATTTCCAGATTCCGGCGATACTCATATATTCCGGCGATAATTCCATCATACCCTCCGAATTACATCAATGATTTTAACGCATACCACTTTATTTACATCATCCAACTATTTAATCCATAATATCCAATAATATTAGATTCATTAAATTATATCCGCACAAGATAACAAAAGTCACAGCATATAAAACTTTGATGTCCACCCACTTTTATTCATTCACCAAGCATTTCCCTTTTTTACAATCTTTAAGTATTTACATAGATTCCATATGCAAATCCTATCACCAAACCATACGTACAAATTTATTTAAAAAAACACCCGATCCAGATCTGGGTTGAGATCGGATTTTCTTCGATCTGAAGGATTTGATTTGAGTTGAGATAGATGAACACGATTGTTGTGTTGTGGTGGTGGTCGAGCAACGGATCTGATGGTGGTGGTGGAAGGTGGTGGCTGAGAGAGAAAGTGTAGTGGTTATTAGTATGTTTGGGTCCGACTCTTATGTTGTGGTGGTGGTGGTTTAAGGTGGTGGCTAGCCGGATCTGCTGCTGGTGGCTGGCAGGCCGGATCTGGTGGTGGTGGAAGGTGGTGGCCGGATCTGGCAGAGATGAAGGAAAATGAAAAAGATAAGGAGTGGTATTTATTTATATTAACGAGGGGTATATTTGTCATTTAAAAAAATTCAAAGTCAAAGTTCAGACTAAACATCAAATCAAATGTATTTTTATTATTTGAAAAGTGGACACGTGTCAAAAACCTATGGAATCGCACATTCGCACGTTAGCACATGATCAAATTCGCACATTCACACATGACCAAATTGGGAAATCATGTTGGATTTGTACCGTTTCGGGAAATTGAAAAAAAAAAGTCTTCTTTTGGGAATTTGCTCATCGTCTAGGTTGTTGGTGAGACCGGATGGAGAATGAAGAATAGCAACATTAGCCATGCCGTTGTTTACGAATTATTTGTTTGCAACAACAAAAACAACATGGATGGTCGTGCTTCTTGAATGTATGTCAAAGATGGTAACAAGAGGTCATAATTATTTATAGATAAACAAATTTGACATTTTTTTTCTTTTGTCTTTTGTTTTTTAAACATAGTCTAACAAACTGTGTTTAGCAAAAATCTTTTTAATAAAAACATATTACCTTATTTATGTGTCATTACAACGATCATGCACACTTGTTACGTGTAAAGAACAACAATAAATTTTGTAGGAAAAAAAAAATAAAAAATAAAATAATAATAATAATAATAATAATAATAATAATAATAATAATAATAATAATAATAATAATAATATCCGTAAGTTCTCGATGACCCAAGACATTGGAGCGCGTGCTGATGCTCTTATCTTTAGTAGGATTATCTTTTCTATAGCTAGAGGAGTGGGAGCCCAGTTAGTATCTCGGCTTCCAGAACTTCTTGTAAATTCTATGAGTTTCTAATAAAGTGTTGTTTATAATAATAATAATAATAATAATAATAATAATAATAATAATAATAATAATAATAATAATAATAATCTTCCACGAAACATAAAAAAATATGTCAAATAAATTGTTTTGTATTTTGATGAAAAAAAAGAGAGTTTTGGGTTACGAGGGAACAAATAAGACATAAAAAAAAATAGAAAAAAAAAATAAGTCTTTTTTGTAGTTTCAATTGTGAAAATAGCAAATGCAATTTTTTCTTATTTTGTGAAGTTGATGAAAATTTAAATTTTTATTTTTCTTATTTTGTGAAAACAATAGTGTTTTTCTTTTCTTTTTTTCCGACTAAACATACTCTAAGAATTTACAAATCTAAAAGTTAACCTTATTTGTTTTTACATTGCAGCACGCTTCTTACGTACTCTGTTGCGATACAAATTGTTTACTCTTAATCAAAAGTCGAATATCAAAAACTACTTCAACTAGCCTACAATACAATCAGAGATTGAACAAACAAAAATACTTAAATAGCAATAAATATTATATTGAACAAAACAACTATGTGTAGTCGTGTACTCGTGTATGCTGTCATTGTGATTAACATTATGCATAAATCACTAACCATAAGTATAAGTCGACTGATATTCTCAAATTCTATGTACCAATAAGCTATGATTTGGTACCATTGCACACCCTTCTCTTATCGAAATTCACATATAACAAAAAACCATACTTTATTATAATGAAAAAACATGAAAAACAAAAAAAGGATTTGAGGTCATCTATCTATGTACTCATTATTTCTCTGATTTACAAACACGATCATGATTCTTTAAGGAACAAAAGAAAAACATAGCTTTAAACCCAAAGTGAGATTCTCATTAATATATATGTCCTGCAAATTACAAGCATCATTATAAACATCGTAAACTATTAAACTAACACTTGCTAAATAGAACTAATTATTTTCGAACAACGACTTTGTTGTTACACCATTATAAGTTGTGCATTATTCATGGTTTTTTTATGAGAGACGTAGGCAATGGAAGTGCACTTGGATTTGGCGAATCCGGAAACATAAATCTAGCAAAACATTCTTTGATGATCTCCTGATCCGACACCCTCTTACGATTTGAACCTAAACATGTATATTCGTATTTGTTAGAGTCAAATGCTTGTATTGAGTCATAATAAAGTTTTGCAGGATTTTCCAGGAAGTAGGACCAAGTTTTTTCAAAAATTTTCCGGAAACTTAACATAAGAATTTCTGCAGGTCACTTCTGACGGCGTCATGAGTTTGCTCTTGACGGCGTCACGTGTAAAAATCTGGAAATTTTACCAATTTTGTTTTTCTAACGCAGTTTTAAAGTTTTTGTTGAATTATTAAGTTTTATAATCTCTAGGAAATCTGCAAACTTCATTCCACAAGCATTATATCTTATTTTGTTTTCTAGGATTTAGTAACTTATGTAGATTGCCGCCGATTTTATGCGAGGTTGCTTTGTCTGTTTTCTCAGGATTTACAGGTTATGTATGACAAGAAGATGATTTATTTTTCTGGAAGGGAAGCTTTGATTGTTCATTTTCTTGGAGGAAGATCTAATCTGGCCACCTTATTATCCATACCGAGCGAATCAGTAGAGTATTTGATTTCATTTGTTTTACTTATTTCACTTTTACATTCTTTACTTGAACATTTGGGACAATGTTCATCCTAAGTGTAAGGGGAGGGTAAAATGATGATACCTTACAGATACACTTTCGCTTGAGTTTGTTTGTTTAATGGTAGATGTGTAATAAAACTATGAGAAATACTTGTTAGTGCAATTTTAGCGCCAAATTTAAATTTTTTTACAACATTTAGGAGTGAAACTTTAGCCATAGCAAGCGTCTCATGGATAGGAGATTGTATGACTAGCACATAACCGTACTTTCAGAAAAATTTTCCACCCAAATATGTGAGGTTCGCCTTTAGATTTGATAGGAAAAGCATTTACTATTAGTGCTTATGAGTGTACCGGTAGCATTTAGATTCTAGAACTTGCGTTAGTGATGCATCCTGAGACCGCTAGTGAGACTACATTCGTGTAGTAGGATTTACTACATGATAAGAGGCATTAGGATCACCCTTGTGTTAAACCCGTATCATAATTACTTAACCATTTAAGTCATATTACTTGGCTAGTTAAGTCAACTAATTTTTCCCACACCTTAGCGTTGTACTCATTTTTAGTACACGAAACCCCTAGTACACCCCTCCGAGCCTATCTTTTCGTTTCTAACTTTAAGCATTTTACTTAAAGGAAGAATTTGTTACACCCCACTTAAATGTACACCTAAATCGCCTTAGCCTTCCGTGTATGCACTCATCTTTAGTGCATTATTGTTATTTGTTTAAACCCTAAGTTAACTTTCTAATTGATTACATGGTTGCTAAGTTGTGTCATATCCTTGTACATATTGTTTTGGGACGATTGGAACTCATGGGTAAAGTACTTATTTTATGGAGTAATGGGGAAGAACATCATATATTACCCTCGTATGTGCGTTAATCTTAAAAGTGCTCCAAGTGTTTTGATTTTCTTAATTCGAGTCATTAGATTAGTTTATTGTAAAGTATGTAAAAATTCAAGTGTAAAGGGAATTTCCATTCCCTATGATGTATTATTTTATATGGTAGGGTAAGAGTGTTTGAAAAAAAAAATCGAAAAAAAACAAGAAAAAGAAAAAAAAAAATAGAAAAAGAAAAGAGAAAAAAACATACGGACTACCATCCCTTTTTATTCTATGTTCATTTTATGTTTTTGTTATTTTTCATTTATTAGCTTAAGTCGAGTCTAGTCTTGGCTTAGCAATGCCATATTGTACATGTAATTAACCAAGATTGTTAGCTCGCCACCAGTAAAGACTGCCTATATCCAACAAAACCGTGTATTTCATATCCCTACACCTAACGTTACAACACTTTAAAAGACCTATTTGATAGTTTATCCTAGGTGCTTACGCCATGTGGTGGAGGTTTGATCATTTCCCAAGCCTATGGTAATCTATTTTGCTATGACATGAAGTGAGAGATATCTACCGTTTCCATATTGTGATTTATACTTTATTACACCCGAGAGATGTGAGTATCTAAACACTATTTGTGAGGTGCTAGTGTATGACCTTCGTGCTTGTCTTTGGTCTTTAGTGGAACGATTATTTGTTGTAATTACTTTTATATTAGTGTTAAATGACCCCTAATGATGAGTGCTTAATCACTCATCCTTTTTAGACCAAAAATCAGACCAAATACACCAAATACTAACCAAATATGCCAAGAGAATGTATGTTTTTGTATTTGTGTATGTGCAGGTACGGATATGTGAAAAATGAACAAAAACAAAGCAAAACCGACAAAAACGAGCACGAGATTGGAAAAAGGTAAAAAGCCGAAGCCGATGAAGAAATTTATCCAAGAAAAGCGCAAAATGACAAAAGTAATCCTTAGAGATTCAGAGAATAACAAAAGATATTCTTAGTTGAAATATGAAGACCTTTACAATAATGGCCCTCCAAGTTTCAGCAAGTTGTCAACTTTGGTCCTTTGAAGAACTTTGGAAGAAAAGTCAACTCAATTCCTCCAAGTTACAAGATCGTTACGTGTAGTATTTAGTTGCATTTGTAGCGTTTTAATATGTTTTAAGTAGTTTTCTCATGTTTTGTAAAAGTCTAGGGGCTAATTATGCAACAAATTAAAAGATTAGAGAAGCCCTAGCCCCTAGCCTATAAATACCCTTTAAACACCAACTTTGAAAGGTTGGTTGTTGAGGGTTGGTCCTCATAGTAGTAGGAGTAGTGTAGTTTTATTTTTATGAAGTCATATTTTTATTTTACTTTCTCTCTCTAGCTTTATCTTTCTAAAAATCTTTAATTTTTAGTTGTTAAATTCTTGTTTTTATTGGTGGGATTTAAAGTTTATAGTTAAATTAGTTAGTCTAGTGATAAATTTGGTGAAAAACATTAGTTTTTAGGCTTTATTTTGGATCAAAATGGTGTTTTGTTATGGTTTTTATCAAGTTACAAAAATATAAAAATAAAAAAATAAATAAATAAAAAGTTTCGAGTTTGAGTTTTTTTTATAACTTATCGAGTTAGGTGCTAAAAAATAGGTTATAGAGTTAGGTGCATAAAAAATAGGTTATAGAGTTAGGTGCATAAAAAAGGTTATAGAGTTAGGTGCAATTCTATCAAGTTAGGTGCAATTCTATCAAGTTTCGTTTCTTTTGGCGAGTTAGCCAAGATTATCAAGTTAGATAATCATTGCCTCATCGTTTATCGAGTGAGGGTCTCTTATGCTTTATGCTAAGGCGAAACTCTGCCGAATTTTATTTTGGCTTATCAAGTTTGTTTCTTTTATCGAGTCTTTTTATTTTTATTTTTTTCAAGTAACTTTATTTTATTAATATGAGTTTCGAGTAGTTTATTTTTAGTGTTTGCTTGGTGGCACGAGTTTGTGAGTTAAGTGTGGACATAAAAGAGGATCGTGATTAATAATTGTTATGATTATTTAGACTTGTGATTTTATTATATGAAGGGCAAAAGCCGGAGAATAATCAAATTACACATCTAGTAATTATTTTCTTTTTAAAGGATTATTTTCAAAATAAACCAACGTTGTGAGAAAATAGTCTTGTTTAAGGAAAATAATTCGTCGTCAATCCTTGGCCCACACTTGATGAACTTATTCACGTCGCTTTGCAAACATATTGTTTTTTAAATTCATTTCCAGTCTTAATTTCTTTTCGCGTTTTAAATCTCGTTTTTCTTTAGTTATTTTATCCAATGCTTGTTTTATTTGTTTGTTTTCTTTGCGTCGTTTTATTGTTTCTTTTTACTTTAACTGCGTTTTAAATCCTTTTAGTAGTGTAATCAAAAACCAACCAAATCATCTTTTTAATTCCATTCACTTCACAATCACGCGACTCAAAGCCGACTCAATCGCCGTCTTACCTTCGTTGGGACATAACGACCCGGGGAACATACTTTCACCGGTATTTCTTCGGAATAATTATATACTATAAAAAAGACTAAAATCACCTAACTTGTATTTTGATTAGAATAAAAGCGCATTTGCTTAAGGACAAGCAAATCTCAAGTGTAAGGGTATATGATGAGGCGAAAAATGATCCGTTTTTAGGGGGTCATTTAAGCCCGGAATTAAATTTATTTGATCAAATATTACCCTAAATCGTTCCTTTTGTGATTTTAAGTACTTTGGGAGTGAAATCTGGAAAAGGAAGCAATTCGGACGTTTTTGGAGCATAAAAGTGAAGAAAACGCCAAAGACTTAATTTTCTATGCTGGAAACAGTGTGTGACGACGTCAAGAGTACTTTCCTGACGGCGTCAAGAGTAAAGACCATGACGACCCAGTACAGAAATGAAGGCGTCATAAGAAGAGCGTCAAGAGTTAAAAGTGTGACGGCCTGCAAAAATGGACAACATGACGGCGTCAGATGTAGATCAAGGCAGTCCGAGGATTATTTTGGCGGCGAGATGACGGCGTCACCCATTTGTTCTTGACGCCGTCAGCCTCTAATATCTATATATAGTTTTCTAATTTTCATTCATTAAGGAGGAAGAAGTTTGGAGAAACCCTAAGGCCGAACCATATACGAATTTTACAGCTTTTCAAGGGTTTTCAACCCTTGAATCCTTACATGTGTTATTGAGATAAGTCTTTTCTTAATTCAATCAATATGTCTATGTGTTGGTTGTCTATATCTTGTGCTTGTCTTGATTCCACTATGCTAGGCTAGATTTATCTTGTATTTGCTTAGATCTAATGAAACCTAGATGTTGATTATGTGTTGATTACTTGTTTATGGTTGTATTGGATGAATGATTTTAATGTTAGGCTTAAGAAAACTGGCAGATCTCCAAATGGTAACATGCTTGAACGTCTTAGGAAACATGAACCGATGTGTACTAGGTTTTATTGGTTGTATTTAATGCACGAGTAAATTCTAATGATCCCATGTTAGGAGCTTCTTGCAGGCTCGACATAAGAGTGAAGTAGGCACTCATAGGATTGGGGAAGTAAGTACGCCACCCCATGAATGGTATTAAGGAATACAATCCGTCATCCACGCAACTATAACAAGTAATTAACGTGTAAAAGATATCTAGGGAGTAGTGAAATCTAAGTAAACACATTTCTCCCATATATTGCTCACAACCTTAGTTTAATATAGTTTATTTTCATTTTTAGTATTTTATTTTGATTGCATCTCAGTATTGGGTTAGTTGACTAGCAACTAATTCCGCCCAAAATCCTTCAAACCCGAGATTTTTAATTTGCTTTCATAAAAATATAAAAATACAAAAATAATCATCTCTCATCTCTAGAACTAGTATTTAGGTTTTCTAATCCTAGCGACACTATTCCTAGCTGAACGATCAATCCCCCGGTATTTGTCACTATACTATACTACAACGATCAGGTACACTGCCTGGTGGGGGTTGTAAGCTTCTCAAGATCTCTTGAGAGGTAAAGCGTGGTGCGATCCCCACGCATCAGGTGTTATAGGTGGTATCAGAGGCACTCCAAGCCGTTCGGGATGTGGGTCAAACCTCATCGTCCTTCGAGGACTATGAGTCCATTAGACAGGGTTGTTACCCAACTTGAATCCCGGAACGGGATTCCCCTAGGGGTGGGGTTAAATGTAACACCCTAGGTAAATCCTATATTGGCCGTGACTTGGAATGATGTTGGGACATATGTTAACATTCGTCTTATATGACAACAACTGTTTTTGTGGTCTAACTGTTAATCTCCTATACGGTTAAGTGTGCAGGTGTGAGAGTTGTACTAGCTTGGGTGTTACATGAACAACGTCGCAATAATCCTTTTATACTTCGGATTATTACCATGAATAAGTTAGTGCCTTACAACTCTTAAATTCTCATTGTAAACTAGACTAGGATGATTGTAAGATTGAGTATGCTGAATGTTAGTTGTACCGAGTGTTTCATAAACTCCGTTTGATTAACCTAAGGGGCTCACGAGGATGATGATACAAGATAAAATACTAATCTGCATGAATTGGGTTCCAATACGAGCCTAATTAGCAATGTGCTAATATCTTGGATTAAGATTAAAGAGGCGTGCTTCGGAACTATTTTTGTTCTTGAAGTATAACAATGTTTATTGTAAATGTTAACAGGTAAAAACCCTCACTTACCATACGAGAAATTAATTTCTCGTATTCAGCCTTGATGTAAGATCATATAAATTCAATACGATAGAGGATGCAGTTCGTCTATATTCTGCACCAGAGACCGTTGAAGGTTACTGTGCATCACCAACAGCAGAGGTAAGTTAGAGTTTTTATATATATAGTGCTGATACGATACATCTGTCCCGGTGTGCATCACTTGGTGATTGTATATAGATTTTATTAGTATTGGTTAGTTATCGAGAGACTGTGAATAATACATGTAGAATAACAGTCAAAGGCATGGCATTGATCTTCTATAAATATCATTAGGCGTTCCCTAGTTGTGCTGACTACTGAGATGCTTACTTGTTTTTTATTTTTTTTCAGAGATTTCCAATTACTAGGTGAAATAAGAAGCTGTTTACTTCATGTGCCTAAATGTATCTTTTATTCTTTTGTTTAATCTTTGTTTGGAATTCAAGCACTAGGTGGTTACTCGACTAACTGAGTAATCAACCTTTTAATATAAAGGATAGCAAGTAGAAGCCTATGTCAAAGTCAATCTCTAACTCAAGTGAGGATCCAATGACCCCTACATTGGATTAGACGACTCAACGACCCATAGAGCTCGAACCACTATAAACACTAATTTATCTTGCATTTAGACGTGATTTGGCTATTACAAATCTGAACTTGTATTAGACATGCTAATGACTTTTGTAAAATGAAATGTGTTCGTCTCATTATCAGGCTGATGCGACAAGGGCAAGCAAATCTGTTACGGTACGAGAGATTCCTGAGATTATGGTCTTCCACTTACAGCGCTATACCAATGGAACTCAAGGGAGCACCAAAATACTAAAACCTGTGCACTTCCTTTGGAGATGGTTCTAAACCGTCAGCTGCTTGCTACACCAGCAACCAAGGTATCATGATCTTTGTTCATGATACTAGCATATTCTCAATTTTTAAAAAAAGTTTACAGCTACTGGCATTCTGTTTCTGTCGTATTTTGCTGTTCTATCATGATAGTATTTAATATCCTCTCTAATATGCATCTTAATATGAAATAGTCCCTCTGCTTTAGATTTTGCTCGACTAAATAGAGGTATGTGACAATTAGCAGAGTATCTAAAATATCCATCGAAAGCAATTGTAATTCAACACGCTATAACTTAGTGAGGTCTCATGTGGCAATTTTGACCAGCTCGCTTATAAATGGGTCAATTTGGGTTGTGTGTTTTTTTCAAGTGGCTTAAATGGATCACTTAAAAAAATCACCCGGGAGAACGGGTTGAAATGCGTCCCACGTATATACAGATTTTAAAATTATCAATAATGCATTGACATAAAAATGAAAAAGATTTATAAGTGTTTGCGTGCCAACCCAATTTGACTGGTTGTCCAACATGCCACGATTACCTCTAGTTATCACTAACATTCTTAGTCATCTTAAACTAACCTGATTGTTTAAACTGGGTCGTGTATATGCACTGGTGGCAACCATAAGAAATCATGGAATGGAATTTTCATCTGGGCATTACACTGCTGATGTCTTGCACCCAAGTGGCAAGTGGTTGCGTTGTGACAATGACTTAGTTGTGCAAATTGCTAGTATTGACGTCCTGCTTGCACATGCTTATGTTCTCTTGTACAAGCAACAGTAGGCTATTGGTATTGACGGGTAGGTACTGGCCTTCTTTTTGGGAAAATCTTTGCATGGGGGATGGCTTTTTAGATATATGATGTCCATTTATAGGGGACGATCATATGAATCGCCTTTTTCTTGGATGAATGTTTTATAAGTTGTCATTGGATCAAATCAAACATGTTTCAACAGTTACTCAACCGCCCCGCCCATCCATCTAATAATACTGAAACATTCAAACCTTTTTTGTCTAAGGAATGGCTCGAGAGATTTAGAGGGAGTCTAGGATTCCTTATTTAAGTGATTATCCGCTTATTTTAATAAAAATAAGCCGTTTGGAGAAAATTGCCTAATTAATTACTCTTAAAATAAGCAATACCAACACCACCCCTTTAGATAAAAATCCTGAAGAATTTAGGGCTGGTATGGACCTAGGTTCATAGGACTTGGACCAGGGAACATCTTATTAGAGGGTAATTATTCCCTTGATTTGCATTAACACTCAACAACCGGTATATAAGGATTACAAGAATAATCTAGACTAATACAAATGGACCGAATACTAACAATGACTAACCATCTGCAACTATAGACTAATACACCCCCGCAGTTAGAGCGGGAGGATGTCAGGCACTTAAACTGGAGGGAAACTCTTCAACAAGGTTTAAGGCGACCCTTTTGTGAAGATGTCAGCATACTAATAACGAGAGGGTACATGTAGAACTCGAACCTTACCAGCGATAACCATGTCACGAACAAAATGTATGTCAATCTCAATATGTTTCGTTCGCTGATGTTGAACAGGGTTGGCAAACATATAAATGGCACTCACGTTATCACAGTAGACGAGGGTGGCAGATGATAAACGAGAATTTTACTGACGAAGCAAATTACGAATCCATGCAGTCTCAGTAACATCATTAGCAACCCCTTGGTATTCGGCTTCAGCACTAGAACGTGAGAGAGTGTGCTAGCGCTTGGAGGACCAAGATAATAAGTTATCACCCAGAAAAATATAGACGTGACGTTGAACGTCGTGTAGAGGGCCAACCCGCCCAATCAGCATCCGTATAATCAACTAGAGAAGTAGTCGATGATGAATATAAGTTTATCACCAAGAAAAACACAGTAACCTGACGTTGGAATGTTAAATGTGACATTTACAACATTTTTGCGATGCAGAAAAGGGTTCTTATCCAGAGCTGATAACAATGACATGACTCATGATGAGCCATAGTCAGATTCCTCATCTAATAATGGCATGGACTATCATCAAGAAAAAATTCAGGAGCTAGTTAATGATATTGTTAATGAAAAAACTCATGATGAACCCCAGTCTGATACTTCATCTAATAACGGTATGAATTATCATCAGGAAAATTATCAAGAGCTACCTGATGATATTGCTAATGAATCTCAGACGATTATTGCAAGAAATAACACTGAGGGATGTGACAAAATAGATTCTTCAAATGAAATATGTGGAAGTCTTCGAGAGTATAATGTTGCAGTCCAAGAGAGGCATAGAGGTTTAGATTACGAAAGAATGCAGCATCTACCAACAACTGAGACAGTTGAAAGCAGTGACCAGTACCATGATGGTTTAGATGATATGAGTCAGGACACTCATCATTTCAATCTGTCTCAACAAACTTTGGAACTTGAAAGCGCACCACAAAGTCCTTCACCAAGTCCTGGTATATTACTTGATGACCAATATCAGTCAGACCAGGATGAACCAGAAGTTCATGATGCTTTTGACCCCGTAGATCCTTCAGAAAACAATGAAGAAAACTTGTCTTGGCAAGAAGGTTCTATATATGCAGAAAACAATGAAGAAAACTTGTTGTCTTTATATATGGCAAAGATATCTATCTTTACTTACCTTCAATATATTTTGTACTACAAGTTAGGAAAGCGTGAATTAGCTAGTATATATCACTACTTTCTTTATTCAATTCTGGATATGGAAAATGGTGTAAATAATTTTCATAAATTTATTCAAACAGGTGGGTATGTCTGGTCTTGTGGCTAGGACGTGTTAATTTATCTAATAGGTTGCAGGTTCGAGCCACAAGCCAATAATACCTTCTTTTAAAAAAAATTCAACTTAAAAGAAAACGAAGTTGAATTTCATCATTACTAATGGCATGACCACAAGCTCCCAATTTCATCATTAATAAATTTTTTTCAACTTATTAAGACCTGTGGTAAATTAACCAATTTTTAAGAAACTTCATTAATACTCCTATGTTTTGCGGTGTGGATTAGGGTGGTAATTCGGGTCGGGATCGGGTTGGCGGGTTCAGTTCAGAAAATCTTAACCCGAACCTGGCCCATTTAAATCATCGCGTTAGCTATGTCAACCCTAACTTGTTTACACATAACCCGAACCTGACTCATTTAACCCGTGTATATACTTAGGCTGGCGGGTTAAAAAGGTTACACGGGTTGAATAGGTTAAGCGGGTTTCGGATTGACCCACTTAACCCATTTTAGATACAAAAGTTGACACATTACACGAGTTAGACAGGTTAAACGGGTTTGTAGGTCGCCCCATTTAACATGTATAATAAAATATAAATAATTTTTAATTTAAGAAAAAGTCTTAAACAGTTTGGCGGGTCGTCCCGCTCAATTTATTCACAACTCGAACATGACCTGTTTAATAAATGGGTTAGATGGGTCGATCCAAACCTACTCAAAATCTATTAAAACTCAACCCGAACCTGTTAATTTTCGTATCAAGTTCAAATCGGGTTTCGTGTCAGGTTAGAAATTCCCACCCTGGTGTGGATTGTAAATGGAATTATTTATTGTTTAAAGTAACGCCATTATTTCTTAGTTTTATCATATGTTAGTATAGCTATATTTTTTACTGCATTAAATTCATACTGTTACTTTAACTTATTATAAGTTGAAATAGTTAAATTTTTCTTCATTAAATTCATACTGTTACTTTTTACTTTGTAAACAAGTTTGTGTATAGCCATCACTTGAAGATATATGTAACCATATTTAACTTTGCTAACATGTCAATGAAAAAGTTGCATCGAGTCATAATATCTGTATAGGGAAATCGACGTGATCTTTTATAAGCATTATAATTATGCACTAAAACTTGTTTTTTAGAATAATATTTAATTTTAATATTTAAGTTAAGTTTTAGAAATAATGTAATTTTGTTGTTTAAGTTGGGTAAATAGGAATTAAAAAAAAAAAAAAAAAAAGTTTGATTTAGTGACCTATTTGGTTTTTCTGTTTACAAGTCGTTATGGGCCGGATGATGCCTAAACTAACACAAGTGACTTTGGCCCATTTTGCTTACGAAGCTCATCAGCGCATAACAGACTTTCTGAATTCTGATTACTTTACAGTTTACACGTCTATATATACTAGAACGGTACCCGCGCAATGCAGCAGCGGGTACATGTGACTATATTTTGCATTATTCGGTTGCATATTTAGATGTCTTTATGCTTTATAAGTAGAGACGGTAGAGATGGTTAAGCCAAATAATTTTAGTTTGAAAAAACAACCGCTTCCTAACAAACTTCCTAACGAACCCTTTCTAACCAATTAATTTTTAAATCCTTTCATAATAAGCAAGTAAAATACTGAATTTTAAGCTTTTCTAATTATAGAATAGTTTCAAATGCATTATAATTATATAGTAGTATAGATATAAATGGGGATAAAAACACAAAGAAACAAAGATTAGTACATTAAAATGTTAGCATTAAAGATCTACAAATTAAACACCTAAAATTACACCACTATCCTACTTCCAAATCCTTAAAAACACAAAGTTTACTTCTTAGTTCTACCACCACTACTACCATATGACACACAACTATTGATAGCTTTTGTCCCTTCAGCAACTACAGGCTTTCCAAGCTCACCAGGTAACACTAACTTGACTGCCGCTTGTACCTCCCTTGCTGAATATGTCATCTTCTTGTTGTAGTCGGATAGCTGAGCTGCGTCCTCGGCTATCCGCTCAGACATGTCGATCATTGTTGAGTATTGTCATTGTTTTTGATGATATTCCCAAATCAGGATGCACCTAGTAAATCAAGAAATAAAAAAGCCATTATAGTAAGATGATATTAGTTTCTATTACACCTTAAAATCATGTAAACAGAAAATAACTTTGTAAGCTTCTGTTGTACTTATAAAATACAATGTACATAACAACTTCTTTAGATTTGCTTAAGAACTAATTTAAGCTTTTTCAAATATAGTGGTTCAAAACAACCTACAATTGAAAAGATAGCATGCATGTTGTTTGAACACCTTCCCTTCATGCAAAAATCAAATTTAAGAATATATTTGTCTAGTTTATGCTCTATACACAAGAAACATTCTTTAATGTCGTTGAGAAAACTAAAATATACAAATTAAAAGCCGTAGCTTCTACGGCGTAACAAAGAACACGGCTTCATGTGGTTTTTTTGATTCGAGTCCTTTTGCCAGGATCCAATCGCTTCATGTACTCCAAGCCAACTCTTTGATCTTTTCCTCGTAAATTTCTCTCAAGCTGTTGAACGAGAAGTCGCTGATCGTCCACCATTAACCCCAATCTGTTTCTAAAGATATTTCACAATGAGAGATCGAATATATCGTTTGTCAAAAATATGGATAACGATATGCTGTCAGATGGCATGTCGTGTTGTAGTGTAGAAAGTAACACCCACAAATCGTATCGCACCAAACAGACATTTCAATTACTTCTCGTCTTCTCGAGTCACATTCACATCAACAACAACATTTATTTATTTATTGATAACACAACAAATCCATCACAATAATAAATAAAAATCCATAATTAAAAAAAAAAAAAAAAAAAAAAAAAAAAAAAAAAAATCTACATTCTCCTACATGACAATGACATCATACGTGCCATGCACTACAAAAACATTTTCACGACATATTTGTCCGATTGTTTGCACATATACACTCGCCATTTTTTCTAAAAGCAGACTATTTACCCTCGTGTAAGATCTGACTGTCTACATCTCACCTCTTCATAAATCACTCCAACGAGATTGAGTTGTATATTTGTCTAATTCATACATCAACGGCTAAAAACATCTCAGTTGACCGACATATAGGACACGATACATTAGACGTAAGCCATGTGTCGATACACGTAGGATGAAACCCGTGTCGACAGCTCGGGATTACTTTGACCGTATCATTAGCCTCAAACTCACTTAAACAAATGGAACACTCGGTCCATGTTTTATTATCTCGACCGTACGTAACTACAGGAAGTGAACGTACGATCGAGATATCAAGCCCGTGACGTTTCCGGGCTCGAAAATGAGGTGGTGAGTGATTGTTGCGGGGATGAGATGAGAAGCGACGAATGTATAGGGAGAAAAAGGTGAGGAAAAAGAGGATGATTAGTAGGATGAGTATAGTGAGGGCTAAAGACGAGCCGAAAGGGGAGGTAGGCGACGTTGGAGATGTCGCGACACGTTTAAAGGTGTCCGGGTTGGGGTCGGCTGCTATTTCTTGTAGCATGGTTCGATGGAAATGATTTTGGTTCATGGTGTGTGAATTATGATAAGGATGAGAAAATAGTACTTGCTGCATTATTGTGAATGAGATATGATAGTGATTTGGATGCTAGTAGAATTACTTATAATTGTTGTGAACAAAGAGTAAATGTCCAGAGTAAATTTTAGACCGTTAAAATTGAAATTGGTTAATTTGATTCGTCAAGACCGTAAAAGTACGAGTAACATTGAAGTGGTGATTGAGTTAGAGCTTTGAAACATCGTTTTCGCACACGGATTTTCAGCATGTTAAAATTTTCGTCCACGAATCATACGTATAAGTTAAAAGACAATAAAGCGGACACAAAGAACTCGAACTATATATGTCTATGCATCATTTTTAAATGTACAAATCGCTTTACATAGAAGCTAGATACGTTACAAACTATAAATATACGACATGTTCTTATTTTCTCAAGATGTATTTCGTACTACTTATTGATTGATGCGGAACAATGATTTATATAATGTTGACTGATTTATTTAAACAGGTTGGTGGGTTTGGTTTTAGTGGCTAGTGCTCCGTTTGTTGATCCATAGGTTGCATGTTCGAGCCACTAAATCGACACCTTTCAATTTTTTAGGTTTTTTTTTCACCAAAAGATAGCTCATTAGTAGTGGAATATGAGCAAAAGTTTCATTTTTATTTCCTACAATTCGCAGTTTAGTAATATCTCTATGTTTTGGTGTGGATTGTAAATGTAACTACTTGATTGGTCCTAAACAGTCAACTAAGTCAAACATCTAAAACCAACTAACCAAGGAGTACAGTGTATTCCCGGGTCGTTATGTCCCAGCGAGGTAAGCAATTGTATTTAAAAACGTTTTAAGTGATCGGGTGATTTAACAGGAGGATCAGGAATTTGATTACACTACTGATTTGTACAAGGAAATAGCTTAAGTAAGTTATATGAACAAGACTGGAAAGTTGGAAAAACCAGAAACGTTCAAAACCTAAAAACACTTACGTTTAGTTTAAATAACGTAATCGTACAAAATAAAAAGTGAAATCTGAAAACCCTTAGGGGTGAAAATGACTTTTTTACAAACCTAAGGATGAAAGATAAATTTTAGAAAAAGAAAATAAATTTTTACACTAATTAATTATTTAATATTAATTAAATATTATTTAATACTAATTATTAATATTTACATAACTTAAATACAATATAATATTATTTTAATACTAGAAAAATGAAAATTAAATTTCTATAATTATAAAATATCTAAAAAAAAATTTGAAATTAAAAATATGTCTTTTTGTCTTTTTGTGATTTTTTATATTAATTAATTACTAATTAAATATTAATTACCTAATTAAACTAATTAAAATTATTAAAAATACTAAAAAGACTTAGATAATTATGAAAACTTTTTATAAATCTAATTAACCATTACAGGAATCCTAAAAAATTATAAAATATTTGTTTTACATATTTTTACACTATTTTACTAATTAATATTCCAAATATTAAATGATTACTAATTAAACTATTTAAATTATAAAAACTAGAAGATGAACAGTAGAAATTATAAGAAAATTTCTAAAATTATTTTATAACTTATAAAAGCTAGGAAAAATATAAAAACTAGGGTTTACTTTATAAAAACTAATTTGCTATTTAAAACTTAATTATTAATTAATTAATAATAATATTAATATTAAATCTAATAAATACTATATGACCATATGAAAATCTGAAAAAAATACTGAAAGTACTTTAAGTTAAAAGGAAATTAAGAAAAATATAAAAATTGCAAGTTACTTAATAAAAATCTAAAAAGGAAAATTAAAAAATTAAATTACATTAAATAGAAACTATCACTTATTTTAAAATTGGTTTTTCTGGATTTTTCTTTTACAAAACTATTTTATACCTAAAAACATTAAAATTTTACAAAAACAACTTTTTTAGAACTTAAAAATAAGCCAGAATAAGCTTAAAAGTTTGCACAGTTGACTTCATTTGACCAAACAAGAAAATGAGCTCAAATTAGCTTATGTGGGGTCCGCAAGGGTGGAACTTGGTTCAGATAAGTAAAATGTACTTGTATAAGCTAGGAAAAACAAATTATAATCACTGATAAGCTGATAAGAACAAGAATAAGCACTTGAAGTTTTAAGCTAAACACATAAATGGGACAAACAATATGGGTGGTTCCAGGTGGGTCCCAGTGAGCGTGAGCTCAAAAGTTTGGTTGGAGTGGAGAGGTGGCCAGGAGGGGAGTCCAAGGAACCAAGGAGGGGGGTGTGGGACCCACTTATGAGGTTTGTGGAACCTCCCAAAGTGGAGGTGTTGGGGTGGTGATCTGCTGCACAGGGGAGGTGATGCCCCCTGCAGCTGACTTTGGAGGGGTGTGGAACCCTCAGAAAAAATTGCAAAAATAAGGTGACTATGGGATTTCACAGATGAGGTGGGGGGCTACAAGTCCTAAAAGTTTCAAGGCCTGGATCCTTATACAAAATTCTAAACAAATCCCACCATTTTTGGTTTTTCTGCTCAAAGTAAATTTTGACTTTTTGATGAAACTTGAATTTTTGACTTTTGTTAACTTTGGATTACATTTAATTAACAGGAATTGATATAATAAGCTATAATGAAGCTAACTTAAACTAAAACAACAACATTTAAACTAATTTGAAGGGTTAGGCAGCTTAGGATCAAACAGTGAACAACTGAGATCAAATCAAAGGTCAATTTGACTTTTTTACAAAGGATAACTAGATTTTATGGTTCTACTGTCCCATTACTATCTAATAAAACAAGTTTGGGCCACAACATCAACAAAACAACAACAAGAACACAGAGTATAGCCTTGATCCAAACACTCCTATTTCTAACTGTTTTGAAGATTTTCAAAGAGAAAGCATAATTTAGACACTAAAACTGAATCACAAGGATGTAATATGATTACATTAACCTATTAAAACACAAATCTCCTAAAAACAACAGCAATTACTCCAGACACTACAAGAAAAGTGGCTTTTTAGGACCCCCATAAGCGTCATAAAATGGTACTTTTTAGGACCTTTCATTTAATAGGACCAAGGATGAAAGTGTAACAATTCGCAATTTCAGGTTAATTACTGTTCCCGGAAAATTTTACTATTCACTTTTACTATTCATTTTTCCCGAAATTTTCCCAAAATTTGATTTTTGTTTCTTGGCCTCGTGTCATAAATCATTTCCTTGGCAAATTAAAAGTTTGACACTCATCAGATCATTTTCGTGAAAGTTAATAAGGAATTACACGTTTTAGGGTAAAACGTCATTCAAAAATTCTACGCACGATGAAACTCGACCGCGTTAAGTGACCCCGCATCAGAAAAATGTTTAGTACTCTCATGATTTATTTGAGAATAAATCATGACTGAGAAAAACATGACCAAATAAACCTCGGCCGTGAAAAACAGGAATTTTCATTTTAAGCGTTTTTACTTAGCCGTAACCTTAGCATATACATACACCGTGTTTCTAAGACGATTTGAGTTTTCAACTTATTAGAAAAATTCAACATATTTTTCCCTCCTCCTTTGACCAAAAATCATTCCTTGATTTTATAAGTTATTCCTTGATTTTTAGGCTTACGGTTTGATGTCTAAAAAACATTTAATACCAACCGACACTAGACTGAGCCCAGTCTAGACATTATAAGTCATTTTAAATCATTTTTATCCTATTAGAAAAGTAACATTTTACTTTTCTCAATTTCACGCAATATTCATACGTTTTACGTATTACGCGTTTTAGACCCGTGTTTCCAGTTTTAGCAGGGTTTTAGCACCCCAATGGAATCTACCACTCATTTTATATTTTATTATGGAGTATTTTGACAAGTTTAATCATTCTTCCAAGTTTCGTATTTTTACGATACCCGGTTTTACGTTTCGTGGCTCAATAACTTACGGTTAGCATTTTACGGAGCCAAAACACACAAAGTAAGCAAGATAACATCAAGACTTATAATCTAGTCACCCCTTATCCCATATGAACGTGTATTATGGCTATTACAAGCCTTGTTGGCTTGTGATAAGTCTTGAGGACTTTAGGTAGCATACATGTGTAAGTAACTTATCAACTAAGCTTCCATAATATCTAAACTCTTGCACCTCCTCAATGCACCTTCCTATGCATCTTCCTAACCTCCTCAAGCTACTATAAAACCCTCTCCTCTCCTCTCCTTGCTGCCCCATATCACACACACAAACACTCTTTCACTTAGCTAATTTACTCCAACTTTTATGCAAGAATCAAGTGCAACATCAACATAGAAACTCTAGTTTGGTTTTGATTCATCAAACTACTTCCAAACCTCATAAACTTTGGTGATTTCTCTTGAGTTTGAATCCACTCAAGTCACCTCAACTTTCATCATCTCTCTTTCAAGAACACAAGTGTAGAAAGATTGCTTGAAGTGAAGTAGGGTGAAGCTAAAGTCTATCAAAGTCCTTACCTTACATGTTAACTTCCTTTCTTAATTGAAAGCCAAAAGTTGTAAGCAAAACCCTAACATGCTTCTTGTTAAATACCATAATCATGTTATTTACATATCATTCATGCTATATTATGTCTTGTGATCATGTCCATGATGTATAAAAATGGGTAAAACAAGTTATTACAAATGATTGTTAAGATAAGTTATTTAAACAAGTAAACTAGTGACTTTCTTGGTATAATCTGATCAAAATGGTAAAATTATGATATTGGATCATTACATATTGTAGTAGAGGACCTAACAAGGAAACCATAGCAATTTGAACCACCTAAAACGAGTTTACGAGTCAAAAGTTATGACCATTTGAAGTTACCAAAATTTTGAGGCAAAGCTGCCAAATAGTTTCTGTTACAGAAACCTAAAACACGCAAAAAGAGGCCTTTCTGGTCCGTTTCATGAAAAAGTTAAAGCACGAAAGTTGTCCGGAATCACGTTTTCTTCAAAAACTCAGGAGCACGTCTCCAGAAAACCAATAACGAATGAGATTTTTATCAGTTTCTTAACAGCTATTTACATATATATAAGTCACTATATAATGGTTATGTTTTAAAAAGACCAAGAGGTCTTATGACCTAGATTCAATACCACAACCATGGCTAGAGCCAAGGTTGAGTCTCAAGACCATGGAACAATGACCAAAGGTCATGGCAAAGCCATGGCTAAAGACCCTATATACATATCAAGGCGAAAACATGAGTTAAGACCATATATACATACCAAGGCGAAAACATGAGCTAACGACCATATAAATTTACCAAGACAAATACATGAACTAAAGAGTTGGCGATAACTTAAACATACAACTTGGATCTACTTCATCTAAAGAACCATGAGATATTACAAGAAATGGTCATACAAGTTATAAGAAACTCATCCTAATAACAATCTTCATGTGAAAATAAACTTTCCTAAGTTTATTCAAATATTGGACATGTAACTTTTCGGATCAAAACTTATACATACCTATTTTATCAACTACTACAATAAACTTGACTGAGCCTAAGGAAACATAAATGAACAACTTAAATCACTACTGAAATAGAAATAAGATTTTCAAGAAATTAAACATAAATTAAAATAAATGAAAGGAACTGAAGTTATTGCTTGAATTAGATTCAAAATACACTGAAAAAGATTTGAAATTACAACTTAAAGCTAAAATACACTTGAGCTTGAAAATTAACTATGATTACCTTACTACACTAAACTACAATTAAAAACTAACTATCTATCTCTGGCCACAGTCACCTCTTTTATATCCTTCCAATATGATCTCTGAGCCACTCTTGACTTTTCCCACTTCAATTTGAGCCCTTGGATGGCTACGAATAAATCTTGGCCGTTTATCTTTCTTTTGGCGGGAAAATATCATTTGGCAGGTTAGGGATTGCTTGTGAAAGATTCAAAGGTATTAATTGGTTTTTGTTTGGTTCTGTTTGGAGGGGGACAAGTACTGGGTTTACTGAGGTGGAGGAGGGGGGAAATGGAGTGTGGAATGAGGTAACAGGCAAGTTGGTGTTTGCAGTGATTGGAGGGAAGGAGGTGGTCAACCAAAAGGTTGACCCATTTTTATTAATAAAAAGGGGTGTGGTTTGTTTTGGTTTTTTTGGATTTGTGACTGGGCCAGGAAGGGTAATGGGCCAAGGGGTAAAAGGGATTGGTTATTGGTTTTTGTTTTGTGTTGGGTTAAAAGAAAACATAAGGGTCCGGTTGAAGTTTGTAACTTTTATAACCACAAGGACCAATGTTGCAATCTGCTGAAAGTTGAGGGTGTAGTTGTGCCAAGCTTCCAAAAATCTTTCCAAGGACTAAACTTGCCACAAATTAAATTCCCAAGGGCCACAAATGTATAATTTCCAATTTTAAACTTCCAAGGACCATTTGTGTCGTTTTTGGATTTTTAGGGGGTAAAAGTATAAATTTCCAACAGTTATCAAAAATGGTTTATTTTGCCAAGTCTAAATAGTACAAGGGCCTTTTATTGATAAAATTCCATATTTTGAAAACACAGGGACTAATTTTGCCATTTTTGTAACTTGAGGGGTAAAAGTTGCCATTTTGTGAAAACTTTTATCCAGGGATTACTAGTGAACATTTTTGGTTTCCCAAGGACTAAAGTTGACTTTTTATTCATTTTAAACCTTCAGGGACTAGTTTTGCCAATTTATGAAACTCTAGGGACTAAAAATGTCAATTGTGTGAACTTTGCATGCTTTTCACTTGTTTTTCAATCTTTTTGTACCTGAATCACATAAAAACACATTTCAATGATATTTATAGTATTTTGTGGTTATTTGTGTGTTTTTGGTCGTTTTGTGGGTTTAAACAATATAAAATATATGTGTATTTAGACACATATCACTACTCATTTTTTAGAAATTAGCAAAACATTGTAACGCAATTACTTCTTAATTTTACCATGCTAGTATAGTTGCTAACACCCCAACCCGAGAAGGGCTAAAGTGTAACATTATAGAGTCCTATCAGAACACAAGTGAAACGGAGATACAATACTAATACAAAACTTACAAAGGTAACAAAAGAAAATAATCAAAGTACAAGGTACAAAAGTGGCAACAATAATACTAAGCCCAAATCATAAGATACTAAGCCCATCATAACATCTTCTAATCATCTCTAAGTCCAGCAAGTATCTAACAGGGTGAAGTCTTCTAAGCACAAAAGCAAAACCTTCATCCATAACCCAGCTTCTTACTAAACCTGCCGCAGGAAAAGAAATGCGGCTGAGCTTACAAAGCTCAGTGAACAGATATCAAACGAATAACAATACAATACAAAAGAGATATGATAAGCAAAGGAATACAAAGATAGTTTACATACGGTGTCAATGGATAATCAAAGGTTGCCAAAGTTTAAGTATAAAGGTTAAGTGTATGATGTAAGATGTAATGTATGTGGAAATCAGTATTTTCCCCAGGCCCAATCAATCAATACAATACAATAGTAGCCCAATATGGAGTAGCTAGCTCCCAATATGTGAGGGGTTGCAATGCACGCACACCCAGTCACCAAACAATGTAGCAATAATCAATGTAGTCAATAATAATCACAATCAATCAATCAATCAAATCTAGGATGCATCCATACGCCCCTGCAGGCCAATAACAATCATAGCAGTAATCGATAACAAAATCAGGGACGGTGTGGTACATCTCTCCAACCACACTAGAGTACATAACATTGGTGCATCAATGCTATGGTTGTGGCTACTCCACAACAAGTAATACCTGGGTAAATACTGAAGGGTCATATAGTCAAGGTTCAATATCAAAGGTCCAATATCAAAGGTTCAATATCCAAAGGTCAATTATCAAGGATCAATATCAAAGGGTCATTATTAAAGGATCAATTTCAAAAGGGTCAATCAAGGATCAATATCAAAGGGTCAATATCAAAGGATCAATATCAAAGTCCAAATAATATAAAGGAGAGAGGGAGAGAAGTCATGAGAGAGAAAGAAATTGTACTCTTGTCGAAAGAGCACGGAATATCTGTACCTTTGCCGAGTCAAAATAAACCGAGACCAAACGAAAAGAGAACGGTCATCCCCGCTTCACCAACCTAGAAGAGAGTGGATTCGAATTAAGAAGAGTTCAAGTCACGTAAGTTACCTCTTTTAGTTATCTTTCCATTTTTAGAAACTTGACCAATATAATAACTTCCCGAATTAGTAAATTAATTCTTTAAGGTTATTGTTGACTATTAAATAATATTTAAGGTATAAAATGACCAATAAAATAAGTTGGGTTAATTATGACAATTTAGTAAAATTTAGGGTCAAATATAAATTATTGAAAATTAAATATTAAAAGTGTCAAATAAAATTATTTTAAGGTTTATAATATAATTTTATATCAAAATGATAATTTTAGACCCCGTCGTTATATAATATATATAAACGCGTTCTCAACATTAATTTAGACCGTGACGACCAAAATATAATATACACACGGATACAAATAAATTATGTTTTACAAATCCTAAACGTCTACGTCTAAACTTGCATGTCCCTTTCTTTTCGGATTAAAAATACACACGCGTAGTTACATCAGTTTGAATCCTGTTTTAGTTCTCATGTTAACCACCAAATACTCACATGTTTATCCTTGTTTATTAAACCATTCATGCATGCAATTTATAATGAATATACCCATTATACATATTCGAAAGCAAGACAGAACCCAAATCGACTTATATGTTTCATAAATTTTATTATTGCACGTGATCTATAGCTTCAATCCGTACCCTTGTTTTATCCAATCAGATATTCGTTTTACATGTTTCATTTTCATGGAATAATACACAATTCATAGGTATATTCTTCTTTAAGTGATCAAAGATTAGTTTCAGGTTTATATGTATAAAATAGGTCCACCCATCGTGCATGTAAACCAATTCGAACAGCCAATAAAAACTCAATATCAATATATCAATATTCTAGTATTTCATGCGATGGTTTCTATGAATTATGTGAACGAGTTATCATTTCCTGTGAGTTTTGAAATATATAACATGCATGCAATCTCTCTTGATTTCTTTTAGTTCGTAATATTTAGTGTACTAAGTCGCGAGTCGAACACAAGGTAGATCGAAACAAGTATCACACGAGTCGAAAGCAATCATATAGATCGAATGAAACAAGTTTTCAAAACGTTATTCTATATGTGACTTATATATATATATATATATATATATATATATATATATATATATATATATATATATATATATATATATATATATATATATATACTAGAAGGGTACCCGCGCAATGCGGCGGCGGGTACCTGGGAACTATTTTTGTGCCGAGCAAATATTTTTTATTTTAAACCTCCTTACTTAATATGTCTCAAATACTTTATAACGTAGTAGATATATGTTTTTTCAAAAGTAGAACACCTAAATTATTAATAATGTAAATAGTTAACACTTTATATTTTATATTTTAAATTTTAACATTAAATTGGTAGTTATAAGGTTAGCGAGCTTTTCTTATAAACGATTATATTAAAATATATCATTATTGGGAGAGGTTATTATATTGTTTAAATGAGATTTAAAATTTCAAATTGTACATTAATCATATATTTATTTTTTATAGCAATGTTTTTTTTCTTAAGAATTTAAAACTTTCTTTTGTAAGAAGTCCAAAATCTTTTATAATGTATTAAATAAAACAATATACAATTAAAAAACCATCCAAAACAATCTTATATCATTTGACTAAAAAATCACCCCGACCAAAAATTTGCTAAACGGGCTCATACTAATCATAAAACTTTCGGATGCCAACCCATTATCACTACATGAAATCATATGGCCTAAAAGGTAGTGTAAAATCTAGTCCAACAAGGATTAACCTAATCCACCTCCATATAACTCACCCTAAAATCACAGCAAACCTAATTTCATTTTACACACATGCAGCCAGTCAGCCACACATCTTTAAAAAGATATTGCAGTCACTACTTCATTCATACAAACTTACATCACACAATCAAAACACCTCCTTCCGTATATCACCACAAAAACACATGAACTTCAAAAGAAACACATCATTAAACTTCTTTGTTCATTCTTATTCTTACTGCATGTCGAAACAAATCACACAAACAATCTTGGTTTCATGTTGTAGTAAAACCAAATCACTAACAACAAAAACCGTATCTTGTGTTCTTCTTCCACGACTTCAAGATCCATTATAAGATCTCGGGTTGGTTTTTGTGCTTTTGTTTTTCGTTTTTATAGATCAATGATGCGTGTGAAAAGATCTTTAAAGATCCATTCATTAAATGAAAATACACTTTGAGATCTCTTTGATTTTTATCATATATGTTTCGTGTGATGACGAGTGAAGTGAGGTTGTTTGTATTTCGTTTTTACTAAACAAAGATCAATGATGGGCTTGTATGTATAGATATTTTAAAGATCATTTGACTCGGTATAATATAATCCTGAGATCTTGTTTGGAGTGATGTGAGGTTGTAGATATTTGAGATTATTGTTGATTGTTGGTTGTTGATGTGGTTCGAACCATTTGATGTTTGATATTCTTCCTCTCTTTTTTCATTTGACTTTGACTAATGATGGCTTATGGGTCTGAGGTCATGACTGAGGTAATGGATACCCTATGGTATTTTGTTATCACCAGCCACAATAAAACTAAGTTTGCTTCTCCTTTAATCTGAGGAGCAAAGCTTCTTTCTACTCTTGGTAACTGAACACCAAGATGAGAGTAGAATTATTTACTTGTGTGTGTGTTTGTGTGTTTTTTTTTTGGTGCTGATCAAAACAAGAGAGTGCGTTTCATATTAGTGTTTGAGTTTTTAGGTTATCTTATATAGGATTAAGGTTTTGGCTGTTACAAGTCTGATTGAATTGGACTGTATACTGTTACAAGTCGCCGTTTAATGGTCAATATTTAACTGTATAAATGGACAATAAAGATTTGAAGGCTGTTACTTTTCCTTTTGAAATTTGAAATGGCGTTTGCATTTGAATATGAATTGATTTACTATAATAAACTTTGCAAAACTATACTTTCCATTACAAGTAATTTGTTGAATCTGAAATTTTAAGCCTTCTATTAATAGCATGTCCCAAATCCTTTATAAAGTAGTATAGATATATATATATATATATATATATATATATATATATATATATATATATATATATATATATATATATATATATATATATATATATATATAATTTCATGTGATATTCTAGTTCATGATTTTATGTGATTAATTATCATTCTTGTGCATGCATGCATGCAATCTTTATAAACCGATTCATACTTAGTTGATTGTAAAACATGTTGTGCACGTATGAATATCACTATAGTTGAATCAAGAAAAGAAAAAAAGAAAAGAAACGTCAAGACGAACCCAGGGGTACCTCTGATCGGTTTGTACGAACGGAACACGAACAAGAGGAGTATTCACGATCGAACCAAGCTACTAATAAAACACCCTTCGAACCAAGAGTGACCACGATCAAACCTTTCATACAAAAACCCAGTCGTGTCTTCTGATCTTGAGGGAACAATGAATTTGAAGCAGCTTGTTTTTGGTGTATTAGTTTCTTAGGTTTTATCAAAATCTCGTATCAAAGTGGGGAATAGAAGATACACACATCTTAAAGGAAACAAGTGAGAAGAATTTGCCACAAAAGGAAAGTTGTTGATTATGAGAAGATATAAGAATGATTCTGTGTTATTATCCGAAATTAGTGGGGTGCAATTACCAATGATTTATTTTCTAATTAGACTTGCCATATTTATAAAATGTGTCCAAAATAAAATACAATCAGTTCCCTAGCAATTTCTTAACGTGTATCTTAGTTTATCCAAATTTTGTTACCATATGTCTATTTAGTAAGTGTGTTACAATTAGAAAAAAAAAAAAAAAAAAATTGGGCCTAGGACATTATATAACGTGTGATATTCAAAACGTGTACAAATTATTTTATCGTAAGTTTTATTATCGGTATATATGTGTATTGTTCAAATATTACAGTTTTAATTGCTTAGGTTAGTATATATTGTAATGTCTTGCATTCTTGTTCGTCTTTTCAGAAGTTTAAAATTAGAGGGTTATTTTGGGTATTTAATAAGTTTAAAAATTTCGGGTTTTACAGCAGGTTAGGGATTGCTTGTGAAAGATTCAAAGGTATTAATTGGTTTTTGTTTGGTTCTGTTTGGAGGGGAAAAAGTAGTGGGTTTGCTGAGGTGGAGGAGGGGGGAAATGGAGTGTGGAAGGAGGTAACAGGCAAGTTGGTGCTTGCAGTGATTAGAGGGAAGGAGGTGGTCAACCAAAAGGTTGACCCGTTTTTATTAATAAAAAGGGGTGTGGTTTGTTTTGGTTTTTTTGAATTTGTGACTGGGCCAGGAAGGGTAATGGGCCAAGGGGTAAAAGGGATTGGTTATTGGTTTTTGTTTTGTGTTGGGTTAAAAGAAAACATAAGGGTCCGGTTGGAGTTTGTAACTTTTATAACCACAAGGACCAATGTTGCAATCTGCTGAAAGTTGAGGGTGTAGTTGTTCCAAGCTTCCAAAAATCTTTCCAAGGACTAAACTTGCCACAAATTAAATTCCCAAGGGCCACATATGTATAATTTCCAATTTTAAACTTCCAAGGACCATTTGTGTCATTTTTGGATTTTTAGGGGGTAAAAGTATAAATTTCCAAAAGTTATCAAAAATGGTTTATTTTGCCAAGTCTAAATAGTACAAGGGCCTTTTATTGATAAAATTCCATATTTTGAAAACCCAGGGACTAATTTTGCCATTTTTGTAACTTGAAGGGTAAAAGTTGCCATTTTGTGAAAACTTTTATCCAGGGATTACTAGTGAACATTTTTGGTTTCCCAAGGACTAAAGTTGACTTTTTATTCATTTTAAACCTTCAGGGACTAGTTTTGCCAATTTATGAAACTCTAGGGACCGAAAATGTCAATTGTGTGAACTTTGCATGCTTTTCACTTGTTTTTCAATCTTTTTGTACCTAAATCACATAAAAACACATTTCAATGATATTTATAGTATTTTGTGGTCATTTGTGTGTTTTTGGTCGTTTTTTGGGTTTAAACAGTATAAAATATATGTGTATTTAGACACATATCAAATCCCCCACACTAAACTATTGCTAGTCCCTAGCAATCTTTTGAGAAAACTTAATGATTTGAACCTCTTTACCAAAAGCCATTACTTCTGGAGTAGCCAAATGTTTTAGTTCAAGTAAGAATTATGGTCCACCTGATAACCATGCGATTTTGAGCAAACCACCAGCTGTAAACGGATTTGATTTGTCTTTACCAGAAGCCGTTTGCTTCTGGACTAGCCAACTCTTGATGGACAAAGTCAACATCTTGGTGAGCTAATTACCAATTATGGTTTTTCCACTGCCTTTACCACAAGCCATAATCTTGCGGGCTAGCCAACTCTTTCACGTTTTAGGATATGGCGAGTTGAGATACCATACAATTTTGGGCAAATTGTAAGCCGTCAACGGATTTGATATATCTTTACCAAGAGCCGTTTGCTCCTGGATTAGCCAATCCTTTTGTCGTTTAGACATGGCGGACTGATAACCACAAAAATTTTGAAACTCAAGTGAAATTTTTTTAAAATTTTTGCCAAAAACGGGGGTACTAGAAGGTAAAATGTGATAAAATTCGCTAGAATACCCCCCCACACTTAGAATGAATATTGTCCTCAATATCAATGTCCCGGCTATTATGCCGACTCTTTGAACGTAAAAGGGCAACATTACAAGCTAAATGTGGAAATACCATTTTTTCACTTTATTTGTAACCATAGCAGGGGTAACTCCCCCACACTTAGGGTGAAAACTCTATAAGCATGCTACTGTTTTTGTTTACCGAGTCGCTAGCTTGACTCGACCCCGAATTCATTGGTTCTTGTGGAAGCATGATGTGGAAGAAATAATCTCCATCGTACTTTCATTCAAGATGTTTGGATAAACATTTGAAGCACGTGAAAGTTCCACACTGATGAGATATAATCCCGGCTCAAGATAATGGTAAATGAAAATGCCGGGATCAAAGATGGTATCTTCATTCCTGAAGGAGTGAAGAAGAGAAGAAGTCACCTTGTAGGTGAAGAAAAGGAAGAAAACCATGATGAAAATCATGATAAGATCTTCTTCCTCGAGATCAGGCTCATTTTCCTGAATTTGGATTTCAAGGGTTAAGCTCAAAAACATCCCGGGAGGGAGGGTGGGATAATTTGTCATAGAAATTCAAATTCTCATGATTGAGAATCTTTCCCCCCGATCATGATGTTTCTTGCCATCATACTCCGGAGGAGTCATGATAAGGTGATCAATGATGGGCTCAGAAGATATTTCATCAACATCACTGATGTCTCCATAAGACAAAGAATTTTCCTCAGTGTGTGAATCACTAAGCCCGGTGTTGAGATGGGAATTGAGTGATGGATCATCATTCAATAAGCTTTCAAGGAAAAGAATATCCCCCTCAGAATCAAGATAGTTATCATCAACTTCATACGAAGTTGAACTATCTAGGGCAAGGAATGCTTCGACTTCTTCCAGATCATCTTTGAAATCAAAGAGATCATCATCACTTCCCGATGGAAGTGGATTGGTGTGAGTAAGTTCATCGGCGAACTCCTCGAGAAGAAAGTCAACATTAGAGTGGGGAAGGGATGCATCAACATACTCAATGTCTCCATAAGATAAACAATCATCACTGGAATCTGAGACATTCTCAATTTGATCATTTGGATTATCAGGGGGAGAAAGAATATCACACACTTGATCAAAAGTTTCATGTGACTCTCTCGGGATTGGGACAAGGAACTCAACACTAGACTTTATTAATTCGTCTGATTCCTTATTAGGAACAGTGCTAAGATGCTCATCCCCCATGTTTAGAGAGTGAGTGTGAACTTCGGGTGTGATAACAACAGACTGAGGGAGATGAGAGGAGCTAGCATTCATGGATTGTACAAGTTCCATTTGATCTTCTGCTAGTAATTTCTCCGTCACATTATTTTCTCCCTGATTTTCAATGGGAGGAATCACAAATGAAGAATCTGACGAACCCTTATAAAATTGAAGGATATCAAGGGTTTCTTCATTATCACTATCATCATCACAGTCTAGAAGAGCAGCTTTACGAAATTTGGCACGTGTTATAGCTGCTTGTTCTTCGACAACTAATTCCTCCATACTCTTTTTGTTTCTAGCCTCTCGTTCTTCAGCAAGTAATTCTGCCATAGATTTCTCACGAGAGTCTTGAAACGACGTAGTAACCAACTCCTCCTTAAGTTCTTTCAATATCTCAAGAGCCTTTAGTAAAAGGTCTTGCTCAGTATCATGAGGAGCTGCTTGGGTCATTTGGTACTGTCGAGGTGGGTCTGAAAACGAATAGTCGTAATTGTTACAAGGAAATAAATTCCTTGTTTGACAATCCGAGCTAGAGTGTGGACCTCCACAGTACTCACAACAATATGATTGTTGTGACTGGTTTGGTGAATAACATGGATATTGGTCATTTCCAAAATTTTGAGTGTTATCAGGAAACTGTTCATAGACAAACGTGTTTCCGGATTGACACTCAAATCCTTTGTGAGGACCTCTACAATACTCACACGAATATGTCAGTATCTTATGGTGTGGCGGCTGGTGGAATAAATCAGTCGTGACATGATGAGAATATGGATCCTAGTTATAGACAGACCCGTATCCTGACCCTACCATGCCACAGCAGGGGCAATTACCACCGTTATGAGGACCACCACACCATTGGCAACCAAAATGGTGTGGATACAACATAGGAAAGAATCAAAGGTTCATAGAGGGGTAGGGATGAAGAATCAAAGATGTGAGAGGGTAAATGTGAATATTTTTGGATTTTTAGATAAACATTTTATATACAAATAAGAAGGAAAATCTTTTTGGGGTTTTTGTGTTCGTTGAAAACTGATTTTAAAATGTTTTCGGGAACAATTTTGTATAAATAAGAAGATAATATGAACAACGTTGGATAAATATACAATGGGTGTATATCCCGATTCACTAATCTGCAAACCGTTTTAAAATAACGCGCACAACCTCCCCGGCAGCGGCGCCAAATTTTGATTGGTCCTAAACGGTCAACTAAGTCAAACGTCTAAAACCAACTAACCAAGGAGTACAGTATATTCCCGGGTCGTTATGTCCCAGCGAGGTAAGCAATTGTATTTAAAAACGTTTTAAGTGATCGGGTGATTTAACAGGAGGATCAGGAATTTGATTACAATACTGATTTGTACAAGGGAATAGCTTAAGTAAGTTATATGAAAAAGACTGGAAAGTTGGAAAAACCAGAAACGTTCAAAACCTAAAAACGCGTACGTTTAGTTTAAATAACGTAAACGTACAAAATAAAAAGTGAAAAGTGAAATCTGAAAACCCTCAGGGGGTGAAAATCAATTTTTTACAAACGTAAGGATGAAAGATAAATTTTAGAAAAAGAAAATAAATTTTTACACTAATTAATTATTTAATATTAATTAAATACTATTTAATACTAATTATTAATATTTATATAACCTAAATACAATATAATATTATTTTAATACTAGAAAAATGAAAATTAAATTTCTAAAATTATAAAATATCTAAAAACAAATTTTGAAATTAAAAATATGTCTTTTAGTCTTTTTGTGATTTTTTATATTAATTAATTACTAATTAAATATTAATTACCTAATTAAACTAATTGAAATTATTAAAAATACTAAAAAGACCTAGATAATTATGAAATTTTTTATAAATCTAATTAACCATTACAGGAATCCTAAAAAAATATAAAAAGTTTGTTTTACATATTTTTACACTATTTTACTAATTAATATTCCAAATATTAAATGATTACTAATTAAACTATTTAAATTATAAAAACTAGAAGATAAACAGTAGAAATTATAAGAAAATTCCTAAAATTATTTTATAACTTATAAAAGCTAGGAAAAATATAAAAACTAATTTTGGTATTTAAAACTTAATTATTAATTAATTAATAATAATACTAATATTAAATCTAATAAATACTATATGACCATATAAAAATCTAAAAAAAATAATGAAAGTACTTTAAGTTAAAAGGAAATTAAAAAAAATATAAAAATTGCAAGTTACTTAATAAAAATCTAAAAAGGAAAATTAAAAAGTTAAATTACATTAAATAGAAACTATTACTTATTTTAAAATTGGTTTTTCTGGATTTTTCTTTTACAAAACTATTTTATACCTAAAAAAATTAAACTTTTACAAAAACAACTTTTTTAGAACTTAAAAATAAGCCAGAATAAGCTTAAAAGCTTGCACAGTTGATTTTATTTGACCAAACAAGAAAATGAGCTCAAATTAGCTTATGTGGGGTCCACAAGGGTGGAACTTGGTTCAGATAAGTAAAATGTACTTGTATAAGCTAGGAACAACAAATTATAATCACTGATAAGCTGATAAGAACAAGAATAAGCACTTGAAGTTTTAAGCTAAACACAGAAATGGGACAAACAATAGGGGTGGTTCCAGGTGGGTCCCAGTGAGCTTGAGCTCAAAAGTTTGGTTGGAGTGGAGAGGTGGCCCGGAGGGGAGTCCTAGGAACCAAGGAGGGGGTGTGGGACCCACTTATGAGGTTTGTGGAACCTCCCAAAGTGGAGGTGTTGGGGTGGTGATCTGCTGCACAGGGGAGGTGATGCCCCCTGCAGCTGACTATAGAGGGGTGTGGAACCCTCAGAAAAAATTGCAAAAATAAGGTGACTATGGGATTTCACAGATGAGGTGGGGGGCTACAAGTCTTAAAAGTTTCAAGGCCTGGATCCTTATACAAAATTCTAAACAAATCCCACCATTTTTAATTTTTCTGCTCAAAGTAAATTTTGACTTTTTGATGAAACTTGAATTTTTGACTTTTGTTAACTTTGGATTAAATTTAATTAACAGGAATTGATATAATAAGCTATAATGAAGCTAACTTAAACTAAAACAACAACATTTAAACTAATTTGAAGGGTTAGGCAGCTTAGGATCAAACAATGAACAGCTGAGATCAAATCAAAGGTCAATTTGACTTTTTTTACAAAGGATAACTAGATTTTATGGTTCAAATGTCCCATTACTATCTAATAAAACATGTTTGGGCCACAACATCAACAAAACAACAACAAGAACACAGAGTGTAGGCTCGATCCAAACACTCTTATTTCTAACTGTTTTGAAGATTTTCAAAGAGAAAGCATAATTTAGACACTAAAACTGAATCACAAGGATGTAATATGATTACATTAACCTATTAAAACACAAATCTCCTAAAAACAACAACAATTACTCCAGAATCAATAAAATCTCATTTCAACAGTAAATACGAAAAAACTGAGCAATCAGAGATTTTCATGAACAAGCTACCAACTTTAGTCTACATTATCACTAATCTATACCTAATAAGTGCAAAACAACTCAACTAAGCACAAAGTGAGCAAGAACACAGTAACTAGAAAAAGATGTGAAATTGGACTTACAACTTGACCTTGTGCAATCCAAAACCAAGAACTGAGAACTAAGCTGTCCTGTTATCTCCCATGAGATTTCTAAACCATGCAAATTCAAAATGACCATGGACCTTTGCTTCAATCTTCCTTCACAGTGATTTTTTATTTATTAGCTATTTATCTTTTTTTTTTTGGTATTTTTAGTTTTCTTATTTAAAACTGATTTTATTGCTTTCCAAACTTCAAAAACTTATACATAAACTTGACTGAGCCTAAGGAAACAGAAATGAACAACTTAAATCACTACTGAAATAGAAATAAGATTTTCAAGAAATTAAACATAAATTAAAATTAATGAAAGGAACTGAAGTTATTGCTTGAATTAGATTCAAAATACACTGAAACAGATTTGAAATTACAACTTAAAGCTAAAATACACTTGAGCTAAAAAATTAACTATGATTACCTTACTACACTAAACTACAATTAAAAACTAACTATCTAACTCTGGCCACAGTCACCTCTTTTATATCCTTCCAATATGATCTCTGAGCCACTCTTGACTTTTCCCACTTCAATTTGATCCCTTGGATGGCTATGAATAAATCTTGGCCGTTTATCTTTCTTTTGGCGGGAAAATATCATTTGGCAGGTTAAGGATTGCTTGTGAAAGATTCAAAGGTATTAATTGGTTTTTGTTTGGTTCTGTTTGAAGGGGGACAAGTAGTGGGTTTGCTGAGGTGGAGGAGGGGGGAAATGGAGTGTGGAAGGAGGTAACAGGCAAGTTGGTGTTTGCAGTGATTGGAGGGAAGGAGGTGGTCAACCAAAAGGTTGACCCGTTTTTATTAATAAAAAGGGGTGTGGTTTGTTTTGGTTTTTTTGGATTTGTGACTGGGCCAGGAAGGGTAATGGGCCAAGGGGTAAAAGGGATTGGTTATTGGTTTATGTTTTGTGTTGGGTTAAAAGAAAACATAAGGGTCCGGTTGGAGTTTGTAACTTTTATAACCACAAGGACCAATGTTGCAATCTGCTGAAAGTTGAGGGTGTAGTTGTGCCAAGCTTCCAAAAATCTTTCCAAGGACTAAACTTGCCACAAATTAAATTCCCAAGGGCCACAAATGTATAATTTCCAATTTTAAACTTCCAAGGACCATTTGTGTCGTTTTTGGATTTTTAGGGGGTAAAAGTATAAATTTCCAAAAGTTATCAAAAATGGTTTATTTTGCCAAGTCTAAATAGTACAAGGGCCTTTTACTGATAAAATTCCATATTTTGAAAACCCAGGGACTAATTTTGCCATTTTTGTAACTTGAGGGGTAAAAGTTGCCATTTTGTGAAAACTTTTATCCAGGGATTACTAGTGAACATTTTTGGTTTCCCAAGGACTAAAGTTGACTTTTTATTCATTTTAAACCTTCAGGGACTAGTTTTGCCAATTTATGAAACTCTATGGACTGAAAATGTCAATTGTGTGAACTTTGCATGCTTTTCACTTGTTTTTCAATCTTTTTGTACCTGAATCACATAAAAACACATTTCAAAGATATTTATAGTATTTTGTGGTCATTTGTATGTTTTTGGTCGTTTTGTGGGTTTAAACAGTATAAAATATATGTGTATTTAGACACATATCACTACTATTTTTTAGAAATTAGCAAAACATTGTAACGCAATTACTTCTTAATTTTACCATGCTAGTATAGTTGGTAAAGTTTTACAAAAGCTTCTACTTTGTTAAAAACTTAGTGTATGGCTTCCCTATTGAATCATAAATCCAAGTTGTTAGCATGTCCAATATAAATTGCACCGCGTAATAATATATGTCATGTCAATCGGACATAAAATAATACAACTGAGACACGCAAAGGTACGTGAAATAATTGAGAAACCACAAATTAACATATGATCTTCAATTTTTTTTGTCCTTTAATTGAAAAAAACTAACGAACAATTTAAGAACAAATTCATGTTTTCGATCTTTGTAGGCTTACGGACGAACCAAAATATCATTTTAACATGTCCAGTGTATAAACGTTGCAAGTGGCTTTGGCCCAAACTTTCTTTGTGACGCCCATGGCCCATATTGACAAATGTGCAAAAATAAAGTTACTTTACCGCTTGAAATAAAACACATAAGAAACAAGAAAATCGTAAAATACATTCAAAAAGTTAGCATTACTACTTAACTCTATAATCATGTATAAATGTGAGAATCAAAATACTTTTACGTTCTTTTAACTATCACAACATAATAACCAAAAATGCCGTCAACAACACCCTCGTTAAACACACACACAAAAAAAAAAAAAAAAAAAAACAAAAAACAATTTAAGGTTCCAAATTACTACGTAACTCTACCCGGCGTTTTGAAATCCAGTTCGACCCTGTTGTTTCAACCGATTAACACATTTTTGGTCGATAGAATAGGCAAATATCAACTAGTTCTTCGAGGCATTAAAATACAGTTTGAGCTGTCAAGTTTCATATAACCCAGTCAACCTGGTTCATAAAAATAGGTCGGGTTTGATATTTTTTTCTAATTATTATTTTAGAAAATATATACGACAAGTTTCGATTTATCACGTGACTCGGTCTAATCATCTCGACCTTACGTAACTATACGAAGTGAACATCCGGTCGAGATATCGAGTCCATGGGTCTTACGAGCTCGAAAATTTAGTGGCGAGTGATTGTTACAGGAATTGGATGTGAAGCGATAAGTGATGTTGGAGATGTTGCGATAGGTTTAAAATGTGTCATGGTTGATGGAACCGAGTCTAAATTATGTTAAGGATGAGATGATAGCTAGTACTTGTTGCTTTATTGTCTATGAGATATGATACTGAGAGAGAAAGGTGCAATTACTCAAATGAAGCTCGCCACTCCTACGTGGAGCTCTTCATGGCTCTTCACTGCACCGCCCCTACCCTCCTCATCCCTCTTCACTTGGTTCTTGCTCATTTGCACGGCGAAGCACATCTCTTGACATTTTGTACTTTTTTTTTTTTCCTTTTTGTGATTTTTGTGAGTGGAAAATAAAATAAATGTGTAAGTGGGGGGCCTCAAATGAGTAAGTTGGGGTTAGTTGTTGGTGAATGGGGGAGGGTTAGTTGTGAAAAGGATGCAAGGTGATGTGGCACCCGTGGGCCCAAATGAGGAGATGAAGCTCATCACTGCACCTTCCGCTCTGATATGCATGCTAGTAAAATTACTCATTATTGTTGTGAATACATAGTAAAATTTAGAACGTTGAAATTGCAACGGTTGGATTGGACTCGTTGAAAACCTGTAAAAGCACGAGTCAATCAATTAGCTGGTTAGTCATTCTAGAGCAAAATGGAGGTGATTTCGCACATTAGAATTTTTAACATGTGAAAACCACGTCTCAAAACACACGTACAAAAATAACTCAAATTTATTTGTAAATTCATTTTCACATGTACAAATCGCTTTACTTCAAATTTAAATACGTTACAAAAAACTAAGTGTGTATCCGTACATGACGACAACAATTTTATAGCGATAAGTAATTATAGTTGAGATAATTTGATTAAGTTTTTGTTTAATGTTTACAAGTCTTCATCGTCATCCGAGATGACAACAAAATTTTACCGGTTTAAGTTTTAAAAGTTATAAACCATAAACATATGACATGTTCTTATTTTCTCTAGATATATTTCGTACTACTACTTATTATTGATTGATGCGGAACAATGATTTATATAACATTGACTGATTTATTCAAACAGGTTGGTGGGTTTGGTTTTAGTGGCTAGTGCTCCGTTTGTTGATCCATAGGTTGCATGTTCGAGCCACTAAATCAACTCTACCAATGTTTTTAGGTTTAGGTTTTTCTTTTCACCATTGAAAGAAAAGAAAAAAAAAAGGTAGCTCAGCTCATTAGTAGTGGAATACGAGCAAAAGTTTCGTTTTTATTTCCTACAATTCGCAGTTTAGTAATATCTCTATGTTTTGGTGTGGATTGTAAATGTAACTACTCATTTTTTAGAAATTAGCAAAACATTGTAACGCAATTACTTCTTAATTTTACCATGTTAGTATAGTTGCTATTTGCTAAAGTTTTACAAAAACTTCTACTTTGTTAAAAAATAGTGTATGGCTTCCCTATTGAATCATAGTGTATGGATGTGAAGCGATAGGTGATGTTGGAGATGTTGCGATAGGTTTAAAATGTGTCATGTTTGATGGAACCGAGTCTAAATTATGTTAAGGATGAGATGATAGCTAGTACTTGTTGCTTTATTGTCTATGAGATACACATGCTAGTAAAATTACTCATTATTGGTATGAATACATAGTAAAATTTAGAACGTTGAAATTGCAATGGTTGGATTGGACTCGTTGAAAACCTGTAAAAACACGAGTCATTCAATAAGCTGGTGGCTACTTGGCTAGTTACTCTAGAGTAAAATGGAGGTGATTTCGCCCATTAGAATTTTTAGTATGTGAAAATCACATCTCAAAACCCACGTACAAAAATAACTCAAATTTATTTGTAAACTCATTTTCACATGTACAAAACGCTTTACTTCAAATTTAAATACGTTAAAAAAAACTAAGTGTGTATCCGTACATAACGACAATAATTTTATAGCGATAAGTAATTATAGTTGAGATACTTTGGTTAAGTTTTTCCTTTAATGTTTACAAGTCTTCATCGTCATCCGAGATGACAACAAAATCATACCGGTTCAAGTTTTAAAAGTTAGGATTGACATATGAATTAAGATTGAGAGCGGGACTGAGACAAATATGTAGAAAATAAACAATACATGTTGTCTCTATATCTAGTAGAGATATAATCTATCGTTACTTACCCTCGATGCATTAATTGTACTAATAAAAGCTTACAAGTGATTGGCTATGATATTATACATTATACAATATATATAAAAAGCAGGCGCTAGCTCCCAAAATTTTGCTATAGTGCATCTACAGTATGCGCTACAGTTTTTTTTTTTTTTTTTTTTTTTTTTTTAAGCGTCGCTACAGTACTCGATACAATTTTTTTTTTTTACATAAATTTGTTTATGAAAAAAAATTTTTTCAAAAAAAATAATTACAAAATATAAAAATAAAAAAATACAAAAAATAATACACTTACAAAAAATTTCTTATACAAATTTGTTTCTTTTAAAATACCAAAAAAAAAAGCATACCGAAAAAACAAACAACCCAAAAGAATTTCAACCGGAACGCAAAAAAAATAAAAAAAAAAATCCGTTAACGTTAACATAAACAAATTATGCTTCCAAGTAAACATATGCATCCTTCAAATAACAAAATTATTAATTACACCATGCAACCCATAAAATACAAAACACAAAACACACCCGCCGCAACGCGCGAGTTACCCAGCTAGTTGCTAGTATATATCACTGTAATTACTTTTATTCAATTCATGCTTTCTTTTGATGGATACCGAAAATGGTTTAAATACTGTTGAAGTAAAAGTTTGTTTCTACTCCAGACAAGCGAGATGAATCCTTCGGACTCTGGATTGGTCCTTCGGATTCGGGGTGATCCTTGTTGGTAGTTGGCTACTTCGGATATCTGCAAAACAGGTACGTCCGTTAGTCTCGCCCCGGGAATGTATCCCAGGACCAACCTCCGGCGTAAGAGTAAGTATGTGTTCTTAGAGAAAGAAAGTATATATGAAGTTAGAGAATGAGAGAATTAGTTAACCTTTAAGTGGGGATTTCTTCTCTATTTATAGGCCTTCAATATGGAGTGCCAGGCTGGTTTGTACTTAGCTCCTTAATGTTTGCTAATTTATGCTCCATTACCATATACTTGGTGTACTTGTTTGTACTTTGGTTCATGTACTCACTGGTTTATCTGAACGGTCATGATCTTCGGAGGGTTGAGGTCATGCGGACATTCCCAACCCTTCGGATATTGGTCTGTCTTGTTTAAATACATTTGCGTACGCCCTGTTTGATATAGATCCGGAAGGTATTTAATTGTACGGCCTAAATCCGGAGGGTACATACGCCAACATGCCCCCCCCCCCCCAGTATCATAGTATTGGTTATGCCAATGGTGTGATACTTAGTTTATTTTTGTAATTTTCCGGAGGGCAAGTCGTAGCTTCGTCGTTTGCTAGAGTCGTGTACAAAGTGCCAAAAGTAATTAATGTGTCGTTTAAGGTGCGCCGTCGTTTTTTACTGCTTCCTCTGGATTGGGACACGTGTACGTTCTTCCTGTTATACGGTTTGGATGGAGACACGTCTGCCCTACGGGTGACGTGTCGTTTCGCGCCCAATTTTTACCGCCTATAAATAGTTCCTTTTTTCTCATTTACACCACTGTAAATTTTCTTCTCCACACACACAGACTTCTGACACATTTTATATCTTCCGTATTCCGAACGATTATTCTCATCGTCTTTGAGGTACGTCCTAGTCCGTTTAGTTTTTTGTTGTTTGGCTATACTCTTCTCCTTATCGGACTCATTATGTCGGAATCTACCGCGTCGTTTGAGTATGAGGATGTATCCATGCCGAAGGGTTCACACGTTAAGAAGGATATACATCTGAGGCCGTCTACGATGGACGAAGGTGAAGTACTCGTCGTAGTGGAGACTTTTGGCATACCGAAGGATTTACATCCAAGGGTACCTCCGTCGGGTATGACGATAGATCGATTACCTGCGGATGCCATTGGTTTATACGCGGAGTATTTCTTTGACGGAGGCCTTACCGTCCCTTTTTCTACTTTTCTTTTAGATGTTATCAAATATTTTAAGATTCATATATCTCAGTTGGTCCCGTTGGGTATGCATCGTGCTAACCCTTTTGAGGTATATTGCCGGAGCATACACATTCCTCCTACTACTCCTTTGTTTTGCGTCTTTTATAAACTCAGCAAACAGGGTTGCTGGTTTTCCTTCGAAAAACGTGTGCACAAAGATAGGAAAATTTGTTTCGGGGAATTTCCTTCCTGTCTGAAGGGTTGGAAGTATCACTTTTTCTTGATTGATAGGAGAGCTATTCCCTTTGCTATGCCTTGGAGGCATTTGGATTCGGATGTGTTTGATCCGTTTCCCAAGAGAAATGAGTACGATCATTGAGCCATGCCAAGTTCCTCAGTCGTTCTTATATGCTTTGGGCCTATCGGATCATTGGGAATTTACCGGCTTCCCTCCGGCTTTGAGGGATGAGCAGGGGAGGGGTATAGCCTTTGTTATAAATATGAATTTTTAAGTTGTGCATCTTTTTTCATTTCTAACGATACATTTTGTTTATTCGCAGGTGTAACCATGTCGAGTTATTTGAAGAAACCACCTCTACGAAAGACCGTGAACGTGGGGAAGGGGGACCCACTTCCGCAGGGGCAGGGACGCGAGATGCATGTTACTCGCCCTCTGGCCTCCAATACTGAAGTTCCGGAGAAGGATGAGGAGTTGAAGAGGGTCGAGGTTCCGGACGACAAGGTGCTGGCTGCCAAAGACAAAAAGAAATAGCAGGCCGCAAAGCTGGGTTCCAAGAAACCTCCGGCGAAGAGAGCCGGAGGGAGTATTTCTTCCAAGCTTCACAAGAAGCACAAGCAGTCTGCTGATGTCATTGATTTGGATGCTGCTGAAGGGGTTGAGGAGCCGGAGCCAATCAGCTCGGTGCACCCGAAAGATATCCCATCTGGTATGCCTTTGTGAATAATCTTTCTGCCCATAATTATTTCTTTGATTTGTTTTTACCATTTATTGATGAAGGTTCTTTATTTTCAGGGGGTTCAAAGGGTGCTTCCCAGCGTCCGGGAAAGGGGGTTTTGATGGACGAGGAGGATATTGAGGTGGATATAGAGGGGGACGATGAGGATGATGCTACCTTCGTCCCTGCGTGGGTGGTGAAGAGGGGGACTCGTATGAATAATGCGAATGTCTGCCGGGATATGATGATCAATTTGGCCACCCCGGGTGAGGAGAGCTACTTGGATGGTCAGGACGATGGTGAGGCTATCCGAAGGTCTTGGTTATTATTGGGCAAAAATGCTACGGCTCAAGCGGATCTCATCTTCCGTTTTGAGTCTCTTCTTCGTGAGTATCAGAAGCTGTCTGAAACTCATAAGGTGTGTGATCAGACCTTTGATGATAATTGTAAGAGGTTTGAGGAGATGGCCGAGGAGCTGAAGAATCTGAAGGACAAACATGCATAGTGTGCTATGGTGAATCAGGAGGGGATTCAAAGTTGCGTGCTGAGAATGCTAGTCTGGAAGACAGGGTCTCTCAACTCGAGGTGGAGAAAGAGGAGTGGAGGAAGGTTTCTGGGGAGCAGGCTGAAAAGATCAAGTTGTTGGAGGGTCACTTGTCTGATGCTAAGTTGAAGTTGGATGATGAAGAGAAAGCTTACAAAGAGTTTTATCAAGAGAAACAAGATATTGCTATAGCCGTCGGTAATGCCGAAGTGGAGAGGAATCGTATTATCAACGATTTCATTCCGGAGGCTATCCACCGCTTTCTCAGTCTGGGTTGATAGATGGGGCTGGGCTATTTGATGAGCCGGAGAAGGCGTCTACGCTGTTGGGAGAGGTCGAAGGGATGGATATGGAGGCCGATGACAAATATCGTTCATTATATGATCAGGCTCTCTCCCAGGACTACCCCTTCATCCAAAAAATCCGCCAGACCATTTATCGAAAGTTTGATGAGCTGATAGCCCTGGTTCCAGATCCTGCTCTTGTTCTGATAGTTGAAGAGCCGGTGGTTGAATCTCACACTGAGAATCCCTCTGATAACCAATCTTCGGATCAGACTGCCTCGGCTTTTGTCTGAAGATGTTTTAAGGGTTCGCATACCTCCATTTTGACTATGGACGTATGTATTGAAAATTCTTTGTGAAGCTGCTATTCTTGAACTTTTTCCGTTGGAGACTGTATGTTGGAGTCCGGATACTTCCATTTTGACCATGGGTTTAGGTATTCCGGATTCCCTGTGAAGCTATCTCATTTTCTTGGACACAATTGATGTAATAGTATAGGCTACTAACGTTCCGTCATTTTGTGGAATAGGTCTCTCGGAACAATTGATGTACGTAGTAGTATTATGTAATAGAGTAGGTTGTTAATGTTTTCGTCTTTTGCTGTTCCGTTATTCTGGAGCACTTGATGTAACCGATTTTGATCAACCGAATATATATCATTTACCTTCTTTGTTATTTTTATTATTTGTCTTTATGCTATTTTTGTGTTATGTACGTTCCGGGACATTTGTGCCTTTCAACTATTGGTTTTAGATTGTACTCGTCTGAGTTTAATTTATTGGACAACATGTTTCCTCAGTATCTTGGCCTTAGATTATACCCATCTGGGTGTTTTATTATACCGGACAACTTGTGTCTTTTGGCCTTAGATTATACCCACTTGGGGTTCTATTATACTGGACAACTTGTGTCCTTCGGCTCTTGGCCTTAGATTGTACCCACTTGGGGTTTTAATATATCGGACAACTTGTGCCCTTCGGCTCTTGGCCTTAGATTGTACCCACTTGGGGTTTTAACATATCAGACAACTTGTGCCCTTCGGCTCTTGGCCTTAGATTATACCCACTTGGGGTTTTATTATATCGGACAACTTGTGTCCTTCGGCTCTTGGCCTTAGATTATGCCCACTTGGGGTTTTTCCCTTACTAGGTAGTTTGACGTTTAGATAAAAACAACTTTTCTTATGGCCCAACTGCATAGGATGTTTTATTGATGATAGAAAAATGGCTCATGCCTTACAATAAGTCTATCGGAACAATTGATTACATAAAACACTTTTTTAAATTGATTGCATGCCAGGTTCGAGGTACTTCTATGTCGTTCATAGTTTGCAGCTTGTACGTACCACGTTGGTAGGCTTCCGTTATCCGGTAGGGACCTTCCCAGTTTGGCCCTAATTTTCCTTGATCTTCCACCCTGCTGGCTTCATTCTTCCGGTACACAAAGTCTCCCACCTTGAACGCTTCAGGTCTAACCCTTCGGTTGTAGTATTGCTCCACCTTCTTTTTGTATTTGGCTTCCCTTATTGCTGTCATTTCTCGCCTTTCTTCTAACAAATTTAGGTTTAAGACGATCTCATCGTCGTTGTCTTCTGCGTTTGCCGTCATGGTCCGAAAGGTGGGCATACCGATTTCCGCTGGGATGACCGCCTCGCTTCCGTAGGTCAGGCTAAAGGGAGTTTCTCCATTGCTAGTTTTTAGGGTGGTACGGAACGCCCATAATATGTTCGGTAATTCATCTACCCATCCGGATCTTTCCCTTCCGAGCCGTGACTTGAATCCTTTCATTAGGCTTTTGTTTGCTCTCTCCACCAATCCGTTGGCTTGAGGATGAGCTACGGCCATGTTGATTTGTGTGATATTCAATCTTTCGCACCAACTTTTGAACGGATCTCCTACAAAATTGCTTCCATTATCCGTAACAATTATCTTAGGTAATCCGAACCTGCAGACGATGTTATCCCACACGAACTTTTTCACTTCCTTTCCGGTTGTCTTGGCTAGGGGCTTTGCTTCCATCCACTTGGTAAAGTAGTCAATGGCTACGATTACATATTTGACCTTCCCTGGAGCTTGGGGTAAAGGTCCTAACACGTCTATTGCCCATTGGAAGAACGGCCATGGAGCCATGACGGAAGTTAACATTGTTTTTGGTAACTTAGGAATCGGAGCGTGTATCTGGCATGAGTCACATTTCTGGATAACTTCCCTGGCGTCTCGGTGCATGGTTGGCCAGTAATAGCCTTGCCTCATAAGTTTAGCTACAACGAATCGTGGTCCGGAGTGCATGCCACACGCTCCTTCGTGTACTTCTCGGATGCCATAATTGGCCTGGAGAGGTCCTACGCACCGTAGCATTGGTCCTAGATAGGATTTTTTGAATAGTACATCATCGATTAGTGTATAATGGCTTATTTTCATACGAAGGGTTTGGGCATCATTTAGATCCTCCGGCAATATCCCTTCTTTTAAGCATCGGAGTATGGGCGACATCCAGTTTTCCTCTTCTTCTTCTACTATTGCGTTGATTATCTCTTCCTTAGTGGATGGTTTCTCTAACACTTCCACTAAGATTTCTTTTGTTAAGTGGTTGAATGCTACGGATGCTAACTTGCTTAGTACGTCTGCTTTTTGGTTTTGTGCCCTCGGAATATTCTTTATCTTAAAGTGTTTGAAGCAAGCGATATATTCTTTGGCTTTGGCGAGATATTTGGTCATGCTTTCCGTGTACGCAGTAAACTCTCCGTTAATTTGACTTGCCACCAGGTTTGAGTCCACTCATACGTCCAGCGCTTCTATATGCATTTCCCTTGCGATTCATAGTCCGGCAAGAAGTGCTTCGTATTCTGCTCCGTTATTAGTAGCTTCAAAATTCAATCTGAAGGCATAAGTATATTCTTCTTTTTCCAGACTGATCAGTACTAGCCCTGCTCCGGAACCTTTTTTGCTGGAAGCTCCATCAGTGTACAAGATCCACTCTTCGGTTTGGGAGATGTTGCATATCTCCTTGCCCCTCCTTTTTGGATCCGGATAAACGGTGCCGATGGGTACTTCATTGATGAAATCGGCCAACACTTGTCCCTTGATGGCATTTCTGGGTACATAGGTAATGTTGTAAGCTCCTAGCTCTACTGTGTATTTGGCTAACCGTCCGGAAGATTCAGCTCGGTTTAGTACTTGCTTGATAGGATGGTCCGTTATGACTTTGATAGGGTGAGCTTCGAAATATCGCCTTAGTCTTCTAGACAGAGGTAGCAGTGTTAAAGCCAATTTTTCTACCGGAGCATACCTTTTTTCGGCTTCATGCAACGTTCGGCTTACATAATGAACTGGGATCTGCCGTCCTTCCCTTTCGACCAACATTACCCCACTTATCGCCTCCGTTGCTGCCGATAGATAAAGGTACATGTCTTCCTTCGATTTTGGCGTCGTTAAGCAATGTAGCTCCAGGATCATCTTCTTCATTTCTTGAAAAGCTTTTTCAGCTTCCTCCGTCCATTGGTATTTCTCCTTATTGTCTTTAGTAATGTTCTTTAATGTTTCAAAGAAGGGTAGGGATCTTTCGGCAGATTTTGATAAGAAACGGTTTAGTGCCGCTAGCTTACCACTTAAGCTTTGCATTTCCTTCAATGACTTTGGTGATTGCATATCGGCAATTGCTCTGGTTTTCTTGGGGTTTGCTCTGATCCCTTCGGAAGTTACCATATATCCAAGGAATTTACCTTCTTCCACTCTGAAGGAACACTTCTTAGGATTTAGTTTCATATTGATCCCCCGGAGATTATCAAATGTTTTTGCTATATCGGCTAAAAGCTCTTTCTCTGTTTGGCTTTTGATGACCATGTCGTCCACATATACTTCCAAGTTTTGGCCAATTTGCGTCCGAAAGGCGGAGTCTATTAGTTTTTGATAGGTTGCTCCGGCATTTTTCAATCCGAACGGCATTTTGACGTAACAGTATGTCCCATGATCGGTATAGAAGGCTGTTTTCTCCTCGTCTTCCTTTGCCATTTGTACTTGATGATATCCTTTGTAAGCATCTAGGAAACATTTGTATCGGAACCCCATCACTGATTCGATCTTCCAATCTATTTCAGGCAACGGATAGTAGTCTTTGTGACACGATGAGTTGAGGTTCTTGAAATCAATGCACATTCTCCAACTCTCGTCTGGCTTTTTTACCAACACAGGGTTAGATATCCAGGTTGGATATCGAACGGGCCTGATTATCCCAGCTTTTAACCACTCTTCTACGTCCTTGTTTTTAGCTTGATTTTTTTCTTCTGAAAAGAACCTCTTCTTTTGTGCAATAGGCTTGTCTTGGACATTTACTTTAAGCTTGTGCTCAGCCGCCCATCGGGGGACGCCAGTCATGTTCGAAGGTTCCCATGCGAAAACGTCCTGGCTGTTCTTGAGTAACGTTTTTAGCTGTCTTCTTCCTTCCTTTGAGAAATTTTTTCCTATTGTCACCAATTGCTCTGGGTATGCCGGATGAACCAGTATTTCTTCGGTTTCTGTTGTCCTTTCTTCTATTGTGGGCATCGGAAGACTTTCAACCTTAGTTTCTTTTTCCACCAAGAATTTTTCTTCCAGTTTTCTGCATTCCGATATGATGACTGACCGGGTGACTAGAGTGGCGATACCTCTTGGTGTTGGAAATTTCATCATGGCATGTATTGTCGAAGGGATAACTCTTAACTTCTTGATTCCGGAACGTCCCAGTATCACGTTGTAGGGGGAGGGGGATCTTACTATTGCAAATTTCATAGTCGTCCGACGATATAATCCTTCGTTTCCGAAGCACACCTCTAGTTCTATTTTGCCCAACGGATCTATGGCTTCTCCAGCGAATCCAACTAGCGGCGTGTTTGTTTTTGTCAGTCGGGATTGGATGGAGGGGTCAAGGTTTAGAAAGCAGTGTTCGTACATCACTTCTATCGAAGCGCCTTGATCCACATATACCCTACGTACAGTGTATCCCTCGATCTCTGCTTCAATTATTAGTGGTTCTTCGGAAGCATCTCCGGGAAGTATTGGAGGGAAACTTATAGGAGTATTCATCCATTCTTCTTCTTGATCCATGATTTTTCGTTTATTTTTTCTCTCCGGGTATCGGATCATATTGATGATTCGACCTTGGTTGGTGTTGTTATTATTCCTTGGAGGTACCCTCTCTCTTTGCCGGACATCCCTGATTAAGTGATCCAGCTTGCCTGTTTCCATAGCTTTTTTAAGTTGTTCCTTTAAATTGTGACAGTCGTTGGTGAGGTGACCTTTTTCTCCATGGTAGTCGCAGTACTTATCCATGTTTTCTCTGGCAAGTCGTCCTCTCAACGGGGGTGGCGCCGGAAGTCTAAGATGGTGTTCAGTTGCGAGAATTTCATTAGGAGCTTTGGTGAGCACGTTTAAGTCCAAGGGCTTGACATCCCTTCGGTTTCCATCGTTGCGGCGGTAGTCCGCTCTGTAGTCATTTCTGTTAGGGTTTTCGTTTCTTATTTGGCCATAGGGTGCATAATGGTCATTCCGCCGGGGTCTGAATTCCTCTCGACGAATATCTCTCTTGTGATTCCCTCTGAAGGAAGATCGTTGCGTATTCTGATCGTTTCGGTTATACGGGTTAGGATGATAATCTTTTCTGTAGTTATCTGTCCGTTCTCCCCTTGGTACTTCCGTCAACCGATATGCTCTTTCGGAACGGATGAAGTCATCCACCCTCATCATCATCTCGGTCACTGTCCGGGGAATTTTTTCAGAAAATCTCTTTGCTAGTTCCGGGCATTTACACCCATCCATGAAAGAGAATATTTGCATTACCTCCGGAACCCCTGAAATATGGCTAGCTTCATCTGTTCATCGTTCTTTGAAGTCTGAGAGAGCTTCATTATCCCTCCGGACAATCTTAGTTATTTCCATGGGTTCTCTGACACACTTTCTGCGGATAGCAAATCTTAGCACGAACTGTTCACACAGGGTATCTGATTGGGTCTAAACCGTCAGATATAATTGACCAAGGTCAACTAGTCAAAAACAGCTTATCCCAATGCTCCGTGGATAGTATAGTGTGTCTCCGGGTCGTTAAAGTCCCAGCGAGATTGAAATGGTGTCGTTTGAAATCGTTTATGAGTGAGTGGTACTGAGGATAGTAGCCCAGATGATGTGGAATTGATTTTGCTACTGTTATTTTGGTATTTGTACACATATATAATATTCACAAAAATCAGATATACAGGTATATGCACAAATTCACAATTAAGATCACGTAACGGACTGGAAAAATGGGATTTGGTGAATTACAAACTACAGGGGTGCTTTTGAACTTTTTGAAACTTAAAAATTAAAAAGAAATTTTTAATTGAAAATGAAATTATAAAAATGATTATTTTAATATTTAAATATTATTTAATTAATTAAACTAATTAAAATCTAATTTAAACTAACTAATAATTGTAAATTTTACAAATTAAACTAAAAATTTGCAAAAACAATTTCTAAACTTAAAATAGAACTTGAAGAAAGTATAAAAAATAAAAATAAATATTTTTGTCTTTTTATGGGTTTATTATTAATTAAAAACTATTTAACTTAATTAAACTAATTAAACTAATTTAAATTACTATTATTACTAAATTAACTTAGAAAATTATAAGAAAATTTATAAAATTACTTAACCATCACAGGAATCCTACAAAATTATAAAAACTTCTAAAAATTATGTTTATAGTTAATCTACTAATTAATTACCTTTTAATCAACTTAAATCTAATTTAAATAATTAAAATAAGAAAAATTGAAAATGAACAGTATAAATTAAAAATATATTTTCTAAAAGTCTATTATACTATATTAAAGCTAGGAAAAATATAAAAACAAGGTTATGCTTTATAAAAAATAAATATGCTATTTAAAACTTAATATTAATTAATAATTAAGAAAACTAATCTTAAATATAATAAATACTAAATGACAAAATAAAAATCTGAGAAAATTATTAAAATTACTTTAACTTAAAAGGAAATTAATAAAAATATAAAAAAGCTAAGTGCTTAACAAAAATCTAAAAATGAAAATTTAAATTAAAATTACATTAAATAGAAACTATCACTTATTTTTAAATTGACTTTTTTGGATTTTTCATTTGGAAACTTGATTTATACCTAAAAACAACTACTTTTTGTGAAAACAACTTTTTTGCAACTTAAAAATAAGCTAAAAAGGTCACACAGTTGACTTTTGTTGACCAAGACAAAAATTAAGCTAAATTGGACTTAAGTGGGATCCACTATGATGGAATCTGATTCACATGACTTATTTGAACATGTTTATGCAAGGAAAAGCTAGAGGGGACCACTGAATAAGCTAATAAGCACAATTTAAGCACTTTGAAATTTGGTTTCACTCAGAAAATGGGACAACATTAAGGGGCTAAACCAGGTGGGGTCCACTAGGTTCTAGGTCAAACCATGGGTCAAACTTGAAAGCCTACTATGAGTGGGGTTGGGAGAAACCAAGTTTTGGCCTTGGGGACCACTGTAGTGGCCACAAACCACCACCAAAGTGGTGGTGGTGTGGTGGTGTAACTGCTGCACAGAGCAACAGCAAGCCCTGCAGCCCTCTTTGGAGGGTTGTGGAGTCCACAAGAAAATTCCTAAAAATATAATGACTATTGATTTCTAAGGCTAAGGTGGGGGGCTACAACATATAAAAATTTCAAAGCCTGAATCCAAATACAAAAATCACCAAAAATCATGCAACTTTTGGAATTCTGCATAAGAAGTGCAATTTGACTTTTTTGAGATTTGTTCTAAGTTTGACTTTTATCAGTTTTGATTGGTCCTAAGTGACTTATTATGTTATTATAAGCTATAATGAGACTTATTTAAGCTATATTACAACTAATGAACTGATTTAAAGAGATCTTGAACTTGAAATCCTAACAGTTAAATGAAAGATTAAGATAAAAGCTAATGTTGACTATTTTGCAAATGACCACTGTGTTTTATGGTTGAAATGAACTAATAGAACCTATAGTGACATGTATCAACCAGAATCAACAACTTAAACAACCTTAAACCCAGTGAACCGTACTGATCCAAACATACCTTAAATAAACTAAAAATGAGATTCTTAATTCCAAAGACTATCTGTAGCTATGATTTGAAAGCACAGTGTTACATCATGATGAAATGGATTCATTTAAGCATACACACACAGACAATAACACCATATACTCACAATTCATCAATAAGCATTTTGACAGTTTGATTCAACACTGAGCAACATAGGATTCTAATGAACAAGTAGACATAATTAAGCAAGAATATCACATAAGTATACTAAATGAGCATGAAAACACAGAAATAAGCAATGAATAGGGAGTGCTACAGTAAAATGCTAAAATTGAGAAAAATGCTCACAAATTTCATCCAAGCTTAGAACTGAAGTATACAAGGACCCAATGCCACAATCCTAATGCTCCCTTGAGCTCTAGACCATACCATCATCCATTTTCACTTCTGCTACTGCTTCTTTTATTCTTTTCTTCAATTTTTGATTTTTTGACTATTAAATTCTAATTTTTTTGTATTTTTGGTTTTATGAACTAAACTGATTTTTAGGAGGTCTAATAGCTCTTAGAAGCTATCCAGGGAACTTACATGAGCTAAATAATCTCTTAAACAACCACCATGAATAACAGAGCATTAACTTGAAAATTAAAAATGCAAATTTGAAAGTTAGGACAGAAAACTTGCAATTGAGATTGAATAAAGTTCAAATTACATTAAAATAACAGGATACAAGCTTTTAAAATCAAAGGTTACAACTAGATTAGAGTTTACACTAAATTCGATTACCTAAAACTAAACTAAACTAATTGCCCTTTCTCTTTGCTCCTTCCTTCTGTTTTTTAGACTTTTTGGGTTCCATGTGGGTCTTTGAGCAAATCCCACTTCTGTTTCTAGCCATTGGATGTCTCAGTTTGATCCTAGCCATCAATTGGCTTTTGGCGGGAAAAATGGAAGGTTGCAATTTGGTCTATTGCTTGTTGCAGGGAATAAAGCATTAATTGCTTCTTGGGATGTGGTCTAGGAAGGGATAAGGGGTGGAGGAGCAGGCTCAAGTGGGGGTGGTGAAACAGGTGGTGGTATTGGAGGGGGAAGTGGTTTGGAAGGGAAAGTGGTAAAGGTGGGTTTGACCTGGTATTTGACCAGGGTAATAAAAACGGGGTGAAGTTGGGCTGATTGTGTGATGGGCTTGGTGGGCTAGGGTGGATTAGATTTTAGGGGCAATATTGCATATGATCCGTTTGGTTTGTTTAATTATCACAAGGACCAAAAATGTAATTTGCTAAAAATTGAGGGACCTGCTGTGTAAATAATCCAAAGTTGTAATCAAGGACTAAACTTGCCATATAATAATAACCAAAGACCAAAATTTCAATTTTCCAAATTTTGAAAATCCCGGGGACTAAAATTGCCAATTGGTGAAACTTGAGGGACTGAATTGCAATTTCTTTAAAACTTTCACCCAAGGACCATTTCTGCCAACTTTTGATTTTCCAAACACCTGAATTGACTTTTTATCCAAAAATATTTCACAGGGACCAATTCTGTCAATTTCTGAAACTCCAGGGACCAAATGTGTAAATTCTCAAACTTTTTTCCCAAGGATCGTTTTTGATAATTTTTGACTTTTAAAAACCTTGGGTTGACTTTTCTTTCGTTTTAAACCTTCAGGGACTAGTTTCGTCAATTTTTGAAACTTGAGGGACTGAAACTGCCAATTATGCAAACTTTGTTCGTTTTTCCTTTGTTTTTAAACATTTTTGCATCTAAAACATATAAAACACACTTTTGGAATAATTTCTGTATTTTGATGCGTTTTCGAGTGTTTTTGGATGTTTTGGCAGTTCAGATACGATAAAAATGATGAGTATTTACACACTCATCAATCCCCCACACTAAACTATTGCTAGTCCCTAGCAATCTTTTGAGAAAAATTAATGGATTTTAAACTCTTTACCAAAAGCCATCACTCCTGGAGTAGCCAGGTGTAAGAACTGTGGCACACCTGATAACCGTGTGATTTTGAGCAAACCACCAGCTGTCAACGGATTTGATTAGTCTTTACCAAAAGCCGTTTGCTTCTAAACTAGCCAACTCTTGATGGAATAGTCAACATCTTGGTGAGCTAATTACCAATTATGGATTTTCCACTGCCTTTACCACAAGCCATAATCTTGTGGGCTAGCCAACTCATTCGCTTTATAGGATATGGCGAGTTGAGGTACCATACAATTTTGGGCAAATTGCAAGCCATAAACGGATTTGAGATGTCTTTACCAAGAGCCGTTTGCTCCTGGACTAGCCAATCCCTTTGTCGGTTAGACTTGGCGGACTGATTACCACAAAAAATTTTGAACTTTAGTGAAAAAAATTTTGAAAAATTTTGGTCAAAATGGGGGTATAAGATAGTAAAATGTGATAAAATTCGCTAGAAATAGCGAAATACCCCCCCCCCCCCCCCACACTAAGCATGAATATTGTCCTCAATATTCAAAGTCCCGGCTATTATGCCGACTCTTGGAACGTAAAAGGGCAATATTACAAGCTAAACGTGAAAACATAATTTTGTTTTTCACTTTTGTAATCATAGCATGGGGGACTCCCCCACACTTAGGGTGAAAACCCTATAAGCATGCTACTGTTTTTGTTTACCGAGTCGCTAGCTTGACTCGACCCCGAATTCATTAGTCCTTGGGGAAGCATGATGTGGAAAAGACAATCTCCATCGGACTTTCATTCAAGATGTTTGGATAAACATTTGAAGCACGTGAAAGTTCCACACCGATGAGATATAATCCCGGCTCAAAATAGTTGTAAATGAAAATGCCGGGGTCAAATATAGTGTCTTCATTCCCGAAGGAGTGAAGAACAGGAGAAGTCACCCTGTAGGTGAAGAAAAGGAAGAAAACCATGATGAAAATCATGATTTGATCTTCTTCCTCGAAAGCAGGCTCATTAGCCTGATTTTGGATTTCAAAGGTTAAGCTCGAAAATATCCCGGGAGGGTGGGTGGGAATTTGTAAATTCTCATGATTGAGGGTATCTCCCCCCGGGCTATCATACTCCGGAGGAGTCATGATATGAGTGAGTTCACAGGAGAACTCCTCAAATGTGAATGAATCATATTCTGAATTAATGTGCGTGAGTTCATAGGAGAACTCATCAAAGGTGAATGATTCATAATCGAGGAGAGAATTATGAGAATGAGAAGTGGTATTGCCACTAATCTTCTCTCCCATAGGATCAATAGTAAAGGCTTCAAACTCCGGAATAGGATCATCAGAGAAAATGTTACTATCCTTTATGGGGATAGGGGATGAAATAGGTTTCTCTTTGAAAGCCTCGATTTTAGAAATGAGGAGATTGACTTTCACTAATGTTGCACGAAGTGCTTCATCTTTGATTTCATTGTCAATCTCATCATTCTCTTCTTCTAAGCTAACTAGCTGAGAAGGTAATTCTTCCACATAACTGATGTCTCCACATGATAACGAATCGTCATCATTTGAATCGGAGAACATCTCAACATCATTATTCGGGAAGATAAGAGGAGGAGGGATATCACACATATGATCAAAAGTTCCCTGTGACTCTCCTGGGATTGGGACAAGGTTCTCAGCACTAGACTTTATTAATTCGTCCGATTCCTTATTAGGAACAGTGCTAAGATGCTCATCCCCCATGATCAGAGAGTGAGTGTGAACTTCGGGTGTGATAACAGCAGACTGAGGGAGTTGAGAAGGACTAGCAGTCATGGTTCTTACAAGTTCCATGATTTCTACTGCTAGTGATTTAATCATATTTTTTCTCCCTGTGTTTCTACTGAAACAGTTTCAACTGAAGTTGAATCAAGAGGTTTCTCAGATACCTTTGGGATTGGAACAAGGTCATCAATTTCCTCAAGAGGATTAATTTTGACTTCCTTGTTCCCCATTGGCAAGATATCTGAAGTTTCCTTAGGGTTTCCTTCTTGAAATGGTTCATCCTCATCACTTTCATCCTCAAGATAAAATGAGTTAACAGGAGGCTTTTGTTTTCTCATAATCAAATCCTCAAGACAGTTTATACTATCTTGAATGGTCTTGTTGACTTGATTTTGATTCATAATCATTTTAGTAATCAATTCAGCTCTAGCTAACTCGTCCTGAGGAGGTGGGTGAGGGTTTGTGTATTGTGATTCATGATTGTTACAAGGAACCTGTTCATAGACAAACTGATTCCTAATTTGACAATCAGAGCTGTAGTGTGGGCCACCACAATACTCACAACAGTAAAACTGTTGAGTCTGACTTGGTGTATTTTGATACGAAGCATTTTTGAGGTTTGGATAATATGATTCTTGCTCGTATGAATGTGATGGGTAGCTCGAAAAATTTGAGGAGTTGTTGAATGAGTTCTGGTTAGGATCATAAGCAAATGAATTCCTTGAACCACAAAACAAACAACTCCCGTCTCGAATATCGTTACCACATTGTACACATGTACACCAACGACATGGAAAACCAAAAAGTGGCTCACCACAACCGACACAAGGAACAAAATCCGGAGGTGGGACAAGTGGTGTGCTCTTAGAGCTAGGAATTTCCACCACTTCCGTTATGGTCTCGGGTTTTTGAATGTGAAGATTAGGCAAGTCGTTCTTTTTAGTCATAGCTCTAAGCTCTTGGTTTTTGCTTATAACCGTATATCGTGAAAGGTTGGGAGCAATTGCGAGCTTAGATTTTTGGAAAACCGAAGGTTGGACGTATTTAGCACTTTCATAGTCAGAGGAAAGTACAGGGTCCTTTGTCACCCTAGTTTCTCGTTCCATTTCCCTTATCGGAGAGGGAATAGGAATCGATGGTCCATCATAATCAACACGACATCTCGATATCTTTGACAAGGCCATAAGTTTTTCAATGTTGCTCTCATAGGCCCTTTGTTCAAAGAAATCGTCATCGAGAGATGTCATTTAACTCAATTACAGGAGAAGAAGTTAGAATCAAAAGGATAGAGGGTAAAGGGATGAAGAATCAAAAAGGTGAGAGGGTAAAGGTGAATATTTTTGGTATTTTTGAGAAACATGTTTAGTGCACATGCACCAAAAACAATTTTTCAAAGCAAAATTCGAGGCAAAACCACAGTGAACTTAAACCAATAATCACAAGTGAATGGCTTCTTTGAAAAAGGTACACCACTTACAGGGATATAAAGGCAAGTTTTAATCTTAAGTTTGGGAACTTATTATGTCCACACCCCCAGTTGGTAGGTGTTCAGCCTTGGTTTGCGGTGGTAAGATTTTATGTATTTATTAATTTGAAAAACTGCTTTAGGCTTATAGGTGTGTGTGCAGAAAACTTTGGGAAATATTTTTGGAACTGATTCGTTAACCGAAATCGTTCTTTTAAGATTACTCGCAGGCTGGCGGGAGGAAGTAAATAGGTTTCCTCTTCAGTTCGCAATTTAATGTCAGAACTTACCTTAAACCAACTGTTTCAGGTTGTAATCTTAAAGAGAACAAAGTAATTTAACTTCACAGTTTGTTTTGTTGTTTTTGATTTTTTTGGTGTTTTTAACACTTTAGGAAAAGTGTTAATGAACTTTTTGATATGATTATATTTTTACAAAAACTTTTTACAAATTTGTGTGAAATTTGTACAGGGAGGGTTTTGAAAAACCACTAAACTTAAAACGATTTTTTTAAAACACGAAACAACCTCCCCGGCAGCGGCGCCAAATTTTGATTGGGTCTAAACCGTCAGATATAATTGACCAAGGTCAACTAGTCAAAAACAGCTTATCCCAATGCTCCGTGGATAGTATAGTGTGTCCCCGGGTCGTTAAAGTCCCAGCGAGATTGAAATGGTGTCGTTTGAAATCGTTTATGAGTGAGTGGTACTGAGGACAGTAGCCCAGATGATGTGGAATTGATTTTGCTACTGTTATTTTGGTATTTGTACACAGATATAATATTCACAAAAATCAAATATACAGGTATATGCACAAATTCACAATTAAGATCACGTAACGGACTGGAAAAATGGGATTTGAACTTTTTGAAACTTAAAAATTAAAAAGAAATTTTAAATTGAAAATGAAATTATAAAAGTGATTATTTTAATATTTAAATATTATTTAATTAACTAAACTAATTAAAATCTAATTTAAATTAACTAATAATTGTAAATTTTACAAATTAAACTAAAAATTTGCAAAAACAATTTCTAAACTTAAAATAGAACTTGAAGAAAGTATAAAAAATAAAAATAAATATTTTTGTCTTTTTATGGGTTTATTATTAATTAAAAACTATTTAACTTAATTAAACTAATTAAACTAATTTAAATTACTATTATTACTAAATTAACTTAGAAAATTATAAGAAAATTTATAAAATTACTTAACAATCACAGGAATCCTACAAAATTATAAAAACTTCTAAAAATTATGTTTATAGTTAATCTACTAATTAATTACCTTTTAATCAACTTAAATCTAATTTAAATAATTAAAATAAGAAAAATTGAAAATGAACAGTATAAATTAAAAATATATTTTCTAAAAGTCTATTATACTATATTAAAGCTAGGAAAAATATAAAAACAAGGTTATGCTTTATAAAAAATAAATATGCTATTTAAAACTTAATATTAATTAATAATTAAGAAAACTAATCTTAAATATAATAAATACTAAATGACAAAATAAAAATATGAGAAAATTATTAAAATTACTTTAACTTAAAAGGAAATTAATAAAAATATAAAAAAGCTAAGTGCTTAACAAAAATCTAAAAATGAAAATTTAAATTAAAATTACATTAAATAGAAACTATCACTTATTTTTAAATTGACTTTTTTGGATTTTTCATTTGGAAACTTGATTTATACCTAAAAACAACTACTTTTTGTGAAAACAACTTTTTTGCAACTTAAAAATAAGCTAAAAAGGTCACACAGTTGACTTTTGTTGACCAAGACAAAAATTAAGCTAAATTGGACTTAAGTGGGATCCACTATGATGGAATCTGATTCACATGACTTATTTGAACATGTTTATGCAAGGAAAAGCTAGAGGGGACCACTGAATAAGCTAATAAGCACAATTTAAGCACTTTGAAATTTGGTTTCACTCAGAAAATGGGACAACATTAAGGGGCTAAACCAGGTGGGGTCCACTAGGTTCTAGGTCAAACCATGGGTCAAACTTGAAAGCCTACTATGAGTGGGGTTGGGAGAAACCAAGTTTTGGCCTTGGGGACCACTGTAGTAGCCACAAACCACCACCAAAGTGGTGGTGGTGTGGTGGTGTAACTGCTGCACAGAGCAACAGCAAGCCCTGCAGCCCTCTTTGGAGGGTTGTGGAGTCCACAAGAAAATTCCTAAAAATATAATTACTATTGATTTCTAAGGCTAAGGTGGGGGGCTACAACATATAAAAATTTCAAAGCCTGAATCCAAATACAAAAATCACCAAAAATCATGCAACTTTTGGAATTCTGCATAAGAAGTGCAATTTGACTTTTTTGAGATTTGTTCTAGGTTTGACTTTTATCAGTTTTGATTGGTCCTAAGTGACTTATTATGTTATTATAAGCTATAATGAGACTTATTTATGCTATATTACAACTAATGAACTGATTTAAAGAGATCTTGAACTTGAAATCCTAACAGTTAAATGAAAGATTAAGATAAAAGCTAATGTTGACTATTTTGCAAATGACCACTGTGTTTTGTGGTTGAAATGAACTAATAGAACCTATAGTGACATGTGATTCGTGTCAATTATAGTATAATTATATTCCAAAGAAATACTAGTGAAAGTATTTCTCGGGTCGTTCTCCCAACGAAGGCTCGAATGGAAAATCCGAATTATCAAATTGGGAATCGTGTAGTGTAAGTGAATAGTGAAAAAGTGATAGAGTGAAATTAACAATCAAGAAATTCAATTATTCACAAACAATGATAAAGCATGCAAAGAGTACAAGCTAACAATGCACCGAAATGAAAAACGTAAAAACGGAAACGCAACCGTAAAATTTAAAACGTAACATATGACGAAAAATGATCCTACGAACTTGGAAATATTTTTTAAAAATTTTAAACTAATAAAAAGAATTTTAAGAAAAAGAAAAATATTTTTTTTGACTTTTTATTTATTTTCTAGAATTAATTTTCTATTTTTGAAATTAAAAATGAATTAAAAATAGAGAAAAATAGAAAAATAAGGTGGAAAAATAAAATTTCAAATATGAAAATTCTAAAATACTATAAAAGAATTTCTAAAAATCTTTTTGTAATTTTCTGACCTTTTTCTGACTTTTTATGGATTATTTGTAATTAAAAACTATTTAAAAATTGAAAATAATCAAAAGAAAATAAGAAAAATAGTAAAAAGCTTTGGAAAAATCTGGAAAATTTCCAGAAAATCAAAAATAATAAAAGAAACTCAGAATAAAAATTTGAAGTTAAAATCAGCTTATTTGAAGCTTTTTCTGTCTAAACTGCTTATCACAAGTGCTTATTTTTAAGCACTTGTGATCCAACCTTTATTAAACTTTGAATACTGGCCAAATATGATGTATTAAGCTCTATAATGATAGATTATGATGTATGATAAGCTCAGATTACCACAGAAGCTCAGAAATATGACAATAAGCTAAGGTATAAGCACTATATGCTATGCAGAATAAGCACTAGTATACTCAGAAGCTATCAAACCAATTACAATGCTAAAACTACTCAGATTAAGCACAAGAGACTGGTTTACTCACAATATAAAGTTCAAATGCAAACTAGCAGGCTATAATATCATCTCAGAACTTAGTTGCAAGCTATGAACTACAATGACTTGATAAGCTACTGAAATAAGCTACAAATGATAAGCTAATGGAATATACTGTTACTCTACTAGTCTGTAATCACTAAACTACCAAGAAAATTGGAACTCTAAACTATTTAGCCTACTTGAATGATGCCTTGAAATCAGGTCTCAACCTGTGATGCAGGGGATTATAATGTTTGAACAGGCTACTTCAAGCTAAGAGTCCAATAAGCTAAAGAGCTTCAAAACCTGATTTTCTTTTTGATTATTGTTCTATTACTACCAGACTTTACAAATCAACTATCTAAACTTATTTCCAATTAACAATGAAGACTACAAGTTATCCCAAAGATCTGACCAATTTATGAGTACAAGAGATTTTTGACTATTTGTTACTTTTACTTAGTTGACTCTTATGAGTTTAATCTACTCCTAATTGCTAAATTATGTTATATTAAGCTATGATACTACTGAATTAATCTATCTAAACCTTTTTTTTGTTCCTACAAATCAAACTATTTAATCTAAATTCTGATTATATGTGATAGTGTTGGACCTTAGGTATATCAACTTTAACACAAATATAAGCACTTAGAAGAAGGAAAGATGGTGACTTGATATGAATAAAGTGTGGCGTTAGATTATATGAAAAAGAGTAATAAGATGAAGAGAACTTTTATTAAAAACACACACAATACACACACAAGCACACCTTACAAATGAGAGGTAAGGTGCCTTATATAGTTAGAGAGAAAGGCCTCATGGGCTTTCTAATGGACTTGGGCTTGGACTTGGTTTACATGAATTATATAACAAGGCTTATGAAACATAGCACATAACATATTAGCTTTCCAAGTCCAAAGCCCAATGACTAAACTATTACTAATCTTAACAAACGGCACCAAGTTACAATATGAGAATGACCATCACTTCTATATAAATATTTTTAATGCTAACAATCTCCCCCTAAGGGGTGGTCATTCGAATGATGCTCCACGTGAGTGGGTCTTCCGTGTTCTTTGTCTTTAACTTTGTGTGTCATTGTAGAATAGTCTTTAGTCTTTGTTCCTTCATGCTTTGTGATCTTTGATAACCGATTTTTCATCGTTCTTTGTTCCTTTGTGATGTGGAGTTATCTGCCTTTCGTCACTTCTGCGTCTGTGGTGGTTGTTTGCCATTCCAACATGCTCATACATCTTTGGACTTTGATATTCATATGCACGTAATTCCCTTTCTTTCACTTTGATCTTTAGTCTTTATACTTTGTAGATTCTTCTTTTTGGCGTAGAATCTTTCTTTGAACTTAGTGTTGTATAGATCTTTGAGGGAGCTTTCTTTAACTTCCAGATGTATGTATGAGCACGTGGAATCTGTCGCCATGGAGATGAAGTGTCCCTGCATATAAACAGTTAGCAATAAAACATCCGGTACTTATAGATAAGAATTAGAGATCGTCAACAGCATAGTGTGAAGACTCCTTCTAACCCTTACCAAGGACGTTCCCATGTCAGATACTCTCGAGAGAGCTTACAAGGCCTACTAAGTAGCTCAATGACTGGGTGAGTCGCTGGGGATCACTCCACGACTGTAGACCATTTGAAACCACCGCGAACACTAAGCGTAATCCATAAGGAATTACCGAAGTGACCTGCTGTCAGGGCTGCTTGATGTTGACCCTAGCAGGAATTCCCATTCAATCACTGAGAATCACAAAAGTGAATCCTCTCATAAATGTTCTGGCAGATTTCTAAGATCTGCGTAGGACTCTAAAGTTTACATCTGGCGTCCTTAATGTTGAACAACCAGTGTAGAAATATCATGTGTTCCTATGAGATCTTTTGATGAATCTCGGGGCTCTAGACTCGATAAGTGCACATTTGGTTTCCTATGCGGAGATTAGGGAGAGGTCTCCTGCTTCAATATCAACCATCTCTAAGAGACAGGTCGATAGATTATGCCGGTTCCCCGTGAGAATGAAACAAGTATCTTTTGAGAGATACTCGAGTGGCTAGAAGGTTAAGTGCAGTGCGTCACTGGGTCCATGACGTCTTTATCTTCAATACCAGTGTCACCTTAGTAACAACCGATAGCATATGAATTGAACCCGGTGTCTGCCCTAAGGTTGAACATTTGGAGGGCTATTTCTTTTCACCCTTTCATTTTCTTTTCTTTTTAATTCTTCAACCCCTTCTTTCTCCTTTCATTCTTTTCTCCTTTTTTCAAATCATACCTAAGGACTTCTAATTCTAATCTATTGGAATTGTCCTTGGGTAGATCCCTCCGGCTCTGGCGGATCATAGGACGGTTTTTCCTAACCTTAGTCACCTTATAACTTCATGACTATCCTATTGTTGCCATCAAACCATTTGTGAAAATCTCTCAAATTGTTTATAATAATAAAACATACTTTGTTAACACTTCGAGTGTAACACCCCCAATTCATGGATGCAGCGGAATTCAAACTGGGTGTTACTCGACGGCACAATAGTCACAATAATAGAAAACGAACTCCAATTGAGTCGTTTTAAAAGATGTATCATTCAAAATATATAAATATCAGAGATTATAAAATGAGGTCCCAATTGGTTCCATGTTTACAATGTATAGTAAATGAGTTTTTGAATGATAATAAAAATTTATAGCCCTCTTGAGTATCCGTGCCCTTCCGTGCCATCCTTGATCGTCATGAACCTGAAATACATGCTTGAGAGGTCAACACAAAGGTTGAGTGATATTCATAGAGTTTGTTTAATGTTTGAACACAATATGTTGGTAGTGTGAGTTATAGGCTCACACCAATGTTTGGAAAGCAAAATAGGTAGGCTATGTTGTTATACGCCCATAAAATGTATTATACACTAAGCTTATGACACCAAAACGTTAACGTGTACCAATATCGATCGGCGGTTTTATCCCGGTAGGTATGTTGCTGGCATACCCAGGTCTCAAATATTAATGCATTTGTATGAATGTATTCACTACAAATGGGATTCGTCAATCCCAATAGGCCTATTCACAATATTTGCGCTCACTATTGCTAGTGATTAAATGGTTCATAATAAGGGATCTCGGTTTAGCAAGGTTGGTACTTAGTGATAATAAAACAATCAGGCAAGCATACAATTTAAAAACATTGTGCTCGGTTAAAAATAGCATGTATTCCCCCCAAGGGTTTGTAAAACAATTAAGTAATGGAAAGTGGGGCTATGAACTCACCTTAAGTAAGATAGCAAGTAATGAATGTGATGGTCGAATCGCGAAGTTTCTATGAGCAACCTATAATAGAATGTTGCGACTTAGGATCGAAGTAAAGAATATGAAGTAGTGCCTATATATATATATATCTTGCATTTAGTCCATGATGTGGTATGATGTATATTGTAAGTCTTTGAAAGTAATGATTCATGAAACATGTATGTTTTGTATATCGTTTACTACCGTTCGGGCCGACATAATTCAGAAGTCATGTTAGTAAGCGTTCGAGGAGCCAGGACACTTTAACTCGTAAATCCACAACTCAACTCGACGGCTTACATAATGAACTCCTCACATGAGGCTCCCTACTATTATAGTAGTTGATGAAATACATAGATATAAGTTTTGATCCGAAAGGTTACATGTCCGATATTTGAATAAACTTAGGAAAGTTTATTTGTACATGAAGATTGTTATTAGGGGTAGTTTCATAAGTCTTGTATGACCATTTTCTCTTTGTAATATCTCATGGTTCCTTTTTAAGTGAAGTAGATCCAAATTGCTTGTTCAAGTTATCGTCAACTCTTTGTTTCATGTTTACGCCTAAGTAAGCTTACATGGTCATTTCATCATGGCCTTGCCATGACCTTTGGTCATTGTTCCATGGTCTTGAGACTCAACCTTGGCTCTAGCCATGGTTGTGGTCTTGATTATAGGTCATAAGACCCCTTTGGTCTTCATAAACCATAACTTATATGTAATGACTTTGGTCTAAAAATGGGCTGTTAAGAATTTGAAGAAATTTATCACTCGGAAAGCGTTTTCAGGGCTCGAGCTTCTTTATCCCTGAATGAAAACGTCGTTCCGGACAACTTTCGTGTTTTAACTTTTTGATGAATCGGACCAGAAGTGAGACTTTCAAAACCCAAATTTGATCAGAATGGTATTTGGCAGTTTGCCGCAAAGTTTTGGTAACTTCAAATGGGCGTAACTTTTGACTCGTATACTCGTTTTAGGTGGTTCAAATTGCTATGGTTTCCTTGTTAAGTCCTCTACTGTAATATGTAATGATCCAACATCATATTTTTACCATTTTGATCAGGTCTTACCAAGAAAGTCACTAGTTTACTTGTTTTAGTAACTTATTGTAACAATCAATAACAATAACTTGTTTTGCTCACTTTTATACATCATGGACATGAATACAAGACATAATATAGCACAAATAATATGTAAATAACATGAATATGATTATTTAACAAGAATCAAGTTAGGGTTTGGCTTACAACTTGTGGCTTTCAACAAAGAAAGGAAAGTAACTAGTAAGGATAGGACTTTGATAGACTTGCTTCAACCCACTTCACTTCATGCAATCTTTCTACCCTTGGTATTCTTGAAAGATGGATGATGAAGGTTTAGGTGACTTGAGTGGATTCAAACTCAAGAGAAATCACCAAGTATATGAAGTTATGGAAGAGTTTTGGTGAATAATAAGCTAACTAGGGTTTCTATCTTGAACTTGCACTTGATCCTTGCTAGAACTAGGAAGAAAATGAGCTAAGTGTGGAATGGTTATGGTGGTGGAGGTGCACGGCATAAATGGGATGGGAGGGAGTATTTATAGTCAAAAATGAGGAGGTTAGGAAGCTTACTAGGAAAGTGTTACAACTTGGTGACCAAGTTGTAATTAAGTGTTGATTTAGGGGTAAATTCATGAGATGAAGCCACATGGGGGTGACTCCCCCCCCCCCTAGGCCGGTTTCATGAGCTTGGAGAGCAAGCTTTGGCTTTTGCTTGGTATTATCCTAAGTATTAGGATGAAACTTGACTCCGGGAAATGCAAACCGTAAGTTGTTACGCCTCAAAACGTAAAACCGGGTGTCGTAAAATTATGAAACTTTAAAGTATTGTTAGACATGTCCATATGTCCCATAATAAAATATAAAATGAGTGGTAGGATCTATCGGGTGCCAAAACCCTGCTAAAAACTGGAAACACGGGTCTAAAACGCGTAATACGTAAAATGTACGAATTTTGCGTAAAACTGAGAAAAGTAAAATGTTACTTTTCTAATGTGATAAAAATGATTTAAAATGACTTATAATGTCTAGACTGGGCTCAGTCTAGTGTCGGTTGGTATTAAATGTCTTTTAGACATCAAACCGTAAGCCTAAAAATCAAGGAATGACTTATAAAATCAAGGGATGATTTTTGGTCAATGGAGGAGGGAAAAATATGTTGACTTTTTCTAATAAGTTGAAAACTCAAATCATCTTAGAAAAACGTTTTGTGGTCTAACGGTTAATCGCCCATTCGGTTAAGCGTGCTCATGTGAGAGTAGTACCGACATGGGTGACCTGCTGGGAAGTCTTTGGTCATGTTTTTCTCGGTCATGATTAATTCTCAAATAAATCATGAGTGTGTCAAACATTTTTCTGATGCGGGGTCACTTAACGCGGTCGAGTTTCGTTGTACGTAGAATTTCTGAATGACGTTTTACCCTAAAACGTGTAATTCCTTAATAACTTTCACGACAATGATCTGACGAATGTCAAACATTTATTTTGCCATGGAAATGATTTATCACTTGAGAATATCAAATAAAAATCAACTTTCGGGAAAATTTTCGGGGAAAATGAATAGTAAAAGTGAATAGTGAAATTTTCCGGGAATAGTAATTATCCTGAAAAATGTGAATTGTTACATCGAGAGTTTTGCATTTCATTTGAAGGACTCCCCTTTCACATGTGCTCATGGATTTTTAAGAAATTTGCACATGCGTGAGGAGTTTGCACTTTTTGAATTGATCCACTTTCAGTGAACATGACCGATTCGAGACACGCTTACATCACTAGTTAGACTAGCTTGAAATTATTACCCGTCCTGGTCAAGTCCAAAGAAAGTCTCTCGATACGGTACATTCTACTCAGACAAGTCCTATTCGAGACACGCTTACATCACTAGTTAGACTAGCTTGAAATTATTACCCGTCCAGGACAAGTCTTTTCGATTACTGACATTTTAAGCTTCGTCAATCCATTGGTACTTTCTGAGTCGAGCTCTTTTGAGATTCCGTCACAAACTTTAAACATCTTTGATCACATTTTAATCATGTCTTCTCCCCCTCAAAAATAGCATATTGTGATATTTTTGATATCAACAGAGTAAAAAAGCTTTTTGGAGAGAAAGACAGATTTCATTTTGCATGAATACGGAACATTTTTGTTTTTGTACTCCCCCTTTAATGATATCACATTTTAAAATCAATTTAAGGGTTTAGAGGGAGTTTTCTTGAGCACTAATTTTGAGAGATTTTGAGAAATCTTTTGAACAATCTTGAAAAAGTGCTCAAGAATTTTGTTTTGAAAACGAGTTTATGCTTGAAATCTTTTTCGTTTGTTTAGACTCGAACTTTTTGAAAAAGAGTTCGTCATTGAACGTACGAGTCCTTGATTTGAAAATAATCAGAAGTCGTCATTTAAGTACGGGTTTCGTACTGAAGTATACGAAAGCCATTGTGAAGAAACTTTTAGAGAAACGACATGTTTTAGAAAAACATTTTAAAGAACTCCCACTCAAGCATCTGTACATATCCGTATCGTTGTTGAATGACATTTCTAGAAACGTACAGAATATTGATTTATACGAGAGACATGTCGTGAGAAGAATATTTTTGGATTTTTTGATATTATATTGTTTATATATATATATATATATATATATATATATATATATATATATTTTTGAAAATTTTATATTTTTGTATTTTGTTTTTGTTGGTTTTTCAAATTTTGTATTTTGTTTTTTTCAAAAATATTTACAGCGAAGCGATGTTGAAAACTTTTTCAAGAAGATTCGAGAAGACGTTCTAGCTCCTCAGGAGTTAGGCTTCGCATGCCAATTCGTCGAACTAAATAGTCAAACTGTTCTTTTGGAAGGGCTTTAGTAAATAGATCGGCGAGTTGGTAATCAGTCTTAACGAAAAATAATTCAACAGTACCCTCTTCCACGTGTTCTTTGATGAAATGGTAGCGGACTTTGATATGCTTCATCTTAGAGTGATGTACGGGATTGCACGAGATGGCTATGACACTTTTTGAGTCACAATACATAGGTATTCTGTCAAAAGTAAAGCCATAATCTGTGAGCTGTGTCTGCATCCATAGAACTTGGGCACAACACGCAGATAGAGACACATACTCGGCTTTGGCGGTTGATAGCGCAGTACAATCCTGTTTCTTTGACGACCAGCTTACAAGCTTTTCACCCAAAAATTGTGCTCCACCTGATGTACTTTTTGCTGTAACTTGATCACCAGCATGGTCTGCATCTGAAAATGCTGTTAGATTAAACTCCGAATCCTTCGGATACCAAAGTCCCATGTTAATGGTGCTTCGTAGGTACCGAAAGATCCGTTTAACCTCTTTGAGGTGAAGTTCGGTAGGCTTTGCCTGAAACCGTGCTAACAAACAAACAGCAAATTGAATATCGGGTCGGCTAGCAGTTAGGTACATGAGAGAACCGATCATGCTCCGATATTTTTTCGGATCGATGGGTTTCCCAAATAAATCAGCACCTATTTTTGGTGAAGTGACCATTGGTGTACCAACAGAATCACAATTTTCCATTCCATGTTTTTTCAAAATCTCTATTGTATATTTAGCTTGATTGATAAAAATACCACGTGGGGATTGATGTATTTGTAAACCAAGAAAGAATTTTAGTTCCCCCATCATGGACATTTCAAATTTGCTTTTCATGAGATTTTCAAAATGTTTTGAATGGTTAGGATTGGTTGATCCAAAAATTATGTTGTCCACGTAAATTTGAACGATCAAAATGTCATCTTTGAATTTTTTGATAAACAAGGTGTCATCAACCGTTCCTTTGGTGAAATTGTTTTTAAGCAAGAAAGATGATAGTTCGTCATACCACGCTCTTGGAGCTTGTTTTAGACCATAAATGGCTTTCTTAAGCTTGTAGACGTAGTCTGGATGATCTCTGTCGATGAATCCCTCTGGCTGACTCACATACACTTCTTCTTTCAGAGTTCCATTCAAGAAAGCTGTCTTAATATCCATCTGATAGACTGTGATGTTTTTGTGAGCTGCATAGGCTAAGAAAATCCGGACTGCTTCAAGTCTAGCTACAGGCGCGAATGATTCTTCGAAATCTATCCCTTCTTCTTGTGGATAACCTTTAGCCACGAGACGAGCTTTGTTGCGAATAACAGTCATTTCCTCATCCAGTTTGTTCTTACACAACCACTTGAGGTCAAGAACACGTTTATCAAGTGGTCGTTCAACAAGTTCCCAACTGTCATGTAACAGGTATTGAAGAAATTCCTCCTGCATCGCTTCAATCCATGGGTTTTCTGCCATTGTTTCCCGAATGTTCTTAGGTACTTTGGTGCTTATTGAGCAAATGTAAATGCACAATTCGAGATCGGTGGCAAGTTGTCTCCTCGTCTGAACTGGCATTGAAGGATCACCAATAACATGTACTAACGGATGGTCTTTTGTCCATTGAAACGTAGAAGGGTACCTTGGGTGTAACGAATGTGTGTTAGATGGTTCTTGTAACCTTGAAGAAGATTCAGCAGAGTCTGTTGCAAACGGGTTTTCAAATATTTCTTCTTCTTCTAACGCATCATTGTTTGAATTATTTGTTGGTTCTTCTTGAAAATTTGTGTTTTGATTTTGCTCATCAACTCTTGGTAGATCAGTTTCAAGTACTGGAGTTGCTTGAGTAGATGTAGATGATGTTGATGCAGTTGGTGCTTCAGCTTCGATTGTGGTAGATGCATCCTGTGGTGGTGGTGGTGGTTGATGGTTTTGAGCGGGTGCAGCGGAATGTTGTGGAGATGCATTTGTCGAAGTTCCACCATAATATTCATCAAACATTAACTCGAAGAAATTTTCCAGTTCTTGTTCTGAAGGTTTGTCCGTGTTTGTTGACTGAGCTCCTTGAGGCACGAGTCCTGAACTGATGTGTCCAGAAGTCTGTATGTTAGGTTCGGGTCCTAATCCGTTTTGATTAGAAGCCATTGGATTAAGCGCGGGTTCTAGAGCGTATCTCTCAGAAGCCATTTGTGAAATCTCGTCAAACTTCACATTCATCGTCTCCATTATCTTTTTTGTTCTTCTATTATACACCCTGAATGCCCTCGAGTTTTCTGAATATCCAATGAAGATTCCAATATCACCCTTAGCTTTCAACTTTCCTAGATCTTCTCTGTCATTCGTCGGATAGCACAAAGCGCCAAACACGTGAAGGTAAGAGATGTCAGGTTTACGGTTGTTCACTAGCTCATATGGGGTTTTATTGAATCTTGGATGTACTAGGGATCGGTTTTGAGTAAAGCAAGCAGTGGCTACATCATCAGCCCATAAGAATAGTGGTGCACTAGAAAAAAATAAGAATTGTGCGAGCAGCTTCCACAAGAGTTCGGTTTCTTCTTTCAACTACCCCATTCTGCTGTGGAGTTCTAACAACTGATGTTTGATGTGTAATTCCAACATCTTCGAGGTAGGTTCTTAACTCCTGATTAGTGAATTCTGTGCCATTATCTGTTCTTACAATCCTTACTGGAGCTTGAAGTAGAACTTGAATACGCTTCAGAAAGGTGATGATGATGCCTAGTGCTTCGTCTTTTGATCTCAAAAACTTTACCCAAGTATATCTTGAATAATCATCAACAATAACAAGAATATACTTCTTCCCATTAATGCTTTCAACTCTCATTGGGCCACATAAGTCCATGTGCAACATATGTAACCTTGCTTCCGAACTAGGTACGGTTTTGGGTTTATATGATGCTCTTTTGCTTTTTCCTTGTTCGCATGATTGACATAGGTGATCCTTGGTGTATTTGAACTTAGGAAGTCCGGTGACGATGTTGTCTTTGGCTAACTTGTTGATGGTGTCGAAATTAAGATGGGATAAACGTCTATGCCACAGCCAGGACTTAGTTTTGGTTGCCCTTGTCATAAGACAAATTGGTGATGTAGAAGCCATTTGGTTGATGTCGATAGCATACAAATTTGTACCACGATTACCAGTTAAGAGATCATCACCAACCAAATTTCTAATAAAAACCGTGTTTCTCCTGAATGCAACTTCTAAATCTGCATCACAAAACTGCCCAACTGAAAACAAGTTGTGTCCCAACCCTTCGACGTAGTAAACTCGAGTGATCAAAAAATTCCCAAACCGAAGATCTCCATTACCCTGAATAGCTGCTACATGATCATTTCCAAAGCGTACAGTTCCCATGAATTTCCAGATGAAATTGATCAGCAGCTTTAAATTCCCGGTCATGTGCTTGGAGCAACCCGAGTCGACGATCCAAAGACATATTTCGATAACCTGCCAAGAACAGAAGAGTTTGTATTTGGAAACCGTTTGAAATTTGGTTCCATTTGGTTAGGGGTAAAATCTGAATCACATTCATAGAAGGTATCTACTTGTCCATTTTGAACAGCTTTCAATTTACCATCCTGAAGAATGAATTCTCTACCCGTAGGTTTCCACATACAAAACTTAAGGTAGTTCCTAGGCATTCGACTACTAGTGGTAGACCTAAAGCGTGCAACTAATCTTTCTATAGATCTAGATCTGGCACTAGTTCTCTTTGGAACATACTTCTGTTTAGGCGTAACATTCACATTTTTAGAAACACATTCATCATGAACATCATTAATTAAACATTTCTTGCATATTAAACAAACAGAGTCATTAAATGCAATAGAAACAGTACTTGTGACATTACATTCAGATGAAACATGTCTCTTATTACAAAGCGATAAATTCCTAGGGTGTTCTTCTACGTCTTCAACTTTATTCTTGCTACTACTCGTAGAAACAGGCGAGACTCTATTGTTCCTTGTATTGCTCCTAGGCTTTAGTCTGCTGCTCCTAGAGGTGCATTCTAATCCTGTAGAATGTAAGGCACACACATTAGGATTTATATTGTTGTCCTTTTTAGCATCACTAGACTCTTTAGAATTATCCTTTTTGCACGCATTTGTCTTAGAAGTGGAAGCAGACGCATTAGTGGGACTAATCCTAAAAAGGCCAGGTGCTATCACTTTTGGTGTTTCGACAACCGCTTTTCCTTTATCAACAATCTTATCATTTTCACTTTTCTTGGGCAAGGGTGTTGGAGTGACTGGTTTTGTCAAATTCTTTTTCTCATCGACTTTTGGAGCAAACCTTGAAATTGACATCTTTGGTTTTTGAACCGTGTTTGAAACATTTGGTTTCTCCGAAGTCGACGGTTTTGCAAACTTAGTTTCCTCACCCTTTCCTTTTTGACTTTCAAGCTGAGCCCTCAAAAGATCATTTTGCTCTTGCATGTTCTTTAAGGCACGCTCATACGACAATTTTTCATACTTGCATTCTTCCTTTTTTCGATCAAGTTGTTTAAAATATGACACATTTTCTTTTTCAAGCTTTATAAGAGCATTTTCATATTTTGAAACAATTTCGGAGGTCTCAGCTCTCAGTCTTTCATCGTCTTGAACAGAATATGTTTGTAAAATGATGGACATAATGTCAGTGGTCATAACAGCTTCGAAGAGAGAATCATTTAGGTTTTCCAAAACATTCATGTTTTCACGAGTATCATTAGCTTCGTTTACTAGGGATTTGTGGTCCTTGACAAAGTCGGCCGTTTCTTTTAAGAAAGCTTGTTCAAAATGGATTATCCTCGCACTGATGTTATTCAGTGGGATAGTAATTTCGTTTTCAAAAACTTTTTTCTGCTCAATATGAAAACTAGAATGCCAGTTGTTAATATTGATTGTAGTTTTAGAAGCAACAATATTTTGAAGTTCTTGAATTCTCTTTTTAACGTCATCCAAAATTTCTCTAGCCTCACTTGTATTAAAAGTGTTGTTAGAAGAAATTTGTTCCATTTTTTAAAGAGATTTGGAAACAATTACTTTCTTAGAAAACATTTTTGAGAATGGTCGTTTTATGGAAAACACAGATGGTTCTTTTTGTGGAACAAAAGTAATTCCCGAAAGTTTGTTCAATTTGTTGTAATCAATGGGTTTCAAATCCTTTTGTTTCATTTTAATTATGCTCTCTTCGACATGTTCTATCGTTTGCACAGAATCCCGAACGACGGGAGGATCATGTTTAGTGTACATCACATTACCATTATACAAAACATTCTGTTCTTGCTGAGCTTTCTTGAGATTACTGGGGGTGTTGTTACCAAGAGCCACTTTATGTTTCGTATGGTAAACCGGATTAGTTTGATTTGAAATCATTTTCATTGTTTGACTTGACTGACCCGATTTAACTACTAATTCTTCTAAATGAGCAATCATGTGTTCTGACTCTACGATTTCAGCCAAAAGTTTGTCTTCTTTCTTTGCAAAGTCCTTTTTCAGCTCGTCCCTTTCTTTTTCAAGATTGGTATAAGCTGATTTTTGTTTAGAAAGTTGGTTTTGTAAATCAGAAATTTCCCCGTTTAAAGATTTTATCTTTTTGAAAGAGTTAACATCAAGTGTATCAAACTTGAGTTGCAATTGTTTTTCCCTTGAAACGGAATTTTGATAACCAGTTTCTAATTCAGACAATCTTTTGTTATGAAACTCAAAAGCTTTAACATTTTCTTTGTAACTCTCAAGCTCAGCGATCAATTTAACATTCGCGGCCTTAACATCGCGATTGACCTTTTTCACATTCTCAATTTCAATACGACAATTATTCAATAATGATTCAAACAAAGCACGTGTTTCCTCATCATTCTCAGCATGCTGTGAAACGAAGCCTCCATTATGATTCACATCTGGAGTTGCTGAAGGAGTATTGCTACTACTTGGCGTGTCCAGGTATGTATCATAAGTGGGTGCTAGCTTCTCAGAATGCTGTTCCTCATGAGGAGACATATCAAATATATCATTATTGTGACATGTGTTGAAGTTTGATACCTCAGATGGTGCATTGGTGTCATAAACAGGAAGTGTATCAGAATCCGTGTCATACTTAGCTTCCTGAAGATTCGCCATGAATATGCAGTTCGCATCGATATCCTCTCTATCTTCCATGTCATCCATAAGAGCCATAAAATCATTCTCCTCTGCGTTCAACTGAAACCCTGCCTGAACCTTTTGTGCCAACATCACTGCTTTCTGCAAGTACTCTAGATCTTTCTTGTTCGGCTTAGTAGGACAGTTCCTTGCCATATGACCTACACCCTGACAGTTGAAACACTTTACCGGATTACCCTGATTCACATTTCCCAAATTCCCAACTACTGGAGCTGCAACATTTCTATTCTGATTACCCATTGCCTGATTACCAACATTCTGACCCCTCTGATTTCCAACAAACTGACCCAACTGATTCCCTGCATACTGACCATACTGATTTCCTGCATTCTGATTCCCTGCATTCAGCATATTCTGATTCCCCACGTTAATTCCAGTAGCATATCCTTGCTGATTCCCATAAACTCCAACCATTTGGCCTCCGTTGCCCATATTGAAACTCGGCTGAGCGATCTGCTTGTTGCGAGTGTTCGATGAAATCCTTTGGTTGTTGTTTGTTGGTGTAGAATAACGTCCTTGGAATGCCTTTGACAGAAAAGCAAACGCTTGGGTCAATGCTGCAGTAGCTTCATCATTTTCAGTGAATTCTGGTTCTTGGAATTGTTGGTATTGCTGTTGTGGAATAACATGTTGTTGTTGTTGTGGGTAGAACTGTTGTTGGTAGACCGGTGTTGGTTGTTGAATGTATGATGGTTGCATGTAGTTGTGAGTGGAAGATGATGATGATTGTTGTGTGTTCACTGGTAGCGGTGTTGGTGTAGTAGCAATTAATGCGAGAGGATCATGATTCTTTGCCAATCTTTCTTTCCTTACTTCATTAGCCTCAGCTTGGTTTTGCTTCAAAAAGTCATAGAGTTGATCATAATTCACCTTATGTAAGTCCTTTGTTTGATTGACAATTATAACATAACGACCCCATTCTTCTGGAAGGTTATTGATGAATTTGATGTTTGTTGCAATTGTTCGAGGTGTCAACTTGTTTCTGATTAACTCATTCATCAAAGTGCAAAACCTTGTGTAGTAGGATTCAATCTGTTCACCTTTAGTGGATGTGAAATTCTCCCATTCAGTAAGAAGTTTGTTCTTAACGTCTTGTTGTCCAATCTCTGTTCCATGACATATCCTTCTAACACGTTCCCACATAGCATAAGCAGTTTCACAACTGTCGACCGCAGCAAAGATCTCCCGTGGTAATCCAAGTTGGATTAAATGCATTGCCATATCATCTGCGGCGATCTGCTTCTTGTCTTCCTCTGTGTAATCTGCTTCTGTTTGTTCACGCACGAATGGTTGAGTAGGAGGTGTTGTATTTGGATTACCTTCAATTTGAACTTGACTTGGCTTGAATGGACCATTTGTAATGGAGTTGATCATTAATTTACCATCAGGCTTTGTTTTGATGTAACGAAGCATGCGGCTTGTCCATGGGAGATATCCACCTTTTTCAAGCATTGGAGGTCGGTTTTCCGCACCGGCTGCATGAATATCTTGCTGAGTAGCCATTGATGAAGTGTAGATTGATAAAGTTGATACTTGGATCGTTCCAACGAAATAGGAGTTGTGATTAGTGTAAGTTGATGCAAGATTTTATGGTGAAAAATTTGATCTGAAACCTTAAAACCTCAATAACTTCCGTTCGGAGTGGATTTGGGCCTCGAAGCTTGGCTTGAATGATCTTTAGATGATTCAACGTGTCCTTCTTCTCGGTCTCACGGTCGTTTTGACAGCTGATTCGTCGAAAACGGAGTTACGGTTCAAAAGTTATGGCCGTTTGAAGTTTGGTTGTCAAAAGTCAAAAACTTACGCGTAAACCTTGATCTTATGCGTAAACAGTGAATCTTACGCGTAGACAGAAACTTATGCGTAGAACAAATGTTAGGCGTAAACAACAAGTTATGCGTAAACAGTAAACTTATGCGTAAGAAAAATACTTATGCGTAAGATTAGTAGTTTATGCGTAAGCTTAGTGTTTATGCGTAAGATATGTTACGCGTAAGGTTTACAAACCAAAATGATCTCTCAAACTTATCCAAGCTTGAAAGATATCCCGTGTCGAAGTATTCCACAAACTTATCCAAGTCAGGGACGTACTGAGTCACCGATGCACTAAGAGAAGACCTTTGAAGAAACTTATGCGTAGATTTCTGAAACTTACGCGTAAGATTTAATCTTATGCGTAAGAACAAACTTCTGCGTAGAAACTGAACTTAAGCGTAGGATCTTGTGCGTAGACTTCAACTTACGCGTAGAAAATCAATCTTATGCGTAAGAAGAGGGTTTTGACCAGAGTTACGCGTAGAAAAAGGGTTTTGACCTCAACTTACGCGTAGATAGTACTGTAGACAGCTGTAACTTGTACTATACACCCAACTTACGCGTAGGATGACCAGAAAACTTCAAAAATACGATTTTTTTCACCCAAAAACTCCTTTTTCACTTGTTTCTAATGATCAAATCTTTCCAAAAACACTTAGAATCACTAAAACTTCAATAAAAACAACAACTTTAACACTAAAATCACGTAAAAATCAAAACTTTTTTGAAGAAAAAGTACACAAATGAATGAAAAGTGTAACTTTTTAACAAAAAACTTGATGAAAACACTCCTAAATCATTGTTAGGCGATTGATACCACTTGTTGGACCTTAGGTATATCAACTTTAACACAAATATAAGCACTTAGAAGAAGGAAAGATGGTGACTTGTGTCACACCCCCAAGATCGGGTCCAGCGGAAGCATACGTGTAGCTGGGGTGTAACTCAATTGATATCACAACATAAGTACAAAAATGGTTTCCAATTTAATCATTTAGAATAAAATCGTTTAACCAAAAATAGTGAATTTACATCGTTAAAAGTAGTGCGGAAATAGCCCTTAAAATAGTTTAGAACGGTCCCTATATAAATAATCAGAGTCTTTTATGACCATACCATGCCCTGCCAAAACCTCCAGTAGCGTGCCATAAGATTAAAACCTGAAAATACATGCTAAAGTGTCAACACGAGGTTGGTGAGTTCAAAGAGTTTGTTTAACAAATAAAGTTTATAGAAAAATGATCACACAACAAAGGCATCGTAAATCCACTCAGTTACAAGTCCCGCCATAAGAGACTTGTAACCTGTGTGTTTACAACCCATTGCAGGTTCTATAGTCTTGGTTTAAAAGGTTGGATTTATCTCTATGGTGTTGCTTAGTGAGCACTCGTATCGAAACTAATCTTGTAATTCAGTCAAGCCAATACTTTCTAGATGGTAGAACCTTGGCGATCAGGCTAGTGATAGTGGTTCGAATGATTTTGTGATATCTTGAGGTTTATGTTGAGTTTTAAATGGTCATAATGTACCTAAGGATCCTCCTTATATATGGTATGGAAAGTCTTTCCTAGGGAGGTCATTGATAATATCCACTTATCAATATTGGGAGTAATGAGTGATGAGTGACATAGGAATCTATAGAGGGTTAGCTAATTCCTTATATATATAGGGATGGGAAAGGGAATGATAGTGATAGTGAGAAGGGAAAAGACTGTGACAGCTGCGACATAATGAGATTGTGATGAAAGAGAATACTGTGATGTAAAATGAAACATTTGGAAATTGGGTAGATAATTTAATCCAGACACAATTTTATTATAACCATTCTCAGTGTTGCAAAATTCATCTCTGAGTCAGACATAGGTGGTTATCCTATATCTCACTATCCCGGGTTGAATGTAGGTGGCCAGTCTACATTCCACCGAGGTTCCATGAATTTTTAAATACTCAGCTCAGTTATACTAATACTATGTCCTTCACAATTACCAAGACGTTCTGAAAGACTAAGGCAGGTGACCAAACTCGAGGTTAAATGATGAACTATGCAAAGAGAACATAACGCGGTGACATATATGATACGTGAACATGCTTATATGAAAGACAATTATAGTAATCAACTAGAATAAATGAATATAATATACCAGATAATGAGACACAAATCTCATCATCTAAGTCAGCAACACACCACAAGTGAGGCATCATCTTGGCAGGCAGGCACGTGACGGTCATAGGGTTAAGTTTTCGTAAAAGTAGCTATAGTCTAGGTTTTAAAAAACACTTAGTTCGCTATAGCCAAAGCTCTGATACCAATCTGTCACACCCCCAAGATCGGGTCCAGCGGAAGCATACGTGTAGCTGGGGTGTAACTCAATTGATATCACAACATAAGTACAAAAATGGTTTTCAATTTAATCATTTAGAATAAAATCGTTTAACCAAAAATAGTGAATTTACATCGTTAAAAGTAGTGCGAAAATACCCCTTAAAATAGTTTAGAACGGTCCCCATATAAATAATCAGAGTCTTTTATGACCATGCCATGCCCTGCCAAAACCTCCAGTAGCGTGCCATAAGATTAAAACCTGAAAATACATGCTAAAGTGTCAACACGAGGTTGGTGAGTTCATAGAGTTTGTTTAACAAATAAAGTTTATAGAAAAATGATCACACAGCAAAGGCATCGTAAATCCACTCAGTTACAAGTCCCGCCATAAGAGACTTGTAACCTGTGTGTTTACAACCCACTGCTAATATATATATATAGTAAGATTAAACATGTATAAGTTCATCACAACAGTTAAGCAATTAGTCGTGAGTCTACACTTTATCTCCGAAGACCTCACGTTTGTATGTATGTCTCAATGGTTGTGTCCAGCAACTTAATCTGGGGCTATTGGAAGTCTCAGTATGTATGTCTCAATGGTTGTGTCCAGCAACTTAATCTGGGGCCATTGGAAGTCTCAGTATGTATGTCTCAATGGTTGTGTCCAGCAACTTAATCTGGGGCCATTGGAAGTCTCAGTTGCTCAAGAATACACAATCACAGTTTAGTATAACACAGTTAAGTATAGCACAATCACGTATGTATGAAATCAAGTATAAAACAATCAAGTATAAAACAATCAAGTATAAAGCAATCAAGTATAAATGTTTTGAGTATCAAGAAAGTATGTTTTGAGTATTTATACTAGTAAGCAAGTAGTTGAGCATGTATCTCCCCCAAAGAGTTAAAACAAGTATAAAGAGTAAAAGTGGGGTTATGACTCACCTGGGGCGATAGCTACGATGACAAAAGTGGATACACAGAAATGAGGTTCGATCTCTAACCGCAACCTAATATAAATGATAGTGATCTACTTAGATCATGAAGTGATGAAGAGAATATGCATGCACATGATACCCATATCACTCGTAACTTGGAAATAATTGTTATTGTCAAAATAAAGTATTTTCCATACTTAGGAAAAATAAGTCCAACTAGGCTTATAAAAACTTGTTGTAATATATCGTATATAAAAATGTTAGTGTTATATTTCTTACTTGAAAACTTTAAAATAATGTCTAGTAGTTGTAAAAATAAGTCTTGGGTCATAAGTTCTTCATTTGTTAAGAATATAACTCCTTGAATGAGAATCTAGAAAATATATTATTTTGTACGTAGTTATATTATTTTCTAGTAGTGACTATATATATATATATATATATATATATATATATATATATATATATATATATATATATATATATATATATATATATATATATATATATATAGTTTTGACGATATTAAAACGTGTATAACTTGGTCGTTTTAAGCTCATTTTACTCGTTCTTTATATCCATGGATTCGTTTTAGTATATACTAATATATTTTCAATAGCTCGGCTCCACTAGGTTACGTCTAACGTCTCTATTTGCCCGTCGAAAACTGTCAAACAGCATGCAGTTTTTCTAAAAATAGTTTTCGTCGTTAAATTTACAAAAATCATATCTCCTTCGTTATAAGCTCGTTTTAATCCGTTCTTTCGCCAAAAGCTTCGTTTTTGAAAGTATTTTCTAAAAATATTGTCAAAGTGGACTGAGAAAATACGGATTTTTCTGGGTTTACCAAAATGGGACAGAATGTATTTCTACTTGTTCAAAAACCATTTTCAAGGCTCTAAACTAGTTTCTAACATCACCAAACCACTTTCAATCACCACAAAACTAGTCTAATCCTACCATACACCTTCTTAGGGTGTCATGGGTTCCTAAACATCATAACCAAGTAGATCTAACAAGGATCTAACCATAATCACTTTCTAAGGTTCAAAAGTTAAAAGTTTGTAAAATAAAGTGGTATAAATAGCATATGCATGTAGATCTAGTATATATATCATATGGATCTTGTATAAACTTGGTAAAATTATAAAAATGAGTTTGATATACTTACTTCAAAGATTAAGAGTGTAGATGATGAAAACCTAATGATTCTTGAGTTTATATTTCAAAACCCTAACAAGGATCACTAAATAAACTAGTTAAACACTTGATCTTGAGAAACTATTCTTGGTCTTGCCCTCCCCTAGATGTGGCCGTGTATGAGTATAGAGAGAAAAGAGATGATAAGATTTTTGAGCTAGTGAATTATGAGAGAAAAAAAAATGAGGGTAGTTCCTTTTATGTATTATTATTATTATTATTATTATTATTATTATTATTATTATTATTATTATAAGAAGTTAGTATGGGTATTTATGAGGCTTGAGTGATTATCTAAATTTTGTAAGTGATTGGTATGGAAAATGGAGGGGGGGGGGGGGGGGGGGGGGGGTTGGGAGGTGTAAGAACTTTGGTGGGATTTGGTATTATCTTGTATTTAATTGTAGTTTTAAGGTGTACCGGGTACCGGGTTAATTAAAAATAAATTTTAACGGAGTTAACCGGGATAAAATAAAGTTGTAAAAATTATAAAAATAGGTTGGGTATGATTATTGGGTGTTTAGATCATTGTTGTTTAATTTTGACGAAAACCGTCGTAATTTTAGTAAACTTACGTTAATAATTAATATAAATCTCCAAAATACCGGGTAAATTAATATTATAATTTTTATATTATAAAAATGAATATAAAAATATATTGGGATCATAGTCGGGAGTGTCGGACGTGTTAGTCACATTATTGATCGTTTGTTAACGTTTATTTAAAAATAAAAAGTCAAATATGTCAAAAGTATTAATTTGAATATCATACGAGTGGAATAGTATGCAAATGCCATAATGATGATATGCAAATCCCTGATAATAATGCATGAATTCGCTCCTGAACCAATACGGTTACGCGAATTTGAATACTCGTAAACTAAATTTACGATGAAATGAGTAATGCACGTGAATAGTGGTTTTCTTCCGGGAATGAATAGTGTCAAGTGAATAGTAAAATTTCTGAATGTTTCTCGGAATGTCAAATTAACCTCAAAAATGATGAATAGTAAGATGATGAATAGTGATCGGTGAATAGTGATTTATGAATAGTGAATTACTGATACTTTGAAAAATGACCGGAAATTACGAGTTGTGACAACTTGATATGAATAAAGTGTGGCATTAGATTATATGAAAAAGAGTAATAAGATGAAGAGAACTTTTATTAAAAACACACACAATACACACACAAGCACACACCTCAAATGAGCCTTTGAGGTGTTTAAATAGTTCTTAACATGAGATGCCCTATGGGCTTTCTATGGGCTTGGGTTTGGACTTGGTTTACATGAATTATATAACAAGGCTTATGAAACATAGCACATAACATCTTAACAAACGGCACCAAGTTACAATATGAGAATGACCATCACTTCTATATAAATATTTTTAATGCTAACAGACAGTTAAAAAATAAGTAAGCTAAATTTGACTTTTAACTAACTAATTACCAATTTTATGTAATACTAAGGCTATATCTAACCTAATACAGCTGTATATGCAGCTAGATCTTACCTACTATCACTCAAGCTTATCAAAGTATTAACAGCAAAACACCCCTTAATAGTGAACTAACAACTACAATTCAATGATTTAAACTACAAGTCACTAGCAACCTGTCCTAGATAGCTTCTAATAGCTACACAAAAGCTATAACCACAACAAGCTGTCACTATAATCAATCCATACTCAAAATCTCAAATCCACAGGTAAACAGATGATCAACTAGATACTTCAGGTTATGCAATTTAGCTACTCAGACCAAATCTCATGCAATCTATAAGCATTTAACAAATCAGATCCAAACAATGAAATCTATAATCAAGCAACTCTAATCTATGATCATTCAATCACAATCTCAGATTAACTACTACTGATACTACAAACAGTTTACTACTACAATTGCTATTAAGCTAAGCTAATTCTTCAAATTGAGAAATGAGATCAAAAATTACCACAAGCTCTCCCTCAGCTTGAAAAGAGGGAGTTCACAGAGGCCTATCTTTAAGATAGGCTGATGTCTTACTTTCTGAATCAGCTATCAATACCACCACAGCATCATATTGAAACACCTCTAATGGATTTGAATGGAACAGTACTGATGAACAATGAGCTTTCAAAGCTTGAACATGATAAGTATACACTAAATTGAGCTTATAGAAGTTTGAGAACAAATTTTGAAACTATTTTTTTATTTTTTTTATTTTTCTGATTTTTTTATTATTTTCTATATTTGAAGATAACTTGACTGAATTGAGAAGAAAACTAGTTTAAGCTATTTCTGAAGACTATTAGAGTTTAGAAAACAATTTAAGAAGAAACTAATTGATATTAAGCTAATAATAAGCTAATATTGAAAACAGAATAAGCAATGTAGATGGATAATAAGCTGTAAAATTAAAGAAGTAAACTCAATTTTATTAAAAAACTAAATGAACTTATTACAATGGCTAGTCTAGATACAATTCTGCAGCATAACACTACCTAAAAAATCTACATCCAAAGAGCTTAAAATGACACCTATTTATAGATGAGGTGAGAGGGTAGGGTCTTCAAATGCCAAGCTGGCAATCCGTGCCTCATTGTGCTTCTATCAATCAATCACAGCCCTATGATCATTATGTGCTTCTTCAAATTGATGTGAACCCTCAGATCATGATCAGTGATGTGGCTTCTCCAATTAGCATACGCCATCTGTCCCGTTTGTGTGTAAGTACTATCTCTCCGTGTCAGATATGAGTCAGAGGCTTCTAGAAGGGATCCCAATGATTGGAATGACGTGCATTATCCAATCTCATTGTGCCACGTGACCTCTGATAGATTCTCTTACATTCTCTGACATGTGCAAGGTCACGTGTGGCTTCTAGAAGGATTATTTATTAGCAATTGATTGCTAATTGAGGTGGGTTTGAGCCAATTGATGAAAAGGGTGAGCTAGGGTTCATATGGTTCTGGGTTGGGATGATTTGGGGAAGAAAAAAGGCGCGTATGGTTTGTTTTTATTATTATTTAACCGGTTGGATATTGGGCTCGGGTTAAAAGGTTAAGTTTTGGGCCTTTGGTGTATGGACTTGGATATCATTGGACTTGGATTAGGCTTAATATATAATGGACCAGGTTTCCATTTTCAGATTTAGTAAAAATAACTTTCAAGGACCATTTGTGTAAACTTTCAAACTCCAAGGGCTGAATGTGCAATTTCTTCAAAATATATTTCAGGGACTAATCTTGCCAAGTCTGAATAGATGGAGGACTGAAACTGATTCTTGGATTCCCGGCTTTGACTTTTTGACCAACTTCTACTCTCGTGCTCGTTTTACCGATAATCGTGTGATTTTTCGTCTTTTTATGATAAATCCGTCCCTGCACATTCACAACATAAAAACACTTGTTTTCTTGGCATTTGTTAGCTCAAATAGTCGTTATGGGTCAGTATTTAGTAATATAAAGGTGTGTAAATTAATACACACCAAAATCCCCCCGACTAAAGTATTGTCGTGTCCTCACGCAATGTGATCAATTCACGCTCTTGGGATAAATAATTTTGATACTCTTCCTACTAACTTTGAAAAGTAGCAAGGAGGTTCAAAAGAGATTACAAAATCATTTATTCCCGAAAACGCTCCGTTTTTCAAAATTTTCCTTTATTCCACTTTATTCTATTTTTGATTTTTCATACTTCAAACTTGTGACGGTTTGTTGAACTTTCATTATTTTGCAATAATTATTAGGGTCGACAAGTAGAAACACTTCTATTTAAGAAGCGACCTTACGGATAAAAATCGTCATCCTTGATTTTTCACGAGTCCTCAAACTAAGCGTACAAACGAGATCACAGCTTATCTACAAATTAGATGCTAACACTACTCATAATAGTTACTTGTGGAAACTCCTTACTCCCATTTCCTAGGTTTTGTATCTCAATATTTTATTTTGTTGAGAAATGAATTGCTTCATATTTTCTCGTTTCGATAATTTTTAAGTCCGATAGTGATACCTAAGTTAAAACGATAAGTAGTTATTCATTTTCTCTTAAGAACCACTGCAATAGAAATTCGGTCCACATCAAGGAATTTGGGGTACATACAATATCAAGGATATAAGTTGCGGAGTACGATCACGTGCACCTCATGTGACTGATTACTAATCACTTATCACATGTACCTCACGCGCCAACAACTTATTGATACATACATAGCTCTTATTCTACAATACTACAACTTTCATTTTTTTTTCATTTTTAACTTTTTTCATACTTTTGATACTTTTTTTCTTTCTTGACTTTTTTCTCAACATCAATGGAAGCTTATTGGGTAGCTCCAAAACCACATAGATAATCAACTTTTGACTTTTGATTTTTCATTTTTTTTTTTTTTTTTGCTCTTATTTTTTATGTTCCTTGATATGTACCCAACTTCTAAAGCAAAAATTCTCTTAAGAAAACAAAGAACTAAATATTATTCAAACCGAAATACCACTAATTAACCTAGAACATCTATTATATATGAGTGACGTTTCTGATGGGAGTAAAAAGCCACAAGTACCTCTCATGAGCTCTAAAGAGAACCACTACTCCACGTTTAGCATCTAACTTCTAAATAAACTCTATCATTTCTCGCTCTTCGCAATTTAAGATCTCAAATAATGAAACCAGCGAATACTTAGCCGATAATCAGCCACGCATATATAAAGTCAATTACGGAAACTTGCAAATTCTAGAAGAAGAATTCGCGTTTTCTAGCTCCTGATGTAAAAGACTAGCGAAAGCTTTTAAGCTGCGCATGTATAAAGTCAAGTACGGGAACTTGCAGATTCTTAAGAAAGAATTCGCATTTTATAGCTCCTTGTGTACAAAACTAGCACAAGCTTATGTGATTATCATTGGTTAAGGGAACAAGCTAGGGCTCAACACGCCCGGTCAAGTCAAAATATTTATTCCTACTCTCGCCAGCAAGAAAGTCAACAAGGTGTCAAAACACTTATTCAAACTTTATTATATTTTTGCACAACTTTTTCAACTTTTTCTCGTTTTTTTATGCTTTTTCATCAAAATTTTTGAAATTTTCAAAATTTTTTCATTTTTTTTTTTAATTTTTGGTGGAAAAACGGAGTTGCGATAGTGCACGACTTTTGTGAAAAATGCAAGGTCAAAATCGAATCAAAGATTCACCCTCCCCCCGACTAGAATGAAACATTGTCCTCAATGTTTTATGGGTTAAGGTAATCCTAACAAAATTCTAGGCCGTTTATTAATTATGCCAAAGAAAACGTTAGTCGATAAGATTTAACGGATATAGGATTTCCAAATAGCACCGATGAATGAGACTCCAAGTGAAGAGATAACGAGCACGAGAGTCATCATAAATCACGGACAATCCTAACAAAAATCACAAACAACCACGGAACACAAGAGTAGAAGAGGCACCCCCTCCTCACGTTAGGTGTTAGAAAATAGAAATATAAGAAGATGAAATAAGATAAGCATGGGTTGCCACCCACGAAGCGCTTGTTTTTGTTCACCGAGTCACATGAGCTTGACTCGATCCCCGAATTAATTCATCCTTGGGGAAAACCCGTGGAAAAATAATCTCATTCGGGCTTTCATTCAAAATATTTTGAAAAACTTATGACGTATTTGAAAGTTCCATCCCGAATAGATAACCGCTGGTATTTTAAGTATGAAAACCGATAACAGGGTCAAAAACAACATCCTCACTCCCCACGGAGTGAAGGATAAGAGAAATCACACCAAACATTACGAATGGCAAGAAAGTCATGATAACAATCTTGAAAAATTCCTCATCTTCAAAAGAAAATTTCATAATTGTGAAATTATGAATTTTTTCATGTATGCTCTTTTTAAAATCCTTTCCGGGTGGGAGGGTTGGGAAAAACTTTTCATTAAAACTCTCATTCTTAAGAACACCACCCGGATCATGATCAAAACTGAAACTTTCATATTCAGGTTTAGAAAACTTTTCAATTTCATATTCAGATTCATCAAAACGAAATGACTCAAACTCCGGAAGAGAGATAAAAGCATGAGAAGTGGTACTGCCACGACTCGTCTCTTCCGAGTGATCGAAATGAAAAGCTTCAAACGTCGGATCATAAAAATCATGACGATAAGTCGGATTGCCACTCATCTCCTCAGTCGTGTCAAAGGAGAAACTCTCAAAGTCTGGTAAAAATTCCTCGAGCTCGGGCTCCAGAGGATCGTCAATTATAAGATCAATCTTCGTCTTAACTTTATCCGGAGGGATCAACGGTTCATCGTTCAACAATTTGTTAAGAAAAATAATATCCCCCTCCGAATCAAAGTAAGAATCGTCAGTCTCAGAAATCAGAATTGTTTCAATTGCAAGAAATTCATCGACCTCTTCCCAAAGAGAATCATATTCCTTAGTCGGAGGAAATGATGAGGAAGAGTCGGAGACGAAAGTTTTTACAAAATCATCAAAAGAATAATCACAAACATCGATGATTTTGACGGAATTCTTCTTCAAGTTCGAAGCATCGGCTTTAAAAATCATAATATCGTCATCATGTCGTAAAGTTAGGGTATCCTCATAATGGTCTACTAGGGCTTTAGCGGTTCGTAAAAACGGTCGCCCTAGTATTAGAGGAACTCTCGGATCAGCTTCAAAATTGACAACAACGAAATCTGCCAGAAAAGTACACGAATTCACACGAACAAAAACGTCCTCAGCAATTCCAACTGGATGAGTGATCGATCGATTAGCAAGCTCCAAAGTCATTCTCGTCGGTTTAAGAGCCCCCATTCCAAGTTGTTCGTAGATCGATAATGGCATGAGGTTAATACTCACCCCTGAATCGGCCAGGGCGTTACAAACTTCTTGATCTTTCAATGAACAAAGAATGAGAAACTTTCCCGAGTCACCAAGCTTTTCGGGAAGCTTCTTGAGAAGAATTGCGGAACATTGAGCATTTATCGGCGTTTCGGCTAATTCAAGCAATTTCTCTTTATTACTTATGAGGTTTTTGAACGTTGAAGCAAATTTCGGCATGTACACGAGAGCATCCATAAAACTTATATCAAAATGCAACTTTTGAAAAATATCCAGAAATTTTTCCATTTGTATTTTAGACTTTGCACGGAGCTCTTCATCGTTAAATCGTGACGGATATGGCAATTTAGACTTGTATTTCACATTATTCTCAAAAACGACTTTTGCTTTATCCTTTGACTTTTGGACAACCGGAGGTTGGACGTTTTCAGTTCCTCCATTATTAACAGGAGGAACCGGGTCCTTTGTCGCCTCGGTCTCACAGTCTACTACCTTGGGTGGAGACGAAGAAGAAGAAGAGGTAGTAGGAGCTGTGGGTCCCTCATATGTAGCACCACTGCGAGTTATGATCGCCTTTACTTCGCCCCTCGGATTTTCGATCGTGTTGCTTGGCAAAGAAGTAATACCCGAACCCGAGGGTCGATCATTTAAACGCTTGTTGAGATCATTGATTTGAGTTGCAAACATTTTCGTTGTTTCATCTTGTTTAGCAATTAAAGCTTGTTGACCTTGAATCAATTGTTTAATCAACTCTTCCGTAGGCGACGGATTTGTAATAGCAGCTTGATTTTGATTATTAAAATTTTGCCCACGGTTTTGAAAATTGCCATTATTTTGATTTTCATGATTATTCTGAAAATTCCCATTGTTTTGAAAATCGTTCCCTTGAGGCGGGCCTTGTTGATAACTTCCCCGGTTTTGATTTTGTTGAAAATTCTGATTTTGTCCTTGAAAACCATTATTTCCACGGTTGTGATTCTGATTGTTATTGAATTGATGATTACGGTTTTGCACATTGTTATTCTGATTCACTTGATTTGGTTGATCAAACCCGGGTGGTCCAAGGTAATTGCTAGAACGGTAGCTGAGGAGATTACGGTCTCCTTGAGGTTGTGGGTAACCGTTGCCACCCATATTCGCAGCATACACGTTCGCTTGAGCAAAGCCACCGGAGGCTGGGCATTCAAGGTATGAATGTGGACCACCACAAGTTTCACAAATGACATTGACCATATTAACTTGTGTGTCTTTGACTTGATTCGGCATCATTTGGTACATTCTTAGCATAGCCGTCGACAAATCGTCAATTTTCTTATTCAAGACGGCTAGCTCGGGGTTAGAAGAAGAAGAATTTAGAGACGCAGTCGATCTTATTGGCTCATTCCTCTCGGCTGAGGAATCCCAATAGTTGTAATGGGCCGTCATGTTCTCGATTAGCTCGTAACAATCCTCAGGACAACGTTTCATGAAAGTACCACCAGCTGCAGCATTGATCGTGTCCCTATGTCGTAAAGTCAATCCATTATAAAACGTATCAATTATTGTGACAAGAAGCATATTATGATTCGGACAACGATCAATGGCAAGCTTGTAACGCTCCCAAGCCTCAAACAAAGACTCATCGGGGAGTTGTCGAAAATTGCTAATATCATTCCTCAATTTCGTCACCATCGATGGTGGAAAATACTTCGCCAGGAACTTGGAAACCATTTCATTGAAAGTATGAATCGAGTTCCTGGGAAGGCGATCAAACCAAGCGGTGGCATGATGCGTAAGAGAATAGGGGAAGAGAGAGAGACGGAGGGCGTCATCGGAGACCCCATTTTGTTTCATATTTTGGGTGACGGTTAGAAACTTATCGAGATGCTTATTTGCATCGTCACCCGGTAATCCGTGAAATTGGCACGAATTTTGGACTTGTTGTATCATGTGGTGCTTAAGTCCAAAATCCGTTGCCTCAATATTTAGAGGGGCAATCGGGCCACCTCTACCATGCATCGTGGGTTGGCACAGCTCCTCCATCGTTCGGAGATCGGGAGCTGGCATGTGTTGGTTTTCATCACCACCCACCGGAGGGTGTTGATTATTCATATCCATTTCCTCAACGTTAAGGAAATGGACACGGTGTGTGTGTCGTATTACCCTTTCGGGATTTGATAACGGTGATATAAGACTCTCAAAAGAAGAGCGGGTGTGCATACACCAAAAGCAAAATTAAAAAGAAAAGAAAAAGAAAAAGGAAAATCTTTTTGTTTTTTTTATATTTTTCACAAAAAATTTTTATTTCTTTTGTTTTTCTTTTCTTAAAACGTAATGTTAATCGAAAACCGTTTCTTTCAAAACCACGCGCGACGGGACGGGAGAGAAGAATGGATCTCTCTTCAGCTAGCAATTTAATGTCTTAGCTATCCGTATTTCCCGCTTATTCGGTTGTAGTAATTGAAATAGTCCGATAAACAACTAAATTACGTTTTCGTTATATTGCGAGACTTTTTTGGTTTACAACGCCCTTTCTTTCGATCGAGTCGAGGCTGTAACTTTTATTATTTTTTTTGGTATTTTGTAAACACTTTAGGAAAAGTGTTTTTGATTTTTCAATTTTTATAGAAATATATGTACAAAATAGAGGAAGACTTAACAAAACACGATTTTCAAAAATGATATTCAAAAATTCACTTCGGCCTTCCCCGGCAGCGGCGCCAAAAATTGATTCGTGTCAATTATAGTATAATTATATTCCAAAGAAATACTAGTGAAAGTATTTCTCGGGTCGTTCTCCCAACGAAGGCTCGAATGGAAAATCCGAATTATCAAATTGGGAATCGTGTAGTGTAAGTGAATAGTGAAAAAGTGATAGAGTGAAATTAGCAGTCAAGAAATTCAATTATTCACAAACAATGATAAAGCATGCAAAGAGTACAAGCTAACAATGCACCGAAATGAAAAACGTAAAAACGGAAACGCAACCGTAAAATTTAAAACGTAACATATGACGAAAAATGATCCTACGAACTTGGAAATATTTTCTAAAAATTTTAAACTAATAAAAAGAATTTTAAGAAAAAGAAAAATATTTTTTTTTTACTTTTTATTTATTTTCTAGAATTAATTTTCTATTTTTGAAATTAAAAATGAATTAAAAATAGAGAAAAAATAGAAAAATAAGATGGAAAAATAAAATTTCAAATCTGAAAATTCTAAAATACTATAAAAGAATTTCTAAAAATCTTTTTGTAATTTTCTGACCTTTTTCTGACTTTTTATGGATTATTTGTAATTAAAAACTATTTAAAAATTGAAAATAATCAAAAGAAAATAAGAAAAATAGTAAAAAGCTTTGGAAAAATCTGGAAAATTTCCAGAAAATCAAAAATAATAAAAGAAACTCAGAATAAAAATTTGAAGTTAAAATCAGCTTATTTGAAGCTTTTTCTGTCTAAACTGCTTATCACAAGTGCTTATTTTTAAGCACTTGTGATCCAACCTTTATTAAACTTTGAATACTGGCCAAATATGATGTATTAAGCTCTATAATGATAGATTATGATGTATGATAAGCTCAGATTACCACAGAAGCTCAGAAATATGACAATAAGCTAAGGTATAAGCACTATATGCTATGCAGAATAAGCACTAGTATACTCAGAAGCTATCAAACCAATTACAATGCTAAAACTACTCAGATTAAGCACAAGAGACTGGTTTACTCACAATATAAAGTTCAAATGCAAACTAGCAGGCTATAATATCATCTCAAAACTTAGTTGCAAGCTATGAACTACAATGACTTGATAAGCTACTGAAATAAGCTACAAATGATAAGTTAATGGAATATACTGTTACTCTACTAGTCTGTAATCACTAAACTACCAAGAAAATTGGAACTCTAAACTATTTAGCCTACTTGAATGATGCCTTGAAATCAGGTCTCAACCTGTGATGCAGGGGATTATAATGTTTGAACAGGCTACTTCAAGCTAAGAGTCCAATAAGCTAAAGAGCTTCAAAACCTGATTTTCTTTTTGATTATTGTTCTATTACTACCAGACTTTACAAATCAACTATCTAAACTTATTTCCAATTAACAATGAAGACTACAAGTTATCCCAAAGATCTGACCAATTTATGAGTACAAGAGATTTTTGACTATTTGTTACTTTTACTTAGTTGACTCTTATGAGTTTAATCTACTCCTAATTGCTAAATTATGTTATATTAAGCTATGATACTACTGAATTAATCTATCTAAACCTTTTTTTTGTTCCTACAAATCAAACTATTTAATCTAAATTCTGATTATATGTGACAGTTAAAAAATAAGTAAGCTAAATTTGACTTTTAACTAACTAATTACCAATTTTATGTAATACTAAGGCTATATCTAACCTAATAGAGCTGTATATGCAGCTAGATCTTACCTACTATCACTCAAGCTTATCAAAGTATTAACAGCCAAACACCCCTTAATAGTGAACTAACAGCTACAATTCAATGATTTAAACTACAAGTCACTAGCAACCTGCCCTAGATAGCTTCTAATAGCTACACAAAAGCTATAACCACAACAAGCTGTCACTATAATCAATCCATAATCAAAATCTCAAATCCACAGGTAAACAGATGATCAACTAGATACTTCAGGTTATGCAATTTAGCTACTCAGACCAAATCTCATGCAATCTATAAGCATTTAACAAATCAGATCCAAACAATGAAATCTATAATCAAGCAACTCTAATCTATGATCATTCAATCACAATCTCAGATTAACTACTACTGATACTACAAACAGTTTACTACTACAATTGCTATTAAGCTAAGCTAATTCTTCAAATTGAGAAATGAGATCAAAAATTACCACAAGCTTTCCCTCAGCTTGAAAAGAGGGAGTTCACAGAGGCCTATCTTTAAGATAGGCTGATGTCTTACTTTCTGAATCAGCTATCAATACCACCACAGCATCATATTGAAACACCTCTAACGGATTTGAATGGAACAGTACTGATGAACAATGAGCTTTCAAAGCTTGAACATGATAAGTATACACTAAATTGAGCTTATAGAAGTTTGAGAACAAATTTTGAAACTATTTTTTTATTTTTTTATATCTTTCTGATTTTTTTTATTATTTTCTATATTTGAAGATAACTTGACTGAATTGAGAAGAAAACTAGTTTAAGCTATTTCTGAAGACTATTAGAGTTTAGAAAACAATTTAAGAAGAAACTAATTGATATTAAGCTAATAATAAGCTAATATTGAAAACAGAATAAGCAATGTAGATGGATAATAAGCTGTAAAATTAAAGAAGTAAACTCAATTTTATTAAAAAACTAAATGAACTTATTAAAATGGCTAGTCTAGATACAATTCTGCAGCATAACACTACCTAAAAAATCTACATCCAAAGAGCTTAAAATGACACCTATTTATAGATGAGGTGAGAGGGTAGGGTCTTCAAATGCCAAGCTGGCAATCCGTGCCTCATTGTGCTTCTATCAATCAATCACAGCCCTATGATCATTATGTGCTTCTTCAAATTGATGTGAACCCTCAGATCATGATCAGTGATGTGGCTTCTCCAATTAGCATACGCCATCTGTCCCGTTTGTGTGTAAGTATTATCTCTCCGTGTCAGATATGAGTCAGAGGCTTCTAGAAGGGATCCCAATGATTGGAATGACGTGCATTATCCAATCTCATTGTGCCACGTGACCTCTGATAAATTCTCTTACATTCTCTGACATGTGCAAGGTCACGTGTGGCTTCTAGAAGGATTATTTATTAGCAATTGATTGCTAATTGAGGTAGGTTTGAGCCAATTGATGAAAAGGGTGAGCTAGGGTTCATATGGTTCTGGGTTGGGATGATTTGGGGAAGAAAAAAGGCGCGTATGGTTTGTTTTTATTATTATTTAACCGGTTGGATATTGGGCTCGGGTTAAAAGGTTAAGTTTTGGGCCTTTGGTGTATGGACTTGGATATCATTGGACTTGGATTAGGCTTAATATATAATGGACCAGGTTTCCATTTTCAGATTTAGTAAAAATAACTTTCAAGGACCATTTGTGTAAACTTTCAAACTCCAAGGGCTGAATGTGCAATTTCTTCAAAATATATTTCAGGGACTAATCTTGCCAAGTCTGAATAGATGGAGGACTGAAACTTATTCTTGGATTCCCGGCTTTGACTTTTTGACCAACTTCTACTCTCGTGCTCGTTTTACCGATAATCGTGTGATTTTTCGTCTTTTTATGATAAATCCGTCCCTGCACATTCACAACATAAAAACACTTGTTTTCTTGGCATTTGTTAGCTCAAATAGTCGTTATGGGTCGGTATTTAGTAATATAAAGGTGTGTAAATTAATACACACCAACATGTATCAACCAGAATCAACAACTTAAACAACCTTAAACCCAGTGAACCGTACTGATCCAAACATACCTTAAATAAACTAAAAATGAGATTCTTAATTCCAAAGACTATTTGTAGCTATGATTTGAAAGCACAGTGTTACATCATGATGAAATGGACTCATTTAAGCATACACACACAGACAATAACACCATATACTCACAATTCATCAATAAGCATTTTGACAGTTTGATTCAACACTGAGCAACATAGGATTCTAATGAACAAGCAGACATAATTAAGCAAGAATATCACATAAGTATACTAAATGAGCATGAAAACACAGAAATAAGTAATGAATAGGGAGTGCTACAGTAAAATGCTAAAATTGAGAAAAATGCTCACAAATTTCATCCAAGCTTAGAACTGAAGTATACAAGGACCCAATGCCACAATCCTAATGCTCCCTTGAGCTCTAGACCATACCATCATCCATTTTCACTTCTGCTACTACTTCTTTTCTTCTTTTCTTCAATTTTTGATTTTTTGACTATTAAATTCTAATTTTTTTGTATTTTTGGTTTTATGAACTAAACTGATTTTTAGGAGGTCTAATAGCTCTTAGAAGCTATCCAGGGAACTTACATGAGCTAAATAATCTCTTAAACAACCACCATGAATAACAGAGCATTAACTTGAAAATTAAAAATGCAAATTTGAAAGTTAGGACAGAAAACTTGCAATTGAGATTGAATAAAGTTCAAATTACATTAAAATAACAGGATACAAGCTTTTAAAATCAAAGGTTACAACTAGATTAGAGTTTACACTAAATTCGATTACCTAAAACTAAACTAAACTAATTGCCCTTTCTCTTTGCTCCTTCCTTCTGTTTTATAGACTTTTTGGGTTCCATATGGGTCTCTGAGCAAATCCCACTTCAGTTTCTAGCCATTGGATGTCTCAGTTTGATCCTAGCCATCAATTGGCTTTTGGCGGGAAAAATGGAAGGTTGCAATTTGGTCTATTGCTTGTTGCAGGGAAGAAAGCATTAATTGCTTCTTGGGATGTGGTCTAGGAAGGGATAAGGGGTGGAGGAGCAGGCTCAAGTGGGGGTGGTGAAACAAGTGGTGGTATTGGAGGGGGAAGTGGCTTGGGAGGGAAAGTGGTAAAGGTGGGTTTGACCTGGTATTTGACCAGGGTAATAAAAACGGGGTGAAGTTGGGCTGATTGTGTGATGGGCTTGGTGGGCTAGGGTGGATTAGATTTTAGGGGTAATATTGCATATGATCTGTTTGGTTTGTTTAATTATCACAAGGACCAAAAATGTAATTTGCTGAAAATTAAGGGACCTGCTGTGTAAATAATCCAAAGTTGTAACCAAGGACTAAAGTTGCCATATAATAATAACCAAAGACCAAAATTTCAATTTTCCAAATTTTGAAAGTCCCGGGGACTAAAATTGCCAATTGGTGAAACTTGAGGGACTGAATTGCAATTTCTTTAAAACATTCACCCAAGGACCATTTCTGCCAACTTTTGATTTTCCAAACACCTGAATTGACTTTTTATCCAAAAATATTTCACAGGAACCAATTCTGTCAATTTCTAAAACTCCAGGGACCAAATGTGTAAATTCTCAAACTTTTTACCCAAGGATCGTTTTTGATAATTTTTTACTTTTAAAAACCTTGGGTTGACTTTTCTTTCGTTTTAAACCTTCAGGGACTAGTTTCGTCAATTTTTGAAACTTGAGGGACTGAAACTGCCAATATGCAAACTTTGTTCGTTTTTCCTTTGTTTTTAAACATTTTTGCATCTAAAACATATAAAACACACTTTTGGAATAATTTCTGTATTTTGATGCGTTTCTGAGTGTTTTTGGATGTTTTGGCAGTTCAGATACGATAAAAATGATGAGTATTTACACACTCATCAGTATCCCAATTGTCGATACTTCCCCGCGGGAGGCTATCGAACCATCCTCTGGCTGCATCGTCCAAAGTTTGCTGAAACATCATACACCATATGGGCATGGGCCAAGCACCTTGGTTGGCAGCTCCTTCAAATCTTGTGACGTGATCGTCCGGGTCTGTGGATCCATCGTATAACTTTATGTGGGAAGGCATCAGATATTTCGCGTTTTTAGGTCCGGAAAAATCAATTATCCTTCGGGTGAATGGACTCTTGGACGCTGCTTTGAAAGGCTTGGAAAGGTCGTCCGTCGTTTCTTCTTCTGCTTTCGGACCTCCGGTACCTTGGGGTTCTTCGTCTTCGAAGTCGAGCTGGATAGGCTTAATCGGTGTTACCCCTGTGGCATTGTGTTGTTGGATTAGAGCTTTCAAGGCGGTGAGGTGGTTCTGGATTTTTTCTATGCTGTTGGGAATTACTTCTGAGTCTTTCCCACTTCCTTCAGGTGTTGTAGGAGTAGTACCTGTCATTTCTAAGTTCGGGTAGAGTGAATGACGAGTCCCACGGATGGCGTCAATTTGTTGAAGTAAAAGTTTGCTTCTACTCCAGACAAGCGAGATGAATCCTTCGGACTCTGGATTGGTCCTTCGGATTCGGGGTGATCCTTGTTGGTAGTTGGCTACTTCGGATATCTGCAAAACAGGTTCGTCCGTTAGTCTCGCCCCGGGAATGTATCCCAGGACCAACCTCCGGCGTAAGAGTAAGTATGTGTTCTTAGAGAAAGAAAGTATATATGAAGTTAGAGAATGATAGAATTAGTTAACCTTTAAGTGGGGATTTCTTCTCTATTTATAGGCCTTCAATATGGAGTGCCAGGCTGGTTTGTACTTAGCTCCTTAATGTTTGCTAATTTATGCTCCATTACCATATACTTGGTGTACTTGTTTGTACTTTGGTTCATGTACTCACTAGTTTATCCGAACGGTCATGATCTCCGGAGGGTTGAGGTCATGCGGACATTCCCAACCCTTCGGATATTGGTCTGTCTTGTTTAAATACATTTGCGTACGCCCTGTTTGATATAGATCCGGAAGGTATTTAATTGTACGGCCTAAATCCGGAGGGTACATACGCCAACAAATACTATTCATAAATTTTATTCACATAAGCGAATGTTTTTGGTCTAGTGACTGGGGACCTGTTAATTGATCTAATAGATTGCAAGATCGAGCCACTGGTTCATATCATTTTCCTTTTTAATCCTTTTTAAATGTTTTTCAACTTAAAAGAAAAAGAAGCTGAATTTCATCATTACTAATGGCATATATGTTTGGCGCGAAGCTTTTTTGGAGCTTTTTGGGGTAATGAGTGGTGAGAATGAGCTTTTTTATTTTTGATGTTTGTTTGGCATGAGAGCTGTGGGATTTGCTATTTTTTAGGAAAGTTCATTTTCCCAATGCTTCTTTATGAAGCTGTGAGCTTTTTTGGCTACTGCTTACAGCTCACAGCTACTGCTCACTGCTACTGCTCAATGCTACTGCTCACAGCTACTTTTGCCAAACATGAGTATATGACCACAAGCTCCGATACAATTACTAATTTTTTTCAACTTAAAAAGACTCGTTGTAAATTTTTAGTCTGACCAATTTTTAAGAAATTTCATTAATACTCTTATGTTTTGGTGTGGATTGTAAATGGAACTATTTTTTGTTTAGCAAAACCTTGCAAGTTGTAACGCCATTAATTTTTAGTTTTATCATATTAATTTTACTTTCTAAACAAGTTTGTGTATGGCTATCTCTTGAAGACATCAATCATATTTACGAAGCTCACCAGGCCATATGCGTAATAAGAGACTTTCTGATTAATTTACAGTTTACACGTCAATATATAAATGGGAATTAGAACACAAAGAAACAAAGAGAGTAATCTATAAATTAAACACCTAAACTATACTACTATCCACAACAAGAATTGAAGTTTTGCGCATATCCACAGGTTCTTCCATCTTATTTCTTCCTCAAACTAAACTAAGAAAACTCAAACCTAACATTAAGAGGGTGTTTGGTTAAGCTTATATGATGGGTTTATGAGCTTATTAGCTTATATGTGTTAAATAAACTTGAAGTAAGTATTTGAATTTTAAAAACATTTGCATCTTGTTAAGAAAAATTAATTCAACGCATATGCCCTGGACAACATGAAATTACTTTGACCGTATCACTAGTTTCAAACTCTTTTGTTTTTTGAACGGCGAGTTAGTAGTTAGTGATCCGAACCCACAGTGACATCCAATTGGGCAGTATGCAAGCTTCGAACCTTTCTCCTTAGGGGATGAACCTCACTCCTGCTTCTATTTATTTCGGGCCCCTGAAGGTCAATGGTGAGACTCGAACCTGAGACCTCTCCAAGGAAACCTCCCCAAGGTTACCCTTGGTGGCCAACTGAGCTAGCCTAGTTGGTTACTAGTTTCAGACTCCTTAAACACAATCGAACACTCGATCCATGTCTTATCATCTCGGCCATTCGTAACTATAGGAAGTGAACGCCTGGTCGAGATATCGCGTCCGTGTGTTTTACAGGCTCGAAAATTAAATGGTGAGTGATTGTTACAAGGATTGGATGTGAAGCGAGACACGTAATGGGAGAAAAAAGTGAAAAAAGAGGATGGTGAGTAGGATGAGTATAGTGATTAGTGAGAGCTAAAGACGCGTCGGAGGGGAAAGTGATGACAATAGGTGACGTTGGAGATGTTGCGATATAGGTTTAAATGTGTCATGGTTGCTCGAACGGAGTCTGAATTATGACAAGGATGAGATGATAGCTAGTACTTGTTGCATTGGTGTCTATGAGATATGATAGCGATTTGCATGCTAGTAATATTACTCATTATTGTTGTGATCAATACATAGTAAAATTTAGAACATTAAAATTGCTATGGTTGATTGGACTTGTCGAGATTTGTTAAAGCACGAGTCAATCAATTAGCCAGTTAGTTACTCTAGAGTAAAATGGAGGTGATTTTGCACATTAAAATTTTTAACGGCACGTATCAATCCACGCGTACACAAGTAACTCAGATTTTTTGTATACAAATAATGTTCGCATGTACAAATCACTTTACTTAAAGATTAAATACTTTACAAATACTAAGCGTGTACATGTGCATAGCGACAAAATTTTACAGCGGCAAATATTTATAGTTAAGATATTGTGCTTAAGTGTTTCGTGTAATGTTTAAAAGTCTGCATTATCATCCGAGATGACAATAGCATCATACTAATTCCAGTTTTAAAAGTTAAGATTGAAATATGAATCAGAATTAAGAGCGGGATTGAGATGAATATGTAAAAAAGAAAAAACATGATAAAGATTTGGTTAATTTTAAAAACAACAAATGGGACAATATTTTAGGCAAGACATAAAGGCGTAGTAGTAATTTTATTTTTTTTATTTTGATAGTTTTTAAGCAAAAAATATGTTAGTCTTTATCAATGTTTTAAAACTTGGATTGACCCAGCCGATACAATCGGTTGAACCGAGAATCCACTTCGAGACCGAGCTGGAAACCGGATTGAACCACAGTATTAATTGTACTAAAGGTTTACAATTGATCGGCTATAAGAAAACGTGATACTGCTAGTATATCGTTGTACTTTCTTCGTGAGATAAGTTATATGTACCATTTTTTACAAGTGATACTCTTTTACGTTTTTCCTTTTTTTAATTGTTGCTTTTATAATTTTGTTGATATTAAAAAAAAACTATAAAATTGAAAGAAAAAAAGTATAAAATTTAATAAGTCAAAAGTATTAAATTGACCGAAAATATGTAAGACAAATTGATAAAAAAAAGACTGTATAGTACTATAAACAGAGTGAGCCAGGAAGGATGTAGAATGTAAAAAGTACACAATAAAATAGGCCACGGATATGAATAACATAACTCTTCTTTATTCATGATTTAAATATTTTAGATAAATTTCTTTAACAAGGTGGATATGATTGGTTTAGTGGTTAGAGTCCTGGTCGTTGATCTATAGATTGCAAGTTCGAGCCACCAACTCAATCATCATCCACTTTTTTATTTTTATTTTTATTTTTTTTTCAACTTAAAAAGAAAAGAAGTTGAACTTTATCATTACTTATGGCATATGACCACATCACCACAAGCTCCAATTTCATCGTTACTAATTTTTTTCAACTTAAAAAGACCCGTGCTAAATTTTTAGTCTGGCCAATTTTTAAGAAACTTCATTAATACTCTTATGTTTGGTGTGGATGGAACTATTTATTGTTTAGTTTTATCATACGTTAATATAGCTAAATTTTACTTCAATAAATTCATACTATTACTTCTACTTTTGTAAACAACGATATGCATCATATTTACGAAGCTCTTCCAGCCCATATGCGGGAGCGGGAATAAGAGACTTTCTGATTAATTTACAGTTTACATGTCAACATATAATTAAATAGGGATAAAAACACAAAGAAACAAAGATTAGTACATTAAAATGTTAACACCTAAAACAACACTACTATCCACGCCTACTTCCAAATCCACAACTTCTTACTTTTACCTTCAAACTAAACTAAAAAACTTGAACCTAACGTTAAACACACAAAACAAACACTAAAAAACATAAAAGTTAAGGTTTCCAAACTACTTCTTGGTTCTACCACCACTACTACCATATGACACATAACTATTGATAGCTTTTGTGCCTTCAGCAACTGCATGCTTTCCAATCTCACCGGGTAAAACTAGCTTGACTGCCGCTTGTACCTCCCTTGCTGATAATGTCATCTTCTTGTTGTAGTCGGTTAGCCGAGATGCGTCCTCGGCTATCCGCTCGAACATGTCGATCATTAAGTTGTTAAGTATCGTCATTGTTTTTGATGATATTCCCAAATCAGGATGCACCTAAAAACACGAAATAAAAACGCCCTTATGTTAAAATGATATTAGTTCCTATATTACACCTTAAAATCATGGAAAAAGAAACTCTTTGTAAGCGTATGTTGTACTTATAAAACACAATGCACATAACTTCTTTAGATTTGCTTATGCATGAACTTATTTAAGCTTTTTCAAATTTGTTTGAACACCTCATGCAAAAATCAAATTAATTAAGTAAATAATGTTTTGTCTAACTTATGCTCTATAGAACACAATGTAAAATAAGTTCTTGTGATTAGTTTATTTCAGTTGTTCCATGTTTTGAACTGAAATAAGCTGCTAAACTTCCAGTTTTCTATTTCATCAAAACAATATACAAAGAATTGTAACAAATTAAATATCAAAACATGAACACTTTTTTAGTACTATATAATTTACTGTGCTTATTGTCTAATACAATAATTACCTGTTTCAAGACCCTATACAAATACCTCTTATACCCTTCACCACCACCACTCTCCCCCAACTTCCTCCTCTTCTTCTTCCTCCCACCACCACCACCACTTTTCTTAGCCGCTTTATGTTTTTCCGGTGTCGATGTGGCATCTTGCACCTTGATCTCCCTCATTTCTCCACCATTCTCTTCATCATCCAATTGGGTCTCATCATCATCCTCATCATATTCCAAAGCTTCTTGCACTTCTGGTGTTTTCACAGTGTAAATTTCTATCTTTTCTTTAGATGACACGTCTCTAGTGAGTGGTGTCTTGGTTTTTTGGTCTAGTAGTACGGATACTTGGACAGTTTCTCGTATGGTTTTTTTGGTTCTTCTTAGGACTGTTTTTTTAGGAGCCATATATTGTTGCTGTTTGATGATGTTTTTTTTGGACGTTTGGTAAGTGGGATTTTAAGTGGAATCTTTGTTGTGTTTGCATGCATGGAAGTTGGTGTGAAGATGACATGTGTGTGACACGTGGATGGAGTTTGATGAGTTTTCATGCTACGTGTGGTAAAACTGTCAAAAGTTGAGATGAACTTTGGATCGAGTTAAAAATGGTTTTTTGTAGGACATAAGAATCTCGTGTTTGGTGTTAAATAATGGTCATCAATATATATCGTAATGAGTAAAATTGTACTCCATCCGTCCTAAAATATAAATCCATTTTTTATTTTTCAAAGTTTTCGACTTTGATCTTAATTATGCGTTTCGTGTTATATGATATTTGATGAAACGTATACAAATGAAAATGCATTTAAAACACAAATCCATTTATATATTTTGCATCACGTATTATATAACATGAAAAAAATAACGAAGGTCAAATTCGGAATCAAAAGACTTTGAAAAAGTCAAAATGGACTTATATTTTGAGACGGAGGGAGTATTACATAAACTTTTAAGTGTGTTGATAAGCCTTTTTTACTAATAAAACAATATTGCATATATGTCACAACTTCACAAAATTTTGAAAATGAAATACTTTCGCAACGTAAAATTTTCATGCATGCTACTTTTGTCTATTTGGTATTCTAGCTACTTGACGGTTGAAAATTAAGTTTGGTATTTTTCAAAGGTGCAAGTTTAAGTTTTGTCTGAAACATGTAAAACATATTTATGATAAATATAACGTGATAGTTTGTTTTTAAGGAAGAAAGTTATTCAAGTTCTTCCGTATTCAATATTTCAATATGAGAAGACATCTGACATGTTATGAAATCTGAAAAGTGAAAAGAGACGAAATTTGTTGCAGGTGATGGGCTTATATTTATGGGCTTATGGCTGGCTGATTGTTGCATGTTAGCATACGTACCAAAGTACCGAGTAGTCTAGTTCAGCTGTTCAGGCATATAATGGCCCATTCGTTAAGAAGGAGTTGTAAGTAAAGTTGAAAAAAGTTAGCTTCATCTTATACTTTCTTTTATATATCTTTTTTTTTAACGGCGACAATCTATTAAAAACAACTAGCAAGGTGCTAGAAAATTACAAAGGAGATTGTAACCAATCATTCCAACTACTACAAAGTTTACCTCTTGTTTTTAACAAAGAAAAAGAAGAAAGACGAATATTACTAAATATGTCACACTTCCTTATGGACTGAGAGTTGAATGTAACATTATTACGAAAACGCCAAATTAACCAACAAGAAGCAGCAAAGAGGGCATAGGCATGGTCTTTCGAAGCCTTTGAAGCGTGCCAAGTAGAAAACCAAGAATCCCAATCCTCACAAGAGTTCAAAACTGCAAAAATAGAGTTGCACCAAACACGAACAAGATTCCAAATACTCACGGCTGTGTCGCAAGAAAAGAAGACATGGACATTAGATTCCGCATTCCTGTTACAGCTCGGACATAAAATCGACTCAATATCCAAGCCCCGTTTTGAGAGGTTAAGCCGATGAGGAAGCCTATCCATAAAGAAACGCCACATGAAGATGTTAATCTTCTTAGGGATAACTTTAAACCACCTTGTGCATGGGGGGTTATTAGGAAGCATAACATCATCAATGTGTTTTCTAATATTACTAACCAATTAAGACCCATCTAGAGATAAAGAACAATTGCAGCAATCACAACCATCCACCATCTCTAAGGAACCAATCTCGTTCAAAAGATTGATGAAGTCAGCATAAAATCGTCATGTAGTAACCGGTCTATATGTTTGTAAATTCACTATTTGCTTTTCATTTAAATTCCAATGAATCATCTATATGTTTGTAAATTAATAACATCGATTGAATTATGTACTTCAAGAATCATATCTTATTAATACAAATAGAAATATTCATATACAAACCTTAATAAAAGTGACTTTCAATGAAGTTATTTCTTCTTTTGTATTTATTCATAAAAAGTCCATGTGGTGGAGCATCATCCATCAAGTTTCATCTTTGGAATAAGTTTTTTTAAAAGGACGAGTTTTTGACTTAGAATATTGGCCTAACAATATATCTTGTTACCGTATCCGACTTTTTAAATGACCACACTCATATATATAGCTAAAGACTGTTTCGACCCTTTCGGGTGCCCATTTGCTTTAACTATATAGATTTACAAAATGATTTTTACAAAAACAATGATACACTCATACAAGACCATGAAAACTTGAATATTTCATTAACTAGTTAATATTCTGATTTATTTAGGTTAGGTACGAATGACCAAAAGTATTCTGATTTTGGACCTATTTATGCTTCGTGCATGTCTATGTAATACGAGTAGTAGTCTAATACATTGCTATAACGAATCTTAGCTAGTTAGGGACCATGTTAAAGGAACTTGTACGTAAAGCCAAGTGGACATCTATATCTCGTTACTTTAGCATAGTTGCATATCATGAAATTCGTAGTCTATCACTGTCTTAATTTATGAGTTTGATTCCATTTAATTCTAGTGAATATGTATATTCCACGTAACAAAACAAAGTAAGAAGACTAAAAAGGATACTTCTTGCAAAAGTATCTTCATTACATAAGAATCTCGTGTTTGGTGTTAAATGGTCATCAATATATATCCTAAGTCAATCATAATGAGTAAACTGTATTACATAAACTTTTAAGTGTGTTGATAAGCCTTTTTACTAATAAAACAATTGCATATATGTCACATTGTCACAACTTCACAAATTTCTGAAAATGAAATACTTTCGCAACATGAAATTTTCATGCATGTTACTTGACGGTTGAAAAATTAAGTTTTTAAGTTTTGTTTGAAACATGTAAAGCAGATTTATGATAAAATATAACGTGATAGTTTTTTGGTTTTTAAGGAAGAAAGTTAATTAAATTCCGTGTTCAATATGAGAAGTAGGAGTGTTCATCGGTTCGGTTATCGGTTAATCAGTTTATTTGGTTTGGGTTGTTCGGTTAAAATCTTTTTTTGGGTCATAACCGAAAACCGAACCGAACTGAAAATATCTATAACCGAACCGAAGTTCGTTCGGTTATGGGTCAAAACCGAAAACCGAATTTTTTACTTAAATTATACTATTTATATTCTTTTTTGAATTTAATTATATATATTTTTGGCAAAAAAAATATTTCAAGCATAAAAATGTGTTTTTTTATATTAGTATAAAATTTTAATGGATATTTTTTATATTTAAAATAATATAAATATATAAAAAAAATATATATATATATTTTTATAAATTCGGTTTTCGGTTCAGATAGTTAAACCCATATCCAAACCGAAAACTAAATTTTTAATTCAGGTTGGTTCGGTTTTAACAAGTCCGGTTCGGTTATATGTTCGGTTTAATTTTATTTCGGTTCGGTTTTCGATTTATTCGGTTAATTAACCGAACCGTGAACACCCTTGATGAGAAGGCATGTTATTAAATCTGAAAAACTGAAAAGTGACGAAATTTGTTGCAAGTGATGGGCTTATCTTTATGGGCTTATCGCTGGCCGATTGTTAAGTACATATTAGTATACGTTCCAAATACCGAGTAGTCTAGTTCAGCTTTTCAGGCATATAATGGCCCATTCGTTAATAAGGAGTACTCCAGTTAGCTTCATCTTATACTTTCTTTTATATATCTGATTCACTATTGGTTCTCATTTAAATTCCAATGAATCATCAGTATATGTTTGTAACTTAATAGCATCGATTGAATTATGTACTTCAAGAATCATACCTTGATAGATGGACCTAATATATGGACCTAATAAGAGACCTAATGCTTAAATAACTTGTACAGTGCTTAAATAACTTGTACAAGTTATTTAAACATTAAGTCTTTTATTAAGTCCCTATATTAGGTCTATTAATCATTATACACAAAGCTTCTAATAAATACGTAGTAATAAAAATGACATTCAATGAAGTTGTTTCTTCTTTTGTATTTATTCATACAAAGTCCATGTGGTGGAGCATCATCCATCAAGTTTCATCTTTAATTAATTGGAAGAGTAAATTACATGGTTGGTCCCTGTGGTTTGTCTATAATAACAATTTTCGTCCCTATCTTTTAAAAGTTGCATGGTTAGTCCCTAAGTACGTAAACAAATAACACCACGGGTCCCTTGGTTTAACAGGTGTTAACTAGGTTAGTTAAAATTTACAAGTTAGCCCCCTTTGGTTAAATAGCGCTGCATAGTTAATCCTTTAGCGTTGCATCGTTAATCCTTTTACTTAATGGCTGTTATACTTTACGTTTTCGCCCATTTTCTTTCGTTTTCGCCCGTTTTTGTCTCTTTTTTTTACGTTTTTGCCCGTTTTTGTACGTTTTTTTTTACGTTTTCGCCCATTTTTTTCCCCTTTTTTTTACGTTTTCGCCCGTTTTTGTCCGTTTTCGCCCGTTTTTGTCCATTTTTTTATGTTTTCGCCCGTTTTTGTCCATTTTTTTTACGTTTTTGTATATTTTTTTACGTTTTCGCCCATTTTTTATTCCATTTTTTTACGTTTTCGTCCGTTTTTGTCTATTTTTTTACGTTTTCGCCCGTTTTTGTCCATTTTTTTAACGTTTTCGTCCGTTTTTGTCCATTTTTTTACGTTTTTGCCCATTTTCTTTCGTTTTCATACGTTTTTGTCCGTTTTTTTATGTTTTCGCCAGTTTTTGTCCCTTTTTTTACGTTTTCGCCCGTTTTTGTCCATTTTTTTTACGTTTTGCCCGTTTTGTCCATTTTTTTTACGTTTTCGCCAGTTTTTATCCGTTGTTTTACGTTTTCGCCCGTTTTTGTCCGTTTTTTTTATGTTTTCGCCCGTTTTTGTCCCTTTTTTTACGTTTTCGCCCGTTTTTGTCCATTTTTTTACGTTTTCACCCATTTTCTTTCATTTTCATACGTTTTTGTCCGTTTTTTTTTACGTTTTCGCCCGTTTTTTTACGTTTTCGTCCGTTTTTGTCCATATGTTTACGTTTTCGCCCGTTTTTGTCCATTATTTTTTACGTTTTCGTCCGTTTTTGTATATTTTTTTACGTTTTCGCCCATTTTCTTTCATTTTTATACGTTTTTATCCGTTTTTCCCCTTTTTTAGAAACTTTTTTTTTCCCAAATTTTTTTTTCGAAAAATGTATTTTAGAAACTTTTTTTTACCCAAATTTTTTTTTCAAAGATAATTTTATAAACTTTTTTTTACCCAAACTGAGCTCTTACAAAAACGGGTGAAAACGAAAGAAAATGGGCGAAAACGTAAATTATAACAGCCATTAAGTAAAAGGATTAACGATGCAGCACTAAAGGATTAACTATGCAGCGCTATTTAACCAAAGGGGGCTAACTTGTAAATTTTAACTAACCTAGTTAACACCTGTTAAACCAAGGGACCCGTGGTGTTATTTGTTTACGTACTTAGGGACTAACCATGCAACTTTTAAAAGATAGGGACGAAAGTTGTTATTATGGACAAACCACAGGGACCAACCATGCAATTTATATATATTCTAAAAAGCGTTATGGGTACTGTAGCAACAGTATCCACGCAAGTTTCGTGGTTGCCCCATTTTAGTCCCTGAAGTTGGTTATCAAGTGCGAAGTTAGTCCTTAATAGTCTTTAACGGTCGTTATCTAACAAGGGTAGGGACTAACTGTACAACAGAATGCCACGTTAAGGGACTGAAACTGAAAATTCATTTGCTACAGTGCCAAACAGTGCAGAATAGTAGCTGCTACAGTACGAAACAGTGCCAAATAGTGTTGGGTACTGTTCCTAAGAAATTTACGATTTTAGTCCCTCAGTTAACTGTAAATTCTACTGTTAATCCCCCGTTAGCGATTTTTTTCAAATTTAGTCCTTACTAAAAAAAAAAAAAAAATCTATTGTACACATATGTATATATATATACATATACATGTATATATACATATGTCACTTTTTTTTTTGCCTTGCTACAGTATTCGGTATATATATTTATTTTTTTTCCCTTAAGAAAATTTGTTTTTAAAAAAAAAATAAAAAAAATACAAAAAATAAAACATTTTTTTTGCGCCGCTACAGTGCTCGGTCGATACAGATTTTTTTTTTTTTTTTTTTAACATAAATTTCTTTAAGAAAATTTGTTTTTAAAAAAAATACAAAAAATAAAAATAAAAAAATACACAAAATAATACACTTACAAAAAATTTCTTATACAAATTTGTTTATTAAAAAAAAAAAAAAAAAAAAAAAAAAAAAAAAAAAAAAACCGAGAAAACAAACAACCAAAAAAAATTTCAACCGCAACGCCAAAAAAAAAAAAAAAAAAAAAAAAAAAAAACTGTAAATATAAACAAATTATGCTTCCAAGTAAACATATGCATACTTCAGATAACAAAATTATTAATTATACCGTACAACCGACAAAATACAAAACACACCCGCCGCAACGCGCGGGCAACCCCACTAGTTTACTCTAATTGGAATAAGTTTTCTAATAGGACGAGTTTTTTGACTTAGAATGTTGGCCTAATAATATACTATCTTGTTACCGTATCCGACTTTTTAAATGACCACACATATACGTATCTAAAAACTGTTTCGACCCTTTCGGGTGCCCATTTGCTTTAACTATAGATTTACAAAATGATTTTTACAAAAACAGTGATACACTCATACAAGACCATGAAAACTTGAATATTTCATTAACTAGTTAATATTCTGATTTATTTGGGTTAGGTACGAATGACCAAAAGTATTCTGATTTTGGACCTATTTATGCTTCGTGCATGTCTATGTAATACGAGTAGTAGTCTAATACATTGCTATGACGAATCTTAGCTAGTTAGGGACCATGTTAAAGGAACTTGTACATAAAGCCAAGTGGACATCTATATCTCGTTACTTTAGCATAGTTGCATATCATGAAATTCGTAGTCTATCACTGTCTTAATTTATGAGTTTGATTCCATTTAATTCTAGTGAATATGTATATATTCCACGTAACAAAACAAAGTAAGAAGACTAAAAAGGATACTTCTTGCAAAAGTATCTTCATTATATAAGAGGTTTAGTTTTTTATTCTTAAAACATAATATAATATTTTATGGAACATCAAAAATGCAAACACAATCATCATAAGAACGATAATTGTATATCAAGATTGTCTAAAAACATGTTATCCACGTTTAATTACAAAAAGTGCGCTTGCAATTGACCAAACTTACCAACTGGGCCTTGCCTCAGTGGTATCGTTTCCTCTTCGTAAACATTCAGTTGACCGGTCAAAGAAGAATTTTTGAGGAAAATGGCCCGGGTTCAATCCAACTCTCTTGAGACTTGGTTTTTGAAAAAAAGGTCATATCCAGTGATGCCTCGGTCAGGGTGTCTTTACCGATCTACGCCTTTTGAGGCAATTCGACCATACCACATGCACAGTATGACTTTAGCCATCGACACCATATATTGGAACCATTGCCCGTGGCCCGACTATTAACCCGAACTGAGCTCTTACAAAAACGGGTGAAAACGAAAGAAAATGGGCGAAAACGTAAATTATAACAGCCATTAAGTAAAAGGATTAACGATGCAGCACTAAAGGATTAACTATGCAGCGCTATTTAACCAAAGGGGGCTAACTTGTAAATTTTAACTAACCTAGTTAACACCTGTTAAACCAAGGGACCCGTGGTGTTATTTGTTTACGTACTTAGGGACTAACCATGCAACTTTTAAAAGATAGGGACGAAAGTTGTTATTATGGACAAACCACAGGGACCAACCATGCAATTTATATATATTCTAAAAAGCGTTATGGGTACTGTAGCAACAGTATCCACGCAAGTTTCGTGGTTGCCCCATTTTAGTCCCTGAAGTTGGTTATCAAGTGCGAAGTTAGTCCTTAATAGTCTTTAACGGTCGTTATCTAACAAGGGTAGGGACTAACTGTACAACAGAATGCCACGTTAAGGGACTGAAACTGAAAATTCATTTGCTACAGTGCCAAACAGTGCAGAATAGTAGCTGCTACAGTACGAAACAGTGCCAAATAGTGTTGGGTACTGTTCCTAAGAAATTTACGATTTTAGTCCCTCAGTTAACTGTAAATTCTACTGTTAATCCCCCGTTAGCGATTTTTTTCAAATTTAGTCCTTACTAAAAAAAAAAAAAAAATCTATTGTACACATATGTATATATATATACATATACATGTATATATACATATGTCACTTTTTTTTTTGCCTTGCTACAGTATTCGGTATATATATTTATTTTTTTTCCCTTAAGAAAATTTGTTTTTAAAAAAAAAATAAAAAAAATACAAAAAATAAAACATTTTTTTTGCGCCGCTACAGTGCTCGGTCGATACAGATTTTTTTTTTTTTTTTTTTTTAACATAAATTTCTTTAAGAAAATTTGTTTTTAAAAAAAATACAAAAAATAAAAATAAAAAAATACACAAAATAATACACTTACAAAAAATTTCTTATACAAATTTGTTTATTAAAAAAAAAAAAAAAAAAAAAAAAAAAAAAAAAACCGAGAAAACAAACAACCAAAAAAAATTTCAACCGCAACGCCAAAAAAAAAAAAAAAAAAAAAAAAAAAACTGTAAATATAAACAAATTATGCTTCCAAGTAAACATATGCATACTTCAGATAACAAAATTATTAATTATACCGTACAACCGACAAAATACAAAACACACCCGCCGCAACGCGCGGGCAACCCCACTAGTTTACTCTAATTGGAATAAGTTTTCTAATAGGACGAGTTTTTTGACTTAGAATGTTGGCCTAATAATATACTATCTTGTTACCGTATCCGACTTTTTAAATGACCACACATATACGTATCTAAAAACTGTTTCGACCCTTTCGGGTGCCCATTTGCTTTAACTATAGATTTACAAAATGATTTTTACAAAAACAGTGATACACTCATACAAGACCATGAAAACTTGAATATTTCATTAACTAGTTAATATTCTGATTTATTTGGGTTAGGTACGAATGACCAAAAGTATTCTGATTTTGGACCTATTTATGCTTCGTGCATGTCTATGTAATACGAGTAGTAGTCTAATACATTGCTATGACGAATCTTAGCTAGTTAGGGACCATGTTAAAGGAACTTGTACATAAAGCCAAGTGGACATCTATATCTCGTTACTTTAGCATAGTTGCATATCATGAAATTCGTAGTCTATCACTGTCTTAATTTATGAGTTTGATTCCATTTAATTCTAGCGAATATGTATATATTCCACGTAACAAAACAAAGTAAGAAGACTAAAAAGGATACTTCTTGCAAAAGTATCTTCATTATATAAGAGGTTTAGTTTTTTATTCTTAAAACATAATATAATATTTTATGGAACATCAAAAATGCAAACACAATCATCATAAGAACGATAATTGTATATCAAGATTGTCTAAAAACATGTTATCCACGTTTAATTACAAAAAGTGCGCTTGCAATTGACCAAACTTACCAACTGGGCCTTGCCTCAGTGGTATCGTTTCCTCTTCGTAAACATTCAGTTGACCGGTCAAAGAAGAATTTTTGAGGAAAATGGCCCGGGTTCAATCCAACTCTCTTGAGACTTGGTTTTTGAAAAAAAGGTCATATCCAGTGATGCCTCGGTCAGGGTGTCTTTACCGATCTACGCCTTTTGAGGCAATTCGACCATACCACATGCACAGTATGACTTTAGCCATCGACACCATATATTGGAACCATTGCCCGTGGCCCGACTATTAACCCGAACTGAGCTCTTACAAAAACGGGTGAAAACGAAAGAAAATGGGCGAAAACGTAAATTATAACAGCCATTAAGTAAAAGGATTAACGATGCAGCACTAAAGGATTAACTATGCAGCGCTATTTAACCAAAGGGGGCTAACTTGTAAATTTTAACTAACCTAGTTAACACCTGTTAAACCAAGGGACCCGTGGTGTTATTTGTTTACGTACTTAGGGACTAACCATGCAACTTTTAAAAGATAGGGACGAAAGTTGTTATTATGAACAAACCACAGGGACCAACCATGCAATTTATATATATTCTAAAAAGCGTTATGGGTACTGTAGCAACAGTATCCACGCAAGTTTCGTGGTTGCCCCATTTTAGTCCCTGAAGTTGGTTATCAAGTGCGAAGTTAGTCATTAATAGTCTTTAACGGTCGTTATCTAACAAGGGTAGGGACTAACTGTACAACAGAATGCCACGTTAAGGGACTGAAACTGAAAATTCATTTGCTACAGTGCCAAACAGTGCAGAATAGTAGCTGCTACAGTACGAAACAGTGCCAAATAGTGTTGGGTACTGTTCCTAAGAAATTTACGATTTTAGTCCCTCAGTTAACTGTAAATTCTACTGTTAATCCCCCGTTAGCGATTTTTTTCAAATTTAGTCCTTACTTAAAAAAAAAAAAAAAAATCTATTGTACACATATGTATATATATATATATACATATACATGTATATATACATATGTCACTTTTTTTTTTTGCCTTGCTACAGTACTCGGTATATATATATATATATATATATGTATTTTTTTCCCTTTAGAAAATTTGTTTTTAAAAAAAAAAAAAAAAAAAAATACAAAAAATAAAACATTTTTTTTACGCCGCTACAGTGCTCGGTCGATACAGATTTTTTTTTTTTTTTTTTTTTTTTTAACATAAATTTCTTTAAGAAAATTTGTTTTTAAAAAAAATACAAAAAATAAAAATAAAAAAATACACAAAATAATACACTTACAAAAAATTTCTTATACAAATTTGTTTATTTAAAAAAAAAAAAAAAAAAAACATACCGAGAAAACAAACAACCAAAAAAAATTTCAACCGCAACGCCAAAAAAAAAAAAAAAAAAAAAAAAAAAAAAAAAAAAAAAAGGGTAAATATAAACAAATTATGCTTCCAAGTAAACATATGCATACTTCAGATAACAAAATTATTAATTATACCGTACAACCGACAAAATACAAAACACACCCGCCGCAACGCGCGGGCAACCCCGCTAGTTTACTCTAATTGGAATAAGTTTTCTAATAGGACGAGTTTTTTGACTTAGAATGTTGGCCTAATAATATACTATCTTGTTACCGTATCCGACTTTTTAAATGACCACACATATACATATCTAAAAACTGTTTCGACCCTTTCGGGTGCCCATTTGCTTTAACTATAGATTTACAAAATGATTTTTACAAAAACAATGATACACTCATACAAGACCATGAAAACTTGAATATTTCATTAACTAGTTAATATTCTGATTTATTTGGGTTAGGTACGAATGACCAAAAGTATTCTGATTTTGGACCTATTTATGCTTCGTGCATGTCTATGTAATACGAGTAGTAGTCTAATACATTGCTATGACGAATCTTAGCTAGTTAGGGACCATGTTAAAGGAACTTGTACATAAAGCCAAGTGGACATCTATATCTCGTTACTTTAGCATAGTTGCATATCATGAAATTCGTAGTCTATCACTGTCTTAATTTATGAGTTTGATTCCATTTAATTCTAGTGAATATGTATATATTCCACGTAACAAAACAAAGTAAGAAGACTAAAAAGGATACTTCTTGCAAAAGTATCTTCATTATATAAGAGGTTTAGTTTTTTATTCTTAAAACATAATATAATATTTTATGGAACATCAAAAATGCAAACACAATCATCATAAGAACGATAATTGTATATCAAGATTGTCTAAAAACATGTTATCCACGTTTAATTACAAAAAGTGCGCTTGCAATTGACCAAACTTACCAACTGGGCCTTGCCTCAGTGGTATCGTTTCCTCTTCGTAAACACTCAGTTGACCGGTCAAAGAAGAATTTTTGAGAAAAATGGCCCGGGTTCAATCCAACTCTCTTGAGACTTGGTTTTTGAAAAAAAGGTCATATCCAGTGATGCCTCGGTCAGGGTGTCTTTACCGATCTACGCCTTTTGAGGCAATTCGACCATACCACATGCACAGTATGACTTTAGCCATCGACACCATATATTGGAACCATTGCCCGTGGCCCGACTATTAACCCGAACTGAGCTCTTACGACACATACCATTTTTGTTATGATCGATTCATATATTATATATACATACATTAAGATCTTTGAACAATAAGCTCGATAAGGTAATGTAGCTTTTGTTAGAAGAAACAAGTATTGCGTCTCTATTAGTACTAGTAAACTGGACAGCGATTCAAAACCGCAAGATAATCTATTTCCCTAGTTTGAGTTAAGAAGAAAAATATAGATTAAAGAAAATTTTTTACCCTTACCGGTAAATAAAAAGAAAAAGATGGTTACAATGACAGCCCATTTTCTAATTTTGTTTAAGGGGTAAATGTCTGTTTGCCCCATGAGGTTCATCATGCTTCAAGTCTTGCCTTTGCTTTTTTTTACATTTTGCATTTGCCCCATTGCGACTTATGTAACCTAAGCGAATCGTACAAACCAATACCATGTTGCCACATGTCCTAGGACCAAGTACACTTTTACAAGTGTGTGTAAGACACAAGTACATGTGTGTAAGTGTCCTTTTTCTTACAACTAGTACTATGTGTAAGTATACTATTATGCAACTTGTATAATTTTTGCAAATAAAATATACATTATTTTTTTATGCAACTTGTACAATTTATTTCGATTTGACATTTGTAATAATAATTGTATCTTTTATGCGAACTGTACAAAATTTTATTCGATTTAACATGTGCAATAATATTAGTACTTTTTATGTGTTTTGTACAATTTTTGTTTGATTATATAGGTGTACTTTTTATTTATGCAACCTCTACAACTTTTTAAGTGACTTGATTTGTGAAATAGTATTAGAACTTTTTATGCGCTTTGTACAAATGTTGTTTGATTAGATAAGTGTACTTTTTATGTGCTTTATACTTGTAATGAAATTTATAATTTATGCAACTTGACTTTTTAAGTAGACTTGATAGTTTTACTACTTTTAATGCGATTTGTACTTTTAATTAGTTTTTTAATATATGCAAGTTGTAAAAAACTCTACAATATGCGACTTTGTGTTTAAAAAAAACATAAAATTCAAAATATAAACTAACACAATCTAAATCAAACACACACAAAATAAACTTTTACTATTAGAAAAATTTGTAGCAGTTTCCCAAACACAAAACAAAAAGAGCGAACCACAAAAACAAGAACATATACCCGATCAAACTTCCCCAGCACAATCAAACACGTATTGCATTTCAATTTTTTTTTAGAAACCCTAACTGTAGCAGTTCCAGATATGTCAATTGCAACCAAGGTATTTGATGCAAAAGTTAGTGTCCGGTCTAAGATGCATTACCTTGTAAAGATTAAAGCTAAGTTGGCAGCCCACCCAAATCATGATATTATGTTTAGGAATAGTGTCTTTGGGCGTTGGTTAGATATCCCACATAGCCCCAATTATAATCATTTGTTGAATTATGTTCTTCAACATCAAGTTTGTGTGCCATAAGTAAGTATTTCTTCCCCAGATTTAATTTACAAAATAGTTAATCAGGAACTTTATTTTGGTCGTCGTGAGTTTTGTTTAATTACTCGTTTTAGATGTGGCAATCTTCCTCCTGAAGATAGTAGGCAAAGTTGTTTTACTTACTGTGTGTTTCCTGAGAAGAAATCCAAAAAAACAAATAGTGTAAAGGTCAGCGAGCTATGGGCTGTTGTTCAGAATGAACAACGCTGGGTTGCATTGAACGATGAAGATGTCGTAAGGGTATGTCTTTTGGTTGTGTGCGAGCTTATATTTATGAGTCGTGAAGAGTTTTTAAACGCGCCTCACCATCTATTGACACTAGCTGATGATTTCTTTGCTTGGAATGCATATCCATGAGGAGAATACATGTGGACATATTTTTACAAAAGAACAGTGAATGTGGTTCCTAAGCATGCCAATATGCATTTGGAGTTAAAGCAGCAAGAATCGAAGAAACAGGCGACATATAATCTGAATGGTTTTGTTTGGGCGTTAAAGGTCAGTAGTATGTGAATACCTGTTTTTTGTCTGTCTAATAATATTTTTTTATATTAATATTCCAATTTTTGCATAGATTAACTAATTTTGTTGTTATTTTCATGATAAAATTAGATATGGATTCTTGAAACATACCCTAACAGTAAAAACTGGTGGTCGAAAGACACGGATGTAATTCCGCGGGGACTAGGTTGGTCGAACTTTAGGATATTTGAAAAAACAGATTATGAGCGGTTGTTTGTGCAGGTAATCATACTCACATTTCTATCCCTCTTGTTATAACATGTGTTGTTATACAAATAGTAAATGTTTAATCTTGAATTAATTAATAGGATCCAAAACCCATCATTGACCTTGTTCCAACTGAGAGAGAGCTGCAGCAACCATGGTTCATTCGAAGTCTTGCCTTTTTTAGAGGAGAGGATGTTCCTTTTATCCAAGCCATTCGACCAGTTGTTGTTGGATTGGCTAAGGATAAAGAGGGTTCACCTTTGATAGAAAGCGAGATTGTTTTAAAGGATGCATCTCCCAAAGAAATTGTTGTTGGAAAAGAGGGTTTACATGATGTGGCCCTACCAGATTTTGGTGTCCGACAGGACATTGTTCACGAACCTTTTGTTCGGGATGATGGTCAGTATGTTGAAAAGTATGTTGTTACAGAATCACGTCAGCTAATGGACGCGTTTGAAGCACTGTGTAAAGAAGTTCTGGATGTGCATCCGGAACTTGTTTCTAAGGTTGATGAATTAAGGAAACTGTATGGTGCTTCTGTATGAATACCGGTTGAGCATATTAAAGTCAAAGAAAAATCATGAAGAAGTTACCGAAAAGCTGAATGATGTAAACTCACAACCACGTATTGGAACGGCTGGTGCAGTAGATAATATTACTTATGAGGCATATACACAGCCATCCACACTTACTCAGTTGATTGATGCAATGGCTTATGTAACCGATCCACCTTCATTCACTGGTGTTAATTGCCATGTACCCGATAAAGTAAGATAATTTTGTTGGTTAATTAAATTTATTTTTTTTTTTTTTTATTTTTTTTTTTTATTTTTTTTTTTTTGTATCAAATTTGTCTGGTTATGCATTTATAGTAATGTTATTTGTTATAGCCCAATCATGAGACGGGTGATAAGCTGGATGTTGAGAGACAAGACCCAAAGCATTATCTTGTGACAGATCCACCATATGCGCCTGTGGTTGATTGTGAGATGCCTGACAAAGTAATATATTGTTAACGGTTATTTTTTTCTTAATTTGTTTGGCTATATGTTTACAATAATGATAAATTTTACAGGGGAACGATCCCTTGAGTGATTACATGGATGTTAAGAGACAATTACCAAATTATTCTTTGGATAATATGTCGGCTGGTTTTGAAGACGATAATGTCTCCAATACCGATGTCTCTGGAACGGCAAATGAAGAACAAAAACAAAACGCGGTTAGTGCAGACGTTCGGTCAGAAGATAAGACACGGGTGAACCAAACTATGGATTGTGTTACATCGTTGGAGGCGAATACTAGTGACTTGATTGGTTTTAACCAAAAAAAGAATGATCTTGATAAGTTAATTGGAGAATTAACGAACAATGAAATGATGAAGCAATTGATGGCATCCCCATGCACAAGAGAGCACTATTGCAGAACCATTCACTAGTTCTGGTTGCGCATCTTCACCACAAAGGCAATCTTCCTCATTATCTTAATTTGGATCTCATTCATGGCACTCATAAGCATCTTGCACCGGGCGAGATCAGCATCCTGTTGTTGCCTCAGAACCTGGGTACTCTCATATGCAATAACTGATCCTGTCAAGCGATTCAGTTCCCCTATGTATTCAGCCCTGTCCTGAACCCGGAGAGACAACTCAGATGCCAAGGTGTGCAGGTTACCCACAAGAGCAAAGTCCCTTGCATTTTCACGCTCAAAGAGCGTAATCATCATATCCCTAAGGTAATGAGAGTTGGATGCACGGACCAGCTCAGCTAGCCTGGTCTCTTGAGGTTGGATTGCAGGTGGGTGCATTGGAACTGGTCGTAACACTTGAGGTTGGTCTTGAGGTGGGTGCATTGGAGTTTGTTGTGCCACAGATGTTATGGATGTTGTTTCAAATGTTTGAAGCTGGTTTTGTTGGGGGGGGGGGGGGGTCATTTGCCATTGTGTTGGATTTGATAAAGACTTATTTCTTCTTAGTGAAGTTTTCTACTTTTGTGATATGCAACTTAGACTCTTTGGCACCCTATATATAGTAAAAAAACTAATCATAAACTAATACTATACACCCTTCTATTAATGATACTCTACAGTTGGGTCATATCAAAGTTATTATAAGGACAGGGAACTTAAATGTGCATCAGGTTGGGCTTTGAGAGGGTAACAACAATGTCAAATCACAATTAAACCCATAAATTTATACTTTTGTGATATGCAACTTAGACTATTTGGCACCCTATATATAGTAAAAAAACTAATCATAAGCTAATACTATACACCCTTCTATTAATGATACTCTACAGTTGGGTCATATCAGAGTTCTTAATAATGACAGGGAACTTAAATGTACATCAGGTTGGGCTTTGAGACGGTAACAACAATGTCAATTCACAATTAAACCCATAAATATCTAGGCTTGTTACAAACTTGGCTACTACACACTTGGTCATTGTGTTTGACTTGTTTTAGACTTATGTCTTCTAAAGGAAGCTTACTACTTTTGTGATATGCAACTTACACTCTTTGAGAGGCTTTATATAGTTAAAAAAACTAATGATAAACTAAGACACAAACCATCCTATTAATGATACTTTACATTTGGTTCGTATCAAAATTGCTACTTATAACAGGGGACTTAAATGTGCATCAAGTTGGGTTTTCAGAGGGTAAGAGCCATGTCAAATCACAATTAAACTCACCAACATCCATTTGCAATGAATTAAACATATTTTACTACGTAATTGCTTAAATCAGATGTCTGTACAGTTGGCCACTTCACATACTACCAAAAAAAACTATAAAATTAAAATAAAACATATATTCATACAACATACCCAATCTAAACCAACTTACATATACAAACACATTCACACTCAAGACACACGAGTACAACATAAACATTAACAAAATAACCACAAAAAATAGAGCAACTATTTAAACTAAATAAAAACCCACATCATGCAACTTACACTTTCACAGAGCTGCAGAGTAATGATCATAAAAAGGACAATACCAATTACTACTCCCAATCCAGCCCAAGTTAATTAAATAAATGATAAAAAGGACAATACCATTATGCAACATACGCTTTCACACTTTCAACCATACAACTTGCTAATACACTGTATAACCTTAAGAACAACCTAATCCATATACAAAAAATTAACTAAGCAAAAGGATAAATGTTAGATTCTATTAAACCGTAGGCATGCAAACTACTAACATACAACTAAGACGGTCGTCGAGCAATTACCTTGGGAACCCACATCTTTTCAGTCGTTCTAGTAATGTTAACGATTAGATAAATAACTAATACAAAAACGACTCTAAAGGTTTGTTATGATTTTTGTCGTTTGAGTTGCAAGGTTACAAGTGGGAAGCGTATCTAAGAAGAAGCTCTACAATATTAAGTGAGGGGGAGTATAGAGACTAGTGTACTCAACACACTACATATCTATTTATTAAATAAATATTTTCAAATTTCACTTAAAATTTCAGATTTTGTAATTCAAAATTTAAAAATTTTGAACTTTTGTTTTGAAATTTTACCACCAAAACATAAAATACTTACAATTTTGTTTTTAATTTAATATTAATGGGAAGAGTACTCAACAATTACTTAATATTATATTATTTGTAAAGTATAAAGCGCATAACAAAATACATATGTCAAATCGTATTTAAAATAGTTAGAATTTATTACTTAATTTAATAATAATTTAGTGAGGAGTACTCAACATATTACTTAATATAATTTTATTTAAAAAATACAAAGCGCATAAAGTACATAAGACAAATTTGCATAATAGTGCAAGTCACAATACATGCTATTTCACATGTCAAATCGAATAAAATTGTGTACAGTTCGCATAAAAAGTATAATTACTATTACAAATGTCAAATCAAACAAAAGTGTACTAGTTGCATAGAAAAATAATGAATATTTTATTTGTAAAAATGGTACAAGTTGCATTATAGTACAAGTTGTCAAATCGAAATAAAGTTTGTACAGTTCGTATAAAAGGTACAAATACTATTACAAATGTCAAATCGAAATAAATTGTATAACTTGCATAAAAAAATAATGTATATTTTATTTGTAAAAATGGTAAAAGTTGCATAAAAAATAATGTATTTTTTATTTGCAAAAATTGTACACTTACACATAGTATTTGTTGTAAGAAAAAGGACACTTACACAAGTGTACTTGGGTCTTACACACACTTACACATCTGTACTTGATTTTGGGACAAAAATGGCCATATGAACATAATGGCATAAAATGCATAAGTCGAATTGGGGCAAAACCATATACTCGAAGTCGCATGAGGCTAAGCTTGAAGCATGATGAACCTAATGAGTCAAATACACAATTACCCCTTTTTAAACATATAACTTGAGTGCACAAGGTATTTATTTAAAATTTACGTTACAGATTTGATCACAAGAATAGTTCAGTTTAGTCACTTTCTTGGTAACAACTCATCCACCTTTACACTCTATCTTCTATCGGGCGGAGATTGAAGGGGGTAGAAGGGGCAGGTGCCCCCTAGTGAAAAAAATGTAGTGTAAAATTTTGGAAATATTTGGCTTTTTTTGTAGTTTGACTCCTTTATGTATTAATTTATAGTGTAGTTTCTAAAATTTATCAAAATATACCCTTTCGACAAAAAATTTCTAGCCCCGCCCTGCCATTAATCCTATATCACAAAACTTATACTAAAATAGCAAGTCTTTTATAAGTAATTACTCACATGTAAAAAAGTACATACTTTATGGCAAAAAGATATGATGAAGTTTAATAAGTGTCCCAACTCCCACGTTACCTTTATAAATTATTGTCTTCTACTGTACTTTCTATATATAAATATACAAAAATGAATGACTCATTATATATTTTCCACCAGTGAGAAGTGTGATTCTTTCATCTTTTTCAAAATGGGAAAGTTCCATTTTGTTGCTTTATTCATTGTTTCATTTGTGTTCATGTTCCTTACACTTTTCAATGGAGAAATATTGGTCATGGCTGCTGGAACATCAGATGGGTCAGAAAGTTGGGGTTATGTTGAAGTCAGACCAAGTAAGATTCATTTATACATGTTTCATGCTGAACCCATTTTTGCTCAGAGTGTATGCACATGCATATACCTTGTGTCAGCAAAAGATTATTATATGTTTGTTTGTGTTTGATGGTGTTTTAATGTTTATGAACACAGCAGCACATATGTTTTGGTGGTATTATAAAAGTCCATATAGAACTAAAGATCCAAACAATCCTTGGCCTATAATTCTTTGGTTGCAAGGTGGTCCAGTAAGTACTAGTACTTGTTTATATCTTTATGCAAATTGCAAAGTGGGATTTTTTATTTATTTATTTATTTATTTATTTATTATTATTATTATTTTTTTGTAAATGTATGTGTATTATTGACATGGATGTAGGGTGCTTCTGGAGTTGGGACTGGAAATTTTGAAGAAGTCGGCCCATTGGATTCTTTCTTGAAGCCAAGAAACTCTACATGGCTGACAAAAGCAGATCTATTGTTTGTGGTATATATATGCAATTTTTCTTGAATTTTGATTGGATAATTGATACTTTTGTGCATATACATAGTGTTTTCTTGATACATGGTGCATATTTGACCAGTCACTTTCAGTAAATTTTGTTAAATTATAGGATATGATAACTTTTGTGCATACTGTTTTACTGAAATGAGCATAGTTTTTTCTTTAACTTTTTTATAAAAAAACTACTGTATTATAATTAACTATTGTGTTCCTTAAAATTTGATTTTTTTTTCTTGCCAAATGTGTTCCTTAAAATTTGTTTATAGTAACTGATAAGTTTTTGGTTATAGGATAATCCAGTTGGGACAGGATACAGTTTTGTTGAGGAGGAAGAGCTATTGGTGAAAACTGATGAGGAGGCTGCAACTGATTTAACCACATTGCTGATTGAAATATTTAACAGAAATGAGACACTTCAAAAGAGTCCACTTTATATAGTGGCAGAGTCTTATGGTGGTAAATATGCAGTCACTCTTGGACTCTTAGCTCTCAAAGCCATTCAAGATAATAAGTTAAAGCTCATTCTTGGAGGTATGTTACTATAATATTTCCCAATGAGAGCTTTTTCTGTTCATTTTAATTGAATGAACAAATTTGTATAGTGAGTGTTTTTGGACAAATATAGTTGCAAAAAAGTGAGTGTTTCACTTGTATTTTTTGTGTGCCTAACGAGTTTGTTCAGTAAGACCGTAACTTAAATTTTTTTTTTTGGATTTTATGGTATATGTTCAGGAATTGCATTGGGAGATAGTTGGATTTCACCTGAAGATTTTGTGGTAACTTTACTTGTTTCTTTAGCTATAAAAACATCATTTTTCAGCAACTACGAATCTTTGGGGTGTTTGGCATTGCATTTTACATCATATCGAAATTATCAAATGGGTTCGGTTGTTTAAAGTTGCAAACTTTCAAAAATAAGATAATGAGCTGTCCAAGTGTTTAGCAAATTGTGATATATAAGAATTTACATGTAAAATAGGCGAGTAATCATAAGAAGTTTGTTGCAGCAACTCCGATACATATTATTTGTCCAGGATACTAAGTGAACTGATTAGACTATACTCAAACACTAGAAACTTATTATAACACAATAAAAGGACGGGGGCTTTCAAAACACAATGTCACATACCACACATGATATTCATTTTCTAAGACCTTTGAATTTGAAAATATTAGGTATCATGGGCTCCTCTTCTAAAATATGTTTCAAGGATAGACGACAATGGCGTGGATGAAGCAAACAGGTTGGTGTTCCTGCATTAACAAGTGTGTGTAGTATGGTGTGTTGTTTGCGTGTGTTATATTTATGGAAACTTAGTAAGTGCTTTGAATTGTATTGGATATTCTTGTCTCTAATAAACCCTTGTCAGGAAACAGTCTAGTTGATAAAATAAAGGAGCAAATAGCTGCCGGCAAATGGAAAGCTGCTACCGACACATGGGGTGATCTTGAAGAAGTGATTAGTACCAATACCAACTCTGTTGTATGTTTATTTCTCTTTATTTCCCTTTTAAACCTTTTTCTTCCAATAAAGAACCGATTTATCTATTTAATTACTTTTTATAGGATTTCTACAATTTCTTGCTGGATTCGTCGATGATAGCAACGGAGCTAGTGAGACAAACCCCGAGGAAGAGGTACTTGAGATATCTTGATTCTTTGAGGACTTCACCGGGTGAAAATGGTGATCTTGATCTATTGATGAACGGTGCCATTAGAAAGAGACTTGGAATCATTCCAGACAATGTGGAGTGAGTTTATGCTTTCCTTTTTATTTATTTTTTCCTATGTTTTTATTGGGTTTGAAACAAATACTGATGTTATGGTTTCGACTTCTGTTTTTCAACAGATGGGGAGGACAGGCGGGTCTTGTATTTACATACTTAGAAGGCGATTTCATGAAACCAAGAATTAATGAGGCAAGACTTTAAAAATTAAAAACCAGATTATATAGTGAAAACTTGAATTAGCATTGTTCTTATTTATTGTTTGTTGAATAGGTTGATGAACTATTGAACAAGGGAGTCAATGTGACTATATATAATGGTCAAGTAAGATCTTTTTCCTCATTTAAATCATAGCTGCTTATGCAATTTCCTCTAAAATTTAGATCTTATATTTGTTTTGAACGACCAAGACTTGCTAACACTTGTCCGTGTATGCCCGCCGCTTGTCCAAAAGACTTGTTGGTATAAATGTTAGTCATTGTTTTCCGTTTAATGGTGTTTTTGTAGCTTGATGTAATATGTGCAACAAAGGGAACTGAAGCATGGGTTGAAAAGCTCAAGTAAGTTCATATCTACTCTCTATGTCTATGATATGTATTCAACATAGAATTACTATTTTGCCCTTATGTTTTCGTTTTATTTCTTTCATGAGATAGATGGGAAGGTCTAAAGACATTCTTGAGCATTGATAGAATTCCATTATACTGTGGAGATGGTAAAATAACAAAAGGATTCACCAAGTCTTACAGAAATTTACACTTCTATTGGATTCTTGAAGCTGGTCACTTTGTAAGTTTTGCACTTACGTCACCTATATATTATTATTACTCATACATTCGCAACTATTATTTATAGCTCAAAGCTCATATAACTAAGTTTTACATATTAAGTTTGTGACATTACCAAATGGTCCTAGATATCTTGTAGTCACACATGATAGATTGCCTAAACCAATAAATTATGACATATATATGTCATCTACCAATAATTAAGACTTGTAGTTTATCGACAATAATAAAAGGGTCATGTAAAATACTTGGATACTACATGAGCCATCTATTATTGGTCGACATTTTGACTTGTTTATGACATAAAATAATATTGTATGATATTTCGACTTGTTTATCTACGAAATGTTATGTATTTATGGGTATGCTGCATTTTTTAGGTACCAGTAGATCAACCATGTATAGCGTTGGATATGGTGGGCAGCATCACTCGTTCATCCCATTTGACAAAGTAAAAGATGATATGAAACGACTAAAGGGGAACGTAACAAACTAGGAAGACAAGAAAACAAAATTAGGAGAGGAACATAGACTATCAAGATTGAAAGTCTGGTTATAATTTGTGTAGTATTTATTTGAATTTTGAAGTCATTATACATACAAAATTGAAATAATATATAATTTGAGGATGAGCTCTATGAACGAATGTATTTTCTCTATTTAACGCATCTACCTGAAAGCTTAAATGGTAAGTTTTCTAATTTTCTCTACTACCTGTATAATATTTTGGCTAACAAGACTCCAACAGTAAAGAAATTGTCATTTCAAACTACATGGTAATAGACTAATAGTCACTTATTTGTCGATTAACAAGAATTATAAAGACATCTTATCGTGTCATTTGAAGGCATAGTTAATTAGTTATTGATATCTGAAACTTATAAAACACGACCAATAATGAGCCAAATTGCTTCTAAGTTGTTCAAAGTTGCTTAAAGAAATAATGAGCCAAATTGCTTCTAAAATTCCTTTGTTGACACACAATAGGAAGTACTTACTTGCAAGCAATTTTCCCAAAATTATGCTCCCACAGCTACCACATTTATACCACTACACCTAATCCTGCATTTTTTTTTTTTATAGTAAATCACTACTTAATCCCCCAAAATCCTCTTCTATGGAGGATATAGCCATAGGCATGGGACCCAAGATGGGTTAGAGAAGTGGGGTTATGTCCTTGTTACTTGTTAGGTCCATTATGTTTCCTTTTTCTTTTGGTGTTACTAATTGTTTTAGTCCCAATTAAAGAGCCAAAACTCCTAAATTCTGAGCATAGTACATCTGTAGATAACTGTTTAAAATAGTTAAATAGATACCATTAAAGATTTCTTTTGTCAAAAAAAGAAGAAAAAAAAATACCATCAAAGATATACTTTGTATAGTTTAAAAAAGTTTCATATATATTAAACTTTTGGTCCATAACTAAAAAACCAATTGTCAAAAAATAAAATTTTCCTTGTTCTGGTTGGAAAATCTGTGATTGGCAGTTTGAGGTCCATGAAATTGACTCATCAGGCCAGTCACTAGTTATGATTAGTTAATCAAGCCAATGTACAGCGCTGAAGTGTGAGAATAGTATACTGACTGGTAACTATTCGTATGTGATGTGTCAGAATATGAGTGGATGCAAAGAATATAAATACGTTTGCAGCCATGCAGGTACCCCTAGACCAAACCCTGTGTAACATTCAATATGGTTGGTAACATTACCAATTCACCAGGATTTGTTACCTTCTAGAAGGACATATTATGCAAACATAAATGTATAAATCTTGATCATGAAAATATCATAATGCATTTAAGTGAAACTATAGTTTTCTTGCTCTTTTTAGTTTAGAACATTGAAATTAATCAATCAAAATAGGACTCGTGTTTTTTGAAGGTAAATGCATCGTTGGCGTGCTCTATATAACAAAATATTGGCAAAACCATAATGCCAAAATCATATATTATGCCTATGCATACATTGACACATATGTTCAAGTTAAGGCAACGTTTGTTCAGGTTGGGCCATATCTGTCTAGAAAAAGAATTTACAGGTAGTGTTGGATGCTACAACTTAATCATATTATTGAAAAAGTTATCCGAACTAGAAAAATGGTGGAATTAGTTCATAAAAAAAAATGAAAGCCTGAAACTAATTTTCTACAACCTCTTTGAAAGTGAAGCCGTTACATTAAATTAGAGAACATATAGCACCTTGATTACGGGTTCAATTTACATACACCAAATATATATAATAAATAAATAGAATACATGTGTAAGTAAAATGAAGTATTTCTAAAGCTAACCTCAGTTCACGGTGTTGGGAGTCAAAACAGTATTCATCACCGGGTCAACCCGCATCTCGCTTGAACAAAAATAAGATTAACTAGAAGGCTGATGTTAACTCTATTTTTTCTAGCACTTCCAGTTTGGTTTTTCTTTTCCAACCTTTCATTGTGGCTACAAGGTTTATTAGTCCCGTCATTTGGCTTTTTGTGTACTCCTAAACTCCACAAGTTAAGATTAATATTAAGTGAAAATTGATGCAAAGTGTAATTTAGAAATGCATATGGTAAAGAAGATATAGTACTGATATCTTACCGGATGAGCACGAGCCCAACGCACATATTCAGTTTCTGGAAGATAAAATGCCTGTTATAGTAAGGACAGATAAAGAATTACAAGTTATTTCACGAATTTAGATAGAGCCAAGTACCCAAGACTGTAAGGTCGGCAATTAAATCAGACTTTGGTTACCTTAATAAAAGTTTCTACCCTTTGTAATTTCGGCTTAACATTAATGGTGATAAAATGCTGAAGACCAGTAATTAAAACCTGAATAAACCACACAAACCATCATTTCAGAATACCAAGAACAGAAATACATAAACGAAATAAGTTTAGGTGGCGATTTCGACCCAGTTACTTATAAATGGGTCAATACGGGTAATTTATTTATCTCTATCAGCTCACACATGGAAATCAAAAGATAGCTTTAGAATTAATGGATCAGATATACTGAAAGTCATCTGCAATGAATTTCTATTGGATAAAACATCCTCACTAATTTTAGTCAAAAGACTAGATTATCGATAAAATTAAATAGCTTTTTATCAGATTGAAACATCAACTGTTTATAAAGGAAAACATTTTTTATTTGTAAAAGACGTGTTTCATAAGTCATAACCACCCTCATTCTGTCACAACCCATGTAAAAGATATCCAATTTGACCCGTTACCCAACCCGCCCATTTTGCCACCTCCAATACTTAGCATGCGTCAAACAACATAATCTATGTAGTTGCGATTCATGGGAAACCTGAAAATCTAATGACATTAGAGCTCGACCCTCATCAGTACACCTCTTCACTCTTGATAGGCCTTCAACAACGGTTTCAGAAAGATTTTCAAGTCCATACCCTATTAGTGTCTCTTGAACCTGAGTTTACACATATAGTTTATAATAGATGTTAGTATTCTTCTCAGATCCTAGTGTCGTTTATCTTTGATTCTAACGAACAAAAGTCATTACAGAGAAATAAAACAAGGTGTTGGACTTCACCTCCTTCCGGATGCCTCCATGAGCAAGCCTCGTCTTGTAGTGCTTAAATTCTCCCAACAGTAGATCAACATACCTGTCGAATATGAGTATTTAGCCCACTATAGAATAGTTTGTTAATTTAGAAAGAGGGTATATCAGTGTGATTATTGGTGGATCATTAATTGATTATTCAGTAAATAGCATGCAGATTTGAGGGGGAAATAAAAGATGTAATTATATTAGCCATAATTGGTGAATTCATCATTATGCAAAATCTTTAACTAGTATAAGTAGAGATAAGAATTGTTACATCCAAATATATTGGCGTAAAACATAATTACCCGTTATGTTCCATCCCAAGCTCTTTAACTTCCCATTTAGCATTGGCAATTCGATCAGCATACCTACCAAGTGATCCTGGTTAAATATCAAATGATTGGATATTGTAGTTTATCTTGTCAACAAGAAATAACGCGTCCAATCAGTTCATATGTTGTGTCTTACCCGCTAATATGAAGAAGTAATCTTGCAGTTGTTCTATGAATTTGCTCTACAAGATCTGGCACTGAACCGACCTGATAAAAAATTAATGTACTCAATACATAAAAGTGGCCTAAAATAAAAATATAAACCAAGTGTAGACGAATATCCATTCCATTGTAACAGCCAAACAATGGATCTGTTGGTTACTCCTACAGTGCTACCCATTCTAAAAGTCATTTTGTGTACAGAAGTCTTGGCTTGTAAGGAAATTCTAGTTTTCTCAGCTCAGAATTTTTGTCTTCAACTTAATATGAAAATATCAGAATCGAATACATTTTCCTCCTTTAGAAATAAGTAATCAAAGTTTACCAAATGCACATAGAAGTCTTCAACAGTTGCTGAATTATTCTGCAGAAGAACTGATTGAATATGCGCCTTAGATTTTTGCATTAATCTAGCAACAAGAGATATAGTGTCAGCTCCTGCACACCGCTCCTGCATCATAACAATACATTGCATTTCGACAAGTTATTTATTCAGATGCATAAGTTATAAAAGAAAATAAAAATAATACAAACAGATAAAAGTAAGGTACCTTGAGGCCAAAAGAGGTGCAGGTCGCATGACTAACATGCGAATTGGATTTACCATTAGGCCCATTATCTGAATTGGATAATGGCATATTCAAATGCATAGATGAAGATGAAGATAATGAAGGAGATGGCGATTTGACCCATTGACCACAATCTTGTCTTATTCTGGATAAGGCTATTTTCAGCTGATCTGAGCAACACAAAATGAATTCATATACACAAGAAGTATCGATCCAGAATAGTACTGTACATGATATAATAATAAACACAGAAAAACAAGGATAAAATACTTACAGCCAAGAGCATCATTTAATCCTTTACCACCGGGATTTGTGTTCGGCTGACCAAAGCTTTCAAAAACGTAATGAAAAAATATCCCAAAAATTTGGCATATACCCTGCAAGATTTGATTTGCTTAAACAAAGACAACCTAAAACATGAAAAATTATTATGAAATTCAATAAGAGCATACCTTAAAAAACTCAACATTCATTATGTCTAATCTTTGCATTAGCCTTGCGTATTTATCCATCAGCCTATTGCATATAAATATTCAGTATAATGCACTAAAAACACCTGATATTCGAGACTCGGAGATATAACTAACCTTAGAACACAGATTGAAGATCCTGTGTGTGCTTCAATCTCATCAGTATTCGAATGTGTAGAATGATTTTTAGAACGGTTGGGCTTCGGGATTCGGCTAGGCAGTTGGCTATCCTCATCGATAAAATCTGCATGAAGATCTTCATTTTCATCGTCAGGATCAGTGTGGCCATTTCTATGATTTGTATCACTATTAAGTGAGGATTTATCGTTGTGAGATGACTCATTGAATTTATCATTGGGTTCTTCTGAGAATGCTGATGTGGCATGTGAAGAAGCACCATCGTATTCCTTTGAAGCATTTTTTGGACAAAACGGATTCCCATTACTAATCCAATGGGAAAACCCACTCTGTCTTGGGTTATGGTTAATTTTCACCAAATCAGGTATGGATTTTTGGGACTGCAACTCTCTTGAAGTAGATTGAATAATTAATGCAGCCCCATCACCAACAAGGCCTGCGAAACTAACTACCTGAACTGTCTCTGGTGGTATCGTAAGCCAATTCTCTTTTTCCAATACCATTTTTAAAGCCTGAAAGATGAACAATAATATTACTTAATTCATTAGTTGTAGGATAACAAATTTACTACGTGATAGAGGTGGAAAGATAGGCAGACTGGGTAAGTTCGGTAATGGGTCCAAATAGGTTCGGTTTGAAACGGGTCATTCTCGTAAGTGTTGAAACAGTCTGCATCAATTACTTTGTTGTCCTTTGTTTAGTTAACTACAATTGCATAGAAAAAATAATTGAAAATATCTAAATCTCTTAATCAAAACATGTAGCAGCCTAGGAGATTGCATGGCGTTAAAAATAGACTTTGGGCAACTTTCAACCCGGCCCCTTTGATCACATCTCATTTTAGCTAAAACAAATTATCGAAAAATCTGACCAGTTTGAGATAAAACACAACTCAAATTGACCAATTAATAAGACACACTACTTACCAAACATCATATGGAAATGAATATGTCAATTTACATATTGAGATCAGTAGATACATGAATATGTAAACTTACGTATATATTTTGGCGGTGAAAAGATGCAAAGTAACTTTCACATATAGTTTTCACTCTCAGCCTAAATTCAACAGCTTCAGCACCACAGAAAGCTTCACCAGCCAAGATGAAGGTATTGAGATATTCATAATTTTTTAAAAACTGATGAATGCTAGTAGAACCAACAGCATCAGAGGAAAGCAATACTGACAGGCGGCTTGATGTAAGCTGCCAAAGATTCCTGCGGCCCCTTTGCAATGTTTGTGAAACAAATGTTGTCGCGTCACTTCTAAGCTGGAACCAAGAAGATCCACTGCTTGAAGCTCCACTCCCATTATCTCTTGATTCTAAACCAGAAGGATCATGAGGTAAACTAGTAACAGATGTCGTAGACTCATCTGCTGCAGCTAAATTGGGTCCTTGGCTCATGGGTTCAGATAGGGAACCATTATCTGCCTTTGGATCAGAACCGTATTGTGATGATAAATCGTCAAGTTGGATAGGTTTAGAAGAAAAAGTGTCTTCATGTTCTTCCTGCATAGCAGGTGATGAATGGCGCAAAGAAACCTGTAACAGAAATACAAAATATTGAAGATATTGTAATCGCCAAGCATAATTTTATACATACAATCTAGAATAGTCAAAGCTGATATTAACCTTTCACATTGCTTCAAGTTTCAATACCATTTACTATTCGTTAGTGAAACAAGAAAGTGAGAGAACCTATGGTTTATACCTTATGATCGAAATTGAAATTCATGATTGCATGATACGAGCACATTAAGTTGAAGATGACAGCTAATGTTGCCAATAAACACTCCCTAAACTTGGATTCAGGTACTCGTGAGCATAGATCACTATATGTTAGCCTAATATACAGAAACAAAGATAGCTTAATAAGGAGTAACAATTTGTAAAAGTAAAGGTAGTTTTGAGTATACCAAACAACCAATGTACATAACAAGCATACCTAGTGTTTTCAACTTCAGCAACTTCTAGATCCTGCCACATTTAAGTAGTCAATGCAGTATTTGCTAATAAAAAAATGCAATGGTTTTAGTTATCGGGGGTATTTGGATGGAAGTTTCCGGAACTGATTCCATGATATTGAACAATCAGCTTTAATTATATTTGCTTTGCATGTAGAAACAAATGCATGTGCTTTCAAATGAGGCAAGTTATCTTATTTCTCCTTTGTTTTCAGTAACATTACAAATCTAAGTTACAGCTTATCTGTAAAAATTTACCTCCCCTAGCACAATAGTCTTCAGCACATTATGGGTTTCAGATATAACGTCCTGCATAAAGAAGCTTTGTATCTTTTCAGCAAGACCAGAAACATCACCAATCAATGCATAAGCGTCAACCACCTGTAACTCAAGTATCACAACATATGCCCTGTTAAGAGAGTAAAGAGTTGAAAAAAATAATAATAATAATTAAATTAATAAATAAACACATGAACTGCAAGTACAATCAGTACCAAGAAATAGCCTTTTTAACATTCTAAATTCAGATAAAGTAAGCAAGAATTGTCTATGAGCTATGAATATTCCAGTACAGAGCTACATGAAATGACCCTAAAAAAGAACAGGAACCATCAAACTAATAAATCAATGTCTCACAGTTAAAAAGCTTGCTTCTTTGAAGTCTTTGCACACTCCCAATAATATTGAATCCAATTTCTGTAAAGCTTTTGCCAGCCAGATCTGCATCGACAGTAAGACATACCTATATCAGAATGTAGTTTGATATTGTAATCTAAGACAAGAATCTGTTGGAGGAAATCATGGAGGGATGAATTATGTTCACTATAAAGACTAGGTAAGGTTCACTATAAAAAAAAAGTTAAGCAAAAAAGAAATAGCATCACAAGTATATCTACTTGGTTTTTATGACAAATTAGCACGTAGTTTAAATTACCCAAAAAGGAAATACTGGTTGCGTTTACTCAAAGACTGGATTCTTCTTTATGTAACAATAAGGAGTTCCTACTTATATTGTCTTTTTACATAAATCATATATTTTAACCATTGTGCCACATTTAATAGCAATCAAAATGGCATGCAAGTGATAAATTGGTCCTCTTCACTATCCAACCAATTTGGAGTTAACTTATTTCTGAAGCAAACGATATTTTAAAACTCCCAATTGCTTATGATTCTTACCTCCACGCCGCGACTCATCTCTTGTATGACCAAAAGCTCTGAGAAACCATCCAGAAGTTGAAGAAACTCAGGTAACACCTGGAATGCCTGTAGAGTGAACCAGTCTAGCATAAAGCTGCAGTCTTGGATAGAGGTACGTATTTAAAATATTTGACATGTAGCAGATAATTGGAAAAATTGATATGATAAAAAAATAAGATTGAGACCTTAAAGAAGTTCCTTTCATTGACATGGGTTTCAAGTGCCACTTGCATGTCTTGTGCATGACGAAGCTCTGCTAAAACTGGGAGTATGTCCTGTAAAATTTGTAGGGTGTGGATATACAGTTAGTCATACTAAAACAAGTAAGATCATGGCACCATATATGCTGATTAGAATAAACAAATATAATACTGTTAAGGGTCTCAGAGGATGAGAAATACCAGAAGAGCTTGTTTCCTTCTAGAATTTGTGTTAACAATAAGATCCCTTGATACCTCGTTGCGTGAGGAAGTTAAATGTCTTCGTCCATTCTGCAAGTACAAGTGTTCATATATAATGAATTTCAAGTTAAAATTTTTACAAAATCCTACATTAATCGCATACTGAATTATATAGCTTGACTTATTCAGGAAAACTTAAGCTTGTGGTTCAGCTAAATGAGGATAAAAGAAGATAAATGTAAACATCATCACCTGCTTACCATGCAAATGACGTTTGCAACCTTCACCTCTTTCTCCAGCTCCTTTACCAAATGCATTCCTTTCACTGATTACATAAAAAATCTATTAGAACCTCCTTTTGATCAATGAGTGTGTGCAAACATAATTGGTACCAAAAAGTTGCAACTTTCCAAAATGATAATTACCAATGTTACATAAACAATGGAAGGTGGTTTTACGTTATTATCAATCTTACCCATTACTTCATGGTGCTCCATCACTTGGCCAGACAAAGTTTCGGTTACTTTATCCAGTTGTAATAACCTAAGAGCAGCCTACGAACAACAAATTTTGAAATTCAAATGACAAACATCAACAGAATCTCGATGCATGGAAAAGTAGAAAATCAACTTGCACACTTGATGGAACAATGAACATAATATTTAACTTGCCGAAACAGGAACTAGAACCTCGACAACTTTTATTCCATAAACAAAATGGATCAAGATTTTACCTTCCCTTCAAAATATGGGAGCTCGTTTTCTTCAGATGGAAGATTCTCTAAAGTGTGCCGAACAGGATCAAACATCTGCGCACATAAATTCGGCAACCCTTAGCAGATGTGGGATACTGCACTATTTACGGGCTTATACAAAATGTAAAATGCGTAAGAGCTGTAATTTGGTGGACTATGGGCAATTTTACGTTTATGAAATAATGATCAAATGTCTCTATTACAGACTATGATATAGCCACCCGGAAATGCAAAAATTTAAATCCAAAGATGTTCAACCTCTTCATAAAACTCTTCTTCAAGCTCCTCTATTACTTGACCACGAGACGTGTTTCCATATATTGAACTAAGTTCTTCAGAACTTGAAGAAAGACTTTGCCTATGATATTGAGGGATCGAAGCAAGTGCACGAGCTATAGTTGCTGCAGTTGCAGCCCGTGCTGGAATCTGCAAGAAATATATTTTTCATCTGATCACACTGCAGATGCATATTTAACAGCAACATAAACTCTTTATCAAGTAACAAATTTAACGGCATAATGTTCTATACATGTCCACTTTCTGAAATGAACCTTAAGATCAGAAAGTCATTAATATGCAATATTGTTGAAATATAAGTTTCCGCAAAGTAATATCATCAATGCTTTGAAGTTTTTTCAATTATCAAAGGAATCTCTGCAGTTCTACACACTCGATGGATTTTTGCTATTCCATTATCAATCTCCGGTTAGGTACATCGTATTAACGTTAAGTCGCTAACTACAGTACATCTTATGATAATGCATACATTCTAACATCTTAGCAGTCCTTGAAATCCACCAATGGACAATAAGTCGATAATTTCTCTATCTCTCTGTTACAAGCCTTGTCAAACATAAGTCGTTAACTATTTCCCCATCTTAAGGTCTTATCTTAGCAGCAGGAGCGTAGAGCCAGAAAGTTATGATCAAGGGGGAAAACATTGATAATTTTTAGAAACTACATTATAAATCGGTTCATTAGAGGGGCAAATTACAAAAATAGCCATATATTTTAAAAATTTACACTACAACTTTTTGGGCAAATGACAAAAAAATGCATCGAGCTTGACACTTTTTGTGATTGTGTGTAGCCAACTATTTTTTTTCTTATTGTGTGTAGTGAACTTTCAAATTTCGATCATTGTGTGTATTTTGCGACTATTATGCCATGTAAAATGACCATTTTACCCTTAGAAATTTGAAAAAAAGTAAAGGTAAAATGGTCACAAAATACACAATGATCGAAATTTAAAAGCTCAGTACACACAATAAGAAAAAAAATAGTTGGCTACACACAATCACAAAAAGTGTCAAGCTCCATGCATTTTTTTGTCATTTGCCCCAACTTTTTTTGCTAAGGGGGCACGTGCCCACCCTGGCCCCCTCCGGCCAGTCCTCAAAATCCACCAACGGACGAAAATCCAGGAGATACATTTTCTATAGCAAGCATTATAAATTGCGCGAAACTGTCAACTAATTTTACACGCATACAATCAAAGCATAACACTCGAAAACAGCATTAAATGTGAACTAACTTATATATACAACACTAAATAAGTATTAACACATGAATTCTAACAATATCACAGCTACATTACACAATGAGTGATCTAAAAGTATAAAATGTACGTTATAGCTACCTCAGGACGGTCGTTCGCCAAAGGACGAAAGGCGACGGATAGCGCGGAGCGAACCGAGCTCAAAAACTTCTCCCCGACCTTGGAAAAATCCATATTTCCAACGGTAATTGAAATGAGTTAACTGCATTTGGATATTGGGGGTTTTAAATTACCCGCCATTTTTTGTGGAGATCGGTTAGAGGGTTTACTGTGTGTGATTTGAAAGTTTGTTACGGTGTTATTAAAAATTTGTTATTTTTCGTTTGTTCTGACTTTTTTATACATTCCATGAGTTTGAAAATTAGAGTTGACCTTTACTTTGTTCCTATTGGTGCCACGTGTCCACCACCAGTTTTATACTTTTTCTTTTTCCATTTACTCCTTTTTTTTTTCTTGGTAAATTGCAAAATCGGTCCTTGTGGTTTGATCAAATTGCAGTCGCAGTCTCTATGTGTGCAAAGTTGCAAACGCAATTCTTGTGAGAAACTTTATTACGCAATTGAGACGATAATTAAACACCAAAATTCCTTGCGCTTGCACTTTCAAAGTTATAGGGACTCCGCCTGTAATTTGACAGACCATAAAGAAGATTTTTGCAAAACTTTTTTTTTTTTTTTTTTTTTTTTTTTTTTTTTTTTTTTTTTTTTTTTAAAAAAAATTGGACTTAACTCAACTCGATTAGATGCTTAAATGCTATAGTTTTGAAGTGTTGAGATTAGTTTTTAATTATGTTAAAATATAATCTAAAGTTCAAAACCGTGTTTTTTTTTTTAAAAAGAAAACGTAATCATGTAATTTAAATGATTTTCTAAACACTGTGTTTTTTGATTTTTGGCATTTTGAAAATGATAATTTTCCTCTTAAAGGCAATCCACAAGCACATCCTCATAGATGACGTACACTCATCATTAACCAGAGTTACAAAAGTTAACCTCACTTTGTTTCATTCTTTTACTTTTGATGCCAATTTTTTAGAGTAAATTACTTAAATAACTCTTTTCTATATCATCTTACGAAAATGGACCGCGAACTTTTATTTTACGAAAATGAACTTTCAGTCCATCATACGTTAGATGTAGAACATCTGGCACATCCAACGCAACAAACACACTGGCGCACCTAAGTTATATGTGCGCTTCTCTGACAAAAATGAGATGCGCCTGCAAGCTTATATGTGCCCTCCTAAAACGACAAGTGCAAGCGCACTCTTTCACCTATGTGCGCCCCGAACCTTATGTGCGCCTCCGAAAACGACAAAGGCAAGCGCACCTGGTGCTTATGTGCGCCTAGAATCTTAAGTGCGCATGTTTTCTTGATGATCGGTATATCCCATAAACTCTATCTCAAATGAAGAAGAACACATTTCCATTTCCATTTGCCCTAACCATCTTTTAAATCAATCGATGTATTTGTGTGTGTTTTTTTAATCTTGGTAGATGTTTTTGAATCTGAAAAAATGGGTGAGTGTTGTTGAAGGAGAAGAGGTATGTGAGAGACTTAAGATGACAAACACAATAATAAAACAAATGGTCCACACTTTTATCAATGCTACCTCTCAAAAACAGTTTTCTCTTGTACTTTTATTTAAAAAAAAAAAAAAAAAAAAAAAAAAAAAAAAAGTTTGTCAGGCCTTATGACTCTTTTTGTAAAATCATAAAAATTCGCCTCTTCTCGTAAAAAGGGTATGATGTTGGTTCATTTTGGTAAGAGTTAACTACATAAATGGTCCATGTGGTTTGTCGGGAATTACGGATTTCGTCCCTAAACTTCTTTTTTTGCGGATATCGTCCCTGTGGTTTTGACCCGTTGCGGGTTTGGTCCCTTGACCACCTTTTCTGTTACTTTGACCGTCAAGAATGGTTGAACTGACACTAATACCCTCATATGTTTACGCGTACGGTCCCTGTGGTTTGTCTCGTATCACGGATTTAGTCCCTAAGTGTTTTTTTTTTTTTTTTTTTTTTTTTTTTTTTTTTTTCAGTTTTTTTTTTTGGAATTTTTGAAAGAAGTTTTTTAAAACTTTTTGGCAATTTGTTTTTTTTTTTTTTTTTTTTTTTTTTTTTTTTTTTTTTGAATACTTTTCGACTGAGTTTTTTTTATAAAATTTTGTGAGAAAAATTTTTTTTACTAGATTTTTGTTAAATTTCTTTGCAGATTTTTTACAAGATTTTTTAAAAAAAAAAATATAAAAAATTTTGACGGAATTTTTTTTATTCTGCAAAAAATATTCAAAAAATTTCAAAATTTTATATATAAATGCCAACTTTTTTTGTCAAAAAAAAAAAAAAGAAAAACATATGTAAAATATATATATATATATATATATATATATATATATATATATATATATATATATATATATATATATATATATATATATATAGTGTAACTTTCAAACGAGAACCATTTTAACTGCGAGAACTGAGAGAACTACCAAAAACATACATGCACGCCTTCAATAATTGTATTTTTGCACATATGTTTTAAAAAAAAAAATAGTTGTTTAAAGAATTTGATAAGAAATTGAAAATACAAAATTTTTCTTTGAAGGTGTGCATGTATGTTCTTATAAAACGTGCAATGACAATATTGCGGCCGTGGGTAAGGCTTTTGTGAAAAAAGATGATGAGTTAATAATGATATTGAAGAACATAGGTGGATGCTTACGATTATTGATGATTTGCATGTATTTTTATTTTAGTTTTAAAGGCGTGCATGCATGTTTTTGGTGGTTCTTTCAGTTCTCGTAGATAAAATGGTTCTCGTAAGAAAGTTCCCATATATATATATATATATATATATATATATATATATATATATATAGTTTGTTTAACTAAAAAACTTCACTAAACAAACACTTAAGCATATTGACATTTTCAAAAAATAATAATAATAATAATAATAATAAAAAAAAAAAAAAAAAAAAAAGCCCATTAAAAAGTATTCACAAAATTTCAAAAAAATATGTCAAAAAAGTTTTAAAAAAATTCTGACAAGGATTTTTTTGACAGATTTTTTTTTTAATTTTTAATTTTTTTTTAAATATGGATGAAACCGTATGAAAACGAATGAAAATACATAAAAACGGATGAAAACATATAAAAACGAAACAAAATGTATAAAAAGAGATGAAAACATATGAAATCGTAAGAAAAACGTATAAGAATGGACAAAAGCGTATAAAACCAGATGAAAACGTATAAAACAAGTAAAAATGGATAAAAACGAATGAAAGCTTAACAAAATGTATAAAAACAGATGAAAACATATGAAAACGTAAGAAAAACGTAGAAGTACGGAAGAAAATGTATAAAAACGGATGAAAATATATAAAAACGGATAAAAAATACGGTTGAGAAGCGTATGATTTTTGAATTAAAAAAATATGACTAATATTAATAGTTAAAAAAAAAATAAAATAAAAAAAAATTAGGGACTATATTCGTTATATCCCACAAACCACAGGGACCATACTGTTAAAGGGTATTTATGTCATTTTAGCCCTTTAAACTTCCACTTAACGGTCAAAGTAACAGATTAGGTGGTCAAGGGACCAAACCTGCGACAGGTCAAAACCACAGGGACGATATCCGCAAAAAAAAAAGTTTAGGGACCAAATCCGTAATACCCGACAAACCACAGGGACCATTTATGTAGTTAACTCTTTTGGTAATTTATTTAATTTTTTAACCAAAATATGACACCATATGTTTCTATACAGTTTCCTTACTTGGAGACTGCATTTGGTAGACAAATTTGGAGATAGCATAACAAACTTTGCTTCATGCTAAAAAAGAGAAAGAACATGGGCATAACTTCGAGACTGATTTTGCATGATCTTATGCTCATTGGGAGCAATGCAATGGTTGGATTTAACAAAAATGTGTGTAACATTGTTGTATTTGTATGTCTCTTTCAAACAAGTACAACATGAACCAATAAGATTAAGATTTTATATTCACTAAATGTGTGTCACAGACCCAAAATCAACGATCTTAATTGGCAATAAAAGAATCTTTGGGTCAAAAATGGATACCAACATACCATGCCTTGGGAAAATTGGGCGATTAAGCCATCATATAAACTTCCAACATCAAATCATTTGCAAGGAATTTAAGAAACAGATGCTGGTACAGAAAACAAGATTCTTTTTACATCACTACTCAAGTCTACACATAAAACTAGCCAATATAGATCGCTTTACGACTATGAGGTCCAGATATAGACCTGACCTCCACCCGTAGCCCCTGCAAGCATCCCAGGTATGACGGGATGGGCATCAAAATGACATGGGAATTTAGTAAAGAGGGGACTCTTAAGAGTAGTAACAAGTGTCTTCGTGTATGCAGAAATAACGTCAACTACTCTTCTGTTCTTGTTCCCCACAAAGATATATGAATCATCCCACCCCCATATACCCCTGTTTTTCAAATAAGTAAAAATGACCATAGCATTAGATACCAGACAAAACAAACATATTTAATTCCAACAAATAACGAATGATACCCAAATTTTACGAGGGTATAATTGGCCCATTAATTTATCTTATACGGGTTAAATGGGTCAAAGCTATATAGTGAGCTAAAAGGGAGTGGCGTTGAATGGGTCGAATGTACCCAAAGTAATATACTCCGTAGTTATTTCCTCATATTTTGCAGGGTGAATAAAAAACGTTTAAGATAAAAAACGTTCAGACTTTTAGCAAATGTCCAAAGGGTCAGAATGTTTCAGACATTGAACAAGTTAAGTTCACATTTACATAATAATAATAATAATAATAATAACAACAACAACAATAATAATAATAATTAAAAAAAAACAAAAAAAACAAAAAAAACAAAAAAAAAAAAAAAAAAACAAAAACAAAACAAAACAAAAACAAAAAAAAAACACGCACACACACACACACAATTGGGGACGAGAATATAGAGAAGCTTACTTGAATGAAGGAATATAGTTGCCTGTCTGATTGATATGGTTTATCATGAACTCCTCGTCATAATTCGTTCCACTTAGAACTCCAACTTGATCATCAACACTACATGAAAGCATTACAAGATTGAATATGTTCAGCTTAACCATCGAGACCATAATATGTAGGATAGAGGACCATCGTGTAAAACATATATCAACTTAGTTTAGAAAACATTTAGAAAAACGAACAAAAAGCGTTTTCCTGCTTCTTTACCTTGTAGCAAGAAAGCTTCCTGAAGGCGAAAAGTAAGCAGAATCCACCAGACTGTTACGAACAATCAACTTAACAAATTCAGGCTTGCTCTTACTAAGTTTTCTCAAATCCCAAATACATGCAGTTTTATCTGAAGAGCTTGTAGCCATTATATTTGTATTCTCTGGATTAAAGTCTATAGTGTTAACTATAGACTCATGTATGTCCCATGACAACATTGACTTCCTGGACCGCTGGTCCCACTGATGAACTACTCCTTCACCCTCACCAAAATATAAGGAGCTCACATCACCAGGTTGTTGAGACATACAAGTAATTGGATTGCTGGTTGAATATGATAGAGCAAATATCTCCTTATCAATATCTAACGAACGAATTTGACCACCATAGCAGCTTGTGGTTATCTGCATCAAGTCACGTGAACATGTCAGCATCAAAAACAAGATATATGAAGTTTTAGAAGACTATGCATCTACTCCAATTTATGGTGATTCTTATAGATTCTTAGACCTGTTTTACCCAGAATAACTGCTTTTTCATTTGTCATTTTAGTTTTATGTAGAGTTACTATACAAATATGTTATTATTATTATTATTATTATTATTATTATTATTATTATTATTATTATTATTATTATTATTATTATTATTATTATTATTTTAATGTGCCTAAGATACCGGACTTTCCTGAACTTATAAAAATATACACAAACATCAGTACAACAACAACAACAAACCCAATCCCGCCGGGCAGGGTATGGGGGAGGTAAACTGTAGACAGATCCTACCCCTACCCCAGGGTAAACCCGGGAGTAGAGAGACTGCTTCCAACGAGACCTCCGGCAAGTGCAGGTGTGCGGGTGAGGTGAAAGGAAAAGCGAGCATAAAGATCAAAAGGCAATAATCAACAAGCAAAACAAGCAAGAGAAAGTAGGCAATACAAGCAAACAAACCAGGGGAACAAACAAGGAAACCGCAGATAGGCAGAGGCAAGGGGGCACAAGCAAAACACAAGCAAAGGAGCACAAAACAAAGCCCAAAACGAAAACAAACAGACAAAGCACCCAGAAAAAAATAAACCTAAGGGAGCAAAAACAAAGCAGAGCAAAGCAACGCATGGAGCCTAAAGCTAAGGCAAAGCAAAAAAGAGGCACTAAAAACCTAAAGCAAAGCAACGCACGGGGCCTAAAGCTAAGGCAAGGCAAAGCAATGCACGGGCAAAACACATGCAAGGCAACAAAAACCAAAGCGCAAGGGCAAGGCAACAAAGGGACACCTAAAGGCGAAACCTACAACTACCTAAACCCACTAAGCACCTAGCCGAAACTACCAGCAAATCCTAATTCTATCTCTCCACACCTTCCTATATGAGGTCATGTCCTCGGTCAAGAGAAGCTCCTTCATGTCGAGCTTAACTCTATCCTCCCATCTAAGTTTGGGTCTACCCCTCCTTCTCACACCCTCAACTACTAGCGCCTCGACTCTTCTTACTGGCGCTGATTGTGGCCTCCTTCTGACATGACCAAACCACCTTAACCTTCCTTCTCTCATCTTCGAGATAATATTCTCGACCTCGAGCTTTGCTCTGAACACTTCGTTCGGGATCATGTCAAGCAAGGTTTTACCACAAGTCCATCTTAGCATTCTCAGTTTTGCTACCTCTACCCTGTTAGTAGAGGTGGCAAAACGGGCGGGCCGGGCGGGCACGGGCTACGGGCTAAACGGGCTACGGGCTAAACGGGCGTGGGCTAAACGGGCATGGGCTAAACGGGCGCGGGCCAAACGGTCACATATTATATGAATTCACTTTAGAAAAGACTTAAAACTACAACAAAAATTTCTCAAACGTAACACCTCATTTATATTTAAGTAATATATCCATAAGTTTTTCATTAAATGTTATCTAATTGAGAGAAAAACATGTGTGCCCATTATGCCCATTTAACTTCTAAATGGGCAATATATGCCCATTTCAAAAAAAGGAGGGGGCCCAAATGTACCCAAATCTTTTAAAAATGTGCCCATTTAGCCCATTTTTTTTATTTTGTGCACAAATTGCCACCTCTACCTGTTAGCAAGGGCCTTGGATATGGGCTAACACTCAGACCCGTACAGCATAGCCGATCTAATCGCCACCCTATAAAATTTTCCCTTTAACGTTCCTGTCGCAAAGACGCCGCCCTCCATTTTGTCCAACCTGCTCTAATCCGATGGGTTACGTCCTCATCTATCCCCCCTGATTTGTGAATCATCGATCCCAGGTATCTAAAGGACTCCTTGGGTGGCAGGATCTGGTCACCTAAACGAATATCAATTCCTTCGTGGTGGCCTGCCTCGATCCTCCCAAAATCACATCTCATGTATTCAGTCTTCTCTCTACTCAATACACAAACATCAGTGAACTTGTAAAAACACGACATTTAAGTTACTTAACTTATCCAAAAATATACGTTCAAGTCACTCTAATTAACACTAAAATTATAGAATAGTATGCTTCCTATAACTCTATAAGTTGAATAATCCAAGTGAACAAAATGAAAGTTCGGTACCTTAGGCACGCTTTTTTGGAAAGTTTAGTGACATCTTTGTCTATTATACACGTAAGTCACTAAAGATGGCTTTGTGACCCGGTTAGGTCATTTTGTAACCCGTAATGTTAACGTTTTATACGAAAGTTAACATCTACGTTTTATACGAATGTAAACATTTATTTATGCATAAAGTTAACATATTCAATCATTTACGAAACCCGATTTCTAAGGGATTTCGTGTAACAGAATGACCCAAATGGGACACAAAGCCGTCTCATATTGATTGAGAATTTGAGATGTATGCAACAGTTCTATGTCTTCGAGATTTCTTGTTTTAAATGAAATGGGACATATGATAAGTACTTCGAGATCTTATGTTGGAAAGCCATAATTAAACTAATCAAGATAACATATTGCATAACAGTAAGCCATAATTAAACCCTCGTACACGTTTGTTTGGTGTTTTCCGGAAATATATCTGGACACATTTATTGCTTCTATAAATGTCAATACATTTAGGATAGCCCAAGCTTGGACGTTTGTTATCGTAATTATAACAGAAGCAATTTCCAATTTGATAATGGACGCATTGTCTCATTATTTGTTTCATATTTTAAATGGACATTTTTACGTTATTACTTTTCTTATTATTTCATTTGACCTATTTCTTTAAAAAATTACCCGGTGTCAACGGATCTCTAAGCTAGTTTATATATAAACACCTACGTGAGTATCTTTAAATCGAAAACCACAAGACCATCTCAAAGGGTTGTGAAAGACATGAACACTTTGTACTTTGCTGAATCTAATAAACACACCTAATTCTGTAATGAATCATATAAAATGAACATATACAAGAATATTACCTCCAACTGTAGTCAAGTATCTAGTAAGCTCGAATAGTCCACATCTTGGAGTGTGAGTGCACCAATGTATAGTTGGCTTATATGATCTGGACATAAAGGAACACACTTTCTATCAAAAACGCCATGAACAACACCCATCCCCGAAACCCATGATTTATCATTTACCAGGTTCAAGTTTAGAACTTTTTGCAATAACCGTATCCGATAGACAATTGTATCACTTCTTTGACAAAAATGAGCCCCACAGCGATACAAAGGCTCGTCTGAAGCCAATCTTACCAACATCATGGTCAAAGCTCCATCTACAGGCTTTGGATCTGCAAGATTCTTATCTCCCATCATTTTGATCTCCCGTTCAGTCGGAAAATGAAACTCTTCACCACCATTAACATCAAAAACCCTCAAATCTTTAGTGTAATGTTTTATAGCTTCGCGTTTAGTTGATTCATGTTTTTCAGCTAAAGTCAATATACAAGAGAACCTTAAGTGATAAGTGACAACGGTTTTGACAGTCTTGAAATTGTGAGAACAACAGAAGTAATTTAACCATCTATTTCCCACACCCGCATACCATTTTATAATGTCGACATCTTCTAGTGCCGTGAGAGAGGAAATAGGCCTAGGACGGCCCATCTTATTGGTGAATCCAGCTAACCTAACCGCTTTTCTAACTAGTTGGTCAGGTGCATCGACTTTTATACAAAGTTGAATCAAATCTTTGACTGTTCTTTCTGTGTATTTCTGTTCTTCATCTTCTTCTTCTTTTCTTCTTATATCTTCTAACTCCTTTCTAGCTTTCATCGGCTTCAAATGCTTGTCAACTTGCTCTTGAAATTTATCATAAGAATCTATAAGTTCAACAGGAAGTTGATCTCTAATTCTTTTCAAAGATAAAAAATCACCACCCGAAAGCTTACGATACCAGGCTGCACGTTCTTCTATTGACCCTAAAAATTCATCGATAGCTTCACGACCCCAGGTTTCAAAAATTTCCCTCACTTCATTCTCAATATGAAAATCAAATTTGAACCCGTTGCTCGTTTTCATCTTCTTATACACATGACTAAAGATTTTCATAGCAAGTTTTTTCCTATTTGTCTCCCTTGTATTTTTCAGTTCTTGAAGCCTCACTTCCTTCTGTCTTAAATACTTCTTCCTCGCTCTAATCGCCTTCTCAGACATTGGCGGATGCAAAACTGACGGCGGTACTGCCCGAAGATCCATACCCAAAAACTTAATCTCCTCAGAAACAGCGCTATGAACAGCGGTTCTCACTCTATCTACATCCAACATCAAATTCTTTCTCAAAAATTCCACAACCAGATTCTTCAATTTGACGGTCAAACCCTTAGACCCGGATGTAATCACAAGTATTTCATCTAGGTACCTAACAGCATAAACCTTTAATGGCTTATAAAAAACACGATCACCATCCTCATTCCCATTGTCTAAATTATCATCTAATTTACTCTTGGTATTTTCCTTATTAATCATAAGACGTAACTCTTGCAACTTTTGATCAAACACATTCAAATAAATATTAAGTAATATCGAATTCAACCCACATTCTTGCGGCAACCCTCTACCTAAATCCAACCCGCCCAATTGAATCCGCAGCACACCCGAATCAAACATTCCCCTAATCAAATCGACAAACATAACATCATTCACTTTATCCTCAATAACCAAACACAACTTATCAACATTCTCGAAACCAAATTTCACATTTTGCTCAAACAAAACATTAAACCACCAAGAGGGATTCTCCACGTTATTCTTCAAATACCGAATAGCGGTATGTCGACCCATACCAAGCCTACCACCATAACTAAAAGTAGCAAACCTATTATCATATATAACTTGTAAAACCATCCTAATCATTTCAATCAAAACCTTTAATTTCATATCAGGAACAAAAATCCCATCTGGGTTATCTTTATTACACAATTTCAATACACAAGAAGCAAAATCAAACCTTTTTTCACTAAGTTCTTGACCCATTTCATAAAAGTTAAAGAAATGGGTAGAAATGGGTGGGTTATGGTGGATGAGGTTGTGGCAGGCTGTGACCATGACTGAGGGTTTAGTGATGACATTTTGGAAGATGTTGGAGAACTTGCCGTTGTTGTATTGTGATAGGATTAGGGTTTTCAGTTGGGGTTTTGTTAAGGGCTGTGGTGTCACGGTAGTGGTGGTGATGGGTCGCCGGAAAGTTAGTGAAGTGGTGGTTCGCCGGAGAGTTGTAATCATTGAAGTCAAGTAAGGGGTTTAGTTTGTTTGTTAAAGGGTTTATGAGATGATGTCAAGTGTGAGGGTTTATGAGTTAGATGTCAAGTGTCACACGTGAAGGGTTCGATCCTCATCCTTGCAGGGTTGAAGGTTTTTTTAACTTTTGGTAGTACCATAGTTAAAAGGCTGTCTACGTCTCAACCTTTCTCATACACTATAAAAGACGGTATTGAAACTCATAACCCATAACATATGTGATGTGTGAGGGTTCAATACAAATTAGTTTTTGACAAGTTTCCAAGAATGAAAATTCATCCATTCTTGGAAAATAATAATAATAATAATAATTTTTAGTGAGAGAATTTTAAAAGAAAATGAATCATTTTTGTAAATGCATCTAAATGAATATTGTGTTTTTTCTTATAATTCTTATTATAATTTTTATTCTTATTTGATCCTAAATCTTGGGTTTATATATATAATCAGATAAATGTTAACTTAAATGATGTATTTATACTATTTTATAATAAAAGGCTTAAAATTTTAAGCAGCACACTTATTATTAGGGGGTGATTTGTGCACCAATACTTTTTTTCATACACCACCAAATCTTTTGTAAAGACTATTATACCCTTAACCTATTTAGTTTTATTATTCTTTTACCAAATCATGATCAAAATAAAATATTAACCCTACACCATCATTGCTGTCATTGTTCCACCTAGTTTCTGATTTGTGTTAAATATGAATACACAGGTATGATTTACTTTTTTATTGCGTAATGAATATGGTATATGATTGTTGCGAATTATGAATTGAGTTATAGGCTTATGCAGTACTGCAGTAGATTCGTGCTTATGAACTGTGAAGGATGTTTACTTTTTCAAAACACAAAAAAAGAAAGAAAACAAATAAAAATTAAAAGTCTATGATAGCATCTAGGCTAGCTACTGAGTTAGACCCTTTCTATGTCCACATGTTAAATAGGAGGCTATCTAGAACCTCATTCAAATTCGTTGGTGTATTGTTTTTTCTGTGTGGTTTATTCAATAGTGGTAATCCTTTAGAAATTATGGTCAAATAATGTATATTATCTTATCGAACAGACGAACTCAAGCGAAACAGAAAGTTCGTTTATTCAAAATGAAGAAAGATATCTGGCTAACTCCAAGTTTAACTCGTGTGATGAGCTACTAAAGAGCGTGTTTATAGAAAGCTTTTGTATCATGTATCTCAGTTTGCATTGAAGGAGATATGTAAGCAATATGAAAAGATCACTAAAGGTACTAATTTCAGCCATTATATATTTATTTTGTAATACAAAATAAATTTTCTTAAGCTTTACTATTTATGTGTTATCTTAGGTACAATGGCTCCTTGCACCAGTCATTTCACGGCAACTATGGGTCTTCCATGTGCTCACAAGATTATAAACTCTCGAGAAAAAGAACTTTCTTTAGATCTTATTCATCCACATTGGAGGATTGATACACTAACCTTGAATCCGGAAGATGTATCGCATGATGATGGCAGCGACCCCTTTGTTAAGTTACTTGATGAATTGAATGCAAAGTACCAAGTGTGGCCTTTACACAAGAAAGAAACTGCTACTTTGATGATTACTAAGGCGAAGAAGAAAAAAGGAACAACATCCACGGCACGAAATCCCTCAAGATTTGAGTAGGTTGAATCATTGCAAAAACACAATCCTTCAAAATCTGCTAGTGTAGTCCAAAGGAGCTATGAAGTAACCAATAAGGTTAGCTATATCCATCAGGAGAACAACATGACTGATTTGAATTTATTTCCAGATTCTCCAACCGAGTTTATTTGTTTGAGTAGAAGATTAGGCACTCACCTTTGACAAGAGGCCAAATATTTTTCATATAGTGCACTGTTTGATTAGAAGCATGGAGTGGAAGAAATAAATTTCATATACATCAACTGTTTATGATGTTAAAATTCTCTATCTTTTTTTGTGTTTAGTTGGATTGTTGTCTCCTTTTCTTCAATGATACTGGGTGATCATACTTTGTTTACGAGTTTCATTTTGTGCAAATGTTAAACTTGTATTTTTGAATTGCTACTGGTTTTGATGCGTTCAGTTGGAAGTAGTTACACTCCTTTATTTAATTAATCAAGTTTCTTTTCACTATCATAGAATGTTACCTGCATACTTTATTAGCCTAGAGTATTGTATCATCAAATATTGTCATGTTCACGTAGACATCAAAGAAGAACCTAAATGATGAAAAGTTAGAATAGGAAAAAATATTAAAATGAAAAGTTGGATGAAGTAGGAACATGAAAAGTTAAACTGGAATATAAAAAAAAATGTAAATGCGTGAAGAAAAGGTTTGTTCGGATTCAATTAATTAATGGCTTGAGAAAAATATGGAGTTAAGTAAGTCAAGGGTAAAATAGTCTTTACAAAAGATTTGGTGGTGTATGGCAAAAATATTTAGTGCACAAATCACCTCCCTATTATTAATAGAGTAAACTGCAAAAAATATCTCTAAACTTTGCCAAAAATGCAAATGTCCTCTTATAAAAAAATTTCCAAATCATGTTCCTGACCTTTCGGGTTTCTGCAAATAATATCCTTGAGGTGTTACTATTCATGCAAAAATAGTTTTTCGGCTAACGCTTTTAAGTAAATCCCGTTAGTTAGTCCTCAGGTGCGTTGCACGTGAGGTTATTTTCGTCATTTCACATTTCCCGCTATCAAATTCACCTGACGGGCCCACTAGCACACCTAGACTTGTGTTGAGGGATATTTTTGCAACTAAAGTTTTGTTGGTCTCATTTACTTGGTTAATAGTTAACTAAAGAGTTAATCTACCAAGTTTCATGACCTTTTAACACAGATATAAAAGATTAACAACAAAGATAAACATAAAGAAAAGAGACACAATATTTTCCAACGTTTAATTCTTATTAGAAGCTAATCAAAGAATTATACCCAAGTGTTTGCGGAATAACACTTGGGATTGAAACGACAAGTATGGTATTGACTCCTCTCTAAACCCAAACAATGTTTAAGTGACAACTAAAGGTCACACTGAGCAATCTCAGGGACTGTGTTGTTCTTTGGAGGAGTAAAAGTGGTTTATGAATGCTTAAACATTAATTGCACAAACTTGTCAACTTTTACTCCTCACTTATGCTACTTATTTATATACAAGTAAATTACAACGTTGCTGATAAAGACAAATTGATGACCTATCTAGTAGAGAAAAAATACTTACATATTTTGTCTCTGTTACAATAGACTATATTTGATAAAGGACAATGTGCCTTTCTCATGCACAGTGATGACACCATCCTGACATAGTGCCATTCAGGGAAAGTTTGACTTCAGGTTGATAAGGACACCTGTTGATACGTTCAAACTTTCCCGCTTTGTCCCGCCCATTCTTCAGTCTTCAGATCTTCAGTCTTCAGTACTTCAATAGTTGTTGAGGAGTTTTCAGATCTTCAGTCTTCAGTACATTCTTCAGTGAGTTATTGTCATCCTCACTAAACCCATCACCTTCTTGGCTTAGATCCCGCTCGCTGAGTTCCGCCACACTGAATGGTGAACCTTTCTTCATAGGCTTGTTCTAAGCATCCTGAAGATGACTCACTGAGTTACCGTTCACTCAGTGACTTGTTTGTGTTTATGGAAATTAAACACTTAGGTTATTTTATGTTCAAATCCTAGTTAGAGGAAGATTGGGGAATTAAGTGACCCAACAGTCTCCCCCTATTTTGATATACAAATAGCCTAAGTGTTTCATGATTCACAGTCACAATTGCAAATTAAAAAACACACACAATTGCAAATTAAAATGCCGATTCACAGTCACAATTGCAAATTGAAATAGAGTGTTGCAATGTCTTTTGATATTTCAATATCAATTCACAGTCACAATTGCAAATAAAAAAACACACACAATTGCAAATTAAAATGCCAGCATCATTCAAGATAAAGTTCAAGATTTTGATATGATTATATCTCGAGTCCATATCAGTGGTAATGCATAATTTCTATGTTTTTTTTTAGTTTTTTTCAATTAAATATTGTGCCGATTGATTTTGTTAAATAACTTTCGGTTGTTATAATATTTTTTTTTCAATTTGATATGCAGGGATAATTTATATATTTGAAATCAGTAAAATAGAACAGTTGAAAGATCCGAAACATGTTTTCCAGGATTTAACGGTTAGTATGTGTTAAGCATTTTTTTTAATGAATCGGTTTAAAAAATTAGGGCCTCTTTATATCTGTCGACTGCATACGCTTTATTTGAAGGTCGCATAGAAGATGTTCGATGGAATGTTTAAAAGAAAGGAAAATGTGAGAGGTAATCATTTGTTCATTGATTTAGTATTTAATCATTTGAGCATTGTTTTAGTGTTTTAGTTAATGGATTAGATAGAGTCGAAAACTGCTGCAATGCATTATATGGCGCTGTCTCAGGTTGCTTGGATTCCAGAGATGAATATATTGGTCTCAGGAAGCTGGGATAAAACTTTTAAGGTATAAATATTTTTTTAATATTGTTGATTTTTAGGATGTTTTTTCTGATTTTGTGACGTTGGTGGTGGATTTTTCTTAATAAGAATCAATCAGAGTTTCATTGGATACAACAAAGTGTTAACATTAACCATCAAATTGTATATAATTGACGATGGTGGTGGATTTTTCTTATAAGATTAATGGCCATCTTCCACACTCCTTTTATAGGATACGTTGGTTATTATTATGTATGTTGATTCTACATTTGTATTAATAATGTAAAGCCAAAGATAAAAAGAAATATATGAAATGAACTTATATATAAGTGGTGTAAACAATGATGGGGAAAATTGTGTTTACTTAGATTTCATTACTCCCTAGATATCTTTTACAGGTTGATAGTTTGTTACAATTGCATGGATGACGGGTCGTATTCCTTAATACTAGTCGTATGGCCGTGTACAATATTCCCTAACTCTATAGGATCCTACTTCACTCCTATTTCGAGCCGTTAGAAGCTCCTAACATGGGATCATTAGAATTCTCCTACGCATTAAATACAACCAAAAATCGTAGTACACCTCCGATCATGTTTCTTAAGACGTTCAAGCAAGTTACCAATGGAAGTCTGCCAGTTTTCTTAAGCCTAACATCGAATACAATCATCCGTAACAATTATAAACAAACAGTCAACCCATAATCAACATCTAGGTTTCACTACATCTAAGCAAACACAATAAAGATCTAGCCTAGCATGTTAAATAGAAGACAAGCGTAAGATATAATCAAACAACACATAGACATATTGAATGATTTGAAGGAATACTTATCTTTAATTGAACATGAAAGAATCAAGGGGTTGAAACCCTTGAAAAAGTGATAAAATTTGGACTAGGGTTTATTCCATCAAAGTTGCACACTAATGAATGAAATTTGGAAAACTATATATAGATTACACATCGTGACGTCGTCATGTATTAGATTGTGACGCCGTCAACTCGCCGCCATAATAAAATCGTATTGCCTAGATCTATTTGTGACGCCGTCATGTGTAGTTGTGCTCTGGGTCGTCACTAGTGTTTGGACCCTAACGGCCTTGGGTAACGCCGTCAGGTCCTAGGCTTAAAAACTCTCTGGATCGTCACGTGTATTTTCCATTTCCACCTCTTTTGTAACTCTTGACGCCGTCATGTAGAGATTCTTGACGCCGTCAGGTACTGTTCCAGCAAGGAAAATTGAGACTTTGCCGTTTTCTTCACTTTTATGCTCCAAAAACGTCCAAAATGCTTCATTTTCCAGATTTCTCTCCAAAAGTACCTAAAATGACAAAAGGAACGATTTAGGGCAATATTTGATCAAATAATCACGAATTCGGGCTTAAATGATGTGACAACCGGCAATTTAGGGAGCTATTTTAAAAACCCGCATTACGTTAGAGTTCGTTTATAATTTTTATTTAGAATTTTATTTCACAACGAACTTGTAAGACCTATTTTATGAACAATTATGTGTTTTTGATGTTATGGAATTCGTGAATTATTTTCATAATTCATTTTGATGTTATGCTCGGTGATGTATTCTTAAATTCTCATTGGTACTACGTTGACTCTGGCACTAGGTTTACCTAACGAAAGATTTTATGATTCGTTTTACGAGTCCGACTATATTTTATTTATTTACGAGAGGTTTCGTGAGATATTGAACGTTTGAAATGAGTTCGGGTTCGGGCCACATGTTTTACATTTACCCACGTTACCCGCTCCACACCGTTAGTAATATTATTATTATTATTTTTATTATTATTATTATTATTATTATTATTATTATTATTATTATTATTATTATTATTATTATTATTATTATTATTATTATTACTATTATTATCTTATAAAAAAATAAATAAATAAATAAAATATAAACTACAAATTGGGTCCTTGTGGTTTTCGGTATTAAAACAACACACACCAACACCTCACACCTCATCTCTCTCTCTTTTCTCCCTCACCACCTAAACCCTAGCCGCCACCGGACACTATTCCGGCCACCACCATCACACCGCCACCCTCATCACAAAACAAGCACCACCATCTTGTTCCTTATCTCATCCTCTTTCATTTGAGCTATAACACGCGCCCTAAAACGCGTTATAACACCACGAAATCCTTGTAGTTTCGATCGGGTTTTTATTGTTTTCACTAGATCCGCACGTTTGGAGGTTCAAGAAGGTGAGTGAGCTCGTGTTGGTACCTTGGGTACCTCGATATGGTGATAAATCCGTGGATACACGGATGACTTTTGTGGGATTCGAATAAATTTAGTTGGGAAATGATGTTTTGATATTAAAATCTTGTTTGGTATCCGGGTTTTGGTGTCTTACTTCGTTGGGTCGCATGAACCGTGAGTCAAGGACTCACGGCTTGTTATGGTCGAGCTTTGTGGCTCGTTATCTTTCTTGATAATTGACCTTGGATTCTTGATGGTTCATGTTTGGTGCTATGGTGTTTGACTCGACTCATTGGAGTCATGCTCTTGGCCGAATGGCCGTTGATGGTGTCGCGACCCAAGAGGGTGTTTGGGACAGTTTTGGTTGGCTCGTTTGAGCTTTTGCCGAGACCAATATGGTTCTTGGTCGAGTCCTCTTTGACTCATAATTGTTGCCGAGACCCTATGTGGTCTATTGGGCAATTTGGGTGTGCTCCTTGGAGCCCTAATTGTGACCCTTTATGTTTGGTTCGAGCCTTTGTGCTCGTGGTATGGACCGCGACTCAATCGAGTCGAGTAGACTCGGGTTTGGCTTGGTAAACCATCCCGAATGTGAACTTTGGTTATATTCATTCACTTATGACTTGTATTGATAACTTGGTTTTGGAATTGGCTTTGGTTGAATATTTCGGCCGAATACTTGTGGGTCGAGACCACGTTTGGTCTCGACAATGGATATTGGTATTGTGAAGTTGTTGACGAAAAAGTGTGATTGGGGACCGATTGTGAGACGGTCACTTAGAATGACGGAGATAGGTTAGTCGGGTGCCGTAGTCGGACCCTAATGTTGTAGCACGTGGATTGGGATTGATTTGGATGGAGATGTATTGTTTTATGACATTTGTTATTATTTTGGACTTGGACAATGAGCCGAGAGTCATGACTCGGACATGTGACCATTTCACGTGACTCGATAACTATTACAATTAAAACGTAAATAATAAAACTCGTAATAATAATTATTGATAATATAAACGTTTATATGAATATATAGACGTGAATAACGGATATATAATTATATAGACGCGTATATTAATAATAATAATAATCACGAGTCGTATTATAAATAATACAACTAGATATATATTAGGCTACGAAAGTGGCGTAATATTATTGAACGTATTATTATTAATATAAAGAAATGGATATAAAACGAGGAACTCTCGACAAATTATTAAATATTAAATAAAATGTTATTTTATATATATGACGAGTAAACTTATCGAGTTATGCGGAATCGTTGTCACTCGAGTCCAGGTAAGTTATTATTTGCGACTTTCGTGTTGTCACGGATATATGACGATTAATATAAACGTTTTATATAACTAAATAACCACTTAACCGTAGGGTTGAACCGGGTTATTTGGCTATATGAAATGAATATATTAATGGGCATCGTATCCCACGACTCCCATAGGTTGTGGTATATGTAAAGTGTAATAAATTGCGAGTGTATATATCGGGAAATCTGGCCAATTTGACGATATATATGAGGAATTTATTAAACTATGATATGTACTATATAGTATTCATGTGCTATGTGCTTTAGGTTGGGTGTAATCTTGGAACGGTATGTTACGTAAATAAATATGAGGATTATCAAATCGACGGGTTTGGTAAACTTCGGCGATTTATTTAAATGATATATTGGGCTAATATTAGATCCATAGTTTATTTTGTTATTCTTTGTGTGATCTTTTGGTTTGTTTTGGAGTCGACCCACCACCCGTATGGATACCAAACGTAAACACACCAAACTAATACGGAATGGATTTTTGGAAATAAAACGGATTCTCGTCCGGGTTTGGGAATATTTTGAATTTGAGAATATGATTTCTGAACGAGTTGGTAATGTTAGGTCGTGCCGAGTCCGTAGTTGCTGTTTCGTGAGTTACTATACATCTTATTTCTACCGACTTCTTCTTGCTATTTTCTGGACTTGAGGTGAGTCATAGCCCCACTTTTTAATCTTGAACTATGTATTCAATACTTGGGGTGAGAAGCGTGCAAATTATTTTATGTGGACTATTATCGCTTCTATATTATTTCTAAAACTTGCTATGCGTATGGACTAGGATATATTGTCAGCTTTAGTCACACATTTTGTGTGTACTATTCAAGGTTGGCTTATTTGGTTATTGATGGATTGTCAGCTTTAGTCACATATATGTTGTGTGTACTATTCAAGGTTGGCTTATTTGGATATTGGTGGATTGTCAGCTTTAGTCACACGGTTCGTGTGTACTATTCAAGGTTGGCTTATTTAGATACTGTAGTGTGCACCTATAGGATATTAATACTTCGGAGGTTATCCGAGTATTTATTGGTATTGCGGGGGTTACCCGAATATCTATGTTAGAACGGAGGGTATCCGTGTGTTAGGTTGGAGCGGAGGGTATCCGCAGGCTTTTAGCGAATCCTTAGTCTAGCTAGCAAGCGTTTTGCGTATATGTCCACTATATTGTTAGATGAATTTAAACCTATTATCTCACCAGCGAAAGCTGACTTTTAGCACGTTTTCTCAGGTAATTAAGTGATGATATGCATGCTTGGAATGGAAGGCTCGGCCAAGGCTCATGGTTTATGGATCTATTTTTCTAAACTCTGATAATTAATTTTGGACCTATTGATATGTTATTTTGGGCCTGACTCTGAATGACGTTGGGATAAATGTAAACCTTAAAACCCCATTTTGGTTGCGTTTTTATTATGTTTACTTTATCTCGTTCTATATTGTCTTGTGTTGGATACCAATCCCCGTAGCACCCCGAAAGCTTGTTGAGTCTTCTGCTGTATCAAATTTTGGGGGTGTTACAGATTGGTATCAGAGCCAAGGTTATAGAGAACTAGGTAAATAAACGCCTAAACTATAACCGTATTTTTATAGAAAATGATCCTTGACTACCGCCCGCCAGCCCGCCAAGCCGAAGCATCTTCTATTATTTGAGGTATTATGAGATTATTGAGATGATTGTTAGATTTGGGATTTATTGAGATGATTTGAGGTTTATGGATTTTAATAATAAGATGGCGTTTCGAGGAATTGTGTGGTCTATATGTTTTATAAACATTTTAGTAATGCGGTGTTTGAAACTCTTTATTGAAATTATATGTTTGAATTATTTGATGAGGATTTTGGCATGGTATTATGAGTTGTGATTTAGTTGTTTTGAAACCCTTACATCTACCCTACACCGTTGTCACAGACCATGGCCTCCCATATGCCCGATGTCGTCGAGGATATTCTTACTGCACCGGTTTTACCTGCACAGTTCACTATGGCATCTGATGACCCTTACCAGATGGCCATGCTTTCAGCTACTGTACCACAGGCAGCTTCTACTTCAGCACTACCTGCTGCATCTACGCAGGGACCCTCATCTTCTCTAGGGCTCCCTGGTACATCGAGGCAGCTTACTTTTCATCAGGCTTTGGCTCGTATGGCCTCACGTTTTGCCCACCGAGCTACGGCACGCATGTCGGTACGCCCTACTCCGTCACCTTTACAGATTGATGCTCACTCTCTTCTGTCTGAGGCGCCACCCACATCATTGCGTCGTCGTCCTAGATCACCTACTACATCTCCACATGGTTCACCTAGTAGGAGACGACGATTGATGAGGTACTCTTCCGATGAGGAGGAGGAGGAGTACGAGGGAGAGGATGAGGCTGATGACCCTGAGCAGGAGGATGACCCTCAGGAGGCTGAGCAGGGTGATGATGATGACCCTGAGGAGGAGGATGACCCTCAGGAGGATGAGATGCCTGATGATGATGATGATGAGTTAGTACCACCAGCTCAGGCTGAGGAGCCTGATTCACCTGTACACCCGATTGAGCCTGCTTCACCTGATCATCCGTTCTTGTTTGAGTTGCCACCTGGTAGTCCCGTTGAGTCGGATGCATCTTCTGAGGTTTCTGCTGAGCATGCAGAATTAGGTGAGATTGGCAGATTGTGGGCTCGGATTACTGAGCTTAGTGAGAGAGTTGCACGTGTATCTGATCGACTTGAGAGAATTATTGGCGAGTTTTTAGCGGATTTGAGAGTTGACATGACTGTCGTTGTGGGCAGGACTACTGAGTTGAGGAGAGTTTTGATGGATGTCCACGAGCATATCGATAGTTTGCAGCGAGGATTTGTTACTGCTCGTGAGGCTGACCGCAAGCTATGGCAAAGGAATGCCGAGCTAGAGAAGGAGGTGGCTGACCTCAAGAGAGACCGAGACACCCATAGCGTGGAGCTAGGATCGTTATGGAGGGATCTTGATGGCATGAGGCAGGAGTTGAGTAGACTCCGCCAGCAGCGTGGCTAGTTGATTGGTTTATGTTGTCTTGTTGCTTTCTTAACCGAGGAGTGTTCGGTTAGAAAAGCTAGTTATCATATTTTGATGTATTTTGTTCAGTATTCGTCTCTTTTGGAACGATTAGTACGTTTTGTATTATCCGTTAGTTGGAACGATGTTAGATCGCTATTGTATGGTTGATGGTTATTAGTATATGGTATTATGTGATTTTGGGTATTATGGACATTGAGTCCTTATTCGCATTTTCTCCAATTACTGCTCACAACCTTAGTTTAATTAGTTTATTTTCATTTTTTGTATTTTATTTTGATTGTATCTTAGTTTTGGGTTAGTTGAATAGCAACTAGTTCCGCCCACTCTTCCAAAACCCGAGATTTTACTTGCTTTCATAAAAATATAAAAACACAAAAATAATCATCCCTCACCTTTAGAACTAGTAATTTAGGCTTTCTAATCCTAGCGACACTATTCCTAAGCTGAACGATCAATCCCCCGGTACTTGTCACTATATTATACTACAACGATCAGGTACACTGCCTGGTGGGGGTTGTAAGCTTCTCGAGATCCCTCGAGAGGTAAAGCCTGTTGCGATTCCCACGCATCAAGTTTTTGGCGCCGCAGCCCGGGGAATAGTTATTGTCTAGGTTAGAATTTCTTTTTATTAGTTCTACTTGCTAGATTCCTTTCTAGTAAGATTTTATTTTTATTTTTAGGTCTTCTTTAGTCTATCTTATTTCTTTGTGTCTTTGTTCGTAACTCTTTACCATCCAACATCATGGAAGGTGGTAACATCTTTGAACCCGTCATCCCACCATAACAAAACCCACCATTAGAACCCCTTAGGCCCCGAACCTTAGGAGAATATTCCCGACCTAGCCACCAAGGCTACCGAAACACCATTGAGCTCACCGGAGCCAATGTGACCCCCTTGCGATCCGACACCATCCAGTTGGTGCAAAGCGGATGTGCATTCCATGGACTTCGTTCCGAAGATCCAAACCAACATCTTAAGGACTTTCTCAAAATCGTAGATTCTATAGACCTAGGTGTTGAAACTAGAGAGACTACCCGTTTACGCCTATTCCAATTCTCTCTACGGGATCAAGCTAGTCAATGGCTTGAGCGTTTACCCGCGGGATCCATCACCACATGGGATGATCTCACCACTCGTTTCCTTGCTCAATTTTTCCCACCGGGGAGAACTACTAAGCTTAGAAATGACATCTTGATGTTCCAACAACGTCAAAATGAATCTCTTTATGAAGCACGGACTCGTTTCAAGGACTTACTCCAAAAAGTCCCTTATCATGGCATAGATCTTTGGCTCCAAGTCCAAATCTTCTATGACCATCTCGACATCTCCACGAGGCGAGCCATTGACCAATCGGCCGGTGGTAAGCTACGTGATCTTAGTGCGGAACAATCATGGGAACTCATAGAAGATCTTGCTCTCTATGACAACGAAAGTTGGAACGATCCCCGTGATTTGAACAAAACGGTCAAGGCAATATCCTTGCCTTCGAACAACTCTAGCACTCCCGACCGTAGGATCATGGAACTTGAGGACCAAGTCAAGTTTCTCATGAAATCTTACGATGCTCCTAAGCCTTCAAGCCAAGTGAACAAAATCACTTCTTCATGCGAATTATGTAGTGGTCCCCATGACACTCGTGATTGTGTGGAACTCCCCGGAACAGCTTTTGCGGACTACGCATCCATGCGTACCGACGAAGCGGGAGATAAGTGGTACACTTTCAAGCCCGAGCAAAACCCTTACGGTGATTCATACAACCCCTCATGGAAAAATCACCCAAACCTTAGGTGGAAACAAAATCAACCCAATTCTTCCAATCCGCCTAATCATTACCAACCAAACGGTCCACCATCCAACCGTACTTTCAACAACAATCCTTCTAACAACTATGGTAGTACCAACAATCTTGAAGGATTGATGTCAAAGTTCATGGCATCTCAAGAAGCCCGCATAGCTAGGTTTGAAACCGAATTCAACCAACAACAAACGGAGATGACCAACAAGATTGACAACTTGTTGAAAGCCCTCAACAACCAATCGTTAATCACACCTAGGAAGGACACTAAGGACACCAATAGTGGAAGCCAAATTAAGGATCCCTCATCATCCAAACATGTCCACTTTGTCAATGTTGTCACCATTAAGCCAATAGATAAGGAGATAGAGGAGAGTGACAAGGAGGAAGTTAGAATAGAAGCCGATAGTAAGAATGAGAGTAGGGAAGTTGAGGTTAATAAGGATGAGGAATTAGAGGAAGTAGAACCTATAGAAGAATACTTTGATAAGTTGCCAACCAAGGAAGAACAGGAATACCACAAGGATTTATTCGATAGTCCCGAGAAAACATATATCTTTGGCACACCCCTTATCAAAATGGGAGACCCCTCTAACATTAACATCCCATGCAATATCGGGCACATGCATATATGGAAAGCTTACATCGACCTTAGATCCCCCGTGAACATCATGACTAGGACTTATTACAATTGGGTGATGAAGAAGCAACTCAATTTTAGGATGATGCCCGGTAAGAATCTGATAAGTAATTTTGCAGGAAGAGTGAAGGGACTGCATGTGATTATAGGGAATCTCACTTATGAGATCGATTTTATGATAGTTGGGGACACTCGTCCGGTGATTGATGCTAGCCTAAGCCAAATAATATTCGGAAAACCATTTGTTGAGGCCACTAGGATGAGTTATGATCCGACTTTAGGGATAGTTAGATTCAAGAAAGAGAATGATGAGGTTGCTTATCAAATGCCCTACAAGATCGAACAATACCGCCTTCTCTCCAATTTCGAAAAGGAACATAAGCAAGCGGCTTATTATAGGAATGAGGAGGATAGACGTAGGGGAGTAGAATATGTAAAGAATAGGATGCTTGGTTTCTACAAAGAGTGTTTGCAACTAGGTCCGGAATACAAAACTGGTTTAGAAGACGACCTAGAGAGTGGAACCAATGATGGAATCACGTAGTAACCCGTAGCCTTGAGTCTAGCTACAAGACTCGTAAATAAAGAAAAGCGCTTCTTGGGAGGCAACCCATGTTTTGTGTGATTTTTATTTGTTTGTTTGTTATTTGCTTCCGTATGCATGTTTTATTTTTATTGTTGGTTGATCATGTTTCTCAATTAAAATGTGGAAATACTTTACTATGTTGTTTTGGCCTAGTCTTAACTCCAACTTAAAAGTATTTTTGCAAAAGATAAGTGTAAGGGGAAACCCCAAATATGTTTTTAAGAAACAAACCAATCATGATTCTCCACAATATTAAATGAGCATGTATATTCGTATTTGTTAGAGTCAAATGCTTGTATTGAGTCATAATGAAGTTTTTGCAGGATTTTCCAGGAAGTAGAACCAAGTTTTTCCAGAAATTTTCCGGAAACTTAACATAAGAATTTCTGCAGGTCCATTCTGACGGCGTCAGAGGATTACTCTTGACGGCGTCAGGAGTCAAAAATCTGGAAATTTTACCGGTTTTGTTTTTCTAACGGAGTCTTATGGTTTTTGTGAATTATTAAGTTTTATAATCTCCAGGAAATCTGCAAACTTCACTCCACAAGCATTATATCTTATCTTGTTTTCTAGGATTTAGTAACTTATATAGGATGCCGCCGATTTTACGCGAGGTTGTCTTGTCTATTGTTGTCAGGATTTACAGGTTATGTATGACAAGAAGATGATTTATATTCTGGAAGGGAAGCTTTGATTGTTCGTTTTCTTGGAGGAAGATTTAACCCGGCCAACCTATAATCCATACCGAGCGAATCAGGGGAGTATTTGATTTCATTCTCTTTACTTTTTCACTTTTACATTCTTTACTTGAACATTGGGGACAATGTTCATCTTAAGTGTAAGGGGAGGGTAAAAAGATGATACCTTACATATGCACTTTCGCTTGAGTTTGTTTTGTTTAATAGTAGATGTGTAATAAAACTATAAGAAATACTTGTTAGTGCAATTTTAACGCCAAATTTAAATTTTTTTACAACATTTAGGAGTGAAACTTTAGCCATGGCAAGCGTCTCATGGATAGGAGATTGTATGACTAGCACATAACCGTATATTCAGAAAAAATTTCCACCCAAAAATGTGAGGTTCGCCTTTAGATTTGATAGGAAAAGCATTCATTATTAGAGCTTATGAGTGTACCGGTAGCATTTAGATTCTAGAACTTGCGTTAGTGATGCATCCCGAGACCGCTAGTGAGACTACATTCGTGTGGTAGGATTTACTACATGATAAGAGGCATTAGGATCACCCTTGTGTTAAACCCGTGTTATAATTACTTGACCATTTAAGTCATATTACTTGGCTAGTTAAGTCAACTAATTTTTCCCACACCTTTAGCGTTGTACTCATTTTTAGTACACGATACCCCTAGTACACCCCTCCGAGTCTATCTTTTCGTTTCTAACTTTAAGTATCTTACTTAAAGGAAGAATTTGTTACACCCCACTTAAATGTACACCCAAATCGCCTTAGCCTTCCGTGTATGCGCTCATTTTTAGTGCATTATTGTTATTTGTTAAACCCTAAGTTAACTTTCTAATTGATTACATGGTTGCTAAGTCGAGTCATATCCTTGTACATATTGTTTTGGGACGATTGGGACTCATGGGTAAGTACTTGTTTATGGAGTAATGAGGAAGAACATAATATTATTACCCCCATATGTACGTTAATCTTAAAAGTGCTCCAAGTGTTTTGATTTTCTTAATTCGAGTCATTAGAATAGTTTAATGTAAAGTATGTAAAGATTCAAGTGTAAGGGGAATTCTCATCCCCTATGATGTATTATTTTGGATGGTAGGGTAAGAGTGTATGCACAAAAAAAAAAAAAAAAAAAAAAAAAAAAAAAAAAAAAAAAAAAAAATCAAAAAAATTAAGAAAAAGGAAAAAAATATATATATAAAAAAAAAGAAAAAAAAATACGGACTACCATCCCGTTTTTATTCTATGTTTATTTTATGTTTTTGTTATTTTTCATTTTATTAGCTTAAGTCGAGTCTAGTCTTGGCTTAGCAACGCCATATTGTACATGTAATTAACTAAGATTGTTAACTCGCCACCAGTAAAACTTCCTTTATCCAACAAAACCGTGTAATTCATATCCCTATACCTAACGATTACAACCCTTTAAAAGACCTCTTTGATAGTTTATCCTAGGTGCTTACGCCATGTGGTGGAGCTTTGATCCTTTCCCAAGCCTATGGTAATCTATTTTGTTATGACAGGTAGTGAGAGATATCTTCCATTTCCATAATGTTATATTACTTTATTACACCCGAGAGATGTGAGTATCTAAACACTATTTGTGAGGTGCTAGTGTATGACCTCCGTGCTTGTCTATTGGTCTTTAGTGGAACGATTATTTGTTGTAATTACTTTTATATTAGTGTTAAATGACCCCTAACTTGTCTTTTGAGTAGAATAAAAGCGCATTTGCTTGAGGACAAGCAAATCTCAAGTGTAAGGGTATATGATGAGGCGAAAAATGATCCGTTTTTAGGGGGTCATTTAAGCCCGAATCCGAATTTATTTGATCAAATATTGCCCTAAATCGTTCCTTTTGTGATTTTAGGTACTTGGAGAGTGAATTCTGGAAAAGAAGCCATTTTTGACGTTTTTGGAGCATAAAAGTGAAGAAACCGGCAAAGTCTCAAATTTCTATGCTGGGAACAGTACCTGAAGGCGTCAAGAGTTGTTCTTGACGGCGTCAAAGTCCCAAGAATAAAATACCGTGGTTGATGACGGCGTCACATAGGCCGTCATAAGTAGATCAAGGCCGTCCGAGGAAGTGTTTGGCGGCGAGATGACGGCGTCACACCCTTGCTCTTGACGCCGTCACCCTTGTTTTCCTATATATAGTTTTCTAGTTTTTCACATCAAAAGGAGAAGTTTTGGAGAAACCCTAAAGACGAATTTGGTGCAACTTTTACAGGTTTTTCAAGGGTTCCAAACCCTTGATACCTTGCATTGTAATTGAGATAAGTGTTCTTCTAATTCAATCAATATGTCTATGTGTTGGTTGTCTATATCTTGTTCTTGTCTCATTTCCATTATGCTAGGCTAGATCTCTCTTGTGTTTGCTTAGATCTAATGAAACCTAGATATTGATTATGTGTTGATTACTTGTTTATTCTTGTCTTGGATGAATGATTTTATATGTTAGGCTTAAGAAAACTGGCAGATCTCCAAATGGTAACATGCTTGAATGTCTTAAGAAACATGAACCGAGGCGTACTAGGTCTTTATTGGTTGTATTTAATGCATGAGCCACTGTTTACAATCCCTATAGTTGTGCTGGGTCATGGTGTAGGAGGAGATAAGAGCTCATAGAATTGGGGAGTTATGTATGCCACCCCATGAATGGTATTAAGGAATACAATCCGTCATCCATGCAATTATAACAAGTAATTAACGTGTAAAAGATATCTAGGGAGTAGTGAAATCTAAGTAAACACATTTTCTCCAATTACTGCTCACAACCTTAGTTTAATTAGTTTATTTTCATTTTTTGTATTTTATTTTGATTGCATCTTAGTTTTGGGTTAGTTGAATAGCAACTAATTCCGTCCACTCTTCCAAAACCCGAGATTTTACTTGCTTTCATAAAAATATAAAAACACAAAAATAATCATCCCTCACCTTTAGAACTAGTAATTTAGGCTTTCTAATACTAGCGACACTATTCCTAAGCTGAACGATCAATCCCCCGGTACTTGTCACTATACTATACTACAACGATCAGGTACACTGCCTGGTGGGGGTTGTAAGCTTCTCGAGATCCCTCGAGAGGTAAAACCTGTTGCGATTCCCACGCATCAGAAACCCTGTTAGAGCTACCAGAACTGGTCCTGCAGTGACTACTCCTGGTCGCCGAGGACGCCGACCTACTAGAAATGTTGAAACCCCTACTCCTGACAACCTGGACAGTACTAACCGCAATAACAGGAATCAAAATGTTGATGTTCAGGGAGACAATGATCATGTTCCACTTAATATACCTACTGTGGATCAAGCTATGATCAATCAACTTGTGGAGCAAAGAGTTGCTGAACTGCTAGCTGAGTCAAATCATTCCAACAATTCTACTGGAACTTTTCCACCTGTCCGTGCAAATGGATGTCACTACAAGGAGTTTAAGATTTGTGGACCTATTGAGTTTGGTGGAACTGAAGGAGTGGTTTACCTGGTTAGGTGGATTGAGAAGACTGAGTCAGTGTTTAATGTTAGTGAGTGTGCGGAGAATGCGAAGGTAAAGTTTGCTTCTTTTACTTTCAAGGATGAAGCTTTAACTTGGTGGAACAATTACCGAAATTCAGTTGGGAGTGATGTAGCTTATGCCATGACTTGGGAGCAATTTAAGTCTCTGCTGATTCAGACTTATTGAACAAGGAATGAGGTCAAGAAGCTAGAGATTGAGTTTTGGAACCACAAAGTGAAGGGTAAAGATATGACAACTTACAATCGTCGTTACCAGGAATTGGCCTTGCTTTGCCCAGATATGGTGAAAACCGAGACTCAAAAGATCGAGAGGTATACTGATGGGTTGCCTGTAGCTACGAGAAATGATGTGATTTCTGCTAGGCCTGCAAACATCCATGAGGCAATCACAATTGCTCAACAACTTATGGATTCGTTGGAATTAGAAGAAGCTGATAAGGAGAAGAATGGAAAGAGAAAGAGAGACCGTCACTCTAAGGGTGATGATCACCGAAGCAAGAGACAAGCTAAGGCTTATGCTATTGGGAATGGAGATAAGAAGAATCAGAACGGTGATGCACCCAAGTGTGATCGTTGCCATCAGCGTCATACTGGATGGTGTAGTGTGAAATGCCAGAATTGCTCAAAGAAAGGACACACAGCTAGGGATTGTAGAGCCCGACCTCTTGCTATGGTTCAAGCTGCTCCTGAGATGAGAAACAAGGCAGATGTTACTTGTTATGGGTGTGGAAAGAAGGGACACTATCGGAATGAGTGTAGAGAATCGTGGAACCGTGGAAATCAAGGCTCGGGTGGTAATGGGTACAATCATGGAAACCGTGGAGCTGGAGGAAACCGTGGACGACAGGATAATGGGGACCAACGTGTGGAAGCTGGAGTTGCTCAGGGAAGAGTGTATGCACTCGGGAACGAGAGAGGAGAAGATCCGAACGTCGTTACTGGTACGTTCCTTCTCAATAATCGTTATGCTTCCATACTATTTGATACTGGTGCCGATAGGAGTTTTGTGTCCACTACGTTTGCACCCTTACTAGAGAAACCCCCGATGGCCTTAGGAATTGGATACGATATTGAGTTAGCTAATGGGAATATAGAAAGGATTAATACCATCATTCGCGGTTGCACGCTAAATTTCTTGAACCACCCTTTCAACATAGATCTTCTACCCATCACGTTAGGAAGTTTTGATGTTATCATTGGTATGGATTGGTTGTCGAAGTATCGTGCTCACATACTTTGCAACGAGAAGATCGTGCGTGTACCATACGGAAAGGAAGTCCTAAATATATTAGGAGACCGAAAGGATTCTAAGAGCCCATCCCGATTAGCAGTGATTTCATGCACTAAGTTGCCAAAGCTAATGGAGAAGGGATGTTACCTTTTCTTAGCTCAAATTTCTGAGAAGGGAGAGACGAAGAAAAAGGAAAGGTGCATTGGAGATGTGCCTATAGTCCGTGATTTTCCTGATGTGTTTCCTGATGATTTGCCGGGAATCCCGCCGACTAGACAAGTGGAGTTTCAGATTGAGTTGATACCTGGTGCTGCACCTGTAGCACGAGCGCCTTATCGTCTTGCACCTACCGAGCTAGAAGAGTTGTCAAAACAATTGGCGGAGTTAGCCGAAAAAGGATTCATAAGACCAAGTTCTTCACCTTGGGGAGCCCCAGTCTTATTTGTGAAGAAGAAGGATGGATCGTTCCGTATGTGCATTGATTACCGAGAGTTGAACAAACTAACGGTGAAGAATAGATACCCGTTACCTAGGATCGACGACTTGTTCGATCAACTTCAAGGATCGAGTGTGTATTCGAAGATCGATTTGAGATCGGGATATCATCAACTTCGAGTTCGCGAGGAAGATATTCCAAAAACGGCTTTCAGAACCCGTTACGGGCATTACGAGTTTCAGGTGATGACGTTTGGGTTGACTAACGCACCGGCAATATTCATGGATCTCATGAATCGTGTGTGTAAGCCTTACTTAGACAAGTTTGTGATTGTATTCATCGATGACATTCTGATTTATTCAAAGAGTGAAAAGGAGCATGAGGAGCATCTAAGACTCATCTTGGAATTGCTCAGGAAGGAAAAACTTTATGCCAAGTTTTCGAAATGCGAATTCTGGATTCCAACGGTACAATTTTTGGGTCATGTGATTGATAGACAAGGAGTCCATGTGGATCCTGCTAAGATTGAGGCGATAAAAGATTGGGCTGCACCTACAACCGCAACCGAAGTTCGTCAATTTTTGGGTTTAGCTGGTTATTACCGAAGATTCATTGAGGGATTTTCGAAGATAGCTAAACCATTGACCAAATTGACTCAAAAGAGTGTTACGTATGAATGAGGAGATAAAGAAGAGGAAGCATTTCAATTGCTTAAGAAGATGTTGTGTAGTGCTCCTATCTTAGCGTTACCAGAAGGTAACGAGGATTTCGTCGTCTATTGTGACACCTCACATAAAGGATTGGGAGCCGTATTAATGCAACGAGAGAAGGTGATAGCTTATGCTTCCCGACAGCTCAAGAAGCATGAGAAAAACTACACTACCCATGATTTGGAGCTGAGTGCTGTGGTTTTCGCCTTAAGAATATGGAGACATTACTTGTACGGAACCAAGTGTGTTGTATTTACTGACCACAAAAGTCTACAACACATCTTGAATCAAAAAGAGCTCAATATGAGACAGCGACGTTGGATTGAGTTGCTAAGCGATTATGATTGTGAAATTCGCTACCATCCTGGTAAAGCAAACGTTGTTGCTGATGCTCTTAGTCGAAAGGAAAGAATACCACCGTTACGAGTTAGGTCATTGGGAATGACTATCGTATCGCCATTACCGTCTCAAATATTTGAAGTTCAAACGGAAGCGTTGAAAGCAGAAAACAGATCTGCCGAGAATATATTTGGGATGGCTGATAATGAGAAAGGATTTGTTAAGCGTTCTGATGGATTATTATGTTTTGGAGATCGGATTTGGGTACCTTTGTATGGAGGAATTCGGGAGTTGATTATGCATGAGTCGCATAAGTCAAGGTACTCTATTCATCCTGGGTCCGACAAGATGTACCAGGATCTTAAGAAGTTCTATTGGTGGCCAAATATGAAGGCAGATATAGCATCATACGTTAGTAAGTGTTTGACATGTGCTAAGGTTAAAGCTGAACACCAGAGACCGCCAGGATTACTAACACAACCAGAACTTCCAGTCTGGAAATGGGAGCGGATTACTATGGACTTCATTACCAAATTATCGAGGACATCTAGCGGTTGTGACGCTATCTGGGTAATTGTGGATCGTCTGACAAAGTTTGCTCATTTCCTAGCAATTAGTGAAGATGATAGTGTGGATAAACTTGCGAGGTTATATGTGAAGGAAATTATTGCGCGTCATGGAGTCCCGATATCTATTATTTCGGATCGCGATAGTCGTTTTACGTCAGCTTTGTGGCGATCACTTTAAACAGCTTTGGGGACGAGGCTTGATATGAGTACTGCATATCATCCCCAAACCGATGGTCAAAGTGAGAGGACCATTCAGACGTTAGAGGACATGCTTCGTGCATGCATCATAGACTTTGGTAAAGGCTGGGAGAAGTATTTACCCCTTGCGGAATTCTCCTATAATAATAGCTACCACACAAGTCTTAAGGCTGCACCATTTGAAGCTTTGTATGGCAGAAAGTGTCGTTCGCCTATTGGTTGGGCAGAAGTTGGAGATAGCCAACTCACAGGCCTTGAGCTTATTTTAGAAACTACAGAGAAAGTAGCTCAGATTCGTGATCGGTTGCAAGCAGCCAGAGATAGGCAGAAAAGTTACGCCGATCAGAGACGTACCCCTTTAGAGTTCCAGGTTGGAGACAAAGTAATGCTGAAAGTCTCGCCTTGGAAGGGTGTGATACGTTTTGGGAAACGTGGTAAACTCAACCCACGCTACATTGGACCATTTCTGATCTTAGAAAGAATTGGGCCCGTGGCTTATAGGTTGGAATAACCACATGAACTGAGTAAAGTTCACGACGTGTTCCACGTTAGTAATTTGAAGAAATGTCTTTCCGATGAGATGCTTGTCATTCCAATGAAGGATATTCGTGTTGATGAGAAATTGAATTTCGTGGAAGAGCCAATTAAGATTTTAGATAGTGAAGTTAAACGACTCAAGAGAAGTCGCATTCCGCTCGTCAAGGTTCGTTGGAATTCCCGACATGGACCAGAATTTACGTGGGAACGTGAGGACGAGTTCCGGAAGAAATATCCGAAGCTTTTCACTTCGTAAGATGAATTTTTCCGAGTGAAACCCGGGACGGGTTTCTTCTGAGACTGGGAGGATGTGACAACCGGCAATTTAGGGAGCTATTTTAAAAACCCGCATTACGTTAGAGTTCGTTTATAATTTTTATTTAGAATTTTATTTCACAACGAACTTGTAAGACCTATTTTATGAACAATTATGTGTTTATGATGTTATGGAATTCGTGAATTATTTTCATAATTCATTTTGATGTTATGCTCGGTGATGTATTCTTAAATTCTCACTGGTACTACGTTGACTCTTGCACTAGGTTTACCTAACGAAAGATTTTATGATTCGTTTTACAAGTCCGACTATATTTTATTTATTTACGAGAGGTTTCGCGAGATATTGAACGTTTGAAATGAGTTCGGGTTCGGGCCACATGTTTTACATTTACCCACGTTACCCGCTCCACACCGTTAGTAATATTATTATTATTATTATTATTATTATTATTATTATTATTATTATTATTATTATTATTATTATTATTATTATTATTATTATTATTATTATTATCTTATAAAAAAATAAAAAATAAAAAAATAAAATATAAACTACAAATTGGGTCCTTGTGGTTTTCGGTATTAAAACAACACACACCAACACCTCACACCTCATCTCTCTCTCTTTTCTCCCTCACGTGTATTTTCCATTTCCACCTCTTTTGTAACTCTTGACGCCGTCATGTAGAGATTCTTGACGCCGTCAGGTACTGTTCCAGCAAGGAAAATTGAGACTTTGCCGTTTTCTTCACTTTTATGCTCCAAAAACGTCCAAAATGTTTCATTTTCCAGATTTCTCTCCAAAAGTACCTAAAATGACAAAAGGAACGATTTAGGGCAATATTTGATCAAATAATCACGAATTCGGGCTTAAATGATGTGACAACCGGCAATTTAGGGAGCTATTTTAAAAACCCGCATTACGTTAGAGTTCGTTTATAATTTTTATTTAGAATTTTATTTCACAACAAACTTGTAAGACCTATTTTATGAACAATTACGTGTTTTTGATGTTATGGAATTCGTGAATTATTTTCATAATTCATTTTGATGTTATGCTCGGTGATGTATTCTTAAATTCTCATTGGTACTACGTTGACTCTGGCACTAGGTTTACCTAACGAAAGATTTTATGATTCGTTTTACGAGTCCGACTATATTTTATTTATTTACGAGAGGTTTCGTGAGATATTGAACGTTTGAAATGAGTTCGGGTTCGGGCCACATGTTTTACATTTACCCACGTTACCCGCTCCACACCGTTAGTAATATTATTATTACTATTATTATTATTATTATTATTATTGTTATTATTATTATTATTATTATTATTATTATTATTATTATTATTATTATTATTATTATTATTATTATTATTATTATTATTATTATTATTATTATTATTATTATTATTACTATATAAAATAAATAAATAAATAAATAAAATATAAACTACAAATTGGGTCCTTGTGGTTTTCGGTATTAAAACAACACACACCAACACCTCACACCTCATCTCTCTCTCTCTTTTCTCCCTCACCACCTAAACCCTAGCCGCCACCGGACACTATTCCGGCCACCACCATCACACCGCCACCCTCATCACAAAACAAGCACCACCATCTTGTTCCTTATCTCATCCTCTTTCATTTGAGCTATAACACGCGCCCTAAAACGCGTTATAACACCACGAAATCCTTGTAGTTTCGATCGGGTTTTTATTGTTTTCACTAGATCCGCACGTTTGGAGGTTCAAGAAGGTGAGTGAGCTCGTGTTGGTACCTTGGGTACCTCGATATGGTGATAAATCCGTGGATACACGGATGACTTTTGTGGGATTCGAATAAATTTAGTTGGGAAATGATGTTTTGATATTAAAATCTTGTTTGGTATCCGGGTTTTGGTGTCTTACTTCGTTGGGTCGCATGAACCGTGAGTCAAGGACTCACGGCTTGTTATGGTCGAGCTTTGTGGCTCGTTATCTTTCTTGATAATTGACCTTGGATTCTTGATGGTTCATGTTTGGTGCTAAGGTGTTTGACTCGACTCATTGGAGTCATGCTCTTGGCCGAATGGCCGTTGATGGTGTCGCGACCCAAGAGGGTGTTTGGGACAGTTTTGGTTGGCTCGTTTGAGCTTTTTCCGAGACCAATATGGTTCTTGGTCGAGTCCTCTTTGACTCATAATTGTTGCCGAGACCCTATGTGGTCGATTGGGCAATTTGGGTGTGCTCCTTGGAGCCCTAATTGTGACCCTTTATGTTTGGTTCGAGCCTTTGTGCTCGTGGTATGGACCGCGACTCAATCGAGTCGAGTAGACTCGGGTTTGGCTTGGTAAACCATCCCGAATGTGAACTTTGGTTATATTTATTCACTTATGACTTGTATTGATAACTTGGTTTTGGAATTGGCTTTGGTTGAATATTTCGGCCGAATACTTGTGGGTCGAGACCACGTTTGGTCTCGACAATGGATATTGGTATTGTGAAGTTGTTGACGAAAAAGTGTGATTGGGGACCGATTGTGAGACGGTCACTTAGAATGACGGAGATAGGTTAGTCGGGTGCCGTAGTCGGACCCTAATGTTGTAGCACGTGGATTGGGATTGATTTGGACGGAGATGTATTGTTTTATGACATTTGTTATTATTTTGGACTTGGACAATGAGTCAAGAGTCATGACTCGGACATGTGACCATTTCGCGTGACTCGATAACTATTACAATTAAAACGTAAATAATAAAACTCGTAACAATAATTATTGATAATATAAACGTTTTATATGAATATATAGACGTGAATAACGGATATATAATTATATAGACGCGTATATTAATAATAATAATAATCACGAGTCGTATTATAAATAATACAACTAGATATATATTAGGCTACGAAAGTGGCGTAATATTATTGAACGTATTATTATTAATATAAAGAAATGGATATAAAACGAGGAACTCTCGACAAATTATGAAATATTAAATAAAATGTTATTTTATATATATGACGAGTAAACTTATCGAGTTATGCGGAATCGTTGTCACTCGAGTCCAAGTAAGTTATTATTTGCGACTTTCGTGTTGTCACGGATATATGACGATTAATATAAACGTTTTATATAACTAAATAACCACTTAACCGTAGGGTTGAACCGGGTTATTTGGCTATTTGAAATGAATATATTAATGGGCATCGTATCCCACGACGCCCATAGGTTGTGGTATATGTAAAGTGTAATAAATTGCGAGTGTATATATCGGGAAATCTGGCCAATTTGACGATATATATAAGGAATTTATTAAACTATGATATGTACTATATAGTATTTATGTGCTATGTGCTTTAGGTTGGGTGTAATCTTGGAACGGTATGTTACGTAAATAAATATGAGGATTATCAAATCGATGGGTTTGGTAAACTTCGGCGATTTATTTAAATGATATATTGGGCTAATATTAGATCCATAGTTTATTTTGTTATTCTTTGTGTGATCTTTTGGTTTGTTTTGGAGTCGACCCACCACCCGTATGGATACCAAACGTAAACACACCAAACTAATACGGAATGGATTTTTGGAAATAAAACGGATTCTCGTCCGGGTTTGGGAATATTTTAAATTTGAGAATATGATTTCTGAACGAGTTGGTAATGTTAGGTCGTGCCGAGTCCGTAGTTGCTGTTTCGTGAGTTACTATACATCTTATTTCTACCGACTTCTTCTTGCTATTTTCTGGACTTGAGGTGAGTCATAGCCCCACTTTTTAATCTTGAACTATGTATTCAATACTTGGGGTGAGAAGCGTGCAAATTATTTTATGTGGACTATTATCGCTTCTATATTATTTCTAAAACTTGCTATGCGTATGGACTAGGATATATTGTCAGCTTTAGTCACACATTTTGTGTGTACTATTCAAGGTTGGCTTATTTGGTTATTGATGGATTGTCAGCTTTAGTCACATATATGTTGTGTGTACTATTCAAGGTTGGCTTATTTGGATATCGGTGGATTGTCAGCTTTAGTCACACGGTTCGTGTGTGCTTTTCAAGGTTGGCTTATTTAGATACTGTAGTGTGCACCTATAGGATATTAATACTTCGGAGGTTATCCGAGTATTTATTGGTATTGCGGGGGTTACCCGAATATCTATGTTAGAACGGAGGGTATCCGTGTGTTAGGTTGGAGCGGAGGGTATCCGCAGGCTTTTAGCGAATCCTTAGTCTTGCTAGCAAGCGTTTTGCGTATATGTCCACTATATTGTTAGATGAATTTAAACCTATGATCTCACCAGCGAAAGCTGACTTTTAGCACATTTTCTCAGGTAATTAAGTGATGATATGCATGCTTGGAATGGAAGGCTCGGCCAAGGCTCATGGTTTATGGATCTATTTTTCTAAACTCTGATAATTAATTTTGGACCTATTGATATGTTATTTTGGGCCTGACTCTGAATGACGTTGGGATAAATGTAAACCTTAAAACCCCATTTTGGTTGCGTTTTTATTATGTTTACTTTATCTCGTTCTATATTGTCTTGTGTTGGATACCAATCCCCGTAGCACCCCGAAAGCTTGTTGAGTCTTCCGCTGTATCAAATTTTGGGGGTGTTACAAATGACCCCTTAAAAGCGGTATACTTTTCGCCTCATCAGACAACGAACGACGTATAGACTTGGACCTATTGGAAGAAAGGCGCGAACGCGCAGCTATATGTGAGGCAAGAGCTAAGTCGAAAATGAACGGATACTACGATGCTAAAGTTCGAAGCACCTCATTCAGACCAGGCGACTTTGTATATCGCGCTAATGATGCAAGCCACGCAGAAGATACAGGAAAACTTGGACCAAAGTGGGAAGGACCCTATGAGGTCACAGAAGCACTAGGAAAAGGCACGTACAAGCTGCGTGACATGGATGGCCGTGAGCTACAACGCACATGGAATATTTGCAATCTCAAGAGATGCTATATTCAGGAAAGGTTACGGCCCCGCGCACGGACACCTCCGCACTTTAGTAAGTGCTTAATAAATGTCCGTGTATTTACATTTTGTTTTATCTAGGCAAATGTTTTTCTTTTCCCAAAAACTTGCAAGCATTAATTAACTGTCGCGGTTTCTAGCTAACTCCGCGACACACTTCACTTTGTTATTTACATATTATTTATGTCTCAATATTGTCGTTATATTATCTTTTGCCTACATGGCGTGCATGTACTTATTAAAACCCACGTTGGTAAAGGATGAGTAAACCTACTATATAACTCGTTGAGTAAGAGGGTTGCAAACCCATCAACATTGGATCATGCATCCTTGTTAAACACCTTACTCTCAAGACGTTGGAATAAGTTCAATGTGCATCCCACGACGGATACACAACAATGCACACTGTGCGCGTTTAACAAATTAGGAATCAAGACTCTTGACAAAAAAGAATATAATGAAAAGAATATAAAAAAGTGCAAGATAACCTTTGAACATTTGTATATTTACAACTTTTTTATATAACAAAAAAGTTGTAAATATACTTGCTAGCTATTTGACGAATAAAGTTTGTTATATAAAAAAGTTGCAAATATACAAATGTTCAAGGGTTATTTTGCACTCTTTTATCATTAAATTTCAAGTAGTGTTTTGTTTTTGGTAGCGTAAAATTCTTTGGTCTCGAATTATATATCGCGACCTACTTGATTTGTTATTTTTTTACACTACAACTTTTTTCACTAGGGGGCCGGGCACGTGCCCCCTTCCCCACCCCCACCCCCCTCCTGTCTCCGCCTCTACTTAGCAGTCCTCAAAATCCACCAATGCACGACAATCCATCATCGTGACAGACCTACAAAAGGAAATTCAATAGATTCGCTAACTAAGGAGATAAACTGCGCGAAAGTGTCGTTACATTGTGCTATTTTCCAACTCAACTAATTTTTATTTATACAACACTAAATAAGTATAAACGCATGAATTCTAACAATATCACAGCTACATTACACAATGAGTGATCTAAAAGTATAAAATGTACGTTATAACTACCTCAGGACGGTTGGTAACCAAAGGACGAAAGCTACCTCAGGACGCTCATTCGACAAAATAGCCAGATATTTTAAAAAATTTACACTACAACTTTTTTCGCTAAGGGGCACATGCCCACACTACATTACACAATGAGTGATCTAAAAGTATAAAATGTACGTTATAGCTACCTCAGGAGGCTCATTCGCCAAAGGACGAAAGGCGACGGATCGCGCAGAGCGAACCGAGCACAAAAACTTCTCCCTGACCTTGGAAAAATCCATGTTTCCAACGGTAATTGAAATGAGTTAACTGCATTTGGATATTGAAGGTTTTAAATTACCCGCCATTTTTTGTGGTGATCGGTTTGAGGGTTTACTGTGTGTGATTTGAAAGTTTGTTACGGTGTGTTTAGTGTGTGTGATTATTTGGGCAAATGACTTGAAAATACATCTAAGTTGACACTTTTTATTGTTCTGTGTATGCAACTTTTTTTTCTTATTATATCACAAACATTTCCAAATCCGTCTTTTGTGTGTACTCGTTTACCTAGTAACCTGTTTTGTCCAACGTGGAGCCCTTTTTTTTTCATGTCACTATTTTTTTTCTTTCACCCTATTTAAAAATTCTTTCATGCTATTTAATAAAACCCAAACAAAACATATCTTACTCCAACCATTTCACCCCCAATTTTCACTCCACCATCAAACCTTAGAAAAATGTCTTCATCATCTTCGTATACTTCCACATACAAAGAAAGGACCATTGAAGAAATTGTTGCTGCTACCCATTGTGAATGTCGAGTACCATGTCCAGTTAAAGAGCAAGTGTCTTGGACCCTTACGAATCCTGGTAGGAGATTCAAGGCGTGTCCCAAAAGGGAAAAGAGTAAAAATGTGGATTTTATGGGTTTCTTGACCCAGAGCTACCAAGTGAGTATTACAAAGCTAGGTTTTTCAGTTTGTATTTGGAAAAAGAGAAATACTTAGATATCTTAAACGTGAATGAATCTAAGGAAGCCAAGGAAGTTTGTAATACTCTGATGCAACAAGTGAAGGTGATGCTACTTTTGAAGTTTTAAAAGTACAGATGCAAGAAATTAAGGAGGAGTTGACTGTTATTAAGTCAAAAGTGAATGGTAATGTAAATTTCGAATGTTCCTGAGTTTGGTTGTTGTGGTGATTGGTATTGTGATTGCAATCTCTGTAATGAACTAAATGACTCTACAAATGTGTTAAGTTTACTAATTAGTAGTTTATGGTATAGTTTAGTCTCTTGTAATGTATTTTGACTTTATAAAGTCAATCTCTTGAATGGCAATGAAAGAATTTGCAATTTTCAATAGTATATCAATGTGCATTATGCAGTTTTGTTATAGTGTCATTTGGTTTTTTTTTTTTATGTATATGTAAATCAATTAGTAGCATAACCCATGGTAGCATAACATGTAACAGCATTACAAGGTTATAATTGACTTTTGAACAATCAAATACCCATAGTTACAACAGTTTTATTGAATGGCATGAAATGCCTTACAGTAACCAATAACATACATTGAACATAAAACTAACCCATAGTTTTCTTACCTTTCCCTTTTGACCCATCTTTTGAAATTTTGGGAACAAATGTTTCATACCAATCTCCTTACATTTATGAGTATTGGGAAGGCCTAGAACTTGATCCCTCTTATCAAAAGCCTCTTTGGCAGTTTCTTTTGGAGTTTGAATCTTCATTGCATCATTTTATTTATTTATTATTTTTATTATTATTATTATTATTATTATTTTGTCATTCAATTAAAAGAATCCTTTGGAACGTAGTCTTTCCAAGACATTGTATTCTTATCACTTTCAGAGCTGTTGTCCTCCCATGGATATTTGTCACTTTCAGTACTGCTTGAAATGTAAATGATCTCTGCAAAATGACAGAAAAAATAAAAATAATAAGTGTAACTGGTTTGCAGTATATGCAGTATTATTTACATGAACAATACAAACCTATTTTAATGTTATAGCAAAAACGACAATCAATTTGTGGTCCTGCGAATCTAGGGTTTTGGTCGGGTTGGGGATCTGAGTTGGGATAAAGTGTGTATGTGTGTGTATGTTTATACTATTATAGAAAAAAAAGTGTTAGTGGAAAGTCTGGGTGGATATAAATTACACACGTGGAATAAATAAATGTGACGTGTAAATCAAAAATTAAAATTAATGGGAGAGGGATATCGGCTAACGGGATAGGAGGTAAGTGAGTACACACAAAAGACGGATTTGGAAAGGTTTGTGATACAATAAGAAGAAAAAAAAAGTTGCCTACACAGAATAGTAAAAAGTGTCAATTTGGATGTATTTTCAAATCATTTGCCCGATTATTTTTCGATTGGTGTTCTGCCTTTTTTACATTCCATCAGTCTGACAATTAGAGTTGACATTTACTTATTTTCTTATTGTTCCTATTGGTGCCATGTGTCCACCCCGTGAAACTCCAGTTTTCTACTTTTTTTCCCTTTTTTTTTTTTTTTGATGAAATTCTTAAACAAAAAGTATACAGTAAAACCTCTATAAATTAATACTCGATAAATTAATAACCTCAATAAAATTAATAATTTGTCCAGTCCCAACTTGAGACCAGTACAAATTTAGACCTTAATCGATAAAATAATAAGATAATAAATTTTTTGAAACCCAAGGTGTATATATATTAGTCCCAGCAAAACTATAAATTAATTACTAAAAATTCCATATATATATATATATATATATATATATATATATATATATATATATATATAGGGTAAGGTTCTAGAGAAAAGTCCACTTTGGTAGAAAAGTGAGAAAAAGTTATAGGGTTTAATTTGAAACATCTCAAACTTCAGGGGTATGTCTTGAAACATGCCCCCCCCCCCCCCCCCCGCCCCCCCCAAAAAAAAAATTTTTTTGGGGGCCAAAAAAATTTTTTATTTTTTTTGGCCAAAAATTTTCCCGCCAAAAATTTATAACCCGGATGCACCTTTTTTTTTTAGTGCATCTCAGTTATAACTATGATGCACTAATTTTTATAACTGAGTTAACTGAGATGCACTAATTTTTATAACTGATATGCACTAAAAAAAAAGGTGCATCTGGGTTATAAATTTTTGGCGGGAAAATTTTTGGCCCAAAAAAAAAAATTTTTTTTTGGCCCCAAAATTTTTTTTTTTTTTTGCGGGAAAAAAAATTTTTTTCGGGGGGGGGGGGGGGGGGGATGGGGGGGGTGCGAATTTACAAAACCTCCTTAAAGAAGGAAGGAAAATACAATTAGGTCCCTGTAGTTTGGTGTGAAAAAAAAGAGTGGTTGATTTGTACACATTTCTCACTTTTCTACCAAAGTGGACTTTTTTCATGAACCCACCTCTATATATATATATATGTGTGTGTGTGTGCGCGCGTGTGAGTGAGAGAGAGAGAGAGAGAGAGAGAGAGAGAGAGAGAGAGAGAGAGAGAGAGAGAGAGAGATTTCAAAATCCTAAGATTGTTAGTAAAAAATGAATTCATTGTCACTTGTTATTTTTTGTTGAACTTCAAATCTATATTGAGTTTATCTTAAATCTCTTTATTGTAGTGTTGGTATGTTGTCTTCTCGTACTGCAACAAAAATTGTTTTTATCTTACTATATTATAAAGGATGAATGCCTTCTAATTTTAGCATGCTTAATTTTAAGCCTTACAAATTAATAAGCTTAAAGTACAAGTGATGAAAATATAATTAGACATTTACAAGTTAATAAGCTTAAAGTACACACTAATTTTCTCCTCATTTAATTCTAACATACCATTAATACTAACATTAAATATAATAAATAAAACATTATGTACATTAAATACAATTAATTAACCGGTCAATAAATACAATTAATGCAGTTATTAAAACACTCCTTACATAAGAAATACAAATTATCAAGAATATTGTACAACCAACTTAAAACATAATTCCTGCATTAAATGTCACTAATACAAATAATAAAGCACATTATACAAATATTCAAGTCCGAACGGGCAACGGGTCAAATGGGCTCGAGCCCGAACGGGCATGGGCCAAACGGGCTCGAGCCTGAACGGACACGAGCCAACGGGCTCGAGCCCGAACGGACACGAGCTAAACGAAATTTTGATATCCGTAAATTTATTGTCAAAAAGAACATAATAAACTAAAATTACACGATTCACCGGAAAATTTTAATTTAGGGTACCCGCCGCTGCAACGCGCGGGTACCCTGCTAGTTTGCATAAAGTGTGAATATGAATTCATAAAATTTTAATTGAAACTTGTTTTTCAAATTTATTTTCTCATCTCTAACGAGTATACATAATTGCAACTAGTATATTACACTTGAAAATTTAAAGACCGTATGTAAAACCTCTTTAAATTAATAAATTATTAATTTATCGATATAATAATATCTCGCTAAATTAATAAAATATTTCGGTCCCAACACTATTAATTTATAGAGGTTTTACTGTAATTGATACATATTTATGAAACAAGCCCTCGCATAATTTTTATACGAAAATGAACTTTTAGTTCTTGTTCGTCAGAGTCATTAACCCTACACATGTATTACGAGATTTTGTAAGTAAAATGGAGTATGGACAACTTAATACTGACATGTTTTGTCATACAAATATTAAAGTGAGAAGTGACATGTTTAGTTCATTTTTGTAAACAATTAAAAAAAGGTTTACATCGGTAAAATAAGTATGTAAATGATTCATTTTAGTAATTTGCTTTTTCTTTTTCCATTTATTCTTTTTTAGTAAATTGCAAAACTTCGAAAGTTTATTATGCAATTGTATGTAGTGGTATGGAAGATACAAAGTTTCAAAATTCAATACACTCACCGGGTGGATATAGGAGGAGGCAGGGTGGGCACACGCCTTCTAGCAAAAAAATTTGTAGTGTAAAATTTTAAAATATTTGGCTATTTTTGTAATTTGTCACTATAACGAATTGATTTGTAGTGTAGATGTGTAGTTTCTAAAAATTATCAGTGTTTGACCTTTTGACCACGCTTGCACTTTCAAAGTTACAGGGACTCCACCCATGTAATTTGACCGACCATATAGACGACTTTTGCAATTTTCTTTTTTTCTTTCTTTTAATTGAAAATTGGACTTAACTCAACTCCACTCAAGCAAGGGTTGTCTTCAACTCGATTACATGCTTAAATGCTATATTTTTGACTTTTGAAGTGTGTATATTAATGTTTAATTCTGTTAAAATAAACCTGCAAGTGCTACCATCGTAGCAGCATTTATAAGAGATGAAATAGGAGTAGGCCCTTCCATTGCATCAAGTAGTTTTGTTGGTTGGATAATAGGTCACATTTTATTCATGAAATGGATTGGAAATATATATTTAATATTATATTATATGAATATAAAATTTAATTAATTAAATTAATATTAAAGATTAAAAAAGTAGTAAATTACTAAAAAAATGGATACATAAGAAAAATAAAAGAACAGATAAAAGGAAATACGCCCACCCCTACCGATTTAATAACCTCTGCTATAAAGAAACTCATAAGACCAACTCCATTTGGAATTCCATCAATTATAATTCTATCAAAAAAATGAGTTAATTTGGCCAATTATAATCTAAAGCTCAAAACTGTGTTTTCTCTAAAAGAAAACGTAATCATGTCTTTTGGATGATTTTCTAAACACTGTTTTTTGATTTTTTGCATTTTGAAAATGATAATTACCTCTTATAGGCAATCCACAAGCACATACTCATAGACGATGTAACCAGAGTTACAAAAGTTACCTCATTTTGTTTCATTCTACTATTGATGCCAATTCTTTAACCAAAATATGACACCATATGTTTCTATACAGTTTCCTAACTTGGAGACTGCATTTGGTAGACAAATTTGGAGATAGCATAACAAACTTTGCTTCATACTAGAAAAGAGAGAGAACATGGCTCGAGATTGATTTATGCTCATTGCAAGCAATGCAATGGTTTGATTCAAGTATGTCTCTTTCAAGGAACTAAAACTAAAGAGTAACACTAACACATGGCATCAAAATGTGAATCAATGTTCAAGTGAAGTATTCACTTGAACTAACAAGCACAACATGAATCAATAAGATGAAGATTTTACATTCACTAAATGTGTAACACAGACCCAAAATCAACGGTCTTAATTGGCAATAAAAGAATCTTGGGAAAATTGGGCGATTAAGCCATCCTTTGGATCAAAAACAGATACCAGCATATCATGCCTTGGGAAAATTGGGCAATTAAGCCATCATAATAAACTTCCAACATCAAATCATTTCCTAGGAATTTAAGAAACAGATACTGGTACAGAAAACAAGATTCTTTTTACGTCACTACCCAAGTCTACACATAAAACTAGCCAATATAGATTGATTTACGACTATGAGGTCCAGATATAGACCTGACTTCCACCTGTAGCCCCTGCGAGCATCCCAGCTATAAAGGGATGGGCATCAAAACGACATGGGATTGCAGACATGTGAGGACTCTTAAGAGTAGTAACAAGGGTCTTCGTGTATGCAGAAATAACATCAACTCCTTTGTTCTTGTTCCCCACAAAGATATATGAATCATCCCACCCCCATATACCCCTGTTTTTCAAATGAGTAAAAAATGCCATATAATTAGATAACAGACAAATCAAACATATTTAATTTCCAACAAATAACAAATGATACCCAAATTTTAGGTGGGTATAATTGGCCCATTTATTTATCTTAAACGGGTTAAATGGGTCAAAGCCATATAGTTAGCAAGGGAGTGGGTTGAATGGGTCGAATGTACCCAAAGTAATATGAAAAAGACAAAAAAGGTTCATGGCTCAACCCAAAATGTACACACTTCAATTTTCCAGTTGCCACTGCACCAGTGATGAAATCAGTAATTCCACTTGTATTGCATAAAGTAAGAGTGTCATACTACTACTATACTAGCCTAATCAACTCTTTAGCTTATATATGGTTGGACCACCATAGTGGCTTAATCTCTTTTTATAACTCCATAACAAGGTCATCGGAAAAAAGATTTAGACTTTCAGCAAATGTCCAAAGGGTCAGAACTTTTTCAAGTTGGAAACCCCTAGTCAGCACCATATAGGTCTTGTTTCAGGCATTGAACAAGTTAAGTTGACATTTACAATAATAAACACCTTTGGTGACGAGAATATAGAGAAGCTTACTTGAATGAAGGAATATTCATAGAGCTGCATCTCTGATTGTCATGGTTTATCATCAACTCCTCGTCATGATTTGTTCCACTTAGCACTCCAATTTTATCATCGAGACTATATTAAAGAATTGCAAGATTGAATATGTTCAGCTTAATCATCAAGACCATAATATGTAGGATAGAGAGGACCATCGTGTTAAACATGTATCAACTTAGTTTAGAAAACATTTAGAAAAACAAACAAAAAATGTTTTCCTGCTTCTTTACCTTGTTGTAGCAAGAAAGCTTCCTGAAGGTGAAAAGTAAGCAGAATACACCACTCTCTTATGAACAACCAATTTAACAAATTCTGGCTTACTCTTGCTAAGTTTTCTCAAATCCCAAATACATGCAGTTTTATCTGAAGAGCTTGTAGCCATTATATTTGTATTCTCTGGATTAAAGTCTATAGTGTTAACTATAGACTCATGTATGTCCCATGACAATATTGACTTCCTGGACCGCTGGTCCCACTGACGAACTACTCCTTCACCCTCACCAAAATATAAGGAGTTCACATCACCAGGTTGTTGAGACATACAAGTAATTCGATTTCCAGTTGAATATGATAGATCAAATATCTCCTTTTCAATATCTAACGAACGAATTTGACCACCATAACAGCTTGTGGTTATCTGCATCAAGTCACGTGAACATCTCAGCATCAAAAACAAGATATATGAAGTTTTAGAAGACTCTGTATCTACTCCAATTTATGGTGATTTTTATAGATTCTTAGACCTGTTTTACCCATGTAAAAAAAGTAACAGGTAATAGCCTTATGCCCAATTAAGGGGGGGGGGGGGGGGGGGGGGGGGGGGGGGGGAAAGATTTGCATAGAGCAACAAACAACTTATTCATTTGTCACACTTTAGTCATTGTACTTTTATGTATACATGTGAGTCACTAAAGATGGCTTTGTGACCCGGTTAGGTCATTTTGTAACCCGTAATCTTAACGTATGATACGTAAGTTAACATCTACGTTTTATATAAATGTTAACATTATATATAATAACAAGTTTATGCATAAAGTAAACATTTACAATCATTTACGAAACCCGATTTCTAAGGGTTTCTTGTAAAAGAATGACCCAAATGGGACACAGCCGTCTCATATTGATTGAGACATACACAATAGTGTAAAAAATAAAATGGGACATATGATAAGTACTTCGAGATTTATTGTCAAAAAGCCCTAAATTAAACTAATCAAGATAACATATATACTATATTGCATAACAATAAGCTACCCTAGATCGACACAAAAGAACATGTGTGACTTGTGACTATCACTCTAAGATGTGAGGTCTCAACTCTCAAGTTCAATTCCAGCTACGTGCAAACAACCCTGAAGTGGCCACGCCAACCTCCTGAAAAGGGGAGCTTTACCCGGTTTGAGTGTGTGTGGCAGTGGGTTCAAACCATGTGGATTAGTAGGCCAAAAGGTCGGAAACCATGATTACCCCCAAAAAAATAAGAACAAGTATGAAACCTTATTCAGTCCCATTAAGTAGTTTGCGACATTTAAACCATTAAAAGTAGTAGATATACGAAAACTATCAAAAGCAAACCATCTATCAAGTATGCAGATCATTTATACATAAACACCGAACGATAAATTACCTTGTTCATCGAAAATGGTTGAATCAAAATTGCTGAAACATGCCCAGGATTAGTATGATACTTGTAAATTCCATCACCATCCTCCTTTTCAGAATCCACATTCCAAAACCCAATAGTACCCCATTTATTCCCAACAACAACCATCCTCATATCTGTTGATGGAAAGAATTTAATACTCCTTATCGTTCCTGGTAGAACATTAGCAATGTTTTTTGGCTCTAACTTCATTGAATCCAAATCAATCGAAGCCTTGACTCTACCATGAACATCACCGTTTTTCAATTGGGATATGAGTATTTGATCTGATTTAGAACATGTATTTGCATCTTTCATGCTAACAGGTTCCAATTCACATAATTGTGATTTCAAAGATTTTGGTGTCTTCGGGAACTTATCTTTTAACCCTGTAGAATCTGGCACTTTTCCTTGGGTTCTGAGAGATCTACGACTTCTGGTTGGGGTTTTGGGCTTCACTTTGTGTGAGATATTAGTCTTTACCCTGTTCAAAACAACAACAGGCTTCATTTTGTGCAATATATTTATATGTATATATACGTCTATGTATAGAGAGAGACCTGTGGGGCTTAATGAAGGCAGTAAGATCAGCAAGCTTTGATTTGATCTTGAAAGAAGTGAGCATTTCATCGTTGCGTTTAATGTTTTCAAGGCGTATGCGCTCGTACTCTGTGAGGCTTTGATTCTCTATTTCTGTAGAAAGACGGTGGATATTTATATGCACGATTGCTGAAGAACAGTTTAAAAAGAAACTATTTTCTGTTGACAGGGTACTGATACAAAGTAAATTTAGTATCCATGCAAAACAAATCACCCAAGTGGGGTCAAATTTAAAACGATAAACATGTATTATACTGTGAATATGTAAATTAAGTGTTTTCAAAACAGACTATAGTACTGGTACGTGACCAAAAGGACAACACCCTAAAAAGACATTACATGAGGCAAAAGTCATTGTCGGGTAACTGTAATTCTTATTTTCTTCTTTAACGAACAAAACCCTGATCTTATTATCAGATAGTACTTTCCCTAATTCTGTCTCTAAAACTGAGCAAGCATACAAAATATTTAAACCCTCGTACACGTTTGTTTGGTGTTTTCCGGAAATATATCTGGACACATTTATTGCATCTATAAATGTCAGAAGTCAGGTTAATTAATTCGTGGTGGTCTCAAGCTGGAAAAGCAAATATGAAAAAGGCTATGTGAACGGGATGGGCCACAATGAGAGGAATATTAACAAACAATTTGAGGGTAAATTTGTAAATAATACAAATAAGCTGGAAAAGCCAATGTGAAAAGGCTTATAAAATCGAGCTTATTTAGCTTAAGCTACCTAGTTATATCCAAACACTTTTTTAGCTCATAAGCTCTTCGAACAAGCTAATCCAGACACCCTTTTACTACTTGACATCAAAGTTCAAGAGACCATGGCTTAGCTAGGCGTCGTCAAGAAAACATTTGTTGTGAAAAATATAACGAAATGCCCAACTATGTTAGCAGCCTACACATCAAATCCAGTTTCATTATGTTTTATAGGCTACATTGCTAATATATTTGATAACCTATACCGAACAACAATAAATACATCATTACACTATGCAATTAGCCACATATCATATAAAAAGGAAAGTTCATCTCACCAAAAGATTCCCTTATTTTCGGCGGCCTCCCTCTAACCTTCTTGGCAAACCCATCCTCCATCGGAATAGAACTAACCGGCACTGAGGGCGACATCATCCCGTCAGGCGCGTATTTCCTTGGCCTCCCCCTCTTTTTCATCACAGGCTCAGCCCCCTCATTTATATTAATCCCATGCTGAAAAGCAATATTCCCACTACCAGTACCACTAGTGCTGCTAGACATTACATCACTAGCAACACTGTACCCACCTGGTTTTACTGTAGGGGCTGTCCCCCCCTGCGTCAACTCAAACATACGCCCTGACTCAGATCCGTTCATTTTTGTAATATCTCTCTCTTTTTTTTTTTTTTTTTTTTCCTGAAAAAGGCAACAAATCACCTGCAATATATAAAAATAAAAACATATGCTTAAGGTTACCTTAGCATAAACTCTATATAAACCCTACAAGATCAAAATTCAGCTACCAGTTAAATAAAAGGTCTAAAAAAATTTACAGTAAACAAATGGACGCGATATATTGGGAGATTTTTTTTTTTTTTTTTTTTTTTCTTTTTTTTTCACATTCACTGGAAATAAAATAAAGTCGGTGTGGCCACGTCAAAGTTGTTTGCACTTAACTTGAGACCTCTCACATTTTAGTAATGAGTTTTTTACCACTAGGTATGAACAGTTTAATTAATTATAGCGTATTTACCCCGTTTATATTCAATATATAAGCATCTAGGAAATTGAACAAAAGCTTTTAAGGTGTTTATTTATGAACTAATTTTTCATAAACCATTTTTAAGCTTATTAGCTTGTTTTCATAAACCAACTGGGCTAAGATTCCTTAAGGGCTTGGGGAGGAGAGGTTTGGCTAAGGGAGGTCTCAAGTTCGAGTCTCAACCGAGACTTTTACCCCTTCAAGCGGAATAGGAGGAAGTACAGGCGGAGTTCAAGGTCAGCATACTGCCCCAATTGGATGACACTGCTACCTGAACCACTACCAACTAACCAACAAAAAAAAAAAAAAAAAAAAAAAAAAAAGCTTGTTTTTAAGTTTTGATTTGTAATAAGCTACTAATAAACAGGTATGAAACACAATAAATAATCGAAATAACCGAAAGATCGATATCAAAAACACAAACCTGAATTATGAAACTTAAAAGCCTTGCAATACAAAATCAAACATCAATTCGAGGCCTAACTAAATAAAGATGGACCAGCGAAATGAAACAAAACATAAAATGATGATAAAATAACAAAGAAACCTTAAATGTACTTTACTTACTTAGGAGCACTGACCTCTGGAGTGTAGAATCGATGAACATTCCCGCGTTTTTAATTAAGCAATTGGAGCCAAATTTGTTGTTTCTGAACAATTGGGGGTAAAGTAATTTTTTTAAAAATCTTTTTCATTTTTGTTTGGTGGTAAATTAGCAAAAAAATGTGGATGGAAGTGGGAACTGTAAACGAGGTGAGTCTAGCGCAAATTTAAGCTCGCACCTCATATTTAACTTTTGGGTTATTAGACAAAGATGTTACTATAGTTTGCGTTTGTGTTGTCCTAAGTTAATAAAGTTTCAAAGTTGTCATCCAGGTTACTCAAGTTCACGGGTTTGTCAACTGGGTTACTAAAGTTTCAAAGATGTTACACTAATGTTACTCCCAAGGTAGGCAATCGGTTAATAACCGGTATCTCAACCTGAAACATATTCTACCTCAAAGAAGTTACTAAAGTTTGAGAAAAAGTTCATCTAAGTTACTAAAGTTTCAAAACTTTCATCTAAGTTAGTCCTCATTGAGTTAAAATATTTGCATCGTTAGTCCTCATTGACTATTCTTACGGTTTTATCCTTTTTCATCCGTTTCGTCCGTTTTTCTCATGTTTTCATAAGTTTTTATCAGTTTTCGTCCGTTTTTATACGTTTTCATCTATTTTCTCATGTTTTTATCTGATTGTCTTACATTTTCATATGTTTTTATCCGTGTTCATACACTTTTATTTGTTTTCATCTATTATTACACGTTTCATCTGTTTTTCTTATATTTTATCCGTTTTCATCCATTTTTATACATATAATATGTATGAAAACGGATAAAAATCGTGATTTAATATCGATACATCATTTTGGATTTTAAATAGTGATTTAAAATCGATTCATCCATTTTCTTATATTTTATTGTTTTCATCTATTAAAATATCGCGAGCGAGTCTTGATGTAAAACATCATTTCGGATAACTTTCGTGTGTTTACACTTTTGATGATTCAGACCAAAAAGGAGTAAAAATCGTGATTTAAAATCGATACAGAAACAAACAAAAATGTATAAAAGAAGATGAAAATATATAAAATTAGATAAAAATAGATGAAAACATATGAAAATCTATGAAAATGGACTACAACGGATAAAAACGTATGAAAATGTATAAAAGCGGATTAAAACGTATGAAAATATATAAAAACGGACAAATTAACATAAATATAACTTGGATGACAAATATGACAAGTCGCAAGAAGTTGGGTAACCTGGATGACAAAAAATGCATGCCACGTAGGATTTTCACCGGTAACTCTAGGTTACCCAAAACACAGTAACAAATTTAATTGGTCAAATTAAGTTGAGTAACCTGGATAACAACTTTAAAACTTTATTACCTTAGGACAACACAAACGCAAACTTTAGTAACATCTTTGTACAATAACCCTTTAACTTTTTTATATAACAAAAAAGTTTTAAATATATTTATATTTGCCATATTTGACAAATAAAGTTTGTTATATAAAAAAGTTATAAATTTACAAATGTTCAAGGGTTATTTTGCACTCTTTTATATTCTTTCCATTAAATTTCAAGTAGTTTTTTTTTTGTAGCGTAAAATTCTTTAATCGCGACCTACTGGATTTTGTATTTATTTATTATATTTTTTATTTTTGGTTGTAGTTTTCTTAAAAAGCTGACACGTTTTGATTTGGTTGATCTCAACCCAAGACCAGTATGTCCATATAGGTAAATGAGAAAAAGTCGGTCATCTATTTATCACATGGGTTAGACAATGTCCTCCCATGTAAATTTCACCATATTATTGGGGCTTTAAATTATGATTTTGTAGGGCTGTGATCACGTTTGGTACGTTAACTGATGAGGCGAAAAATGATCCGTTTTTAGAGGGGTCATTTAAGCCCGGAATTGAATTTATTTGATCAAATATTGCCCTAAATCGTTCCTTTTGTGATTTTAGGTACTTTTGGAGTGAATTCTGAAAAAGGAAGCATTTTGGACATTTTTGGAGCATAAAAGTGAAGAAAACGGCAAAGTCTTAATTTTCCTTGCTGGGAACAGTACCTAACGGCGTCACCAAATTCTACATGACGGAGTCAAGAGGAAAACAAGAGGTGGAGTGGAATAGAGTCCATGACGATCCAGAAAGTTTTACACTAAGGGGCATGACGGCGTCACCATAGGCCGTCATGGTCCCATTACACATGACGGCCAGAGGAAATTTGCTCTTGACGGCGTCAGATCTGGATCTAGACAATCCGATATTAATATGGGCGGCTAGTTGACGGCGTCAGATTTCTTTTCTTGACGTCGTCATGTTGGAAAATCTATATATAGTTTTGTAATTTTCATTCATTAAGGGAGGACAATTAGAGGGATAACTTGGAGAAACCCTAGCACGATTTTATCAGTATTTTCAAGGGTTTTTACCCTTTGAAACCTTTCATGTTCAATTAAGATAAGTATCCTTTCAATTCATTCAATATGTCTATGTGTTGTTTGAATATATCTTACGCTTGTCTTGATTTTAACATGCTAGGCTAGATCTATTGTGTGCTTGCTTAGATGTAGTGAAACCTAGATGTTGGTTATGGGTTGATTGCTTGTTTATAGTTGTTACGGATGAATGATTTCGATGTTAGGCTTAAGAAAACTGGCAGACTTCCATAGGGTAACATGCTTGAACGTCTTAAGAAACATGAACCAATGCGTACTAGGTTTTTATGGTTGTATTTAATGCATGAGCGAATTCTAGTGATCCCATGTTAGGAGCTTCTTGCAGGCTCGACATAGGAGTGAAGTAGGAGCTTATAGAGTTGGGGAAGTACGTACGCCACCCCATGATTGGTATTAAGGAATATAACCCGTCATCCACGCAACTGTAACAAACTATCAACCTGTAAAAGATATCTAGGGAGTAATGAAATCTAAGTAAACACAATTTTCCCATTTATTGTTCACACCACTGGTTTAATTAGTTTTATTTACATTTTTGTTATTTTATTTTGATTGCTTCTTAGTTATTGGGTTAGTTGACTAGCAACTAATTCCGCTCACTCTTCCAATACCCGAAATTTTAATGGCTTTTATAAAATATAAAAATACAAAAAGAATCATCCCTCACCTCTAGACCTAGTTTTTTAGGCTTTCTAATCCTAGCGACACTATTCCTAAGTTGAACGATCAATCCCCCGGTACTTGTCACTATACTATACTATAACGATCAGGTACACTGCCTGGTGGGGGTCGTAAGCTTCTCTAGATTCCTCGAGAGGTAAAGCCTGGTGCAATTCCCACGCATCATTAACACCCAAAAATTGCAGTTATATCAGCGCCACATCATCCCACAATAATATCTACCGACACCAAAAAAACTCCCATCTATCATAACATGCAATAACATGTTAATACCCACCTTTTTGAAACTATCATTTTATTTTATTTTTCATTTTCTAAATAAACTAAACTTTCATTAATTAAAATAAAATTACAATGCTTAAAAAAACGATACTAGAAAAAACAAACGAAAAAATACGAAACAAAAAAATTAAAACAAGTAAACTAAAAAGTACAATACGAAACTAATCTTGTTGTTGTTGTCGATATTTCTTCACGATCCCGTCTTTTTACATTTCTATAAGGAACTTTCATTCGAGTGGCAAATTGGGGTCGGTTGGAGTAGTGAAAAACCTCAATTCTTCCATTTTTAGTATACCCTCGTTGTACTTGTTGATAAAATTGTTGTTGATGATAAAGTTGTTCGGGTGTGAAGTTCGGCATTCCGTATTGGCTACAAAAGCGGGAAATTGAGAAGACGATATTGATTGTCCAGATAAAGGTGTTGGAGGGTTTGACGAAGACGACGAACCCGGAGTGGACATGTTCATGAGATTGTTCAAAAACGGATCGTTCCATTGAGACATTTTTTATGTTTGTGTGTGAAAATGTAAATGGTGTCGAATAGAAGTAAAGTGTTTGTGATTGTTTGTAAAAAAATGAGTGGTTAAATGGGTTTAAATAGAGTGTAAAAATTGTTTAGTTTTAGCTAAAAAAAAAAAAAAAAAAAAAAAAAAAAAAAAAAAAAAAAAAAAAAAAAGTTGTTGGATTCGAAAAAAAAAGCAAGAAACAAATAAATTACTCAAACCTACGTGTGTTGGTATATCAACGCCACCACAAACGTCGTTGGCAACGTGGCTTCCCCGGTATGGACCGTATAGTAACGCCGCCAACGCCAGTGCCAGGTCACCGTAAGCGTTGCCACACCTAATGCTCTTAAGTGGACTTTTTTTTTCCTATAATTTGATGTTTGTCTCACAATTATCGTCATGAAAAAAAAAATAAACACAAAAATTACACGTTTTTATAAAAGTAAGACTATTAAATTTTTAGATTACAAGCAGTTTTTCTACTAGTTTTTAGTTTTTTACATTTAACCCCTCTATTGTATAAGCATGTCTACAAAATTCATAAATAAATAACTTAAACAACAAAAGACAACACTATAAATAGTTTTGAAGATATCTATCACTATGACGTTCCCCCTTATCAAAAAATCCTAGCTTCGCCCAAAAGTCCTACTTTAAACATGGTTGTAAAAGCAACAACATCAATAAATAGAAAAATCGATATCAAAAACACAAACCTGAAATTAGAACGTATGGACTGGTAAACAAACAAAATTATAATCTAACATTCGAGCCCTAAATAGAAATGGGCCAGCGAAATGAAACAAACACGAATGATAAAATAACAAACCTTAAATGTACTTTACTTATACTAGACGAGTACCCGTGCATAACAACGAGATTTTATAATGACAGATAGTTTATTGATAAAAAAATGTTTATAGGTTATAAACGGAAATAATAAAAGTTTGAAGATTTGAGAATTAAACATAATGTTTTGTAACCCGGTTCAACCGGTTGAACCGTTCCGGTTGAAAAATGGGTCGATTTAAACCGGGTCAACTTTCTAGGTTGGGTTGAAAACGGGTCAAATTGAACCGGGTCAACCCGGCGGGTTTGAAGCGTCCCGGGTCAACCCGGTTTGTGATTTGTATTAATAGTTTCCTTTTAAAATATATGTTTTCAACATTTTCTTTCGGGTACCCTGTGACGATTAACCGGAGAAATAGATCTCGATGAGGCCTGATTCACCAGTTTGTATCGGTTTCAGCGGGTCTTCTCTGGTTCGTTTTCGGATGTTTTTATTGGTTAGCCGAACCGGTGGCGACACCGGTTCCCAATTGAACCCGTTGGTCCCGTCCAGTTTTCAAAACTATATGTACCATTAACTTGTTAGGTTGTATGAAACTTTATGTGTTTTATTAATTTGTATAATGTGTATCATAACATGTACTTTTCATTTTAGGGTGTTTAAAAATAACATTAATTAGTGTGTTTAATTATTTTATATGGATTATTATGTAGCTTATTTAAATTGTACATTAAGAAAATTTTATTGTACTTTTTAGTAAGTGGTGTTTTAATTGGTTGTATTTAATTTGGTATATATGTTTTACTTGGTTGTACAATGTGAATAAATCATTGTACTTTTAAGTAATAGGGTGTTTTAATATAAGAGTATTGGGGGTGCTTGGTTGGGGGGTAATGGGGGTGGGGAATGGGAAAGGTAATGATTAAACATGCCTGGTTATGACTAGGGAATGCAATCATTGTTTAGTATTGGGTAATGGGGCATTACCTAGTAAATCGGGAGGTATGGTAATGATTACCCACCAGCAGCAGCCACCACAAGCAGTAGCCACCACCACGACCACCACCAGCCACCACCACTAGCAGCCACCACCATTAGCAGCCACCACCACCAGCCACCACCACCGCCACCACCCACCACCACCACCACCCACCACCACCAGCTACCACTACCACCACCACCACCACCACTACCACTAGCCACCACCACTACCAGCCACCACCATCAGCAGCCACCACCACCAGCCACAACCACCCACCCCCACCTGCAGCTACCACCATCAGCTACGACCACCACCACTAGCTGCCACCAGCAGCAGCAGCCACCACCACCACCACCAACCACCACCACCAGCTACCACTACCACCACCATCAGCCACCACCACCACTAGCCACACCACCACCATCAGCAGCCACCACAACCACCACCAGCCACCACCGTTAACAGCCACAGTTAGCAGCCACCACCACTAGCACCGGTCACCACCATCAGCCACAACCACCACCACCGCCGCCACCACCACCACCATCACCACCAGCGACCACCACCACCAGCCGCTATCACTACCACCACCACCACTAGCAGCCACCACCAACACTAGCCGCCACCACCACCACCAGCCACCACCACAACCACCAGCCAGCCACCACCATCTTGGAGGTTAATGTGTTTTTCTTAAACCAAGCACCATCAAAGATAATGATAATCTCATTCCATTCCATTGCATTCTCTTTGCATTCCCTTTCCCATTCCCCATTTTGAACCAAGCGCACCCTTAATTATATTATTTTTATCTCTCATATGACCAGGTGTTGAAAACTCAACATTTCACTTTGACCATTTTTCCATTATAAGTAGTATAGATATAGAACACACACACACACACACACACACACACACACACACACACACACACACACACATATATATATATATATATATATATATATATATATATATATATATATATATATATATATATATATATATATATATATATATAGGGGGCTTTATTTTCAGAACCCTGTTAAGTGCGGGAACTGTGAGAACCCTTCTAAACCAATGAGATTTTTTTAAATATTAAAAATTATCATTAAATCATAAGGGCATTATAGTAAAATACAATTTTTATAATCTTTTTGAATTTTCTTAATAAATTCAGATTTTAAATATTCCAAAATTATCAGATTTAGATTTTTTTTAATTTATTTATCAGATTTTTTTTTGCTAGCATAGTTTCAGAATATTGCATGTGCATATGTGTTTTTTGTTAAGAAAATATGAGGTGCATGTATGTTTTTTAAATAATGTAAATTTAAATATGTTTATAGTACGTAACTGATTACATTTTTTCTATCAACCTATCAATATTTTTGTCTAACCATTATTTTTTTTGAAAGATTGAAACACAAATCAAAGAACATAAACATATATAAAATAAAAAACAAGATTCATAAATTTATATGTTACATTCCATTTAATTACAAATAATAAAAAAAACACATATGAAATAATCGCATCTTTTCAAAAATAGCAAATTATGATCATGTATAAATATGTTCATCAACTTCCAGGTATTCAATTATCATCATCAACTTCCAGGTCTTCAATTATCATCATCTTCATTAATCTGAAAGAATAATACACAAAAACAATTTAACCACAAACAAATAGAAAACGAAATTTAATCACAACAACTAGAATAACACATATGTACAATCTAAAACGCATAGGCATTATTTAAAACATATATGCATAACTTTCACTAATTTTAAATTAACCTTGAAACACATATGCACCATTTCTTAAAACACGTATGCACCGTCTCTTAAAACATGTATGTACCATGCCTTAAAACATGTATGCACCATTGATTAAACACGTATGCACTTTTCCTTAAAACATGTATGCACTATGCACCATTCCTTAAACACGTATGCACCATTCCTTAAACACATATGCACCATTCCTTAAAACATGTATGCACCATTCCATAAACACGTATGCACCATTCCTTAAAACACGTAAGCACCATTCCATAAAAAATGTATATATACGCATAAAACACATATGTCAATGTTTATCTAACGACAATAAAACACATATGCACACTTTTTTCACTGATTTTATATCAAACAAAAAACATATATGCACCATTGTATTTTTTTATGATTTTATATCGATAATGAAACACATCTGTAATATTTAATTGACCTTTTATTGATCTTTAGACGTATTTGCAAACAGCTTGAAACACTTAGAAACACTTTAACAAATACACATCACAACAATTCAAACAGAACAAACAATCTTTAATACTGAACAAATTAAAAGGCATGACCCACGTTAAAAACATATTTTACGTATCTTGCATACTCATTGCATCCAAATAAAGAAGCTATAACCATTAAATTAATTATTTTTTAGATTCGAAGCAAACTATTAATATTGTTTTTGTTGTATAAACTAATATTAAATCTTTAAAAGTGATACTAAAATAACTCTATTGAAATATCGTAATGAAAAGAAACAACGATATTAAGTTTTTTACAAATATCAAAGTAACTTTTTCAATATTACGGTTCGTTTTTCATGTAAAAAAGGTTAATATCACGTTGGTTTTATAATATCACCGTACCTATCATAAAACCCTTTCATAATATCCTAAATATCACGATAGCACTCATAATCACAAAACAAAAAGTGCTTAGAAAAACCTAGAAAAATAAAAAAAGTAAAGAATACAACAATAGTAAGGATCGCTCAAAAGGAAAAAAATTAAAAAAATCATTTTAATGATGATTTGGTGCCATGATAGTTACGTAGATCTTGACTTTTTTTACAAAAAGTCAAGATCAGATCTGGAATGGACGGCCTAGATCTATCCGCACATCCGCACGAAAATAAAAAATCTGCACCAGATCCTCAGTCTCTCTCTCTCTCTCTCTCTCTCTCTCTCTGTGTGTGTGTGTGTGTGTGTATATATATATATATATATATATATATATATATATATATATAAAGAATGAGTTCCCCTTATTGATTGTGAGCATTAATGTCATTAGTCAAGAAACTCTATCATGCAAAAGATAACTAATGCATTAACCAAGTAGTAATTTCGTAAAGCTTCTTTTAGCACTTATTATGATTAAATTAAACGCAGGATATTAACCAACCATGTGAATGTCTAAAGTCTCGGTTAACAACAAGTCTCATCTTTTCGTAAAGCTTCTAATAGGTGTAAATTCTCAACTTTTTAGTTGCTCACAAATAATTAACAACAAATCTATAAATGTGACTTTTCATATGAGTTTTGACGAGTATAAATAACAACCTATCTCAGTCCATCTCCATCTCCATTTCCGTTCAACCTTAGTCAACACCCAAACAATAAGCCACAAACAAACCGACAGTAACATAACCTGTGGAAAACTAGAAGGGGGGGTTGAATAGTTTTCCCTTCTTTTTCGTTTTATAAAAACTTTGTTTCAAAATGTTGATTAGAATTTATTCAATTGTTTGTTTGAAAAACCTTCAATTAGATTTTAGTATAAAAGCAACATATAATCAATATGATCAATTATATATGTGAACTTTTAGATTAGTTTTCAAAACTTAGTTTTATGAATGAAGCATAGATCAAACTTTATGTGTATAAGTTTTCCTTTTAAAATCTTAAAACGTTTTGTATCAAATTATCGATTAAGTTAAGCTCAACATGAGAAGTGTTAAATATATATATTAGTCCATTTGACCATAACATACAATAATATGTCCTATCACACTATTAACTTCTATGTACAACACATTCAATCATCACAACAATATAAGCAACAATTAAGACATATAGGCAAGCATAGATATAAAGCGATAAATGCAAGAATGAATGAAAAGAGATGAGAGAAAGAACATGCAAACCGAACACGATGATTTATAGTGGTTCGGCTACAAGGACACCTTCCTTGTTCCTACTCCACTCGCCGAGTCACCTACTCGAGAGTTTTTTTCACTACTCAACAAGCTCCTTTTTGGCGGAGAAAACCTTACACACCAATTTACACACCACAATAACTTCACACCTTAATCACAACAACTACACACCAATTCACTACTTAATCACACCACTTCTTCACACCTATCTTCTACACACCAATATTCTACACACCAATCATCTACACACCAATCTTCTACACACCAATCTTCTATACTCTTCACACCTATCTTCTTCACTCCTAACTTCTTCACAACTTAATACTTCCTAACTCTTTCTTCACACCAAGAGTATATTCACACCTTCAAGGCACTAATGTCTTGACACCTTCAAGCCACTAATGTCTTCACAACTTCAATGCACTAATGTCTTGACACCTTCAAGGCACTAATGTCTTCACAACTTCAATGCATTAATGTCTTGACACCTTCAAGCCACTAATGTCTTCACAACTTCAATGCATTAATGTCTTGACACCTTCAAGCCACTAATGTCTTCACAACTTCACATAAGCACTAACTAGATCCTAATACATCTTTGGGTTTATGATAGGGAGGATACTTCTCTTGCACTTTAAGTGATGAAAGATTGGATCACTTGAAACAAAGATTAATAATCTTATGATCAAAGGGTTTTAGAAGGATGTTTAGAGAGAATTGGATCTGAAAATCTTTGTGCAAAAGGTTGGAAAAATTCCAGGTTTGAGGTGGTATTTATAGGGAAAAATTTCTGACAAAATCTGACAGGGGAGCGTGGCCGGTCCCCTTAATTGTGTGCCGGTCCCCTTAAAATTAAGGGGGCCGCCCCTTATAATTAAGGGGGCCGCCCTACTGAAACGGCCAGATTTTCTGTCTTTTAGTGGGGAAAGTTTATTTGGTGAAAAACTAACTAATTTTGGTTAAAAGTTTGAAATCATATATTTAGTATGATTAAAACATTTTTCTTTATTACCAAAAGTGTTTTTCAAAAATATATAATAAGTTTATATAATTAAATAAACTTTGTATTAGTTAATTAAATACCCCTTTGATCATGAAATGTATTAAACACTTGTTTATCCATACCTTAAGTGATTGTTGAAGCATACTTGAGACGTTGAGATGTCGAGGCTTGTTGACGTAAGAATGCATAGATGAATTGTGATCACAAGTAACTTAAGCACTTTACGTTATATGTTGTAACTTACATTTTTGTCATCATCAAAACATGAAGAGGATGTTTAGATTAAATATCGTAATATTCATGCCAACAATCTCCCCCTTTTTGATGATGACAAACTATGTAAACTATAACTTATAGTAAAATGTATAAGTTACTTGTTTACACTTCTTCTCCCCCTTTTGTCGAAGCAAAAAGGTTGACTCTAAATGAGACTTCTACAATGCTTGAACTCTTGAGATAGAATATAAAAGGCGAGTTTGCATCATCGTAAGTGAAGCCTTGATCCTATCAACCTCAATGCTCCCCCTTGGTGTATGCTCCCCCTTGGTGTATGCTCAAAACTTGTTTTGGCTACCAAAGAATCGAGCGGTGAAGTAATCCTTCAAAACAAAGTTAGTAGACAAGTGCACATGTATATAATGATGATAATGGATATATGCATGAAACTAATAGGGGAACAATATATGGACATATTAGGTATATGCACTAAAAGTATGACACATGCAATTATTGTTTTTAAAACAAAACCTAAATCCAAAAGAAAATTTAGAATCTAATGCAAAGATTAGAACCTAGGAAAATGTAGGATTGGTGGGATCAAGGATGGATAAACTTTGATGGAAGGTTTAGGATAGAATAGGTTTGTGAATTTTGGGAAGTGTAGGATGAAATGGGCTAAAAAATAGAAAAGGGAAACAACACATTCGACCATCAGATGGCCGGTCCCCTTAATTGGAGGCCGGTCCCCTTTATAATTAAGGGGGCCGCCTTATGATTTAAGGGGGCCGCCCATCTGGTGATTCCCAGATTGCCAGAAAAGGGTTTTTGGTAGTGCATTGCAGAAAGGTTGTGTTTTTGGTTTCAAACAAGTCCAACTCTTTGAGGCAATTAAACATAGACTAATTATGTAGGCAATTATGTAGCTAAAGCAAGTTAACCAAAGAGATTAAGTAATCAAGCAATTTCATCTAGCATGCAAACATACTCATCTAGCAAGCAAAATATAAGTGCTAGGAAACAATAAGCAACATCAAGTATTTCATAACTACATAACTAGGAGAATTAATCCTAATGCGTATTATGATAGCATGGGTTTCTAGACTTGTTACAAACGAAGTCTTAATAGATAAACCATGGCCCTCTTGATTTGATTTAGTTCACTTATAAGTGTCATTTATATAAATATAGATGACAAATATGAGATCACCATGCATGATTTAAAGAGACGTTTTTAGCATTATTCAACAATGTTTGAAAGTAGGTTTTCATGTAGATATGAGAGTTAATTGAATAAAATAGATTCGGTTTTACTTCAAAATGTGTTAATGAAAGGTAAATAAAATTTTCTCAATCTTTGGTTTTGATCAAAACAAAATTGTGGATATTTATTGTGAAAACATCTTATTTAAAAGTGGGATAGTTATTTGAAAAACTATTTTCCAAAATGTGAGGTTTTTGCATATTTTTAAAGATATTAGATTTTTGACAACAAATATCATTAATCATATATTTTAAAAGATGTTTGTTATAGATCTCATGCTCAAGAGGATTGGTTAAGCCTACTATTATCTCATGCTATCGTTTCTACAAATCCTATGATTCAATTGTGGAAAACTAGAAGGGGAATGAGGAGGGGTGAGCGTGAATGTAAAGGGAAGGTGATGACAAAGGGTTGACAATTATGGTTTGGATTAATATATCGTTCGACAAGGGTGGATGATAGGGAATCATGGGATTTTTAGGTGTTTTGTTGGTTGACGACCGAAGGTGGATATGTGAAATGAGGTGGTGATGAGTCGACAACACTTGATCATGAGTCGACAACACTTGAAGCTTGGATTTCTTCATTGTGTTCTTCACTTGCTAGTAAGTGGAAATGACGCATTTCGTAATGAAATTCACTTGGATGAGGTGGTGATAACTTTTGGTGGTGGAGATAATTGTGAGTTGATATATTCTTTGATGGATGGAGTGGTGGATTTGAAGTGGGGTTTGTTGGTTGAGGGTTTTGATGTTGTTCAAGTGATGGGGTTTGTTGAGATCTAGTAAGAAGATACTCAATCCAGGTAAAGTGCTCATTCAAAGCAATGGTATGTTGTTGAAGGAAGATGCAACAAGGGCAATTGTTAACATGCTTCTCAATTTGGTTAATGTTATGTGGTGATGATGGTGAGCTTGATTGAGGTGGATCCAAATTGCGTTGAGCAAGATGTAATGCTAAAAGAGCACTAAGCTCATGAGTCTCTTTTAGCTCCTCAACGAACTTCAAGTGTTCGGAGGAAGGTGATGGTGGTGGAGCATGATAATTGTCTTGGGTGAAGGTTTGCACATGCAACATGGGAGTGGCATGTGAGGTTGTAGGAAGTGGTGGTGGTACTCTAGGTGGTGTGAGGTAGAAGGATATATGTGAGTGAGTGTCATTTCCCTTCCCATTAAATTCATGCTCATCCGGATATATTATGAGACTAATATGACCTATCGGAAAACGACACTAAGGTTCATATGAAATAAGGGTGTAGGATCTAAAAGAAATAAAAATATACCTAGATGAATGATACATATAGAGTAAATCATGTAAAGGCATACAATCAAATCACATAGGAGCAAATAAACATCTAGAAATAACATATATGCGATATGCCATAAATCTAGGAATGAAATCATCTAATGAGAAGCAAAGTTCATAAAAGTAAGCTTAGCGTTAGGTACATTTAGGAAGAGCGATTTAATCAAGTTGGAGAATGAGTATGAGACTATTACTAGTGGTGCTCAATTCAGGCTAAACACGACCATTTTTACGGGTTACACACACCCAACTTCTCACATAGAAGCAATCCAACCGTTAGGTTAAATTGAGTTTCTAGTCAATAGATTCTCCAGTAGTCATTCTCTTTTTAGAAGAAATTGAGTTCCTAAATTCACCTATCGAAGAGTACCAAATATGAAGTTTGCTTGATTCACTAATACTTGGCATAATGTGACTCAAACACCATGTTTTTATGAAGGTAAGTCTACATGATATATTTTACTCACTATCCCAATAGAGATGTGTTAAATGTTAAGATAAGAGTAAATGCAAAGTTTTAATCTTTTGTTCATGATTAACCGGTTATTTGGTTTTGATGACATATTACTTGATTTAATAAATGTGCTTTGATTTATGAATGCTCCTTAGCATATCTTGAAAAATGAATCTCATTAAGATTATTTATCTTAAACGAGATTGTGATTCACAAATGATATCAAAACTAGACATTTATATATTCTAAAGCAAATATTATTTTCTATGATTTTTGCCAATGTTATATATCATAATTTAACTAGTATTTGAAACAAAATGAAGTTTACTTGTTTATGCATTGTGACAAGTTTTTTTTTTTTTTTTTTTTTTTTTTCAATTCTAATAACTTAAATTATTTCAAAAAGAAAAGTGTAGTGCATTATCTTGTAACACAACCATTCATGCTACAAAGAAAATGAAATACATATAATATATAGTGTGTATTGTTCTTAAATATGTATTTTATCTTGTGGTGATAATTTTAAGTAGTGTGAGCAAAGTTTACATATGTTGTTAGTTTGCTCATGTTTGGTTTTTCGGATATGACACATTTATCCATTGCATTGCAATGTAAATTGCTTGAATATTTCGGACGAAACATCCAAGTCGTCAATCCTACTTCATTGTATATTTTATAAATGTGTTTAAAATGTTATTCTAATATTTGGAACACAATTATTGGACAAGTAGATTCAATATGACATTATCAACACAAGTGTGAGTTATGATCCAATGCATACTCTTTTCATCTACAAAGGATGTAAATATTTTCATATCAATCTAGTGTGATTGAGTATGTAGATTCAAGACTATATCATTTGATGTAATCTTGAAACTTAAATAAATAACAATCCAATTTCTTGTCCATACTCAAAAAAACATGTCAATTAGATTTGATGAATATATCAACCATAATTTGAATAATGAATTGATATAATATCAAGATCTTTCTTGACCCTCACAAACACTCATTTAAGATAAATAGGCATTTTGATAGTGTGTTCCATTAATCCTAAGATTATTTATGAGTGAGGTTGGTGAATGATTGAAATTTGACTTATTACTTCATGATTGTTATAAGTTTTGTTTATGTGAAAGACTCTTCATTGTTACTTATAATGAACATACTTAGATTTTGAAAATACTTTTTCTTTTATATTACTACTAATGTTTTACAAAGATTCAATTTGTCATATTAAACAACTTAAGGTAAAACAAGGTAATTTGTTGAAAATGTTTAAGTGTGTTGTTAAGAATAGATTAAATTGATTGAAATATTTAGGTGATTAGATTTAACTCATTTACAAGATGTTTGAGTAACATTAAGCCATCTATTCCTATATGCAATGCAAGCATAATAATGCAATCCTAACGCAAGAAATCTAGCATAAGATCAAGTTAAGTATAAGCTAGATAACTAACTATAAACTAATAGAGTACAAGGCACATATGCTAAGATATTCAAATAGCTAAATTACAAATAGCAATGATTAGCAAAGTAAAATCACAAATGAGTTCACATAGCACATAAAACACTTGTCGTCGTTTTGTGTTTTATATATACCAATGTTTACTTAGCTCGATTTTATTTGAAAATAAAAAAAATTTCCTATCCATTTTAAAATTTAATAAAGATCAATATTTTGAAAACATAAATACTTAATTTTTCAAAGATATATCGACTAGGAATGCCCGACTCGAAGGAAAAGTTGAAATACAAGTTTTATGTTAAAACAGGACTCAAATTTTTGACCTTCGTGTAGTATTTTAACTTTCTGACTTATTTAAGTTTGTAATGGTTACTTGTAAGTATTTTTAAATGAAAGTAGACTCAATTACCTTTAAAACGCCGGGTGGCACGACTTCTACAGAGTTACGGTTAATTTTATATGATATTTCAAAGTTTTTGAAAAACTGTCAAACAGACAGGCGGACCCCTTAAATTTAAGGGGGCCGCCCAGTATTTAAGGGGGCCGCCCAGACAATTAAAGGGGCCGCCCATCTGATACTCAAAAATGCAATTTTTGTTAAAAATTGTTTTCTGACTTTGTGGAAAGGTGTGTAACTTTCTGATTTTAAAAACGAACATATAACACTTGTTTTATGTATAATCTTATCTCGAGCTAGTATAATTAGTGTATATAATATCAAAACTAATACAAGTTAATCAACAAAACACTTTTCATATTAAATCCTCCTTAATGGGTAATTTGATACATGGATCGTACTCAATTTTTAAAACCATTTGTTTTGAAAATTTGAGCGACGTGGCTCTGGTACCAATTGTGGAAAACTAGAAGGGGGGGTTGAATAGTTTTCCCTTCTTTTTCGTTTTATAAAAACTTTGTTTCAAAATGTTGATTAGAATTTATTCAATTGTTTGTTTGAAAAACCTTCAATTAGATTTTAGTATAAAAGCAACATATAATCAATATGATCAATTATATATGTGAACTTTTAGATTAGTTTTCAAAACTTAGTTTTATGAATGAAGCATAGATCAAACTTTATGTGTATAAGTTTTCCTTTTAAAATCTTAAAACGTTTTGTATTAAATTATCGATTAAGTTAAGCTCAACATGAGAAGTGTTAAATATATATATTAGTCCATTTGACCATAACATATAATAATATGTCCTATCACACTATTAACTTCTATGTACAACACATTCAATCATCACAACAATATAAGCAACAATTAAGACATATAGGCAAGCATAGATATAAAGCGATAAATGCAAGAATGAATGAAAAGAGATGAGAGAAAGAACATGCAAACCGAACACGATGATTTATAGTGGTTCGGCTACAAGGACACCTTCCTTGTTCCTACTCCACTCCCCGAGTCACCTACTCGAGAGTTTTCTTCACTACTCAACAAGCTCCCTTTTGGCGGAGAAAACCTTACACACCAATTTACACACCACAATAACTTCACACCTTAATCACAACAACTACACACCAATTCACTACTTAATCACACCACTTCTTCACACCTATCTTCTACACACCAATATTCTACACACCAATCATCTACACACCAATCTTCTACACACCAATCTTCTATACTCTTCACACCTATCTTCTTCACTCCTAACTTCTTCACAACTTAATACTTCCTAACTCTTTCTTCACACCAAGAGTATATTCATACCTTCAAGGCACTAATGTCTTGACACCTTCAAGCCACTAATGTCTTCACAACTTCAATGCACTAATGTCTTGACACCTTCAAGGCACTAATGTCTTCACAACTTCAATGCATTAATGTCTTGACACCTTCAAGCCACTAATGTCTTCACAACTTCAATGCATTAATGTCTTGACACCTTCAAGCCACTAATGTCTTCACAACTTCACATAAGCACTAACTAGATCCTAATACATCTTTGGGTTTATGATAGGGAGGATACTTCTCTTGCACTTTAAGTGATGAAAGATTGGATCACTTGAAACAAAGATTAATAATCTTATGATCAAAGGGTTTTAGAAGGATGTTTAGAGAGAATTGGATCTGAAAATCTTTGTGCAAAAGGTTGGAAAAATTCCAGGTTTGAGGTGGTATTTATAGGGAAAAATTTCTGACAAAATCTGACAGGGGAGCGTGGCCGGTCCCCTTAATTGTGTGCCGGTCCCCTTAAAATTAAGGGGGCCGCCCTACTGAAACGGCCAGATTTTCTGTCTTTTAGTGGGGAAAGTTTATTTGGTGAAAAACTAACTAATTTTGGTTAAAAGTTTGAAATCATATATTTAGTATGATTAAAACATTTTTCTTTATTACCAAAAGTGTTTTTCAAAAATATATAATAAGTTTATATAATTAAATAAACTTTGTATTAGTTAATTAAATACCCCTTTGATCATGAAATGTATTAAACACTTGTTTATCCATACCTTAAGTGATTGTTGAAGCATACTTGAGACGTTGAGATGTCGAGGCTTGTTGACGTAAGAATGCATAGATGAATTGTGATCACAAGTAACTTAAGCACTTTACGTTATATGTTGTAACTTACATTTTTGTCATCATCAAAACATGAAGAGGATGTTTAGATTAAATATCGTAATATTCATGCCAACATAACCCATTAACCCACCCATCATCAGTCAAAAACACAAATGAAATAAAACAAATAAACAAGACTCGACTTATGTGTAGTGAATCAACCACTCCCACGAAATCAGTCCAAAAACCTTAACCAAATTCTAACCTAGGCACAACCAAGACCCTCACCTTCACTCCCCAATACTTAATAAAAACTGAAAAGCAATAATTAAAGATCTATGTTTTTCTTTCGTGTCTACAACATAAATATCAGACCTTGAAGGTCCAATTAACAAAAGAATAAAATCATCATCGATCCCTTTTGAAGCTTTGCTTCTTTAAATATCCGAAAATATAAAAAGAAATATTGAAACGAATTTCTTTCATCTCCTTTTTCTTTCGATTAAACAAAACATGAAACACAACATACACTACAAAGCTTATCATAAGTTTTCACTTTGAGCCCAAAAATGTGAATCCCATTACAGGAACTACTAGATCTCAAAGAACATCGGTTCAATCAATCAAGATGGAGTGCAAATACAAGAAGTTTGATGCAAAGAATTGATAACTAACCATATGATCAAAAGTGATATGTAAGAAGAGGAGTTGGTGACTGCATATCTTAGGGATGGAGGCGTGAGATTAGGTTATTTTTGTGTGAGAAGTTTTAGGGTAAAATGACTTTTGTATAAAGCAAATGTTGTGCTTAGTTTTTTTAATTTACTGGAACTTTTGGTTAGTGGACTACTGGGTCGAGCAGTTTAGTTGTAAATTATTGTATACACTTGCTAATGATTAACGGGTAAATATGCTTTTGTTTTGGATCACCTTTTTTTAAATGGTATATGCGATGTGAATAACAGGTGCTTGAAAACTAACTTCTTTTAAATAGAATTGTTTGATGAAAAAGGTATAAAATGCATGAGAACCGCTAAGTAAGCAAATCAAACGTGCACTACTACTTACAACCACATGTACTAATGCTCAAACATATCTTTGAGTATATTTCATATGAAACATTTCTATTTGTAAAAGCTTAATAACGTGGATTTTTTAGTTTAAAACTTTAAGTTTCACGACTAATATTAACACATCTAATTAACCTTTGCTAGACTAATGATATTTCATGGTAATTGAAGCCCGTGCACCGCACGGGCCATGCTGTCTTGTATATATAAAGAATGTGTTAGCATTAATACAACAAGCCAAGAAACTCAAATAAGTGGTTTAAGCTAATGTAAATAAGGGTGCGTTTGGCATCCCTCTATGGGAATGAGGGAATCATAGTGGTAATGATTCTAAGTGTTTGGTTAAGATGAGGGGCCCACATTATATGGGAATGAAATATGGATATTGTCCATACTCTATAGGAGTTGAAGAGGGGAGGTATGGATCTATCATAGGTGAAGGACCCATCATATACCGAAACCGATACCGATTGTGATTCCTGGCTGCATACCAAACACACCTAGCTAGGTATGGATCTTTCGTAGGTGAGGGACCCACCACTACTATCAAACTCATACCCATTGTCATTCATGGCAGCATACCAAACGCACCCTAAGTGATTTAAGCTAATGAATATTGTACTGAGTTAATAAATGTGAAGAACTAAGAAGGGTCTCCTTCATTTAATCTTTTGCCCATTTCATTTGCCTTCAAATAAATACACAAACCCTTCATCTTTTGCTCATTTCATTTGCCTTCAAATAAATATATAGACCCTTTAACCACCTATCATTGGATACGTGCTATAAATAACATCATTTAAAATATCTGTGTTGTTTTTGTTGCCACACTTTCGAAGTCTACCATATTCCCATGTTTCTAGGCTCCAATGGTCATGCTAAAATTACCATTTTGCCAATATTTTTTCAAGTTTTACTTGCTTATCATTCAAGAGCTCTTAGTCTTGGGTCGGGACAAAAGAAAAGATGTATTCTCCTTTTCCCCAAGTGCATTCGTTTTATTGTGATAAGTAAGGACATATTATTTAAGTTTTTGTATAAAATTTACTTTAAGTTTTTGTTTAGTTGTTGGGGAAAATGACCAATGCAGGTTCTAATTTGGGCTCTCAAAGTTTACCAATCACTGCTTTTCTTTTCGGTAAGATATTTTTCTTTTATTTATATGGTAGAGTTGTAAAAATTTGCTTCATTCATTCATAACAATTTGAGTAAACTCATGTAGACATAATAGTCTTAAAGTCTGGTGATTAATTATATACTTGCCTGTGGTTTATGCTGTTTGTTAGGCAATACTACCTTTATCTAGATTCAACTCCATCAAGAAGCATAAGTGTAACAGTTAGAATAAGGTTTTAGATCGTCCTTTTAAAAATGTTTATAACAGGAACTTTAATCTAAATGGGTTAAGAGAGCATAATAATGCTTTTTAACATAACTAACATGTATTTATAATGCAACAATTTGCACCCATGTATGTATTGCTTTGACAGTATCAAGAAGAAAAAGATAACTCAATTGAATCTTGGGAAAGAAAACAAGAATTACTTTAAAGTTCACATTCCGTTCATAGTTATGGACTCCAACAACCTATTCTAGAATCGAAACGTCTCCAACACGCTCATGCTCATGCTAGCTAAAATATAATCACTAAGAACGACATGTGACCGAGTCGGTCATCAAATTTACCTAATCCTACTTCACAGCCTACTGTATTATCACACAGGTTGGCATGCCCTTTTTCCTTTAAACATTAGCTTGTGAGATATTTTTAGTGCTTTGTTATATGTATTTACATTGTTGTGCTTCCTTGGTTTGTACAGTTACATGTAAATGTAGACGCCGCAAATAAGGACAGCATGAAGGCAAATGATAAGACTACTCTTTCGGGACTTCTTATTGTATGTAGGCCCTTACTTATCCTTTATCCCTATAAATACGAATGCATTGAACATTGTATTCATACCCATACAAATGCATTGAGCATGTGCGTGCGTGCGTCTACAGTACATAAACATGCACATTTTGTTTGACTAATGTATCAGATCCCATTGGTGATGATCGAACAAGTTTAGGCTCTGAAATTGATGATAAAGGTGATGAGAGTATCATGGATTACACTGAAAAAAGGGAATGTATTGATGATAATTACACAAAGAAGTCTGATATAATGAAGGGCTAGCCGTTAGAGAACAAACTCATAATTTAACTAAACATGTAATATTACAAACTAATAAGATAACCAAATGGTAACCGCAAATGAATGTTGAATAACATTTTATTTGATAGGTATACCATTTTGGTTTTGGTTACATCATTCTACGAATTTTAAAGTTGGTAAATTGTTTATCTACAGGACATTATATATGAGTTGGAAGCCATTTTCAATGTGTCAAGAAAAGGATTGGAGATATCAAACGTTAGTATTAGGGTTAACCAACTTCCTCAGTGATGAGAAAAAAATCAAGTGAGGGTACATGCATATACATTGGGGGAGATAATGAGAATGGTAATGCACCAACAGTTGACAATGGGAATATTGTTTGTAGTGATTGTTTTGCTGGAATGTAACGTAACAATTTGGTTGGAATGGATGATTTAGGTAACTCATTTGAATGCAACTCTATTTTTGAACCCTGAGATCAATACACTTCAAGATCACCAAAGACGGATTTCCACCTTTTTAGTGACAAATCTAAACACTATGTTTTAGAACCGCGATTGTTGACAGCTGATTATCTGATTATGAGTTTTCAAAATGCATAATCTATTTTGAATAAGTAATCCCAAACACCCCCTATTTACCCATTCATTGCTTAAGTAATTTTTTATAATAGACCATTGTACCATAAATAAGACTCCAATATCTCTAAATACAATTGATATTGAGACAAACTTCAATAAATATAAAAGCTTTTTAATACATGGTTACAAATTTTATTTATAGGATGTCTATATCAACCGATACCACTTAGGAGATATAACGACGCAATCATTATAAATGAAAGACAAGACTCGAAGTTGATACATCAGTTATGGTGTAAGAGACAAAAGAAAACCACATATGTGTAGTATAACTATGTGTTTAAAATAACAAGTTTACAATGATGAAAGTCACTCATGTATTTCATACCTTTTTCTTTAAACAATTATATTTAGAAAAAAGTTACTTAAATGAACTTCATTTATTTAGTCTAGTATCCCCGATCAAAACTAAGCATAATAACCAAATATACATAACCCTAGCCAAACCGATGATTCTTTATGGTGAACAAAGCCTATGCATCGCACGGGCCATGCTGGCTCGTTAAATATGTATCGCATTTACTCACATTGACTGTTAGCATTAAATATTATATTAAAAAGTGATGGTCATTCTCATTTATTGTAACGTTGTAATGTGTCATAGTTTTTGTTATAAGAATAGTCAATGGGCCTTGGTCTTGGTAAGCTAATATGTCATGTGTTATGTAATGTAAGCCTTTATATGTAAAAGGAATCCAAGCCCAAGACCAAGCCCATGGAAAGCCTTTTAAGGCATCTCTTGTATCTAACTATTTAAACACCTCAAAGGCTCATTTGAGGTGTGTGCTTGTGTGTGTATTGTGTGTGTTTTATTAATAAAAGTTCTCTTCATCTTTATACTCTATTTCTCTCATATTAACGCCACACCTTATTCATCAAGTCACCATCTTTACTTCATCTAGTTCTTATATTGGTATTAAAGTTGATATATCTAAGGTCCTACAAGTGGTATCAATCGCCTAACAATGATTTAGGAGTGGTTTTATCAAGTTTTTTGTTAAAAAGTTGCATTTTTCATTCATTTATGCACTTTTTCTTCAAAAAGTTTTAATTTTTACAAGTTTTGGTGTTAAAGTTGTTGTTTTTATTGAAGTCTTAGTGATTCTAAGTGTTTTGGGAAAGATTTGATCAATAGAAACAAGTGGAAAAAGTGGTTTTGGTTGAAAAAATCGGATTTTTCACGTTTTCTGGTCATCTTACGCGTAACTTGGGTGAATAGAATGATTTCATAGCTGTCTACAGTACTGTTTACGCATAAGATTAAGTCAAAACCCCTTTCCTACGCTTAAGTTTAGTCAAAACCCTCTTCTTACGCATAAGTTCACTTTCCTACGCATAAGATTGATTTTCTACGCATAAGGTGAAAATCCTACGCATAAGATCTACGCTTAAGGTCCTACACATAAGTTTTTCTACGCAAAAGATCCTACGCATAAGTTTTCTTCAACGATCAGAGACTACTCAGTACTTCCCTGACTTGGATAAGTTTGTGGAATACTTCGACACGGGATATCTTTCAAGCTTGGATAAGTTTGAGAGATCAATTTGGTTGAAAAAACCTTACGCGTAACATTTTTACGCATAAACTCTAAGTTTACGCATAAAATCAAAGTCTACGCATAAACAATATTGTTTACGCATAACTTTAGATCTTACGCATAACTTAAAGGTTACGCATAACATCTTACGCGTAAGATTATTCAAGGTTTACATGTAAAATCAAGCTTTACGCGTAAGAATTTGACTTTTTGACAACCAAACTTCAAACGGCCATAACTTTTGAACCGTAACTCCGTTTTCGACGAATCAGCTGTCAAAACGACCGTGAAACAGAGAAGAAGGCCCAAGTTTCGAGGCCTAAAAACGCTCCGAGAAGAAGTTATTGAGGTTTTAAGGTTTAAGATCAAATTTTTCATCATAAAAACTTGCATCAACTTACACTAATCACAACTCCTACTTTGTTGGAACGATCCAAGAATCAACTTTATCAATCTACACTTCATCAATGGCAACTCAGCAAGATATTCATGCAGCCGGTGCAGAAAACCGACCTCCAATGCTTGAAAAAGGTGGATATCTCCCATGGACAAGCCGCATGCTTCGTTACATCAAAACAAAGCCTGATGGTAAATTAATGATCAACTCCATTACAAATGGTCCATTCAAGCCAAGACAAGTTCAAATTGAAGGTAATCCAAATACAACACCTCCTACTCAACCATTCATGCGTGAACAAACAAAAGCATATTACACAGAGGAAGACAAGAAGCATATCGCCGCAGATGATATGGCAATGCATTTAATCCAACTTGGATTACCACGGGAGATCTTTGCTGCCATCGATAGCTGTGAAACTGCTTATGCTATGTTGGAACGTGTTAGAAGGATATGTCATGGAACAGAGATTGGACAACAAGACGTTGAGAACAAACTTCTTACTGAAGGGGAGAATTTCACATCCACTAAAGGTGAACAGATTGAATCCTACTACACAAGGTTTTGCACTTTGATGAACGAGTTAATCAGAAACAAGTTGACACCTCGAACAATTGCAACAAACATCAAATTCATCAATAACCTTTCAGAAGAATGGGGTCGTTATGTTACAATTGTCAATTAAACAAAGGATTTACATAAGGTGAATTATGATCAACTCTATGACTTTTTGAAGCAAAACCAAGCTGAGGCTAATGAAGTAAGGAAAGAAAGATTGGCAAAGAATCATGATCCTCTTGCATTAATTGCTACTACACCAACACCGCTACCAGTGAACACACAACAATCATCATCATCTTCCACTCACAACTACATGCAACCTTCATACATTCAACAAACAACACCGGTCTACCAACAACATTTCTACCCACAGCAACAACAACATGTTATTCCACAACAGCAATACCAACAATTCCAAGAACCAGAATTCACTGAAAATGATGAAGCTACTGCAGCATTGACCCAAGCGTTTGCTTTTCTGTCAAAGGCATTCCAAGGACGTTATTCTACACCAACAAACAACAACCAAAGGATTTCATCGAACACTCGCAATAAGCAGATTGCTCAGCCGAGTTTCAGTATGGGCAACGGGGGCCAAATGGTTGGAGTTTATGGGAATCAGCAAGGATATGCTACTGGAATTAACATGGGGAATCAGAATATGCTGAATGCAGGGAATCAGAATGTAGGAAATCAGTATGGTCAGTATGCAGGGAATCAGTTGGGTCAGTTTGTTGGAAATCAGCGAGGTCAGAATATTGGTAATCAGGCAATGGGTAATCAGAATAGAAATGTTGCAGCTCCAATAGTTGGGAATTTGGGAAATGTGAATCAGGGTAATCCGGTAAAGTGTTTCAACTGTCAGGGTGTAGGTCATATGGCAAGGAACTGTCCTACTAAGCCGAACAAGAAAGACACAGCGTACTTGCAGAAAGCATTACTGTTGGCACAAAAGAATGAGGCAGGGTTTCGGTTGAACGCATAGGAGAATGACTTTATGGCTCTTATGGATGACATGGAAGATAGAGAGGATATCGATGCGAACTGCATACTCATGGCGAATCTTCAGGAAGCTAAGTATGACACGGATTCTGATACACTTCCTGTTTATGACACCAATGCACCATCTGAGGTATCAAATTTAAACACATGTCACAATAATGATATATTTGATATGTCTCCTCATGAGGAACATCATTTTGAGAAGCAAGCATCCACTTATGATACATTCCTGGACACGCCAAGTAGTAGCAATACTCCTTCAGCGACTCCAGATGTGAATCATAATGGAGGCTTCGTTTCACAGCATGCTGAGAATGATGAGGAAACACGTGCTTTGTTTGAATCATTATTGAATAATTGTCGTATTGAAATTGAGAATGTGAAAAAGGTCAATCGCGATGTTAAGGCCGCGAATGTTAAATTGACCGTTGAGCTTGAGAGTTACAAAGAAAACGTTAAAGCTTTTGAATTTCATAACAAAAGATTGTCTGAATTAGAAACTGGTTATCAAAATTCCGTTTCAAGGGAAAAACAATTGCAAATCAAGTTTGATACACTTGATGTTAATTCTTTCAAAAAGATAAAATCTTTAAACGCGGAAATTTCTTATTTACAAAACCAACTTTCTAAACAAAAATCAGCTTATACCAATCTTGAAAAAGAAAGGGACGAGCTGAAAAAGGACTTTGCAAAGAAAGAAGATTTTGGCTGAAATCGTAAAGTCAGAACACATGATTGCACATTTAGAAGAACTAGTGGTTAAGTCGGGTCAGTCAAGTCAAACAATGAAAATGATTTCAAATCAAACTAATCCGATTTACCATACGAAACATAAAGTGGCTCTTGGTAACAACACCCCCAGTAATCTCAAGAAAGCTCAGCAAGAACAGAATGTTTTGTATAATGGTAATGTGATTTACACTAAACATGATCCTCCCGTCGTTCGGGATTCTGTGCAAACGATAGAACATGTCGAAGAGAGCATAAATAAAATGAAACAAAAGGATTTGAAACCCATTGATTACAACAAATTGAACAAACTTTCGGGAATTACTTTTGTTCCACAAAAAGAACCATCTGTGTTTTCCATAAAACGACCATTCTCAAAAATGTTTTCTAAGAAAGTAATTGTTTCCAAATCTCTTTCAAAAATGGAACAAATGTCTTCTAACAACACTTTTAATACAAGTGAGGCTAGAGACATTCTGGATGACGTTAAAAAGAGAATTCAAGAACTTCAAAATATTGTTAATTCTAAAACTACAATCAGTATTAACAACTGGCATTCCAGTTTTCATATTGAGCATAAAAAGGTTTTTGAAAACGAAATTACTATCCCACTGAATAACATCAGTGCGAGGGTAATCCATTTTGAAAAAGCTTTCTTAAAAGAAACGACCGACTTTGTCAAGGACCACAAATCCCTGGTAAACGAAGCTAATGAAACTCGTGAAAACATGCATGTTTTGGAAAACCTAAATGATTCTCTCTTCGAAGCTGTTATGACTACTGACATTACGTCCATCATTTTACAAACATATTCTGTTCAAGACGATGAAAGACTAAGAGCTGAGACCTCCGACATTGTTTTCAAATATGAAAATGCTCTTATAAAGCTTGAAAAAGAAAATGTCTCATATTTTAAACAACTTGATCGAAAAAAGGAAGAATGCAAGTATGACAAATTGTCGTATGAGCGTGCGTTAAAGAATATGAAAGAGCAAAATGATCTTTTGAGGGCTCAGCTTGAAAGTCAAAAAGGAAAGGGTGAGGAAACTAAGTTTGAAAAACCATTGACTTCGGAGAAACCAAATGTTTCAAACACGGTTCAAAAACCAAAAATGTCAATTTCACGGTTTGCTCCAAAAGTCGATGAGAAAAAGGATTTGACAAAACCAGTCACTCCAACACCCTTTCCTAAGAAAAGTGAAAATGTAAAGATTGTTGATAAAGGAAAAGCGGTTGTCGAAACACCAAAAGTGATAGCACCTGGCCTTTTTATGATTAGTCACACTAGTGCGTCTGCCTCAACATCTAAGACAAATGCGTGCAAAAAGGATAATTCTAAAGAGTCTAGTGATGCTAAAAAGGACAACAATATAAATCCTAATGCGTGTGCCTTACCTTCTACAAGATTAGAAAGCACCTCTAGGAGCAGCAGACTAAAGCCTAGGAGCAATACAAGGAACAATAGAGTCTCGTCTGCCTCTACGAGTAGTAGGAAGAATAAAGTTGAAGAAGTAGAAGAATACCCTAGGAATTTATCGCTTTGTAATAAGAAACATGATTCATCTGAATGTAATGTCGAAAGTACTGGTTCTAATGCATGTAATGACTCTGTTTGTTTAATATGCAAGAAATGTTTAATTAATGATGTTCATGATGAATGTGTTTCTAAGAATGTGAATGTTACGCCTGAACAGAAGTATGTTCCAAAGGGAACTAGTGCTAGATCTAGATCTATAGAAAGATTAGTTGCACGCTTTAGGTCTACCACTAGTAGTCGAATGCCTAGGAACTACCTTAAGTTTTGTATGTGGATACCAACGGGTAGAGAGTTCATTATTCATAATGGCAAATTGGAAGTTGTTCAAAATAAACATGTTGCAACCTTTGATGTGTGTGATTCGGAATTTACTCCTAACCCCATGGAACCAAATTTAAAACGGTTTCCAAATACAAACTCTTCTGTTCTTGGCAGGTTATCGAAATATGTCTTTGGATCGTCGACTCGGGTTGCTCCAAGCACATGACCGGGAATTTAAAGCTGCTGATCAATTTCGTCTGGAAATTCATGGGAACTGTACGCTTTGGAAATGATCATGTAGCAGCTATTCAGGGTTATGGAGATCTTCAGTTTGGGAATTTTTTAATCACTCGAGTTTATTACGTCGAAGGGTTGGGACACAATTTGTTTTCAGTTGGGCAGTTTTGTGATGCAGATTTAGAAGTTGCATTCAGGAGAAACACGGTTTTTATAAGAAATTTGGTTGGTGATGATCTCTTAACTGGTAATCGTGGTACAAACTTGTATGCTATCGACATCAACCAAATGGCTTCTACATCACCAATTTGTCTTATGACAAGGGCAACCGAAACTAAGTCCTGGCTGTGGCATAGAAGATTATCCCATCTCAATTTCGACACGATCAACAAGTTAGCCAAAGACAATATCGTCACCGGACTTCCTAAGCTCAAATACACCAAGGAACACCTATGTCCATCATGCGAACAAGGAAAAAGTAGAAGAGCATCATATAAACCCAAAACCGTACCTAGTTCGGATGTAAGGTTACATATGTTGCACATGGACTTATGTGGCCCAATGAGAGTTGAAAGCATTAATGGGAAGAAGTATATTCTCGTTATTGTTGATGATTATTCAAGATATACTTGGGTAAAGTTTTTGAGATCAAAAGACGAAGCACCAAACATCATCATCACCTTTCTGAAGCGTATTCAAGTCCTACTTCAAGCTCCAGTAAGGATTATAAGAACAGACAATGGCACAAAATTTACAAACCAGGAGTTAAGAACTTACCTTGAAGATGTTGGAATCACACATCAAACATCAGTTGTTAGAACTCCACAGCAAAATGGGGTAGTTGAAAGAAGAAATAGAACTCTTGTGGAAGCTGCTCGCACAATGCTGATTTTTTCTAGTGCACCACTATTCTTATGGGCTGATGCTGTAGCCACTGCTTGCTTTACTCAAAACCGATCCTTAGTCCATCCGAGATTCAATAAAACCCCGTATGAGCTAGTGAACAACCGTAAACCTGACATCTCTTACCTTCACGTGTTTGGCGCTTTGTGCTATCCGACGAATGACAGAGAAGGTCTAGGGAAGTTAAAAGCTAAGGGTGATATTGGAATCTTCATTGGATATTCAGAAAACTCGATGGCATTCAGGGTGTATAATAGAAGAACAAAAAGGATAATGGAGACGATGAATGTGAAGTTTGACGAGATTTCACAAATGGCTTCTGAGAGATACGCTCTAGAACCCGCGCTTAATCCAATGGCTTCTAATCAAAACGGATTAGGACCCGAACCAAACCAGCAGACTTCTGGACACATCAGTTCAGGACTCGTGCCTCAAGGAGCTCAGTCAACAAACACGGATAAACCTTCAGAACAAGAACTGGAAAATTTCTTCGAGTTAATGTTTGATGAATACTATGGTGGAACTTCGACAAATGCATCTCAACAACATTCCGCTGCACCCGCTCAAAACCATCAACCACCAACACCACCACAAGATGCATCTACAACAATTGAAGCTGAAGCACCAACTACATCAACATCATCTACATCTACTCAAGCAACTCCAACTATTGAAACTGATCTACCAAGAGTTGATGAGCAAAATCAAAACACTAATTTTCAAGAAGAACCTACAAATAATTCAAACGATGTTGCGTTAGATGAAGAAGAAGAAGAAGAAGTATTTGAAAACCCGTTTGCAACAGACTCTGCTGAATCTTCTTCAAGGATACAAGAACCATCTAACACACATTCGTTAAACCTAAGGTACCCTTCTACGTTTCAATGGACAAAAGACCATCCGTTAGAACATGTTATTGGTGAACCTTCAAAGCCAGTTCAGACAAGGAGACAACTTGCCACTGATCTCGAATTGTGCATTTATATTTGCTCAATCAGCCTCAAAGTACCAAAGAACATTCGGGAAGCAATGGCAGAAAACCCTTGGATTGAAGCGATGCAGGAGGAATTTCTTCAATACCTGTTACATGATAGTTGGGAACTTGTTGAAAGACCACTTGATAAACGAGTTCTTGATCTCAAGTGGTTGTGGAAGAACAAACTGGATGAGGAAATGACTGTTATTCGCAACAAAGCTCGTCTCGTGGCTAAAGGTTATCCACAAGAAGAAGGGATAGATTTCGAGGAATCATTCGCGCCTGTAGCTAGACTTGAAGCAGTCCGGATTTTCTTAGCCTATGCAGCTCACAAAAACATCACAGTCTATCATATGGACATTAAAACAGCTTTCTTGAATGGAACTCTGAAAGAAGAAGTGTATGTGAGTCAGCCAGAGGGATTCATCGACAAAGATCATCCAGACTACGTCTACAAGCTTAAGAAAGCAATTTATGGTTTAAAACAAGCTCCAAGAGCGTGGTATGACGAACTATCATCTTTTTTGCTTAAAAACAATTTCACAAAAGGAACGGTTGATGACACCTTGTTTATCAAAAAATTCAAAAATGACATTTTGATCGTTCAAATTTACGTGGACGACATTATTTTTGGATCAACCAATCCTAATCATTCAAAACATTTTGAAAATCTCATAAAAAGCAAATTTGAAATGTCCATGATGGGGGAACTAAAATTCTTTCTTGGTTTACAAATACATCAATCCCCTCGTGGCATTTTTATCAATCAAGCTAAATATACAATAGAGATTTTGAAAAAACATGGAATGGAAAATTGTGATTCTGTTGGTACACCAATGGTCACTTCACCAAAAATAGGTGCTGATTTATTTGGAAAACCCATCGATCCGAAAATATATCGGAGCATGATCGGTTCTCTCATGTACCTAACTGCTAGCCGACCCGATATTCAATTTGCTGTTTGTTTGTTAGCACGGTTTCAGGCAAAGCCTACAGAACTTCACCTCAAAGAGGTTAAACGGATCTTTCGGTACCTACGAAGCACCATTAACACGGGACTTTGGTATCCGAAGGATTCGGGGTTTAATCTAACAGCATTTTCAGACGCAGACCATGCCGGTGATCAAGTTACAGCAAAGAGTACATCAGGTGGAGCACAATTTTTGGGTGAAAAGCTTGTAAGCTGGTCGTCAAAGAAACAGGATTGTACTGCTCTATCAACCGTCGAAGCCGAGTATGTGTCTCTATCTGCGTGTTGTGACCAAGTTCTTTGGATGCGGACACAGCTCACATATTATGACTTTACTTTTGACAGAATACCAATGTATTGTGACTCAAAAAGTGCCATAGCCATCTCGTGCAATCCCGTACACCACTCTAAGACGAAGCATATCAAAGTCCGCTACCATTTCATCAAAGAACACGTGGAAGAGGGTACTGTTGAATTATTTTTCGTTAAGACTGATTATCAACTCGCCGCTCTATTTACTAAAGCCCTTCCAAAAGAAAGGTTTGACTATCTAGTTCGACGAATTGGCATGCGAAGCCTAACTCTTGAGGAGCTAGAACGTCTTCTCGAATCTTCTTGAATTTTTTTTTTCAAAATCGCTTCGCTGTAAATATTTTTGAAAAAAAAAAAAAAAAAAAAAACAAAATACAAAATTTGAAAAACCAACAAAAACAAAATACAAAAATATAAAATTTAAAAAAAAATACAAAAACAATATAAAATCAAAAAATCCAAAAATATTCTTCTCACGACATGTCTCTCGTATAAATCAATATTCTGTACGTTTCTAGAAATGTCATTCAACAATGATACGGACATGTACAGATGCTTGAACGGGAGTTCTTTTTAATGTTTTACTAAAACATGTCGTTTCTCAAAAGTTTATTCACAATGGCTTTCGTATACTTCAGTACGAAACCCGGACTAAAATGATGACTTCTGATTATTTTCAAATTAAGGACTCGTACGCTCAAAGATGAAATCATTTTCAAAAGTTCGAGTATAAACAAACGAAAAGGATTTCAAACATAAACTCGTTTTTCAAAATACAATTCTTGAGCACTTTTTTAAGATTGTTCAAAAGATTTCTCAAAATCTTTCAAATGAGTGCTCAAGATAACTCCCTCTAAACCCTTAATTGATTTTAAAATATGCTATCATTAAGGGGGAGTACAAAAATAAAATTGTTCCAAATTCATGCAAAATGAATCTGTCTTTCTCTCCAAAAAGCCTTTTCTTAATCTGTTGATATCAAAAATATCACAATATGCTATTTTTGAGGGGGAGAAGACATGATTAAAATGTGATCAAAGATGTTTAAAGATTGTGACTGAATCTCAAAAGAGCTCGACTCAGAATGTACCAATGAATTAACGAAGCTTAAAATGTCTGTAATCGAAAAGACTTGTCCTGGACGGGTAATAATTTCAAGCTAGTCTAACTAGTGATGTAAGCGTGTCTCGAATAGGACTTGTCTGAGTAGAATGTACCATATCGAGAGACTTTCTTTGGACTTGACCAGGACGGGTACTAATTTCAAGCTAGTCTAACTAGTGATGCAAGCGTGTCTCGAATCGGTCATGTTCACTGAAAGTGGATCAATTCAAAAAGTGCAAACTCCTCACGCATGTGCAAATTTCTTAAAAATTCATGAGCACATGTAAAGGGGGAGTCCTTCAAAAGAAATGCAAAACTCTCGAAGTGTCAGCAATGTGTTTTATTATCATAAACACTTTGAGAGATTTTTCATAAATGGTTTCATGGCAATTATAGGATAGTCATGGAGTTATAAGGTGACTAAGGTTAGGAAAAACCGTCCTATGATCCGCCAGAGCCGGAGGGATCTACCCAAGGACAAATCCAATAGATTAGAATTAGAAGTCCTCAGGTATGATTGAAAAAAGGAGAAAATGAGAAAGGAGAAAGAAGGGGTTGAAGAATTAAAAAGAAAAGTTATGAAAAAGGGTGAAAAGAAATAGCCCTCCATATGTTCAACCTTAGGGCAGACACCGGGTTCAACTCATATGCTACTGGTTGTTACTAAGGTGACGCCGGTATTGAAGACAAGACGTCATGGACCCAGTGACGCACTGCACTAAACCTTCTAACCACTCAAGTTCTCTTAAAAGAGCTTGTTTCATTCCACGGGGAACCGGTGTAATCTATCGACCTGTCTCTTAGAGATGGTTGATATTGAAGCAGGAGACCTCTCCCTAATCTCCGCATAGGAAACCAAATGTGCACTTATCGAGTCTAGAGCCCCGAGATTCATCAAAAGATCTCATAGGAACACATGATATTTCTACACTGGTTGTCCAACAATAAGGATGCCAGATGTAAACTTAAGAGTCCTACGCAGATCTTAGCAATCTGCCAGAACATTTATGAGAGGATTCACTTTTGTGATTCTCAGTGATTGAATGGAAATTCCTCCCAGGGTCAACATCAAGCAGCCCTGACAGCAGGTCACTTCGGTAATTCTTTATGGGTTACGCTTAGTGTTCGTGGTGGTTTCAAACGGTCTACAGTCGTGGAGTGATCCCCAGCGACTCACCCAGTCATTGAGCTACTAAGTAGGTCTTGTAAGCTCTCTCGAGAGTATCTAACATGGGAACGGCCTTGGTAAGGGTTAGAAGGAGTCTTCACACTATGTTGATGACGATATCTAATTCCTTATCTGTAAGTACCGGATGTTTTATTGCTAACTGTTTATATGCAGGGACACTTCATCTCCATGGCGACAGATTCCACATGCTCATACATACATCTGGAAGTTAAAAGAAAGCTCCCTCAAAGATCTATACAACACAAAGTTCAAAGAAAGATTCTACGCCAAAAAGAAGAATCTACAAAGTATAAAGACTAAAGATCAAAGTGAAAGAAAGGGAACTACGTGCATATGAATATCAAAGTCCAAAGATGTATGAGCATGTTGGAATGGCGAACAACCACCACAGACGCAGAAGTGGCGAAAGGCAGATTGCTCCACATCACAAAGGAACAAAGAACGATGAAAAGACAGTCATCAAAGATCACAAAGCATGAAGGAACAAAGACTAAAGACTATTCTACAATGACACACAACGTTAAGACAAAGAACACGAAAGACCTAATCACGTGGAGCATCATTCGAATGACCACCCCTTAGGGGGAGATTGTTAGCATTAAATATTATATTAAAAAGTGATGGTCATTCTCATTTATTGTAACGTTGTAATGTGTCATAGTTTTTGTTATAAGAATAGTCAATGGGCCTTGGTCTTGGTAAGCTAATATGTCATGTGTTATGTAATGTAAGCCTTTATATGTAAAAGGAATCCAAGCCCAAGACCAAGCCCATGGAAAGCCTTTTAAGGCATCTCTTGTATCTAACTATTTAAACACTTCAAAGGCTCATTTGAGGTGTGTGCTTGTGTGTGTATTGTGTGTGTTTTATTAATAAAAGTTCTTTTCATCTTATCATTCTCTTTCAATATTAACGCCACACATATATAACATCAAGTCACCATCTTTACTTCATTTACGTGCTATATTGATATTAAAGTTGATATATCTAAGGTCCTACATTGACCATAAACACATGAATTCTAACAATATCACAAATACATTACATAGTGGGTGATCTGAAAGTATTAAATGAATGTAAAATAAGTCACAACTGCCTCAGGATGCTCGTTCGCCTAAGGATGAAAGTCGACGGATTGCGCGGAGCGAACCGAGCTCAAAAACTTCTCCCCGACCCTTAAGAAATCATATTTCCAACGATAATTGAAATGAGTTAACTGCATTTTGGTATTGGTGGTTTAAAATTAATCGCCATTGTTTGTTGAGGGTTTATTGTGTGTGATTTAAGGTTGGTTACAGTGTGTGATTTGGCGGTGTTATATTTTTGCGATATGATTTGCATACTCTCATTTCTTATTTGCACACTCTAATCTATGCACTTATTAGTCGTACATTTATTATATGTTGTTTTATCAGTTTGTACATTTGAGTGTGTAAATAGGGGCCTGTTTGGTTTAAGCCTTTTGATTTGAAGGAATTGTGTCATTTCAAAAAGTGATCGTTTGGTATGCTACTTTCAATCTTTCGAATGAAACAAAACCCAAAAATTCATTCCCTATCAAAATGGTAACTTTCAACATTTAGGGCCCGTTTGGTTTGTAGATGGGTTTAGGATTTAGATTCGGATTTGGATTTGTGGGGAATGAAAATTAAGAGAAATAATATATATTTTATTTGATATAATAATTAAATTGCATTTAAATATAATATTTTAATGAAAAAAAAAAAATGTTGTGAGAGATGTATAGTGAGACCCACAGGTTTTGTATAAAACCTAGTTTATTTGAGTGGAATGAAAAAGTAATAGAACCCACGGGTTTGACAGAATTAGGGCTCGTTTGGTTGGTAAATGGGATTGGAATTGGATTTGGATTTGGGAACGGTTTGAAAGAAATTGGATTTAAGTATATGTTTGAATTAAATTAGGAGAGAGAAAAATAAAATATATTTAACTAAATAAAATATTATTAAATAATTTAATTATATTTTTTAACAATAAAAATTCGTGATGTTAGATTTTTTTATTAATTTATTTGAGTGTTGTGAGAGATAAATTAATGCGGGCCCAAACTTGGGTTGGATTTAACGAAAGACACATTATTTGGGTGGAATCATATTTTGGTACATGGCCCACCATTGATTTCTTTCCCTTTTAAACCAAACAATTGTTAATAGGATTGAAAAAATTTCTTAAATTCAAGAGTCATCAACCAAACGTGCCCTTAATTACTCAACCAAACATTATTTATTATGGGTTATACCCGAATCAAAATTCGACACCCCCAACCAAACGGGCCCTTATATGTCAGAACTTAGGGTTATGGTACACGGAAGTCACTAAAGTTTCACCAAAATTTGTTTTAAAGAAACAAAGTTTCATTTTGTACTTCTAGGTTACTGAATTTTCGGTAAGCATACACTTCGAAAATTCAGTGTTAGTCCGAGTAATCTGGATGTATATTTTCTGATAAGTTCAGTAACCTGAGTGAACAAAATTCAAAATTCAATAACCTGAACATTCACTTTTGTAAGTTCAGTTACCTGAGTGAACAAAGTTTCAAAGTTCAGTAACCTAGAAGTAAAACTTTGTTTCCTTAGGACAAATTTTGGTAAAACTTTAGTGACTTCCGTGTATCATAATCCCAGAACTTATGCATACTTTTAATTAATTGTCAGAACTTTATTTTCTCTTCAAATGTGAACCGCATATATCAAAGCTTATTTTTTATTTTATTGTTTTCATAAAGTAAAGTTAATTAAAATATTAAATGTAACAATTATTTTTTACTAAAATAAAATAATATTTCATATTATTATTTATTTTATCTCTTTCTCATTTCTTACAATCCAATACTAAATTCAAACCTTTTTCGCAAACCAAACGCACCCTAAGTAATGAGTCTTTCAATTAACTCACTATCTTTTTCGGTTTGTGTTCTGACTTTTCTTACATTCCATGAGTCTGACAATTAGAGTTGACCTTTACTTTGTTCCTATTGTGCCACGTGTCCACCACCAGTTTTCTACTTTTCTTTTTCCATTTATTCTTTTTTTAGTAGTAAATTGCAAAACCGCAACTTTATTATGCAATTATGCATAATGGCATGAAAAGATACAAAGCTTCAAAATTCCTTTCGCTTGCACTTTTGAAGTTACAGAGACTCTGCCCCCACCTGTAATTTGACCAACCATATACACGACTTTTGCAATTTTTATGGGGTGAGTTATCCACACCCTCCCATAAGGAGGGTATTCAATCATTTGATGCATCACCAGCTTGTACAATTAGAGTTGACATTTACTTTGTTCTTATTGTGTCACGTGTCCACCACCAGTTTTCTACTTTTATTTTTCCATTTATTCTTTTTATATTGCAAAACCGCAACTTTATTATGCAATTATGCATAATGGCATGAAAAGATACAAAGCTTCAAAATTCCTTACGCTTGCACTTTCGAAGTTACAGGGACTATGCCCCCACCTGTAATTTGACCAACCATATAGACGACTTTTGCAATTTTTATGAGGTGAATTATCCACACCCTCCCATAAGGAGGGTATTCAATCATTGGATGCATCACCGGCTTGTACGGTGTGCATCACGGGTTGTACGGTTTGACCAAAACCCTCCCCAATATGACAATATAGGGAGGGTTTGTATAACATAGCCCATTTTTATTTGGGTCTGTACTTTTATTCCTTTTGTCTCCTCTTTTTTTTTTTTTTTTTTTTTTTTTTTTTTTTTTAAGTACAACATAGTTTTTTGTCAGTTCATGTTTCGTATTTCTGACAGTTTTAAGCATTTGACTTATTAAACTTTATATTTTTTGTTCCGCACTCTCAAGTTTATAGTTTTTTGATATAAACAAAATTATAAAAATAAAAATAAAAAATAAAAAAGAAATAAAAAAAACGCAAAAACGTAAGAGGGTCCGAATAATATTTTTTTTGGGGGTCTTGTTATACAAACCCTTGTTCCTTTTATCTCCTCCCCTTTTTCACTACAACACATGCTTAAATGCCATAGTTTTGAAGTGTGTAGATAAATGTTTACTTCCGTTAAATTAAACCTGCATAATCTAAAGTTCAAAACTGTGTTTTCTCTAAAAGAAAATGTAATCATGTCTTTCAAATGATTTTCTGAACACTTTGTTTTCTGATTTTTTGCATTTTGAAAATGATAATTTCCTCTTACAGGCAACCCACAAGCACATACTCATAGATGATGTAACCAGAATTATAAAAGTTAACCTCATTTTGTTTCATTCTTCTATTATTGATGCCAATTCTTTAACCAAAATATGACACCATATGTTTCTATACAGTTTTCTAACTTGGAGACTGCATTTGGTAGACAAATTTGGAGATAGCATAACAAACTTTGCTTCATACTAAAATAGAGAAAGAACATGGGCATAACCTCAAGATTGATTTTGCATGATCTTATGCTCATTGCAAGCAATGCAATCGTTCGATTCAACAAAAATGTGTGTAACATATTTGTATGTCTCTTTCATGGAACTAAAACTAAAGAGTAACACTAACACATGGCATCAAAATGTGCATTAATGTTCTAGTGAAGTATTCACTTGAACAAACAAGTACAACATGAACCAATAAGATTAACATTTTACATTTTTTACTAAATGTGTAAAACAGACGCAAAATCAACGGTCTTAATTGGCAATAAAAGAAGCTTTGGATCAAAAAAAGATACCAACATATCATGCCTTGGGAAAATTGGGCGATTAAGCCATCATATAAACTTCCAACATCAAGTCATTTCAGAGAAATTTAAGATACAGATACTACTGGTACAGAAAACAATATTCTTTTAACGTCACTACTCATGTCTACACATAAAACTAGCCAATATAGATCGATTTACGACTATGAGGTCCAGATATAGACCTGACCTCCACCTGAAGCCCCTGCAAGCATCCCAACTATGAAGGGATGGGCATCAAAATGACATGGTCGTTTAGAAAAAAGGGGACTCTTAAGACTAGTAACAAGTGTCTTCGTGTATGCGGAAATAACATCAACTACTCTTTTGTTCGTGTTCCCCACAAAGATATATGAATCATCCCACCCCCATATACCCCTGTTTTTCAAATAAGTAAAAAGGACCATAGCGTTAGATAACAGACAAAACAAACATACTTCATTCCAACAAATAACGAATGATACCCAAAATTTAAGAGGGTATAATTGGCCCATTTATTTATCTTAAATGGGTTAAATGGGTCAAAGCCATATAGTTAGCTAACAGGGAGTGGCGTTGAATGGGTCGAATGTACATTTAAAAAATTGAAGAAGACAAATAATGTTCACGGGTCAACCCAATCTATCATGTACTTATATTTACCCTTCTGAGTTCTGACCCATTACCCAGCCCTCATGACTCGCCCAGTTTTCCAGTTGCCACTGCTACCAGAGTGATAAAATCAGTAATTCCACATATATTGCATAAAGTAAGAGCGTCATACTACTACTATACTAGCCTAATCAACTCTTTAGCTTATGTATGGTTGGACCACCATAGTGGCTTAATCTCTTTCTATAAACTTCATACCAAGATCATAGGAAAAAACGTTCAGACTTTTAGCAAATGTCCAAAGGGTCAGAACTTTTCAAGTTGGAAACCCCCAGCCAGCACCTTATATAGGTCTTGTTTCAGGCATTGAACAAGTTAAGTTGACATTTACAATAAAAAAACATAATTGGGGACGAGAATATAGAGAAGCTTACTTGCATGAAGGAATATAGCGGCATGTGTGATTGTTACAGGTTATCATGAACTCCTCGTCATAATTCGTTCCACTTAGAACTCCAATTTGATCATTGACACTATATGAAAGCATTATAAGATTAAATATATTCAGCTTAATCATCAAGACCATAATATGTAGGATAGAGGACCATCGTGTTAAACATATATCAACTTAGTTTAGAAAACATTTAGAAAAACGAACAAAAAGTGTTTTCCTGCTTCTTTACCTTGTTGTAGCAAGAAAGCTTCCCGAAGGTGAAAAGTAAGCAGAATCCACCAGACTCTCACGAACAATCAACTTAACAAATTCAGGCTTACTCTTACTAAGTTTTCTCAAATCCCAAATACATGCAGTTTTATCTGAAGAGCTTGTAGCCATTATATTTGTATTCTCTGGATTAAAGTCCATCGTGTTAACTATAGACTCGTGTATCATCCATGACAATATTGATTTCCTGGACCGCTGGTCCCACTGACGAACTACTCCTTCACCCTCACCAAAATATAAGGAGTTCACATCACCAGGTTGTTGAGACATACAAATAATTGGATTGTCGGTTGAATATGATAGAGCAAATATCTCCTTTTCAATATCTAATGAACGAATTTGACCACCATAGCAGCTTGTGGTTATCTGCATCAAGTCACGTGAACATCTCAGCATCAAAAACAAGATATACGAAGTTTTAGAAGACTGTATGTACTCCAATTTATGGTGATTTTTATAGATTATTAGACCTGTTTTACCCATGTAAAAAAAGTAACAGATAATACCCGTATGCCCTTATGGATATTTTGGGGGGGGGGGGAGGAGATGTTTGCATAAAATTACAAATTAGTTTTTCATTTGTCTCATTTTAGTCATTGTAGTTTTATGTAGAGTTAATATACAAATATGTTATTAAATTTTTCAAAAACATTTGCCTAAGGTATCGGACTTTCATTTTGTTCACTTAGTTTAATGAAGTTATGAAACATGACATTTTGAGGTCATTGAACTTATAAAAATGTACTTAAACATCACTCAACTTGTAAAAACACGACACTTATGTTACTCAACTTATCCAAAAATATACGTTCAAGTCACTCTGATTAACACTGAAATTATAGAATAGTATGCTTCCTATAACTCTATAAATTGAGTAATCCAAGTGAACAAAATGAAAGTACAGTACCTTAGGCAAACTTTTTTGGAAAGTTTAGTGACATCTTTGTCTATTATACACGCGAGTCACTAAAGATGGCTTTGTGACCCGGTTAGGTCATTTTGTATCCGTAATCTTAACGTTTTATACGAAAGTTAACATCTTCGTTTTATACGGGTCATTTTGTACCCGTAATCTTAACGTTTTATACGAAAGTTAACATCTTCGTTTTATACGAATGTAAACATTATATATAATAACATATTTATGCATAAAGTTAACATATTCAATCATTTACGAAACCCGATTTCTAAGGGATGTCTTGTAACAGAATGACCCAAATGGGACACAAAGCCGTCTCATATTGATTGAGAATTTGAGATGTATGCAATAGTTCTATGTCTTCGAGATTTTATGGTTTAAATGAAATGGGACATATGATAAGTACTTCAAGATCTTATGTTGAAAGGCCTAAATTAAACTAATCTAGATAACATATCGCATAACGATAAGCAACCCTAGATCGACGCAAAAGAACAAGTATGAAACCGTATTCAGTCCCATTAAGTAGTTTTCGACATTTAAACCATTAAAAGTAGTAGATATGCATAAACACGGAAAGATTAATTACCTTGTTCATCGAAAATGGTTGAATCAGTATTGCTGAAACAGGCCCCGGATTAGTTTGATACCTGTAAATTCCATCACCATCCTCGTTTTCAGAATCCATGTTCCAAAACCCAATAGTACCGACTTTATTCCCAACAACAACCATCCTCATATCTGTTGATGGAAAGAATTTAATATTCCTTATGATTCCTGGTAGAGCATTATTTGTATTTGGCGCCAACTTCATTGAATCCAAATCAATCGAAGCCTTGACTCTAGCACGAAAATCTCCGTTTTTCAATTGGGATATGAGTGTTTGATTACTTTGATCTGATTTAGAACAGGTATTTGCATCTTTCATGCTAACAGGTTCCAGTTCTTGTAATTTTGATTTGAGAGTGTTTGATCTCCATTTGACCTTATCTTTTAACCCTGTAGAATCTGGCACTTTTCCTTGGGTTCTGAGAGATCTACGACTTCTGGTTGGGGTTTTGGGCTTCACTTTGTGTGAGCTATTAGTCTTTACCCTGTTCAAAACAACAACAGGCTTCATTTTGTGCAATATATTTATATGTTATATACGTCTATGTATAGAGAGAGACCTGTGGGCCTTAGTGAAGGCAGTAAGATCAGCAAGCTTTGATTTGATCTTGAAAGAAGTGAGCATTTCATCGTTGCGTTTAATGTTTTCAAGGCGTATGCGCTCGTACTCTGTGAGGATTTGATTCTCCATTTCTGTAGAAAGACGGTGGATATTTATATGCACAATTGCTGAAGAACAGTTTAAAAAGAAACTATTTTCTGTTGACAGGGTACTGATACAAAGTAAATTTAGTATCCATGCAAAACAAATCATAACCCAAGTGGGGTCAAATTTAAAACGATAAACATGTATTATACTGTGAATATGTAAATTAAGTGTTTTCAAAACAGACTATAGTACTGGTACGTGACCAAAAGGACAACACCCTAAAAAGACATTACATGAGGCAAAAGTCATTGTCGGGTAACTGTAATTCTTATTTTCTTCTTTAACGAACAAAACCCTGATCTTATTATCAGATAGTACTTTCCCTAATTCTGTCTCTAAAACTGAGCAAGCATACAAAATATTTAAACCCTCATACACGTTTGTTTGGTGTTTTCCGGAAATATATCTGGACACATTTATTGCTTCTATAAATGTCAGAAGTCAGGTTAATTAATTTGTGGTGGTCTCAAGCTGGAAAAGCAAATATGAAAAAGGCTATGTGAACGAGATGGGCCACAATGAGAGGATTATTAACGAACAATTTGAGGGTAAATTTGTAAATAATACAAATAAGCTGGAAAAGCCAATGTGAAAAGGCTTATAAAATCGATCTTATTTAGCTTAAGCTACCTAGTTATATCCAAACACTTTTTTAGCTCATAAGCTCTTCGAACAAGCTAATCCAGACACCCTTTTACTACTTGACATCAAAGTTCAAGAGACCATGGCTTAGCTAGGCGTCGTCAAGAAAACATTTGTTGTGAAAAATATAACGAAATGCCCAACTATGTTAGCAGCCTACACATCAAATCCAGTTTCATTATGTTTTATAGGCTACATTGCTAATATATTTGATAACCTATACCGAACAACAATAAATACATCATTACACTATGCAATTAGCCACATATCATATAAAAAGGAAAGTTCATCTCACCAAAAGATTCCCTTATTTTCGGCGGCCTCCCTCTAACCTTCTTGGCAAACCCATCCTCCATCGGAATAGAACTAACCGGCACTGAGGGCGACATCATCCCGTCAGGCGCGTATTTCCTTGGCCTCCCCCTCTTTTTCATCACAGGCTCAGCTCCCTCATTTATATTAATCCCATGCTGAAAAGCAATATTCCCACTACCAGTACCACTAGTGCTGCTAGACATTACATCACTAGCAACACTGTACCCACCTGGTTTTACTGTAGGGGCTGTCCCCCCCTGCGTCAACTCAAACATACGCCCTGACTCAGATCCGTTCATTTTTGTAATATCTCTCTCTCTCTCTTTTTTTTTTTTTTTTTTTTTTTTTTTTTTTTTTTTCTCTTCTTTTTCCTGAAAAAGGCAACAAATCACCTGCGATATATAAAAATAAAAACATATGCTTAAGGTTACCTTAACATAAACTCTATATAAACCCTACAAGATCAAAATTCAGCTACCAGTTAAATAAAAGGTCTAAAAAAATTTACAGTAAACAAATGGACGCGATATATTGGGAGATTTTTTTTTTTTTTTTTTCACATTCACTGGAAATAAAATAAAGTCGATGTGGCCACGTCAAAGTTGTTTGCACTTAACTTGAGACCTCTCACATTTTAGTAATAAGTTTTTTACCACTAGGTATGAACAGTTTAATTAATTATAGCGTATTTACCCCGTTTATATTCAATATATAAGCATCTAGGAAATTGAACAAAAGCTTTTAAGGTGTTTATTTATGAACTAACTTTTCATAAACCATTTTTAAGCTTATTAGCTTGTTTTCATAAACCAACTGGGCTAAGATTCCTTAAGGGCTTGGGGAGGAGAGGTTTGGCTAAGGGAGGTCTCAAGTTCGAGTCTCAACCGAGACTTTTACCCCTTCAAACGGAATAGGAGGAAGTACAGGCGGAGTTCAAGGTCAGCATACTGCCCCAATTGGATGACACTGCTACAAGGTCAGCATACTGCCCCAATTGGATGACACTGCTACCTGAACCACTACCAACTAACCAAAAAAAAAAAAAAAAAAAAAAAAAAGCTTGTTTTCAAGTTTTGATTTGTAATAAGCTACTAATAAACAGGTATGAAACACAATAAATAATCGAAATAACCGAAAGATCGATATCAAAAACACAAACCTGAATTATGAAACTTAAAAGCCTTGCAATACGAAATCAAACATCAATTCGAGGCCTAACTAAATAAAGATGGACCAGCGAAATGAAACAAAACACAAAATGATGATAAAATAACAAAGAAACCTTAAATTTACTTTACTTACTTAGGAGCACTAGTGTAGAAGGTTTCCCGCGTTTTCAATTAAGCGCAAATTTATTCTTTTTCAACAATTGGGGGGTAAAAGTCATGTTTTTATTCTTCATTTTTGTTGGGTGGTAAACTAGCATACCGTGGGCGGAACTGTAGTGCAAATTTAACACTGTGCTCTAAAGTAAATATTTTCTTCTAAAATTTGAGAGGAAAAAAACTTTTATGACATGTAATAGCTACCAACTTTCTCAAGTGTTCATATGTTAGTTATGAACTTTCTAAAATATAATAATACCCATCAAACTTTTAAATTTTGGATCATTATCATACGTTTTAGAGTCATCTCTTTGCACCGTTAGTCCTTTTGACTAACGATTGTTTGTAATTAACTCAAAAATATGTTTTCTTTTTCAAATTATATGTTTCATCAGTTTTTATACGTGTTCAAATGTTTTTGTCGGTTTTCGTACGTTTTCGTCCGCTGACGTTTTTCTTACGCTCTTGTTCGTTTTGCACGTCTTAATACATTTTCGTTCGTTTTTATCCGTTTTTACCCTTTTCGCCCGTTTTTATACGTTTTTGCCGGTTTTTACACGTTTTTTCACATTTTATCAGTTTTTATATGTTTGTGTCCATTTTTATACGTTTTGCCCATTTTTATACGGACACAAAAGTATAAAAACTGATAAAAACAGGCAAAAACCGTATATAACAGGCAAAAACGGACAAAAACGGATAAAAACGAACGAAAACGTATAGAAACGGGCAAAAACGGACAAAATCGGATAAAACCGTAAGAAAAACGTATAAAATGGACGAAAACGTATAAAAACGAACGAAAACATATAAAAACAGACGAAAATGTTTGAAAACGTATAAAAACTGAAGAAAACATATAATGTGAAAAGGAAAACATATTTTTAAGTTAATTACAAACGGTCGTTAGTCAAAAGGACTAACGGTGCAAAGAGATGACTCTAAGTGCAAAGAGATAATTCTAAAATGTATGATAATAATCTAAAATTTGAAAGTTTCATGGGTATTTTTGTATTTTAGAAAGTTCATAACTGACATGTGAACACCTGAGAAAGTTCGTAGCTATTACATGCCATTAACCCTTTCATTTTCTTTTTCTTTTTAAGTTGAGAACACAATTTCTTCTTTTCCTTTTCATTTTCTTTCTTTTTCCTCCTTAACTCTAACTCGAGAACACAGTGTTAGGCTAAACGCAGTAAGGCTAAACACAATGGTCGGTCCTCACCTTCGATCAACCGATCGATCGCCATCAGTCGGCCATTGTGCACCGTCAGACTTTGTCGGTCGTCCAATAAAGAATCACACAACTTGGTCGGCCAAACGACCAAATTCAAAAAACACAAACAAATAAAAATTGTTTTTCGTCTTTTCACCATTTATTCGTTTCCTCATTTGGCCCCTTACAACTTTCTATAAGTACACGTTTACAAACTTTCCTTGACATTCTTGATTTCTCCTATTACGTATCTCACTTTCCCGCCCAACCACATCAACATCACATCTCAAAACTCTCGAGCCTCGTCTTGCCAACAATGGCGTCACCAACATGGAAGATGCGGAAAAAGGGACCAAGGGCTACAACTGAAGAATTGGAAATGGAGTGTGAAAAGGAATATGGTAATGACTTGAAATCCTGTTGATTTGAGATACATTTTGATATGAACTTGTGTTAATATATGTTTATTTATTAAGTAACTGACTTTTATTGCAAAATATGCACGACATTTATTCAGCATACAAATACACCATGGTGGGGTATTCATGCATTTTCCTGATAGATAATACGTTGGTGGTTGATGAGGCGAAAAGTGTTACGCTTTTAGGGGGTCATTTAATCCCTAAATCGTGATTTTATGATCAAATATTGCCTTAAATCGTTCCTTTTGTCATTTTAGGTACTTTTGAGAGGAATTCTGGAAAAGGAAGCATCTTGAACGTTTTTAGAGCATAAAAGTGAAGAAAACGACAAAGTCACAAAACCATGTTGGAAATAGTACCTGACGACGTCAGGCACCAAAGGTGACACCGTCACTTGAAGACAAAAGAGATGGATTTATGTTGTACTAGACACCCAAGAAAAGAAGTCAGAGTTTAACACCTGACAGCGTCAGGTGTTACCAAGAGGAGGTCGTCTCGTGTAATGCTAAAGAGAGACGACCCAGAAGACTTTACAACGTGACGTCGTCAGAAGTGGATCTAGGTGATCTAAGAACCCTAAACACGGCGAGTTGATGGCGTCAGAAGCTATAAGCTGACGCCGTCAGGATGTAAAATCTATATGTACTTTAGGATTTTTCATTCATTAGGAGAGGTACTTTTGGTGGAATATTGGATTTAGGAGCTTTGATGCCTACCTTAACTCATCTTTACCAGTGAACATAATTTCGCGTGCTGAATATAATAAAATTATGGTAAATGAGTTGGAATACCAAGGAGACAATATTGTTGCTAGGACGAAAACATTGCATGTGTTTGTAGGAAGCTTTGTTTACTTAGTTGAGTTTATGGTTATGGAGGATCTAGGTGAGTTTGTTGATAGTAACTTAACCAAAGTTGTGTTTGGGAATGTAACACCCCCTAATTTGAAATGCGGCAGCGGAATAGTAATTAAGGTGTTACGGTGAGGATCGAAGTCATAATGATAGAAAATGGCTCGAAAGAGACGTTTTAAAACATAATTTCATTTATAAAAATTTAACATACAAGAGGTCCTCATCAGAGTATTATAAAAGTCTTGATGTTTTTAACTAAATCAAACATCATTTATTTTACACCATTATTGAAATAAAGAAAGCATATTTTGAAGATTTTTGCCGCCCGTTCCATGCTTGCTTTCCCTGCTAAATACCTGAGATACATGCTTAAAAGTCAACAAAATTGTTGAGTGAAATCATAGAGTTTGAATTTAATAATCATTTTGATACACAAGTAAGATTGTATTGGAAAATACAATCAGTTTGAAAATATTGATATTGCAGTTCATATATTGCTCTAAGTCTCATGACACGCAAACGTTAACAAATACCGTAAACGGCGGGTGTTTATCAAATCAATGATAAATTTGCCCTCGTGTAATAGGTGATTTGCCAGTTCCTATTTTTACTCAAATATAATTATCACGACTAATACGACTAACCACATGCATAATGGCATTCCGTCAAGTATTAATAGGACAGGTTGTCAAACCTTAAATAGATCTATTCATTATATTCGCGTTCACCTCAGTGATTAATGGCTCATGATGACGTATAGCCTATATTTGGGCCACAAGCCCAAATGATAGACATTACTTACACCTAAGCCCACCACGAATGGGCTACCATGACAATGGTATGGGCCGCAGTGTTAACGCTTTGGGCTCATGAAGCCCAAAGGCCCAATCTAACCCACCGGGTACACGATAAGGATTATCTATTCAAGGAATAGATATCCTTACCTCGGACAAGCACCACGCGTGCGAAGAGTATGGAGCAAGAAACACGGTTTCTTAGCCCCTATATATAGAATCATACGACTCTCATTCAAGGTACGATATACAACCCTAACTCTTTACGAGAACCTTAAACGATTACTTACTCTCACGCCGGAGTCTAATCGGGGGAGACAATCCCTCGATAAGCCTAACGGTGTTGTCTTATTTTCTTAGTACGCAGGTAACAAGTGCTAAGGACTGAATTGGTACGAGAGTATAAGCCCATAACCAGGTACGCCCAACTTTTGTATCAACAAGTGGCGCCATCCGTGGGACCAACTACGAACTAGAATGACGAAACATAAGAATTCCAGCCAGCGGACTCCGCAGTCAGAAAAACGTGACCATCAGAGGAAGAATCAACAAGATCCAACCTCCAGACAAGTCGCTGGGACAACCAGCACGCCTGCAGGAACAACCCCACCTCGTCTAGCAGTAGAACTACCTACAAGAACTACTCAAGTCACACCAGTGGTCCCAAGCGTTGAGGAACTCCAACGCACTCTCTTCACCACTCCTCATCAGGCTACACCCGCAGTGAACAACACTGCGCCGCCAGCCGCGCCTGAACGGAACAGGGCGCCTAACGCTGAGGCAGAAATTCTTGCAACAACTGAGGACGCACCGGATCTAACTTTGGGAAATTTTGTATCCCAAAATTATGAAACACTAACCGCCCTCATGCAAGAAGAAGCAACAAGAAGAGCAAGCGCGGGTATACAAGCCCGACTCAATTTTGGTCCTGAACGCGAACCATCACCACCGCGCCACCCACGAGCATAGTTTTAAAAATCGCGCCTAAGGCGCGCCTACTCCCTAAATCCCACGAGGCTCCAGCCTTTGGGATTTTTTTAGATCGAGGCTCACGACATGCATGAATCCCGTAAAAATCGCAGCGCCTTGGGGATTTTTGCGCTTTAGCGCCTTGGAGATTTGTGCGCCTAGAAGATGTAATGGGGTTTTGGCCTTTTTTTCTTAATAGTAAGATACATTTTGGCCTTACATGTTATATACATTTGGCCCTTTAAGTTATAAAGTATCTAATAACCCTAATATTTTAGAAAATAACTAAAACACACAATCAACAAAGAACTATGTTTTTTTGTAATCTAATGTCTAAGATTACTAGCTTATTAACAGATACAAATGTTGTTTCTTTAGTGTTAAGTGTTACCAAACAAACCTAGTTTTTTGTTGTTGATAGTTGATAGTTTGATACATGGTAATTTGTTAAATTTTATAAGTCATAAACTCATATATTGTAATGTATATTCAGGAATTTAGGGTAGTTCATGGATTTTGATATGTTGCCTGCTTAATATTTTGGGTTTAAATGCAATATAATAACTATTAAGTGGCATTATGCATTGAACATTGATATTTTTGTGTTATTTTAAGCAGCATAAGTTGTCACAAATGTTATAAAAAAAACATAAATGTATAGTGCGCCTCATATTTATGAATCCCGCGCCTTGGTTTGCGCCTCGACTCGAGGCTCTTTGACCCCCTTTGCGCTTTAGTACGCCTTGAGCCTTTCAGAACATTGCCCACGAGGAAGACGCGCAGAACGTACCACTATCCATGATAGGTTGGGCACGATATCTGATTCACAATACTCAGGAGACAGCGAGAGGCGCACCAATGTCCACTCCAGACTTGGCAGTCGGGGAATACAAGATCGACTAGGGCCTCAACATTCGCCAAGCCAAGGATCTTCCAAACCAGGGAGTAGGAGGGTTCAAGACAGATTGGGGGAAGAAGATCCCCAAGCAGAGATCCCTCAAGCTCTTCTTCTGAAAGAAGCCGGCGCAAGCGCCGAAAACGAGACTACCCTTCTTCCAGCGACTCCTCGGACAACGAGGACAAAGAAACAGGACACTGGAAGTCAAGAGGAAGACGTCGCGAGGAAGAGAATGAAGATATGTCCCTCCCACGGCGACGCCAGAAAATTGATGCGTTTACGCGGCGCATCAGCGATTACTCAGATCGCAAACGCAGGCGCATGCCCGCTAATGTGAAAACATACGATGGAACAGGTGATCCGGACGACCACCTAAAAATTTTTGAATCAGCCGCAACCATCGAAAATTGGCCACAGCCTGTGTGGTGCCACATGTTTAATTCCACGTTAGTGGGAAACGCGCGCACATGGTTTAGCAAACTCCCACGCAGGAGCATTGGTGTATTCGAGGAACTACGGAAAGCATTCCGCCTCAACTTCACCCAGCGAAAGAAGTGCGCAAAAAACCCTGTGAAGCTAGCAAGAGTGAAACAGCGTCAAGGGGAGTCAACCAGCGCTTTTATGGAACGCTTCAAAGATGAGTGTATACAAGTTAAAGCATGTCCTGAAATCCTAAAAATTTCAGGGTTCATGAATGGGATCAATAACCCATAACTCATCCGCAAGATGAACGACAAAGTTCCACAAACCTTTGACGAGTTAACGAAGCGCACTAGATCCTTTATACAAGGAGAAGCAGCTGCCGCGGATAGCAAAAAAGGTTATTCAAACTATAGGCAACAAGAACAGCCGCGGAGACAATCCAATGATCAGAATAACAACCGCAGCAGGAATTATCGCAGTGGAAGAGACAACGACAAATATACTCCTCTCACTAAGACTCCGAGAGAAATATTTGTAACAGAAGGTGCGAACTTCCCAAAACCACCACCAATGCGCACTGCAGAAGAAAAGCGCCTAGGTAGTGGATACTGCGAGTACCACGGCCAAAAGGGCCATACAACTAACGAGTGCGTCCAACTAAAACAGCTAATTGAAAAGCTAGTTAGAGAAGGGAGGATGGACCACCTCGTGAAAAACATCAAGGAGGGAAAAGATAAATAGAGAAACGGGGGTAAGAAAGAACCCCCAAAGGAAAAAGCTGATAGTATATACATGATACAATCATGGCAACGCAGGATAAAGCAAAAAGTCAGCCAAAAATTCTCTCAAGAAAAAGAAATATCCTTCCCTACTATAGCTGCGGACAACGCAGTCGTGGAGCCCTTAACCATTGAAATACATACAGGGTGACATGACATCCACCGCATGTACATTGATGGAGGAGCATCCGCAGACATCTTGTACGATCACTGTTTCAAAAGACTGCGACCAGAAATCCAAAGTCAGTTGATACCAGCTACAACGTCATTAACAGGATTCACAGGAGAAAAGATTTGGCCTATGGGGCAGTTACGCTTGTTGGTGGTCGTAGGAGATGAACAACACTCAACCGCAACATGGATAAACTTCATGGTAATAAAGTCTCCTTCACCATACAATGGTATCATTGGAAGACCGGGAATATCATCCATGCGCGCGGTACCATCCACAGCGCACGGAATGCTTAAATTCCCAGTGGAAGGAGGAGTTGTCACTCTCTATAACACAATAATACCACCAAGAGAATGCATCGCAGTAACAACTGAAGCAGAGACTATTCCAGAACAGCGTACGGAAAAAACGCCAAATTTAAAAGTCGCCATTCACCCAGATTATCCAGAGCAACAAATTTCGATTGGAGGATCTTTATCTGACAAGGGTAAAGCAGCTGTATGCGCACTCTTGCAAAAGAACCTAGACATATTTGCATGGGAACCCAAGCATATGACGGGAGTGCCGCGCTCTATTACAGAGCATAAGCTACAAATCCGACAAGGATACCCTCCAATACGACAAAAGAAACGCGGCCAGGCCCCAGATCGTGCAAAAGCTATTCTGGAAGAAGTACATAAGCTCGTAGACGCAGGCATCATGCGCGAAGTATACTATCACGACTGGCTTTCTAACCCAGTTATGGTAAAGAAGAGCGATGGCAGTTGGAGGATGTGCGTGGACTTCACGGACCTCAACAAAGCATGTCTGCAGGACTGCTATCCACTGCCAGAGATAGACTGGAAGGTCGAATCCTTGTGCGGATACCCTTTCAAATGCTTCCTAGATGCATATAAAGGGTATCATCAGATCCAGATGGCAGTGGAAGATGAAGAAAAAACAGCTTTCCACACCAGTCAGGGAGTATACTGCTACACAAAAATGCCTTTTGGCCTGAAGAACGCAGGCGCGACATACCAACGACTGGTGGACACAGCCTTCGAAAAACAAGTAGGCCGCAACTTGGAAGTCTATGTTGACGACCTTGTGATCAAAAGCCATACAGAGGACGAGTTGGTGCGCGACATCGAGGAAACATTCCAGACGTTGGGGCGGATCAACATGAAGTTAAATCCAAAAAAGTGCACCTTCGGCGCGACCGAAGGGATGTTCCTTGGATACTTGATAGAACCTGATGGAATCAAGACTTGCCCAGAAAAAACAAAGGCTGTTATCGATCTCCCCTCACCACGCACACTCAAAGAAGTCCAATCATTGAATGGAAAGTTAGCAGGGCTAAACCGTTTCTTATCTAAATCAGCGGACAAATCTCTTCCCCTCTTTAAAACACTCACGAAGTGTACAAAAAAGGGAGACTTTCGCTGGACAATCAAAGCGGAGGAAGCTTTCCAACAACTTAAAAACCATCTGGCATCTCTTCCTAAACTTGTTGCACCGCGACCAGGGAAAGAACTAATCATGTACTTATCGGCAACCCATGGAGCAGTCAGCGCCGTATTATTGACAAACAGAAACTCCGTTCAGACACCCATATATTTCGTAAGCAAAGCCCTGAAGAAAACAGAGACTAACTACAGCGCTATGGAAAAGCTGGTCTTGGCTCTAGTGTTCGCAGCCAAAAGGTTGCGCAGATACTTTCAGGCACATCCAATAGTTGTAATCACTGATCAGCCAATCAAACAAGTTATCTCTAAGCCTAACGCATCACGACGCTTACAAAAATGGAGTGTACTGTTAAGTGAGTACAACATCTCATACAGACCGCGCACTGCAATCAAAGAACAAGTCCTAGCCGATTTTATCGTGGAGAAGCCAGACAGCGACAGCCCGACATCTGCAGCTAAAACAGATTTACAGGAACCCTGGATTCTGTTCACAGATGGATCCTCATGTGTAGAAGGATCGGGCGCAGGCCTTATTCTTACAAACCCAGAAGGTATGGAATTCACCTATGCGCTACGCTTTGAATTCACGGCCACAAACAATGAGGCAGAATACGAAGCCCTACTAGCCGGATTACGTATTGCAATCCAAATGGGTGTTCGCAACCTAGAAGCAAACGTAGATTCGCGACTGGTCGCTAACCACGTGCTAGGTGAATATGAGGCCAAGGATGAACACATGACCCAATACCTGGAAAAGACAAAATCTTTGATCAAAAACTTTGATAGGTTCACCATAAAACAGGTGCCTAGAGGAGATAACAAGAAGGCGGACGCACTCAGCAAGATCGCATCCACAAGCTTCGCACACCTCTCAAAACAGGTATTGGTGGAAACCCTAAAAAATAAGTCAATCTTGGATAGGGAAATACCAACGGTGGTAGAGGAACAAGACCCTACATGGATGACACCTATCATCGAATTTGTTAGCAAGGGAATCCTACCCCAAGATCAAAAAGACGCTCGCAGAATACGGCGCACAGCGCAACGATTTGAATTACGCGACAACGTACTCTATCGACGATCTTTTTTACAGCCATGGCTCAGATGTGTCGGACCCCTTCAAGCAGACTACGTACTCCGCGAAATCCACGCTGGATCAGGTAGTATGCACTCAGGGCCACGATCCGTGGTGGCAAGCGCTCTAAGGTCAGGATATTATTGGCCAACAATGCATCGTGATGCACGCGATCTGATAAGAAAATGCAGCAATTGCCAAGTACATAGACCAATTCCGCGCCGACCACAACAAGAGCTAACACCAATTACCTCACCATGGCCATTTTACAAATGGGGTATTGACATCGCAGGACCTTTCCCTGTCGCAGCTGGAGGAGTAAAATTCCTCATCGTAGCCATAGACTACTTCACAAAGTGGATCGAAGCAAAAGCAGTGGTGAACATCACGGGAAACCAAGTTAAGCGCTTTGTTTGGGACAACATTGTCTGTCGCTTCGGCCTACCAGGCGAGATCATATCAGACAACGGAAAACAATTCTGTGATAACCCATTCAAAGATTGGTGTACACAATTGAACATCACACAACACTTTGCTTCAGTCAAACACCCACAAACCAATGGCCTAGTTGAGCGCGCAAATCGCAGTCTAGGCGAAGGAATAAAAGCGCGCCTTGACAGACACAAAGGAAAGTGGGTGGATGAGCTCTCGCACGTCTTGTGGGCGCATCGCACGACAATCAAAACCAGTACTGGCGACACGCCATTTTCCCTAGTCTATGGAACGGAAGCCGTCATACCAGCCGAGATAGGAATGCCAACTATACGCACAGCAGAGGTCAACGTCACGACAAATGACGAGGAACGGCGCATAGACTTAGACATACTGGAAGAAAGACGCGAACGCGCAGCTATACGCGAAGCAAAGGCTAAGGCAAAAATGAAGAAGTATTATGATGCAAAAGTCAAACACACTTCATTCAGACCAGGAGACTTTGTTTACCGCGCCAACGATGCGAGCCACGCAGAAGACACGGGCAAACTCGGACCCAAATGGGAAGGACCTTACGAGGTCACAGACGCGCTCGGCAACGGCGCATACAGACTGCGCGATATGGAAGGTCACGACCTGGCGCGCACTTGGAACATTTACAATCTCAAAAAATGTTACTTTTAGGCTATGGCCCTTTCACAAACACACTTGCATCCTACGCGGTGCCCAATAAGTGTTTGTCTTTCTTTTTCTTTTTAGGAATTGTATTTTCTATTTTTTCTAATTACTTGCAAGTATTAATAAAATGTTATGGTTTCTAGCTAACTCCATAGCGCATTTTACTTTATTGCATTTATGTCAATATTGTTTATTTTATATTTCTGCCTACATGGCGTGCATGCACTACTTAAAGACCCACGAAGGCATAAAGGATGAGTTAACCTACTAATTTACTCGTTGAATAAGAGGGTTGCAAACCCATCAACATTGGATCATGTATCCTTGCTAAGCGCCTTACTCTTGAGACGTCGAGGTAAGTTTCACATGCGCACCCCACGACGGATGCGCATATACCAAGTACACCGTACGAGCTTAGCAATATAACGAGCCAAGACACTTGGTCAAATAATAAAACTTCGCAAACAATGCAAGTATAATTCTTCAAAGTCACGCACTTAAAAGACTTAGTTAAAAAAAAAAGGTAAACTTAGCAAACAATGCAAGTATATTCAAGTCACGAACTTAAAACAACAATGTATCTTATTCCACATTTATTAATAAAAATTACAAGAAAAGATACATAAATATACAAAAAGCCTATATACTATGGCGCTGCTCAGGATTTTCCTCTGCAGCGGCGGAACTCCCCGCTTCCTTAAGCTTACTCAAGGTTATAGCATCCTGCATAGATACGGTCGGAACGCTCACAGCCACGCCATCTGACCTAGGAAGGTGTGCAGCGCCAATGCCACACATCACGGCCTTGCCCTTGATACCCTTCTTCACATCAACCCTCTGCTCATGTCGCTCTAGCACCTCTTTCAAAGGAATTTCCTTCTCAAGAGCAAAAGGCTTAAGGATATCGCGAGGCCGCGCGAACACAGGGACTTGAAGTTGCGAAACATCAGGTTTTAGATAGTAATCTAATTCCTCTTCTGCGTTCTCCACAAGATGGCGCTGCAAAGTCAGACCCGCCATCAGCACAGCTATAGGGTCATCTTGATCGCGCTCCAACTTCCCTATGTGCGGCAACTCAAGAACCTTCAGCCCCGCCATTGCCTGCAGCAGCTCATCATAAGCCGTAGGGCTGTAACCAGGGACTTCCGCCAAGTCCTTCGTCAGCAGCTTGGCCTCATGAAGGTCCTCCATGGCCTGCGATCGACCACGCGCAATCGCGCAGTGCACAACCTTTCCAAAAGCTTCCACTACCTCAGCGGACTCTAGTGTGCTCAGGGCTGCCAGGCGCAGCCCATGGCTAATCAACCATCTGCATTCACAAAAGCAAATTTGTGTAAGTAAACAACATGGTGGTAAAATAATTATAAGGATAAAGTAAATGAAAATACCTGCGCTCGGCTATAGTGGGCATCAGATGGCGGTACAACTCCTCGTCATACTCTATGCTGAGGGCGCGCAGTTTTTCCTCTTGCATTGCAACCGCCTTCTCCATGCGCCCCTGAAATTCCTGGACGCTAGCATGATGCTCCGCCCTTTTCTCTTCAAGATAAGACATCGACCAGGAAGTCCTCGCCTTTATTTGTTCAAGCTTAGACCTCGCGTACTTAAGGTCAGCTAACATGCTCACCTTATCTTGTGCAATCTTTTCAGCATACGCCTTTGAGGCCCCCAGCTCCACTTGCGCATCAGCCAACTGCGCACGGAGGGTCGCCAACTCCTCCTCCTTTTGGGCAAGAGCACGGCTCTCCCCAGCATACCTCCCTTTCAGCTGAGCCACAAGCTCAGCTTGGCACGCGGTGGTCGCAGCCAGCTCATCCATCAGCTGCTGCGCCTCACCACCATCAGCAACGTTGGTCTTTCCCCCCCTGTTTTCATTCTGCGGGGAGGAAACTTCATCCGCAAAAACCCCATCACCCTTCGCGGCGTCATCCCTACGCAACAAAAGCAGTTAACATATATTACAACAAGTAATATGATATAAAAAAAAAAAAAAAAAAAAAAAAAAAAAGATGAGAGAAATGCACACTTACAGAAACGGAGAAACATCATCAACCTTCAACCGTGCGCCGGAGGCAGAGGTTTCTTCCGCGTTCGACTCTGCGTCTCTGATGACGTGTCGACGCCTCTTCCTGGTGCCACTGGCTCCAGCCTCTCCCTTGCGCTTTGAATTCTGCGCAACCTCCTCCCTCAGCACCTCCTCAGGTTTCAGGATCCGGATGCTGTCAGACGATCCTGATTGCGCTTCCTCATGCGCCACTTCCACATCCGGCACCGCCTCCACAGTGGGCGCCACCTCCGCGTCGGGCGGTACACTCTGAACGGGCGTCACTAGGAGTGGTGGCGTGTCCTCGGGGACCGTCGTAGGCAGAACGGTCAAGTGCCCTGCGGTCGCCTCCAGCAAGGGCTGCTCTCCTTCCTTCAGAGGACGCACTCCTATGGTCACCTGCTTTGGCCTATCCAGCTTGACCACCGCGAACAGATCCATCTCTGCGCACATCAAAGGAAGCAAGAAAAAACAAAAGGGATTAGTTATTAAAAGCGTGAAGATAAGAATAAAGGACTTACAAAGAAGGAAGTATAAGGAATGAACACCCACCCCGGCTATCCTCACTCAAGAAAGTGGGAACCTCATCTGCGGCGCCAAAATAAGCGCGGCTCAACCCCACATGTACCAAAAACTCCTCCGGATAGGGGTTAATGGCCAGTCGATTGGCATCTAAAGTTTGCGCGTCAGCACGACTGTAGGAACCGGGTGCGGGGCGCCCATCCCTTGGTAAGGATTCCTGAGTATAAAACTCAAAGGGAGAGGGAAAGACTACGTCATCCACCCAAAAGAAGTACTCCCTCCAATTCTTGAGGGCGTCAACTTTCTCCGTATAACACTGAAGCGCCCCCTGGCGCTTCGCAAAGGAAACCCACCCATTTGACCATGTCGTGTGGTAAAAGGAGCGGAACAAATCTACAGTCGGTTCTATCGCAAGTAAACGACAGTTTACTTCAAAATTCGACACCTTCGCCGCACCTATACAGTGCAGCTGAGAGATGTGAAGGCGATAGTGATTGAGCAAATCGCTCAGAAAAACAGATATGGGTACGCGGTAATTCGCGTACTCAAAAAATTTCGTGTATAGCCCTATCTTCCCTTCGGGGAAGTCAGCTATACACGCGTCGACATCTGGAGCCTCTGGACGTACATCCAAAGGCACAAAATAGTCGGAAGAAAACTGCGTAACGTCCTCAATGGACATCGCAGAGCGAAAGTCCTCCAATTGAGCAACCATTTTCATTACTGGGACGCACACAAATTACCTACGAAAAGTGAAAAGGTTTCTTTGCAAAGAAACGCTCTCAAAGAAGAAGGTGAATAGTGGTTAAGTGTGTGTTTTACTGTGTGATTAAAAAAAAGGGGGGGGCGGTACTCTTATATAGGGTGGTAAAAACCCTAATTTCTATCCACGTGGAACCCACTCACAGTAAATGTATGGCTAGAAGATCAACAGGTACATGCACTTTTTCCCGAATTCCAAGGACTACGTGGACACCACCCCCGACTTTCGAGGCATCCATTTTGAAACTATTAGGTGCATTGCACCTACAAAAAGGCGGTAATATTTGTTCAATCTCCCGCCACGCTTACCGCTGATGGTATTAAGTCTAGTACCCACGGCTACGCGCCGCGCGCACTAGACTGGGGGGACATGATGACGTATAGCCTATATTTGGGCCACAAGCCCAAATGATAGACATTACTTACACCTAAGCCCACCACGAATGGGCTACCATGACAATGGTATGGGCCGCAGTGTTAACGCTTTGGGCTCATGAAGCCCAAAGGCCCAATCTAACCCACCAGGTACACGATATGGATTATCTATTCAAGGAATAGATATCCTTACCTCGGATAAGCACCACGCGTGCGAAGAGTATGGAGCAAGAAACACGGTTTCTTAGCCCCTATATATAGAATCATACGACTCTCATTCAAGGTACGATATACAACCCTAACTCTTTACGAGAACCTTAAACGATTACTTACTCTCACGCCGGAGTCTAATCGGGGGAGACAATCCCTCGATAAGCCTAACGGTGTTGTCTTATTTTCTTAGTACGCAGGTAACAAGTGCTAAGGACTGAATTGGTACGAGAGTATAAGCCCATAACCAGGTACGCCACACTTTTGTATCAACAGCTCATGAATAAGGGTCTTCTCGCAATAGCTAACTTAGGCATATATCAGTCAGGAAAGCATACAGAAAAATACTTGCGATCTGTTTATAACATGTATCCCCCTCACAGAGTTTTGAAAATAAGTAAATGTGAGGCTATGACTCACCTTGATTGATACTGAAAATGTAGAAAATAAAGTCAGACGAATTTATGAAAACGGCTTCGAAACACAACCTGATAAATAAATTTATCTAAGAACTTGACCAAATACAATTCGGTAATTACGAAGAAATAACGAATATTAGATATTCGTTATGACGAATAATTGATGTGCAGTGAAAATCTTGTGATATGCATGATATTACAAAATATGATTTTTAAATTATCCATCGAAGTTTTACCATTTTAATCGTAAGTAAAATATTAAATTTGTAAATATCGTTATATATATTATTAACGTTACGTTAAATAATATATATATAAATAAATTAAAGTTTAAACGTAATATGAAATAAATTGACGAAAATAGAAAATAAATAAGAATGATAAATAAGTTATGTTTAGTCTTTGTCTCCTTTTCCAATTTTACCATTTTTACACTAACGATATTTACGTTACACCGTTAGTCCTTTTTATATATTTTTCAACTATAGTCCTCTACTTTGTCCAATAATCAATACTAACCTTAGAATATTAATTTTTATCACATTTTACCCTTATATTTCTGTATTTACAGGTTTAGTCATTTATTTTCAATATTTACACATTTAGTCCCTCTAGGTGTCGTCGCGTTACATTTTTAGTCCAATTTTGCAAAAATGATTATGAAACTTTTCTTAAAATTTTCGAAGCTTATTTAATAAGTAACAAGCTTATTTTAACTGCTTATTTATTCAAAAGCTTATTTTTTAGCTTATGGGCCACTTAACGAACAATAATAGGCCCGTTAAGAGTTTTGGAGGCGAGGGCATAGAAAAAGTTTTGGGCTTGGCTTTGGGTCATTTTTGTGATTCTAAAAACATTTCTTATGGGCTCAGTGGGCTTACGGATTTTAATTGCTTAATGGGCTTTAGTTAAGCCCAAGTCGAAAACATAAGGTTTTATATGAATTTTTGGTTTGAAAAATCCGGTTGATGTCAATTCAAAATGGATCGAGTAGGATGTCAAAACGTGATTATTTTCACAAGTTGTTTATATGAAATTGTTAGTTTTCTAGGTGGTCTATGACGTCGTGAAATAATATAATACTATCGTTAAATGAAATTCAATGTTATACGCGTGTTTTGTGGCATGTTTGAATCGGTATATATTATGAAAACTTGTTAATATTTACTAAGTGTTTTTGATAAATTTCCATCGATGGACATGGTTTGAAATGTATGCGTGAAATGCTTATAACGTTACAACTAAAGTGAATTTTGTGTGCTACGTGATTCCTAGGCCTTCCAAAATAGAGGCAAATCACGTTTTGTACTAAAAATAAATATATACGTGTGATACGTGTGCAAAGTGATATACGTTCGAAACAACAAAACATGGTGCATGACTAAATATTAACGTGTAACTTGGAATGGAAACGAGTAGAGTAGACTTACAAACACCTTAGAGGTGATCAAGAGTCGAGAGTGATAGAAAGGAACACAAGAAAATCACGTTTCCAATATAACCCAAACGTTATACTATAAATATTAAACCCGATTTCCTTTCCTTGCTTCCAATAATATACCTATGACTTGTAGATCTTGTGAGAATGGTTTGAAAGTCGAAATAATGCAGTGAAAGAGTAAGAGAATGAATAAGAGTAAGATGCATGCAAGTACGTATATATATTACTAATATATATAACGTTAGTAAGAAAATTTCAATGTAAACTCTTCGTACTATTTGCATGTCAGGATAAACTAGCTACTAGGTGATTTTATAATGTTTTAGAGGGTGTTGTGAGAGCACAAAAGAAGGGAAATGTTGGGGTGATTCATACCCATGTCGACTATGTATATTTCCATATACACGATTTACAAAATCGTACACCACTTGTTTATACATGATCATCCTTAACATTTGAGCATAAAATCATCTCAGGAATAATATTAGGAACGATTAGAAACAAACGAGATTCAAAACGGTTAAGTTTTGAATATATTGTAAATCGATTTGGGTTTGCAAGGGTCGAATACTTTGCCTCTTAAAAACGTATCAAAACTCAACGTATGGACGTGAGAATTGACACACTAATAGTTGGCTAGTAGGTTAACGAGATGAGAAAATAAAATACATAGGTCATGTGTAAGTTTTAGAAATAAACGAGGTGTGTTGGGGAGGGTTTGGTCTTGTCGATCGGATGAAAACTAATAAATTGGAAGTTGGGCTTTGATTTGTGGGCTTATGAATAGTGGACGAAGGTGTGGGCCGAAAGTAATTAAGGGTACGGTTGGATTAATTAGGTAATTAGGAAATTTAATTATATTTACTAAATATAATTAAGATTAGGATTTAGGTTTAGGATTAAATGAAAAGTTTAGGTTTCGTGTAACGTGTCGAGGATTAATTCCGTCATTTCGTGAATTATATTATTTTGTGAAAATCGCCAAAATAATATAATAAGAAAAATTTCAAATTTTTCTGAGAAAATGGGAATTAGAAACGATAACGAAGGATTATTTATTTATTAACGATTTAATTACAAGAAATTTTTACAGGGTTCTACAGTACCCACTTGTCATTCTGAATTTCGTCCCGAAATTCGATTTTAAGAAATCTAACAAGTGCGTTCTATGAAAATAAGTGCTGATATTTCTCACGGAATCTATCTTCTCTTTCCCATGTATAAGTCGGTCCTCGTTTAGAGTCCAATCTTACTTTTACAATGGGGATACGATTCTGTTTGAGTTGTTTTATCTCTCTATCCATTATTTCCACAGGCTCTTCTGTGAACACTAGTTTGTCGTCCAATCTAATCTCTTTTAATGGAATGACGAGAGTTTCGTCAGACAAACATTTCTTGAGTTGTGATACGTGGAATGTAGGATGTACCCTACTAAGTTCTTCCGGAAGTTCTAACTTATAAGCAACTGAACCAATTCTCTCCAGAATTTTGAAAGGTCCAATGTACCTCGGATTTAACTTTCCACGTCTTCCAAAGCGAATCATTCCTTTCCATGGCGAAACCTTCAACATGACTTTGTCTCCTACTTGAAATTCCATAGGCTTTCTCCTGACATCAGCATAACTCTTCTGCCTGTCACGAGCAGCTTGCAAGCGTTGCTTGATTTGGAATATCTTCTCTGTAGTATCATGTATTAGCTCTGGTCCGGTGAGTTACATATCACCCACTTCTGTCTAACAGACTGGTGATCTGCACTTTCTTCCGTATAGTGCCTCAAAAGGTGCAGCCTTTATGTTGGCATGGTAGCTGTTATTGTATGAGAATTCAACTAATGGCAAGTGTCTATCCCAACCTTTTCCAAAATCAATCACACATGCTCGGAGCATGTCTTCCAAGGTTTGGATTGTTCTCTCACTTTGTCCATCGGTTTGCGGATGATAAGCGGTGCTCATATCTAACCTAGTACCAAGAGATTTCTGTAGCGATTCCTAAAATCTTGATGTGAATCGGCTATCTCTATCAGAAATAATAGATATTGGTACCCCATGTCTAATCACAATTTCCTTAAAATACAACTGGGCGAGTGTTTCCATCTCGTCAGTTTCTTTGATTGGTAGAAAATGTGCGGACTTGGTTAATCGATCGATGATAACCCAGATTGTGTCTAATCCGGTCGAAGTCTTTGGTAATTTGGTAATAAAATCCATTGTGATTCGTTCCCATTTCCAGACCGGAATTTCTGGTTGCACGAGTAATCCTGATGGTTTCTGAGTCTCTGCTTTTACTCTAGAGCAGGTTAAACATTTACCAACATACTCGGCGATATCAGCTTTCATATTTGGCCACCAATAATTCTTCTTCATATCTTGGTACATCTTATTGGAACCGGGATGAATAGAATATTTGGATTTATGAGATTCATGCATGATAAGGTCTCGAATACCTCCAAAGAGAGGAATCCAATATCTTTCCTTAAAACATAACATTCCATCATTTCTTCTCACAAATTCTTTTTCATTATTTGGCATTCTGTCAACCTGATCTTCCAGGTTTGACCTTCTGTCAATTTTCTCATATTTCCGGTTTTCTTCTTGTAGAGCTTCTGCTTGAGCTTTGATGATTTGAGCTGGAAGTGGCGAATGAATTGTCATTCCTAGAGATCGAACTCTAAGAGGTTTAATTCTATCTTTTCTACTCAATGCATCGGCTACTACATTCGCTTTGCCGGGATGGTAACGAATTTCACAGTCGTAGTCATTGAGTAATTCTAACCATCTTCTTTGCCTCATGTTTAGCTCCTTCTGATCTAGTATATGCTGTAGACTCTTGTGATCGGTGAAAACCGTACACTTTGTACCATATAGGTAATGTCTCCATATCTTAAGAGCAAAAACTACTGCTCCTAATTCTAGATCATGAGTAGTGTAGTTTTCTTCATTCTTCTTCAGTTGTCGTGAAGCATAGGCTATAACTTTGTCTCTTTGCATTAGTACCACACCTAATCCATGATGAGATGCGTCACAATACACTACAAAGTCCTCATTGCCTTCCGGTAATGCTAATATTGGTGCTTCACAAAGCTTCTGTTTCAGCAGTTGAAATGCTGACTCTTGCTTCTCTTCCCAGATATACTTCTTGTTCTTCTGGGTTAATTCCGTCAATGGTTTTGCAATCTTTGAAAAACCTTCTATAAATCTCCAGTAATAACCAGCGAGACCTAAGAATTGACGAATCTCGGTTAGGGTGGTGGGTGACGTCCAACCTTTAACTGCTTCTATCTTCACGGGATCTACGTGGATACCTTTGTTGTTGATGATATGGCCTAAAAATTGAACGGTAGAAATCCAAAAATCACATTTGGAAAACTTGGCGTACAACTTTTCTTTCTTAAGTAACTCCAAAATAGTCTTTAAGTGTTCGGCATGCTCTTCTTTGTTGCGCGAATAGATTAAAATATCATCAATGAACACAATAACGAATTTATCCAAGTATGGCTTGCATACTCGGTTCATTAAATCAATGAATACAGCTGGTGCATTGGTAAGACCAAATGGCATCACCTGAAATTCATAATGTCCGTATCGTGTTCGAAAAGCTGTCTTGGGAATGTCCTCTTCCCTAACTCTTAATTGATGATATCCTGATCTTAGATCGATTTTTTAGTAAACACTTGATCCTTGTAATTGGTCAAATAGATCATCGATCCTTGGCAATGGATATCGATTTTTCACCGTGAGTTTGTTCAACTCTCTGTAATCGATACACATTCGGAACGTTCCATCTTTCTTTTTGACAAATAGGATTGGTGCTCCCCAAGGAGATGAACTTGGTTGAATGAAACCTTTATCTGATAGTTCTTTTAACTGTTCAGATAATTCTTTCATTTCGGAGGGTGCTAATCGATATGGTGCTTTTGCAACGGGTACTGCTCCAGGCACTAAATCGATTCGGAATTCTACTTGACGGGTTGGTGGGATTCCAGGTAAGTCTTCGGGAAATACATCAGAAAATTCTCTTACAACTGGCACTTCATCAAGTTGTTTCTTCTTTTCTTTTGTTTCTCCTCCCGTTACTTGGATTTGAAATACATGGCATCATTTGCTTATGTATTTCATCGTCTTGGCGTACGAAATGATATTGAAAGAAGTTTTAGGTTTATCACCTTGGATGATTAAGGTTTCACCGTCGAATGGAATTTGGACGATTTTCTCGTCACAAATTATTCTGGCACGGTGTTTAGATAACCAATCCATACCAATGATGACATCAAAACTTCCCAATTGGATGGGCATAAGATTGATAGGGAAAGATTTATTTAGAAGGGTTAAGGTGCAGTTTTCGATTAGGGTATTGGTACTTAAAATATTTCCATCTGCTAATTCTATTTCATAGATAGTATCTAATTCTACAGGAGTAATATTTAGAATTGCGGCAAACGAAGTAGACACAAAACTTTTATCTGCTCCTGAATCAAATAATATCTTAGCATCATGTTGATTTAATAGGAACGTACCAGTAACAACATCAGAATTCTGCGTTGTGTTCCCATCACCAAGTACATACGCTCTTCCTCGGGCAACATTATTGGTAATTTTTGGACATTGAGTTCTGTAATGTCCAACTTCTCTACAACCATGGCACTTTACTGCTATCGGTTGTGTGTTGGCTCCAGTCGCTCGACAGTCCCTTGTCATATGACCAATTCTTCTACAGTTGCCACAAGTAGCCTTACACGCTCTAGTATGATGCATGTTGCGCTTGTTACATGGGGGTAGAGTTCCGGCATAACCTTTACTTTCTGCAGGCACTGCTGCATAAGCTCTGGTAGCTTCTTGCCGACGATTTTGTTGCTGATGATGATTACTACGGTTCTGTTGTTGATCTCTGCTGCGATTGCTGCTTTGATTGTTGTTGTTGTTGTAGCTCCGATTACCACTGTAACTGTTGTTGTAGCTGCGGTTGTTGCTATTGTTATTCCCACGGTTGTCAGCACTTCTCTTATGCTCATTGATCATGGAGGTAGAACCTCTTTTGATCACCCGGGTTAACAATCTTTGTGCAAGCCCCATAGCTTCTTCTACTGTCTTTGGATTCGACGAGGTAACATCCCCTTCAATGGATGGTGGCAGTCCCTCCACATATTTCTCCAATGCTTGTTCAACATCAGGTACTATAGTTGGGCACAGCACGGACAACTCCAGAAACTTTCTGTCGTATGTCTTCAGGTCATTGTACCTTACTACTAGTTGATGAAATTCATCCTCTAGCTTCTTTATCTCTGTCCTTGGACAATACTTCTTAAGCAATTTACTTTTCAACTCATTCCACGAAAGTCTGAAAGCTTCATCTGGACCCATAGCATTCGCAGTAGTGTTCCACCACGATAGTGCTTCTCCTTGAAGAGTTCCTGTAGCAAAGGTAACTTTGCTATTCTCAGAACAACCACTCCTCTTGAAGACTGTCTCAGTATGCTCAAACCAATGGGCCATTTCAGTCACCCCTTCAATTCCTTTGAAGTTTGTTGGCTTGCAAGTCATGAAATCCTTGTAAGTACAATTACGTGGAGTAACTGTATTAGCTTCACGATTTGCACCATTGATATTATTCAAACGATCCGCTTCACGAGCTGCAGATATTCCCTCAGCAATCATTCTTTGAACCTCAGTGGGGGTCATGATCACTTCCGGGTTAGAGTTTTCGCTACTTGCATGCTCCATTTTTCTATTAATAATACAAAAATATAGCATTTAGAATTTTAAACAACAACTTGTTTAAAGGTTCTTGTGAAGTAGGGAAATGAATATTTATGAGTCTTAATAATAATTGGGCACCATATGTAGTTTTTATTTTGATTCAACAGTCATAATCATTCCGATATGTTAGATGCATTTTTAATACACATGAACAACCATAAGCATAAGTTAACATTTGTATATAGTAATATCAAAACCAACAGCATAACATTAATAACTTTAATCAGTTGAGTTGTTATAACAAAACGATACAAGCTTATTAAATGCCACATGCGGCAGGCTTGAATGCCTTATTACTAGTACAAATACTAACTGCCTCTAATGATTATGTATGTCCACATGTCCTCCCATCTCTAAGATCTGAGTTCGGAGCTCCTGCATCTCGGTATGATGTTGCATCTGCATATCTCCTACAAGGTTTTCCAATGTATCTGCTCTTCGGTGTGCAAGCTGGGCTTCCCAAGTACGGTTCTGTCCCTCTCTTCGCAATGATATCGCGAAAGAACGTGTCTCAGAGATATCCGAATGTATCTGAGCTAACCCCTGCTGCAACTCTATCCTATTGGCTATAAGGTTATGTAAGGTGTTATGGATAGTATCTGAATGACCGAATGATGAATAATCAATCATCTGAAGAAGTGAGTCTATCTGATCTTCGTGATGCTCCAACCGTGTCACTACTACAGAAGGTGAAAGGGTAGAGGGAATTTCCATCCTAGCACTCTCGCTAGTTTCATTGATATGAGCTGGGGGAGTAAAACCAGGCGGATAAGGTAATGATGGTGAAAGTGGAGGAATAGAATCAGAAATATGAAGGCGGCTGGATGTAGGTATATCTTCCTCATGGATTTGTTCTCTTGGGTGAAAAGTATACGGGTAAGTTTGGCTAAAAAGATTGAGTAGATGATCGGGTGCATATGAATTGAATTCATGACGTGGTAATGGTGTCGGTAAAACAAAAGCATCGGGATTTTCAGGCGTTGTAGCAATTTCGTCTTGCTCGAAGGGTTCTGTTTCTTGGGAAACAGCGTCAGGTACAAAAGTAGAACGATAAACAGGCGAAGTAACAGACGCGACGGAAATATCAGAGTCGGAGTCGAACATACTCATATTGAAACAATACTATAACAATTCATAAATAGCGCAGAATAAAAATTTATTATCATCAAAGAATACCAAATTTTAACATATCAAAATCAAAATATCATAGCTTAATTGTTAACTTACGGAGTATGGTAGCAAGCAGGTACAGCGGGCAAAAATTTATATGATGCAAATTTAATTTATTTGAAAGTGTGGTTATAGTTCAATGTTTGAAAACATTTGGTTCTCTATAACTATGGCTCTGATACCAATCTGTAACACCCCGTAATTTGAAATGCGGCAGCGGAATAGTAATTAGGGTGTTACGGTGAGGATCGAAGTCATAATGATAGAAAACGGCTCGAAAGAGACGTTTTAAAACATAATTTCATTTATAAAAATTTAACATACAAGAGGTCCTTATCAGAGTATTATAAAAGTCTTGATGTTTTGAACTAAATCAAACATCATTTATTTTACACCATTATTGAAATAAAGAAAACATATTTTGAAGATTTTTGCCGCCCGTTCCATGCTTGCTTCCCCTGCTAAATACCTGAGATACATGCTTAAAAGTCAAAAAAATTGTTGAGTGAAATCATAGAGTTTGAATTTAATAATCATTTTGATACACAAGTAAGATTGTATTGGAAAATACAATCAGTTTGAAAATATTGATATTGCAGTTCATATATTGCTCTAAGTCTCATGACACGCAAACGTTAACAAATACCGTAAACGGCGGGTGTTTATCAAATCAATGATAAATTTGCCCTCGTGTAATAGGTGATTTGCCAGTTCCTATTTTTACTCAAATATAATTATCACGACTAATACGACTAACCACATGCATAATGGCATTCCGTCAAGTATTAATGGGACAGGCTGTCAAACCTTAAATAGATATATTCATTATATTCGCGTTCACCTCAGTGATTAATGGCTCATGAATAAGGGTCTTTTGGCAATAGCTAACTTAGGCATATATCAGTCAGGAAAGCATACAGAAAAATACTTGCGATCTGTTTATAACATGTATCCCCCTCACGGAGTTTTGAAAATAAGTAAATGTGAGGCTATGACTCACCTTGATTGATACTGAAAATGAAGAAAATAAAATCGGACGAAATTATGAAAACGGCTTCGAAACACAACCTGATAAATAAATTTATCTAAGAACTTGACCAAATACAATTCGGTAATTACGAAGAAATAACGAATATTAGATATTCGTTATGACGAATAAGTGATGTGCAGTGAAAATCTTGTGATATGCATGATATGACAAAATATGATTTTTAAATTATCCATCGATGTTTTACCTTTTTAATCGTAAGTAAAATATTAAATTTGTAAATATCGTTATATATATTATTAACGTTACGTTAAATAATATATATATAAATAAATTAAAGTTTAAACGTAATATGAAATAAATTGATGAAAATAGAAAATAAATAAGAATGATAAATAAGTTATGTTTAGTCTTTGTCTCCTTTTCTAATTTTACCATTTTTACACTAACGATATTTGCGTTACACCGTTAGTCCTTTTTATATATTTTTCAACTATAGTCCTCTACTTTGTCCAATAATCAATACTAACCTTAGAATATTAATTTTTATCACATTTTACCCTTATATTTCTGTATTTACATGTTTAGTCCTTTATTTTCAATATTTACACATTTAGTCCCTCTAGATGTCGTCGCGTTACATTTTTAGTCCAATTTTGCAAAAATGATTATGAAACTTTTCTTAAAATTTCCGAAGCTTATGTAATAAGTAACAAGCTTATTTTAACTACTTATTTATTCAAAAGCTTATTTTTTAGCTTATGGGCCACTTAACGAACAATAATAGGCCCGTTAAGAGTTTTGGAGGCGAGGGCATAGAAAAAGATTTGGGCTTGGCTTTGGGTCATTTTTATGATTCTAAAAACATTTCTTATAGGCCCAGTGGGCTTACGGATTTTAATTGCTTAATGGGCTTTAGTTAAGCCCAAGTTGAAAACATAAGGTTTTATATGAATTTTTGGTTTGAAAAATCCGGTTGATGTCAATTCAAAATGGACCGAGTAGGATGTCAAAACCTGATTATTTTCACAAGTTGTTTATATGAAATTGTTAGTTTTCTAGGTGGTCTATGGCGTCGTGAAATAATATAGTACTATCGTTAAATGAAATTCAATGTTATACGCGTGTTTTGTGGCATGTTTGAATCGGTATATATTATGAAAACTTGTTAATATTTACTAAGTGTTTTTGATAAATTTCCATCGATGGACATGGTTTGAAATGTATGCGTGAAATGCTTATAGCGTTACAACTAAAGTGAATTTTGTGTGCTACGTGATTCCTAGGCCTTCCAAAATAGAGGCAAATCACGTTTCATGTACTAAAAATAAATATATACGTGTGATACGTGTGCAAAGTGATATACGTTCGAAACAACAAAACATGGTGCATGACTAAATATTAACGTGTAACTTGGAATGGAAACGAGTAGAGTAGACTTACAAACACCTTAGAGGTGATCAAGAGTCGAGAGTGATAGAAAGGAACACAAGAAAATCACGTTTCCAATATAACCCAAACGTTATACTATAAATATTAAACCCGATTTCCTTTCCTTGCTTCCAATAATATACCAACGACTTGTAGGTCTTGTGAGAATGGTTTGAAAGTCGAAATAATGCAGTGAAAGAGTAAGAGAATGAATAAGAGTAAGATGCATGCAAGTACGTATATATATTACTAATATATATAACGTTAGTAAGAAAATTTCAATGTAAACTCTTCGTACTATTTGCATGTCAGGATAAACTAGCTACTAAGTGATTTTATAATGTTTTAGAGGGTGTTGTGAGAGCACAAAAGAAGGGAAATGTTGGGGTGATTCATACCCATGTCGACTATGTATATTTCCATATATACGATTTACAAAATCGTACACCACTTGTTTATACATGATCATCCTTAACATTTGATCATAAAATCATCTCAGGAATAATATTAGGAACGATTAGAAACAAACGAGATTCAAAACGGTTATGTTTTGAATATATTGTAAATCGATTTGGGTTTGCAAGGGTCGAATACTTTGCCTCTTAAAAACGTATCAAAACTCAACGTATGGACGTGAGAATTGACACACTAATAGTTGGCTAGTAGGTTAACGAGATGAGAAAATAAAATACATAGGTCATGTGTAAGTTTTAGAAATAAACTAGGTGTGTTGGGGAGGGTTTGGTCTTGTCGATCGGATGAAAACTAATAAATTGGAAGTTGGGCTTTGATTTGGGGGCTTATGAATAGTGGACGAAGGTGTGGGCCGAAAGTAATTAAAGGTCCGGTTGGATTAATTAGGTAATTAGGAAATTTAATTATATTTACTAAATATAATTAAGATTAGGATTTAGGTTTAGGATTAAATGAAAAGTTTAGGTTTCGTGTAACGTGTCGAGGATTAATTCCGTCATTTCATGAATTATATTATTTTGTGAAAATCGCCAAAATAATATAATAAGAAAAATTTCAAATTTTTCCGAGAAAATGGGAATTAGAAACGATAACGAAGGATTATTTATTTATTAACGATTTAATTACAAGAAATTTTTACAGGGTTCTACAGGGAAGCCCTTTAAAAGGCTAACCAAATTAGATGAAAAACTAATGGAAGGGGTTATTACGTTCTCAGAAGGGGATGAGGATTTTGTCTACCAAATGCCCCGTGCACACCCTAGATTTAAGGATTTTTCTATTGAGAGATGTAATAGGCTTCCCCCTCGCGATATGTTAAGTGAGAACGATTTAAGAAAATGGCTTAAATATCCCCATGAAAAGAATAAGAGGTATTATCGCAGATGTTTAGAGCTAAATGAGGATTATAATAGGGATGAAGCAACAATTAGATGGCTCACACTTGGATATGTGAGCATTAGTGACACTAGGTGAGCGTGATGAGTCTAGCTACAAGACTCGTTAATAAAGAAAAGCGCTTCTTGGGAGGCAACCCGAGCTTTATTTGTTTGATTGTTTGTTTGTTTGATTTTATTTGCTTCCGTATGTGTGTTTCATTTTTATTGTTTATGGTTCACGTTTCAAATTAAATTGTGAAAATTCTTTATTTTGTTTTTAACTTCGTCTTAACTACATATAAAGGTATTTTGCAAAAGATAAGTGTAAGGGAAATCCAAATTTGTTTAAAAGAACGGAATTGGACATGAACGATAACAATATTAAATAAACATACATATTAGTATTTGTTTGAGTCAAATGCTTGTATCGAGTCATAATGAATGTTTTACAGGAATTCCAGGAATTAAGGTACAAGTTTTTCTAGAAATTTACGGAAACTAAACATAAGATTTCTGTCAGATCAGTTCTGACGGCGTCAGGGGTTATAACCTGACGACGTCAGGAATTGTTTTCTGAAAATTTTGCAAGTTTTGTTTTTCTGCCGGAATTGTAAAGTTTTGTTAAATCTTTAACTTATAAACTCCAGGAATCTGCAAACATTCATTCCACAAGCATTACATCTTTACTTGCTTTATAGGATTTTATCTTATATAGATTTTACCGTCGATTTTACGCGAGGTTTTCCTTGATTGTTTTCTCAGGTTTAGCAGGTTATATTAGACAAGAAGATGTACATGGAATCAAGCTTTTGGCGCTGCTTTAATCTTGAAGTCTTTACATTATCTTGGAGGAGGATTTAGCCATGTTACCACATTATCCACACCGAACGAATCAGGGGAGTAATTGTTTCATTCTTTCATTTTCTTTACTTTTACATCTTTCAATTGAACATTGGGGACAATGTTCGGCTTAAGTGTAGGGGTAAATGAAGACACCTTAGAGATTACAATTGCACTTGATTTTTGTCTTGTTTAATAGTAGATGTGTAATAAAACTGAGATAAATATTTGTAGGACCTTAGATATATCAACTTTAACAATAATATAGCACGTAAATGAAGTAAAGATGGTGACTTGGTAATATATGTGTGGCGTTAACTTTGTAGAAATAGAGGTAAAGATGAAGAGAACTTTTATTGAAAAGAGGCACACACGCTTACACACACAAGCACACACCTCAAATGAGCTTTGAGGTGTATTTATAGTAAGTAACAAGAGATGCCCTAAAGGCTTTCTCATGGGCTTTGTGATGGACTTGGTTTACATGGGCTTATATTCCTTTAAAAGGATTACATGTTTAACTAGTAACATATTAGATTACCAAGTCCATAGCCCATTTTACTAGAACTACTACACGACATACAAAGCTCTATACATGAGCATGACCATCACTTTCATATTACATATTTTTAATGCTAACAATCTCCCCCTAAGGGGTGGGCATTCGAATGATGCTCCACGTGATTAGGTCTTCCGTGTTCTTTGTCTTGAACTTTGTGTGTTGATTGGCTCTAAACAGTCAACCCTAATTGATCAAGTAAATGGTCAACAAATTTAAATAGCTTAGAGTCAATGCTCCGTGGAATACAGTGTTTCCCCGGGTCGCTATGTCCCGACGAGGTGTGATGGTATAAAAACGGGTTTGTGATCGGGTGAATTTGGACGGAAATGGGCTGTGAATGATTACACTAAGGAAATTAAAAAGGAAATAGCTTAAATAAGCTATATTAACACAAAAGTGAAATCAGAAAACCCAGAGACGTTTAAAACTTAAGGACGCGTACGTCTGATTTAAATTTACGTAGACGTACGAAATAAAACGCGAGTTTTAGAGAAATAAAATACCTACAGATATGAAAATTACATTTTTACAATCCTAATAATAAAAGAAAATTTTTAGAAAAAAGAAAATTAATTTTTACACTATTTAATTATTTATTATTAATTAATTACTAATTATTATATATTTTAAACTAATTTAAATTACACTAAAATACAAATAATTATGAATTAAAGCTAGAAAAATGAAATTTAAACTTAGAAAAATCTAAAATACCCTAAAACTTATTGTAGAACTGAATTTATATTTTTCACACTTTTTATCTATTTATTATTAATTATTTATTATTAATTATTTATTATTTTAAATACTTTTTAAACTAATTAAAATTCTAATAAATACTAAATGAGCTAAGAAAAATCTGAAACTTTTTCTAAAATTCTATTATATGTACAGAGACCTAAGAAAAATATAAAATGGAAAAGTGCTTAAGTAAAAGGCTTAGAAATAAGCTAATAAGCTAAAGCTTCTTAAATAGAAGCTATCACTTGACTTATATTGATGATTTTCTTTTACAAAACTAATATACTACTGATAATGATAAACTTTAATGAAAACAAAAAGTTTAAAACTTAAAAATAAGCATTTTGTGAGCATATAAATTCAACATATGAGCTTTTGGCTTATTAATGGAACTTTAAGCTTGAATAAGCTTGAAATAAGCTTCACAAAATGAACCAAAGGAAAAATAAGATTAACTAAGTACAAGGAACTGGAAATGAGAAAAAAAAAATGTAAGCACTGATTAAGCTTAAATAAGCAATTGCCAAAAGCTGAGTATGAAAACAGGCCAAATGGCCCAACTTCCAAGCCTTGTGGGGCCCACAGGGAAGGTTGGAAACCCAAACCAAAAATGGATCCAATAAGCTGAGCTTATTGGCTTTTCAAAAAGCTAGGATTTGACCTCTGGGACCCACAAACAAACACAGGGGAGAGCCTTGAAGTTATGCAATTGAGACAGATAAGCTGGTGCAGGGGAGATGCTTCCCTTGCAGGCCACTTTGAGCCCTCAAATAAGCTATCAAAAAAAATCTAAAAAATAAGCCAAGGGTGGGATTCCAAAGCTTAACTGGTAGACTACAACATGTAAAAAGCTCAAGTCCTAAATCTTAACACAAAAATCAAAACAATTCATGCAATATTTGGTTTTTCTACCCAAGGTGCAATTTGACTTTTTGAGATTAACACTTGGTTTGACTTATATGAGTTTCAATCATACTCTACTGCTTTGATATGTTATAATAAGCTATAAATGAACTAGATTAGGCTAAAAAACCTACTTATGAATTGAAATGGTGGGATTACAAACCCTAGGACCTAACAGTTAACAAGTGAGGGTGAATCAAGGAGATTTTTGACTTTTTTCAAATGGAACTTGGTTTTAAAACTTTAAATTGACCTAAACTGACCTAATGCAATCTACTAGTGCCAAAATAACATCAACACAACAACAAGACTATCAAGAACAATGTTCATCCAAACACTCCTTTAAGTTGAAACTGATTTTGGATTTCAAAGGATATGAAGATTTGGACCATGAAACTGATGCACAGGCTCATAATAAGATGCAATAAGTTCATTTAAGCATACAACCATTAATACTAACAACAAAAAGCTATAGATTACCTATGATGCTACAAGGACAATTAATATAAGAAATATGAATCATTATGAGAAACAGTGAGCTAACAAGTGAAACTAAACCATATCTTAACTCAAATACACTAAATGATCATAGAAATATCATATGAGCACACATATAAGTACTTCTACAGTTACTTGCAAAAATTAAACAAATGCTTACAAGATGTCCATTGTGTGGAAGTTAATGAGAACCAGAATTAAACCACAATCCTATGCTCCCATGAGCTCTAAACCATATTCCATCCAGAATTCCATCAAGTTCTTTGCTTCAATCTTCCTTATACACTAATTTTTGATTTAATGAACATTTATAAGGTAATTTTGAGATTTTTTTATGAAACTGAATGAGATTTGATTCTAATACTAAAAATACTTAGGAGAGCTTATAAATAAGCTAAAGTGAGCTTAAATGAACAGTGAGAAACAGTTTTTAACAAGTTTAAATGAATTTGTCAATTTCACTTAAATATGCCAAATTTGAATTTATAAAAGAAATACTGAAATTAAGATGATACAAAGTTGTCATTACATTAATATAACTGATTACAAGCTTCTGAAACAAGGAAATACAATTGGAATTTTAGTTACACTAAGAACGATTACCTACAGTACACTACTCCAACATACCCCTCTTAGTCTCTTCTTTTCCCTTTTTTATTGACATTTGGAGTTCCAGGTGTCCCTCTGTGACTTTCCCACCAATTGTGGACCATTGGATTGGTCTAATTAATCCTGGCCGTTTAAAACACCTTTTGGCGCCCAAATAATATCTTTTCCAGTTGGGGTTACTTGTGAGGATTTTAAGGAATTAATGGGACTTTGGATAGTTATGGAGGTGGAGGGGACAAGTGATGGGATAAGTTGGCAGAGGTGATTGGAGGTTGGAGTGTTGCAAGGGTAAAACAGTGAAGCAGGCACAAGTTGGGAGGTGGAAGGAGGGGTCAACAAGGGGTTTGACCGGGTGTTTGATATTAAAAGGTGGGAGTGGGCTGGGATATTTGATGGACTGGGCTTGGGTGGATTAGGTTTGGTTTGTATTTTAGAATTTGGATTTTGGCTTAGATAACATTATAGGTCCGTTTGGTTTGGTTAGTTTATCACAAGGACCAAAAGTGTAAAAGCTGCAAATCTAGGGATTGATCTCGCCAAGTTTTCCATAAATATTCCAAGGACTAAACATGCCACATATTAAATTTCCAAAGGTCCTTAATCGTTATTTTTCCAAAATGAATTATCAGGGGACCAAAATTGAAACTTGAGGGGTCAAACATGTAAATTCTCCAAACTTTTTATCCAAAGATCATTTTTGATAAAATTTGACTTTTAAAAGATTTGGGTTGACTTTTCTTACAAAATAAATGGTCAGGGACTAATTTTGACAAGTTTTAAAAGTTGAGGGACTGAAACTGCAAATTATGCAAACTTTGTTCGTTTTTCATCTGTTTTCAATCATTTTGCATCTGAAACATATAAAACACAATCTTTGGGATATTTTATGTATTTTGATGCAATTTTGAGTGTTTTTAAATGTTTTGCAGTTCATATTTGACCAAAAATGATGAGTATTTACACACTCAACAGTGTCGTTATAGAATAGTCTTTAGTCTTTGTTCATTCATGCTTTGTGATCTTTGATGACTGACTTTTCATCATTCTTTGTCTGCCTTTCGTCACTTCTTAGTCTTTGGTGGTTGTCCGTCATTCCAACATGCTCATACGTCTTTAAACTTTGAGATTCACACATTAGCAGTTCCCTTTCTTTCACTTAGATCTTTGTCTCTTTACTTTGTAGATTCTTCTTTTTGGTGTAGAATCTTTCTTTGAACTTTGTGTTGCACAGATCTTTGAGGGAGCTTTCATTGACTTTGTGACGTAAGTATGAGCATTTGGAATCTGTCGCCATGTAGCTGTAGGTAAACAGTTAGAAATAAACAATCGGTACTTACAGGTTCAAATTAGAGATCGTCAACAGCATAGTGTGAAGACCCCTTCTAACCCTTACCAAGGCCGTTCCCATTTCGGATACTCCCGAGGGAGCTTACGAGACCTACTAAGTAGCTCAACGAATGGGTGAGTCGCTGGGGATCACTCCACGACTGTAGACCGTTTGAAACCACCGCGAACACTAAGCGTAACCCACAAGAAGTTACCGAAATGACCTGCTGTCAGGGCTGCTTGATGTTGACCCTGATTAGAATTTCCATTCAATCATTGAGAAACACTTGTGTGAATTCTCTCATAAATGTTCTGGCAGATTGCTAAGATCTGCGTAGGACTCTTAAGTTTACATCAGGTGTCCTTAATGTTGAACAACCAGTGTAGAATATCATGTGTTCCTATGAGATCTTTTGATGAATCTTGAGGCTCTAGACTCGATAAGTGCACATTTGGTTTCCTATGCGGAGATTAGGGAGAGGTCTCCTGCTTCAATATCAACCATCTCTAAGAGACAGGTTGATAGATTACACCGGTTCCCCGTGAGAATGAAACAAACTCTTTTAAAAGAACTTGAGTGGCTAGAAGGTTAAGTGCAGTGCGTGACTGGGTCCATGACGTCTTTGTCTTCAATACTGGTGTCACCTTAGCAACAACCAGTAGCATACGAATTGAACCCGGTGTCTGCTGATGCATGGGAATCGCAAAAGGCTTTACCTCTCGAGGGATCTCGAGAAGCTTACAACCCCCACCAGGCAGTGTACCTGATCGTTGTAGTATAGTATAGTGACAAGTACCGGGGGATTGATCGTTCAGCTTAGGAATAGTGTCGCTAGGATTAGAAAGCCTAATTACTAGTTCTAAAGGTGAGGGATGATTATTTTTGTGTTTTTATATTTTATGGAAAGCAATTAAAATCTCGGGGTTTGAAGGATTTGGGCGGAATTAGTTGCTAGTCAACTAACCCAATACTACAATGCAATCAAAATAAAATACTAAAAATGAAAATAAACTAATTATACTAAGGTTGTGAGCAGTAATTGGAGAAAATGTGTTTACTTAGATTTCACTACTCCATAGATATCTTTTACACGTTAATTACTTGTTATAATTGCATGGATGACGGATCGTATTCCTTAATACCATTAATGGGGTGGCATACATAACTCCCCAATTCTATGAGCTCTTATCTCCTCCTACACCATGCCCAGCACAACTATAGGGATTGTAAACAGTGGCTCATGCATTAAATACAACCAATAAAGACCTAGTACGCCTCGGTTCATGTTTCTTAAGACGTTCAAGCATGTTACCATTTGGAGATCTGCCAGTTTTCTTAAGCCTAACATATAAATCATTCATCCAAGACAAGAATAAATAAGTAATCAACACATAATCAATATCTAGGTTTCATTAGATCTAAGCAAACACAAAAGAGATCTAGCCTAGCATGATAGAATTAAGACAAGAACAAGATATAGACAACCAACACATAGACATATTGATTGAATTAGAAGAACACTTATCTTAATTAATCATGCAAGGTATCAAGGGGTTGGAACCCTTGAAAAACCTGTAAAGTTACACCAAAATCGTCTTTAGGGTTTCTCCCAAAACTTCTCTCCTTAATGTGAAAAACTAGAAAACTATATATAGGAAAATAGGGATGACGGCGTCAAGACAAACAATGTGACGCCGTCACCTCGCCGCCAAATACTTCCTCGGACGGCCTTGATCTACTTCTGATGCCGACAAGGCCTAGGCCGTCACACAAATTACTCTTGACGCCCTGTGTGTGACGCCGTCATCAACTACGGATTTTAATTCTTGGGGTTTTGACGCCGTCAGGAAAACTCTTGACGCCTTCATGAACTCTCGGATTTTATTATTGAGGTTTGACGCCGTCAGGAAATTACTCTTGACGCCGTCACCTACTGTTCCCAGCATGGAAAATTGAGACTTTGCCGTTTTCTTCACTTTTATGCTCCAAAAACGTCCAAAATGGCTTCTTTTCCAGAATTCACTCTCCAGGTACCTAAAATCACAAAAGGAACGATTTAGGGCAATATTTGATCAAATAAATTCGGATTCGGGCTTAAATGACCCCCTAAAAACGGATCATTTTTCGCCTCATCATATACCCTTACAACAAATAATCGTTCCACTAAAGACCAAAGACAAGCACGGAGGTCATATACAAGCACCTCACAAATAGTGTTTAGATACTCACATCTCTCGGGTGTAATAAAGTGTAAATTACAATATGGAAACGGAAGATATCTCTCACTACCTGTCATAGCAAAATAGATTACCATAGGCTTGGGAAAGGATCAAACCTCCACCACATGGCGTAAGCACCTAGGATAAACTATCAAAGAGGTCTTTTAAAGGGTTGTAACGTTAGGTATAGGGATATGAATTACACGGTTTTGTTGGATAAAGGAAGTTATTACTGGTGGCGAGTTAACAATCTTGGTTAATTACATGTACAATATGGCGTTGCTAAGCCAAGACTAGACTCGACTTAAGCTAATAAATGAAAAATAACAAAAACATAAAATGAACATAGAATGAAACGGGATGATAGTCCGTATGTTTTTTCTCTTTTTCTTTTTCTATTTTTTTTTCTTTTTCTTGTTTTTCCGATTTTTTTTTTTTTTTTTTTTTTTTTTTTTTTTTTTTTTTTTTTTTTTGCATACACTCTTACCTACCATCCAAAATAATACATCATAGGGGATGAGAGTTCCCCTTACACTTGAATCTTTACATACTTTACATTCAACTAATCTAATGACTCGAATTAAGAAAATCAAAACACTTGGAGCACTTTTAAGATTAACGTACATATGGGGGTAATAAATGATGTTCTTCCCCATTACTCCATAAAATAAGTACTTACCCATGAGTCCCAATCGTCCCAAAACAATATGTACAAGGATATGACTCGACTTAGCAACCATGTAATCAATTAGAAAGTTAACTTAGGGTTTAACAAATAACAATAATGCACTAAAAATGAGCGCATACACGGAAGGCTAAGGCGATTTGGTTGTACATTTAAGTGGGGTGTAACAAATTTTTCCTTTAAGTAAAATGCTTAAAGTTAGAAACGAAAAGATAGGCCCGGAGGGGTGTACTAGGGGTTTCGTGTACTAAAAATGAGTACAACGCTAAGGGTGTGGGAAAAAATTAGTTGACTTAACTAATCAAGTAGTATGACTTAAATGGTCAAGTAGTTATGATACGGGTTTAACACAAGGGTGATCCTAATGCCTCTTATCATGTAGTAAATCCTACCACACGAATGTAGTCTCACTAGCGGTCTCGGGATGCATCACTAACGCAAGTTCTAGAATCTAAATGCTACCAGTACACTCATAAGCACTAATAATGAATGCTTTTCCTATCAAATCTAAAGGCGAACCTCACATATTTGGGTGGAAATTTTTTTTGAATATACGGTTATGTGCTAGTCATACAATCTCCTATCCATGAGACGCTTGCTATGGCTAAAGTTTCACTCCTAAATGTTGTAAAAAAATTTAAATTTGGCACTAAAATTGCACTAACAAGTATTTCTCATAGTTTTATTACACATCTACTATCAAACAAAACAAACTCAAGCGAAAGTGCATATGTAAGGTATCATCTTTTTACCCTCCCTTTACACTTAAGATGAACATTGTCCTCAATGTTCAAGTAAAGAATGTAAAAGTGAAAAAGTAAAGAGAATGAAATCAAATACTCCCCTGATTCGCTCGGTATGGATAATAGGATGGCCAGATTAGATCTTCCTCCAAGAAAATGAACAATCAAAGCTTCCCTTCCAGAATATAAATCATCTCCTTGTCGAACATAACCTGTAAATCCTGACAAAAATAGACAAGACAACCTCGCGTAAAATCGGTGGCATCCTATATAAGTTTCTAAATCCTAGAAAACAAAGTAAGATATAATGCTTGTGGAATGAAGTTTGCAGATTTCCTGGAGATTATAAAACTTAATAATTCACAAAAACCATAAGACTCCGTTAGAAAAACAAAACTGGTAAAATTTCCAGATTTTAACTCCTGACGCCGTCAAGAGTAAAACTCTGACGCCGTCAGAATGGACCTGCAGAAATTCTTATGTTAAGTTTCCGGAAAATTTCTGGAAAAACTTGGTCCTACTTCCTGGAAAATCTTGCAAAACTTCATTATGACTCAATACAAGCATTTGACTCTAACAAATACGAATATACATGTTCATTGAATATTGTGGAGAATCATGATCGGTTTGTTTCTTAAAAACATATTTGGGGTTTCCCCTTACACTTATCTTTTGCAAAAATACTTTTAGGTGGAGTTAAGACTAAGCCAAAACAACAAAGTAAAGTATTTACACATTTTAATTGAGAAACATGATCAACCAACAATAAAAACTAAGCATGCATACGGAAGCAGATAACAAACAAACAAATAAAATCACACAAAACATGGGTTGCCTCCCAAGAAGCGCTTTTCTTTATTTACGAGTCTTGTAGCTAGACTCAAAGTCATAGGTTACTACGTGATTTCATCATTGGTAATGATATACCCCATATAGTTGCGATCATTACTGTTATGGTGGTAGTGCCTCAATCTGTCAATACTCGCAATCACCACTCCACCTAATTTATTTCTTAGGTTAGCCATCCCATCTTGGCTCACGCCTTCAATTGTGAAAGGCCCATACCACCAAGGACTTGGTTTATCGGGTGGTATTGTTATTTCCGAGTGTCTTAATAGCACCAAGTTCCTTTCCACAAATGGTGTATGATTTTTTTTCGTGTCGAGTGTGTTCGAGTTCAACCAGAACCTTATTGCTTTTTCTTCTTTCATCCTTAGCTTTCTTATAGCTTTTGATTCTTGCCTCCCATGCAAGAATCTTATTCTGAACACGAATGGGTGTCGTGCCAATATTGTTTTTGATCATTCTCCAACTCAAATTCTCATGCCCACTTCGCGGGGTCATGGGGAAGCTAATCTTTCTTTTTCCAGATTTAGGCTCAATCTTCCGACCTTCATACTTAATGACAGCCCTAGCGGTGGTGAGGAATGGTGACCCAAGGATTATTGGCATGCATCCATCCCCTTTATCATCGATGATCATAAAATCAACGGGGTACATGAATCCTGCGACATTAACTAATATATCTTCTGCGATCCCTAAGGGATATATATACGAGTGTCCAACAAGGGATAACCTAACATGAGTAGGTGCTGGCATTTTTGACGTTAGTTGGATGTAAATAGTTAGGGGCATAAGATTTACTTCCGATCCTTGGTCGGCGAAAGCACTAAGATGTTTCAAGTCCCCGATGCTCGTTGGTATTTCAAAGTTCCCACATGCTACCTACTTAGTAGCCATTTTCTGTACCAATAACCTCTCGAATACTGATCCTCCAGGAAGCGTATCATACTCATCTTCCTCTTCTTCCTCTTTCTCAGGAACCTGTCCGGAGGATTGGTTACGCCTATCACCCTTAATCCAATTTGTTATGGTGTTTTTGTTTATATCATGCTTCAGGTAGTAACTCAAAGGTTGAGATTCTGGTGGTTTTCCTAAGGTCTGTTTAGCAGGAGTTTCTACCTTCTCGTTATCTTTTTGGACAATGGTGATGGAGTTAACAAATTGGGTGGTGGGAGTGGCGCTTTCTTTCCTTAGTAGCATTCGTTCGGGGGTTCTCTGGTTTGCATACTCCTCCAATAGACTCAACATCTCATTCATTTTCTCCTGCATTTCCTCTTTCTGCTTATAAACTGCTTCTTCGAATCTAGCAAGCCGATCTGAGTGAGTTGCCATATATTCTCTCATCCTAGCCTCAAACTCCGAGCTAAGTTCCTTGGGAGGGGAACAAGGTGGGGTATAGTTCTAAAAAGTCTCGGCGTTTTCCCTAGAGGGTGATTCAGATAATGGTGCCGAAGTTGTTTTTGAGACAGAATTGACAGTAGCCCGTCTAGGACTCAAAGGTCGCCTTTGCCTTTCCTCAAAATAGTCAACTTTTGCCTCAAGTTTGCATAGGAGTTCATCGGGGATTTCGGTGGTTCCTCCAGATGTCGAGACTGCATTGATGGCCGCTTCTATCGTATGTTTAAATTCCCACATCTCATGATTATCAACAGCGAGCTCTTCGATAATTGCCCAAGACTCCTCGGCGTTCTTATCACGCAATTTACCTCCCGCGGCCCTGTCGATGGTGCGCTTAGTGTGATAGTCAACATGGTCATAGAAAATATGGACTAATAACCAAAGGTTTATGCCATGATGAGGGATCTTGTGGAGGAGATCCTTAAAACGGGCCCAAGCCTCGTAAAAAGTTTCACCCCGCTGTTGCTCAAACATCAAAATGTCCCTTCTAAGCATTGCAGTCTTTTCCGGCAGAAAGAATTGGGTAAGGAAGCGATTGGCGAGATTGTCCCATGTAGTGATGGATCCCGCGGGTAAACGCTCAAGCCATTGACTAGCTTGATCCCGTAGAGAGAATTGGAATAGGCGTAAACGGGTAGTCTCTCTAGTTGCAACATCTAGGTCTATGGAATCTACGATTTTGAGAAAGTCCTTAAGATGTTGGTTTGGATCTTCGGAACGAAGTCCATGGAATGCACATCCGCTTTGCACCAACCGGATGGTGTCGGATCGCAAGGGGGTCACATTGGCTCCGGTGAGCTCAATGGTGTTTCGGTAGCCTTGGTGGCTAGGTCGGGAATACTCTCCTAAGGTTCGGGGCCTAAGGGGTTCTAGTGGTGGGTTTTGTTGTGGTGGGATGACGGGTTCAAAAATGTTACCACCTTCCATGATGTCGGATGGTAAAGAGTTACGAACAAAGGCACGAAGAAATAAGATAGACTAAAGAAGACCTAAAAATAAAAAATAAAATCTTACTAGAAAGGAATCTAGCAAGTAGACCTAATAAAAAGAAATCCTAACCTAGACAATAACTATTCCCCGGGCTGCGGCGCCAAAAACTTGATGCGTGGGAATCGTAACAGGCTTTACCTCTCGAGGGATCTCGAGAAGCTTACAACCCCCACCAGGTAGTGTACCTGATCGTTGTAGTATAGTATAGTGACAAGTACCGGGGGATTGATCGTTCAGCTTAGGAATAGTGTCGCTAGGATTAGAAAGCCTAATTACTAGTTCTAAAGGTGAGGGATGATTATTTTTGTGTTTTTATATTTTATGGAAAGCAATTAAAATCTCGGGGTTTGAAGGATTTGGGCGGAATTAGTTGCTAGTCAACTAACCCAATACTACAATGCAATCAAAATAAAATACTAAAAATGAAAATAAACTAATTATACTAAGGTTGTGAGCAGTAATTGGAGAAAATGTGTTTACTTAGATTTCACTACTCCCTAGATATCTTTTACACGTTAATTACTTGTTATAATTGCATGGATGACGGATCGTATTCCTTAATACCATTAATGGGGTGGCATACATAACTCCCCAATTCTATGAGCTCTTATCTCCTCCTACACCATGCCCAGCACAACTATAGGGATTGTAAACAGTGGCTCATGCATTAAATACAACCAATAAAGACCTAGTACGCCTCGGTTCATGTTTCTTAAGACGTTCAAGCATGTTACCATTTGGAGATCTGCCAGTTTTCTTAAGCCTAACATATAAATCATTCATCCAAGACAAGAATAAATAAGTAATCAACACATAATCAATATCTAGGTTTCATTAGATCTAAGCAAACACAAAAGAGATCTAGCCTAGCATGATAGAATTAAGACAAGAACAAGATATAGACAACCAACACATAGACATATTGATTGAATTAGAAGAACACTTATCTTAATAAATCATACAAGGTATCAAGGGGTTGGAACCCTTGAAAAACCTGTAAAGTTACACCAAAATTGTCTTTAGGGTTTCTCCCAAAACTTCTCTCCTTAATGTGAAAAACTAGAAAACTATATATAGGAAAATAGGGATGACGGCGTCAAGACAAACAATGTGACGCCGTCACCTCGCCGCCAAATACTTCCTCGGACGGCCTTGATCTACTTCTGATGCCGACAAGGCCTAGGCCGTCACACAAATTACTCTTGACGCCCTGTGTGTGACGCCGTCATCAACTACGGATTTTAATTCTTGGGGTTTTGACGCCGTCAGGAAAACTCTTGACGCCTTCATGAACTCTCGGATTTTATTATTGAGGTTTGACGCCGTCAGGAAATTACTCTTGACGCCGTCACCTACTGTTCCCAGCATGGAAAATTGAGACTTTGCCGTTTTCTTCACTTTTATGCTCCAAAAACGTCCAAAATGGCTTCTTTTCCAGAATTCACTCTCCAGGTACCTAAAATCACAAAAGGAACGATTTAGGGCAATATTTGATCAAATAAATTCGGATTCGGGCTTAAATGACCCCCTAAAAACGGATCATTTTTCGCCTCATCATCTGCCCTAAGGTTGAACATTTGGAGGGCTATTTCTTTTCACCCTTTTTCATAACTTTTCTTTTTAATTCTTCAACCTCTTCTTTCTCCTTTCTCATTTTCTCCTTTTTTCAATCATACCTAAGGACTTCTAATTCTAATCTATTGATTTGTCCTTGGGTAGATCCCTCCGGCTCTGGCGGATCATTGGACATAAACCTAATCATAATCACCTTATTACTCCATGATTATCCTAGATTTATTGATCACATGCCATAAAACCTTTTGTGAAAATATCTCAAAGTTTTTATGATAAATAAACACATTGTTGACACTTCGAGAGTTTTGCTTTTCTTTTGAAGGACTCCCCCTTTGCATGTGCTCATTGATTTTTAAGAAATTTGCACATGTGGGAGGAGTTTGCACTTTTGAATTGATCCACTTTCAGTGAACATGACCGATTCGAGACACGCTTACATCAATAGTTAAACTAGCTTGAAATTATTACCCGTCCTGGTCAAGTCCAAAAAAAGTCTCTCGATACGGTACATTCTACTCAGATAAGTCCTATTCGAGACACGCTTACATCACTAGTTGGACTAGCTTGAAATTATTACCCGTCCAGGACAAGTCTTTTTTATTACTGACATTTTAAGCTTTGTCAATTCATTGGTACTATCTGAGTCGAACTCTTTTGAGATTCAGTCACAATTTTTAAGCATCTTTGATCACATTTTAATCATGTCTTCTCCCCCTCAAAATAGCATATCGTGATATTTTTTTATATCAACTGATTAAGAAAAAGCATTTGGAGAGATAGAGAGATTATATTTTGCATGAATTCGGAACATTTTTGTTTTTATACTCCCCCTTAATAATAGCTCATTTTAAAATCAATTAAGGGTTTGGAGGGAGTTATCTTGAGCACTAATTTTGAGAGATTTTGAGAAATCTTTTGAACAATCTTGAAAAAGTGCTCAAGAATTTTGTTTTGAAAACGAGTTTATGTTTGAAATCTTTTTTGTTTGTTTATACTCAAACTTTTGAAAATGATTTCAACGTACGAGTCCTTGATTTAAAAATAATCAGAAGTCATCGTTTAAGTACGGGTTTCGTACTAAAGTATACGAAAGCCATTGTGAAGAAACTTTTGAGAAACGACATGTTTTAGAAAAAAAACATTAAAAAGAACTCCCGTTCAAGCATCTGTACATGTCCGTATCATTGTTGAATGACATTTCTAGAAACGTATAGAATATTGATTTATACGAGAGACATGTCGTGAGAAGAATATTTTTGGATTTTTTGATTTTATATTGTTTTTGTATTTTTTGAAAATTTTATATTTTTGTATTTTGTTTTTGTTGGTTTTTCAAATTTTGTATTTTGTTTTTTTTTTTTTCAAAAATATTTACAGCGAAGCGATTATGAAAACATTTTTCAAGAAGATTCGAGAAGACGTTCTAGCTCCTCAGGAGTTAGGCTTTGCATGCCAATTCGTCGAACTAAATAATCAAACCGTTCTTTTGAAAGGGCTTTAGTAAATAGATCGGCGAGTTGGTAATCAGTCATAACGAAAAATAATTCAACAGTACCCTCTTCTACATGTTCTTTGATGAAATGGTAGCGGACTTTGATATGCTTCGTCTTTGAGTGGTGTACGGGATTGCACGAGATGGCTATGACACTTTTTGAGTCACAATACATAGGTATTCTGTCAAAAGTAAAGCCATAATCTGTGAGCTGTGTCCGCATCCAAAGAACTTGGGCACAACACGCAGATAGAGACACATACTCGGCTTCGGCGGTTGATAGTGCAGTACAATCCTGTTTCCGTGACGACCAGCTTTTCTCCCAAAAATTGTGCTCCACCTGATGTACTCTTTGCTGTAACTTGATCACTAGCATGGTCGGCATCTGAAATGCTGTTAGATTAAACCCCGAATCCTTCGGATACCAAAGTCCCATGTTAATGGTGCTTCGTAGGTACCGAAAGATCCGTTTAACCTCTTTGAGGTGAAGTTCGGTAGGCTTTGCCTGAAACCGTGCTAACAAACAAACAACAAATTGAATATCGGGTCGACTAGCAGTTAGGTACATGAGAGAACCGATCATGCTCCGATATTTCTTCGGATCGATGGGTTTCCCAAACAAATCAGCACCTATTTTTGGTGAAGTGACCATTGGTGTACCAACAGAATCACAGTTTTCCATTCCATGTTTTTTCAAAATCTCTATTGTATATTTAGCTTGATTGATAAAAATACCACGAGGGGATTGATGTATTTGTAAACCAAGAAAGAATTTTAGTTCCCCCATCATGGACATTTCAAATTTTCTTTTCATGAGATTTTCAAAATGTTTTGAATGGTTAGGATTGGTTGATCCAAAAATAATGTCGTCCACGTAAATTTGAACGATCAAAATGTCATCTTTGAATTTTTTGGTAAACAAGGTGTCATCAACCGTTCCTTTTTTGAAATTGTTTTTGAGCAAGAAAGATGATAGTTCGTCATACCACGCTCTTGGAGCTTGTTTTAAACCATAAATGGCTTTCTTAAGCTTGTAGACGTAGTCTGGATGATCTTTGTCAACGAATCCTTCTGGCTGACTCACATACACTTCTTCTTTCAGAGTTCCATTCAAGAAAGCTGTCTTAATGTCCATCTGATAGACTATGATGTTTTTGTGAGCTGCATAGGCTAAGAAAATCCGGACTGCTTCAAGTCTAGCTATAGGCGTGAATGATTCCTCGAAGTCTACCCCTTCTTCTTGTGGATATCCTTTAGCCACGAGACGAGCTTTGTTACGAATTACAGTCATTTCCTCATCAAGTTTGTTCTTCCACAACCACTTGAGATCAAGAACACGTATATCAAGTGGTCATTCAACAAGTTCCCAACTATCATGTAACTGATATTGAAGAATTTCCCCCTGCAGCGCTTCTATCCATGGGTTTTCTGCCATTGCTTCCCGAATGTTCTTTGGTTCTTTTAGGCTTATAGAGAAAATGTAGATGCACAATTCGAGATCGGTGGCAAGTTGTCTCCTCGTCTGAACTGGCTTTGAAGGTTCACCAATAACATGTTCTATTGGATGGTCTTTTGTCCATTGAAACGTAGAAGGATACCTTGGGTTTAACGAATGAGTGTTAGTCGGTTCTTGTAACCTTGAAGAAGATTCAGCATAGTCTGTTGCAAATGGGTTTTCAAAGACTTCTTCATCTTCTAACGCAACATCGTTTGAATTATTTGTTGGTTCTTCTTGAAAATTAGTGTTTTGATTTTGCTCATCAACTCTTGGTAGAACAGTTTCAAGTACTGGAGTTGCTGGAGTAGATGTTGATGATGCTGAGGGAGTTGGTGCTTCAGCTTCGATTGTTGTAGATGCATCCTGTGATGGTGGTGGTGGTTGATGGTTTTGAGCGGGTGCAGCGGAATGTTATTGAGATGCATTTGTCGAAGTTCCACCATAGTATTCATCAAACATTAACTCGAAGAAATTTTCCAGTTCTTGTTCTGAAGGTTTTTCAGTGTTTGTTGATTGAGCTCCTTGAGGTACGAGTCCTGAACTAATTGTCCAAAAGTCTACGGGTTTGGTGCGGGTCCTAATCCGTTTTGATTAGAAGCCATTGGATTAAGCGCGGGTTCTAGAGCGAGTCTCTTAGAAGCCATTTGTGAAATCTCGTCAAACTTCACATTCATCGTCTCCATTATCCTTTTTAATCTCCGATTATACACCCTGAATGCCCTCGAGTTTTCTGAATATCCAATGAAGATTCCAATATCACCCTTAGCTTTCAGCTTCCCTAGATCTTCTCTGTCATTCGTCGGATAACACAAAGCGCCAAACACGTGAAGTTAAGAGATGTCAGGTTTACGGTTGTTCACTAGCTCATATGGGGTTTTATTGAATCTTGGATGTACTAAGGATCGGTTCTGAGTGAAACAAGCAGTGGCAACAGCATCAACCCATAAGAATAGTTGTGGACTAAAATAAATTAGCATTGTGCAAGCAGCTTCCACAAGAGTTCGGTTTTTTCTTTCAACTACCCCATTCTGCTGTGGAGTTCTAACAACTGATGTTTGGTGTGTGATTCCAACATCTTCAAAGTAGGTTCTTAACTCCTGATTTGTAAATTATGTGCCATTATCTGTTCTTACAATCCTTACTGTAGCTTGAATTAGAACTTGGATACGCTTCAGAAATGTGATGATGGTACCTGGTGCTTCGTTTTTTGACCTCAGAAACTTTACCCATGTATATCTTGAATAATCATCAACAATAACAAGAATATACTTCTTTCCATTAATGCTTTCAACTCTCATTGGGCCACATAAGTCCATGTGCAACATATGTAACCTTGCTTCCGAACTAGGCACGGTTTTGGGTTTATATGATGCTCTTTTGCTTTTTTCTTGTTCGCATGATGGACATATGTGTTCCTTGGTGTATTTGAACTTAGGAAGTCCGGTGACGATGTTGTCTTTGGCTAACTTGTTGATGGTGTCGAAATTGAGATGGGATAAACGTCTATGCCAGAGCCAGGACTTAGTTCTGGTTGCCCTTGCCATAAGACAAATTGGTGATGTAGAAGCCATTTGGTTGATGTCGATAGCATACAAGTTTGTACCACGATTACCAGTTAAGAGATCATCACCAACCAAATTTCTTATAAAAACCGTGTTTCTCCTGAATGCAACTTCTAAATCAGCATCACAAAACTGCCCAACTGAAAACAAGTTGTGTCCCAACCCTTCGACATAGTAAACTCGAGAGATCAAAAAATTCCCAAACTGAAGATCTCCATAACCCATAATAGCTGCTACATGATCATTTCCAAAGCGTACAGTTCCCATGAATTTCCAGACAAAATTGATCAGCAGCTTTAGATTCCCGGTCATGTGCTTGGAGCAACCCGAGTCGACGATCCAAAGACATATTTTGATAACCTGCGAAGAACAGAAGAGTTTGTATTTGGAAACCGTTTTAAATTTGATTCCATTTGGTTAGGGGTAAAATCTGAATCACATTCATAGAAGGTATCTACTTGTCCATTTTGAACAACTTTCAATTTGCCATCCTGAAGAATGAATTCTCTACCTGTTGGTTTCCACATACAATACTTAAGGTAGTTCCTAGGCATTCGACTACTAGTGGTAGACCTAAAGCGTGCAACTAATCTTTCTATAGATCTGGATCTAGCACTAGTTCCTTTTGGAACATACTTCTGTTCAGGCGTAACATTCACATTCTTAGAAACACATTCATCATGATCATCATTAATTAAACATTTCTTGCATATTAAACAAACAGAGTCATTACATGCATTAGAACCAGTACTTTCAACATTACATTCAGATGAAACATGTCTCTTATTACAAAGCGATAAATTCCTAGGGTGTTCTTCTACTTCTTCAACTTTATTATTGCAACTACTCGTAGAGGCAGGCGAGACTCTATTGTTCATTGTATTGCTCCTAGGCTTTAGTCTGCTGCTCGGCTGCTCCTAGAGGTGCTTTCTAATCCTGTAGAAGGTAAGGCACACGAGTTATGATTTATATTGTTGTCCTTTTTAGCATCACTAGACTCTTTAGAATTATCCTTTTTGCCCTCATTAATCTTAGATGTGGAGGCAGACGCACTAGTGGGACTAATCCTAAAAAGGCCAGGTGCTATCACTTTTGGTGTTTCGACAACCGCTTTTCCTTTATCAATCTTTTCATTTTCATATTGCTTAGGCAAGGGTGTTGGAGTGACTGGTTTTGTCAAATCCTTTTTCTCATTGACTTTTGGAGCAAACCGTGAAATTGACATTTTTGGTTTGTTAACCGTGTTTGAAACATTTGGTTTCTCCGAAGTCGATGTTTTTACAAACTTAGTTTCCTCACCCTTTCCTTTTTAACTTTCAAGCTGAGTCCTCAAAAGATCATTTTGCTCTTCCATGTTCTTTAAGGCACACTCATACGACATTTTGTCATACTTGCATTCTTCTCGTTTTCGATCAAGTTGTTTAAAATATGACACATTTTCTTTTTCAAGCTTTATAAGAGCATTTTCACATTTTGAAACAATTTCGGAGGTCTTAGCTCTCAGTCTTTCATCATCATGAACAGAATATGTTTGTAAAATGATGGACATAATATCAGTAGACAGAACAGCTTCGAAGAGAGAATCATTTAGATTTTTCAAAACATTGATTTGCTCAAAAGATTCATTAGCCTTCTTTATCAGTGATTTGTGATCTGTGACGAAGTCAGCTGTTTCTTTCAAAAATGCTTGTTCAAAATGAATTACACGAGCATGAATGTTATTAATTTGAGGAGCAAATTCACTTTCAAGAATCTTTTTAAGCTGTAAATGAACCGTGGAATTCCAGTTGATCTCATTAAGTCTTGTTTTAGATTCTAAAGTCGTTTTAAGTTGCCCAACTCTGGTTTTAATATCATCAAGATATCCCCTTGGAGCACTTGTGTTAAAAGTGTTGTTTGAGGAAATCTGTTTCATGTTTGAAATCGATTTGGAAGCAACTACCTTTTTAGAAAATATTTTCGAGAATGGTCATTTTATGGAAAACACTGACGGTTCTTTTTGTGGAACAAAAGTAATTCCCGAAAGTTTGTTCAATTTGTTGTGGGTTTCAAATCCTTTTGTTTCATTTTAGTTATGCTCTCTTCGACAAGTTCCATCGTTTGCACAAAATCCCGAATGACGGGAGGATCATTTTTGTTGTAAATCACATTACCATTATACCAAACATTCTGTTCTTGAGATTACAAGGAGTTGTGTTACCAAGAGCCATTTTATTTTTCGTATGGTAAATCGGATTAGTTTGATTTGAAATCATTTTTATTGTTTGACTTGATTGACCCGACTTAACCACTAATTCTTCTAGATGTGCAATCATGTGTTCTGACTCTATGATTTCGTCCAAAAGTTTATCTTCTTTCTTTGCAAAGTTTTTTTCAACTCATCCCTTTCTTTTTCAAGATTGGTATAAGCTGTTTTTTGTTTTGAAAGTTGGTTTGTTAACTCAGACATTTCTTGTTTTAAAGAGTTAATGGTTTTTGTGTAATCATGTCTTTTAGATGATTTTCTAAACACTGTTTTCTGATTTTTTGCATTTTGAAAATAATAATTTTCCTCTTATATTGACCTTTCAAATGTCTAGGACAATTACGCCATGAGAAATGGGTACAATCAATGCTACCAAGCATTCCAGGAATGTGATGTTTATCTTCATGGAACTCGTATAAGCGTGCAATGTCATGGGATGTAGGCCTACGTAAGAACTCTCGGCCATATAATTGAATAATCGCTTGGCAAAAATGATCAAGGCATTCTCCTATAAAAAATTAATAACAATAACTTTAAAAAATATATATAACGCTAACTTTATAAAAAAATTAATAACAAGAACTTTAAAAAATATATATAACGATAACTTTATAAAAAAATTAATAACAAGAACTTAAAAAAATATATATAATGATAACTTTATATTTAATTAATAACAATAACTTTAAAAAATATATATAACCTGACGTTCGGCGCGCCATGTTTAAATAATCATCAAATCTATCTGGAGGTTCACCCGTTGCGAGTTGCCTAATGGCCGATGTGCATTTTTGTAATGCCGTGAAACTTTTTTTCCCCTCGCATCTAAGCCCTCTTGAAACCATTCGAAATTCGCTTCAACATCAGCAACAACTCTTAAAAACAAGCTTTTATTCATACGAAACCGTTCACGAAAACGTTCGTCGTTAAACTTTGGACGTTCAACGAAATAATCATTCATAAGGGTTCGTAAAGCTTCTTCACGAAAACGAGTTACATACTCCCGACTTTCGGTAGAGCTTGCCGTGTCGTCAATTGCATCGTACGCGGCTAATAAAGTTTCTAGGGTGCTACCGGATGGCACTAGTTCGGACAATTCGCCAGGTGGACTCACTAACGATTCGGACCAAGAAGAAGATAAAACCATTGTAAAAATATGTGAATTGGTTATATATGTGAATTGTATTGTTTGTGTTAAAAATATATGTGTTTAGGTTGAATATATATAGGGGATTTTTTTTTTTTTTTTTTTTTTTTGGCCGATGCACGCTCCCTCCAACATTCCAAAAAATTAATGCCCAACGGTCATTTTTTGCCTTGAAAACCCCATGCCTCCGAGGCAATCTTTGCCGTTCACCTCTTGCCGTTGGGCTTGCCGGCTAGGTGGCGGCGGTGTTCACCGCCGGCATCACCTTGCCGTTGGGTGATACCGCTGCCATTGCCACCCTTCTTATAGGCAATCCACAAGCACATACTCATAGATGATGTAACCAGTGTTACAAAAGTTAACCTCATTTTGTTTCATTCTACCATTGATGCCAATTCTTTAACCAAAATATCACACCATATGTTTCTACACAGTTTCCTAACTTGGAGACTGCATTCGGTAGACAAATTTGGAAATAACATAATAAACTTTGCTTCATACTAGAAAAGAGAAAGAACATGGCTCGAGATTGATTTATGCTCATTGCAAGCAATGCAATCGTTTGATTCAAGTATGTCTCTTTCAAGGAACTAGAACGAAAGAGTAACACTAACACATGGCATCAAAATGTGAATCAATGTTCTAGTGAAGTCTTCACTTGAACTATCAAGCACAACATGAATCAATAAGATGAAGATTTTACATTCACTAAATGTGTAACAGACCCAAAATCAACAGTCTTAATTGGCAATAAAAGAATCTTGGGAAAATTGGGCGATTAAGCCATCCTTTGGATCAAAAACAGATACCAACATATCATGCCTAGGGAAAATTGGGCAATTAAGCCATCATAATAAACTTCCAACATCAAATCATTTCCTAGGAATTTAAGAAACAGATACTGGTACAGAAAACAAGATTCTTTTTACGTCACTACCCAAGTCTACACGTAAAACTAGCCAATATAGATCGATTTACGACTATGAGGTCCAGATATAAACCTGACCTTTACCTGTAGCCCCTGCAAGCATCCCAGGTATGAAGGGATGGGCATCAAAACGACATGGGATTGCAGACATGTGAGGACTCTTAAGAGTAGTAACAAGTGTCTTCGTGTATGCGGAAATAACATCAACTCCTTTCTTCTTGTTCCCCACAAAGATATATGAATCATCCCACCCCCATATACCCCTGTTTTTCAAATGAGTAAAAATGACCATATAATTAGATAACAGACAAATCAAACATATTTAAATTCCAACAAATAATGAAAGATACCCAAAATTTAGGTGGGTATAATTGGCCCATTTATTTATCTTAAACGGGCAAAACGGGTCAAACCCATATCGGTAGCTAAAAGGAATGGTGTTGAATGGGCCGCATAGTAATATAATCTGTAGTTATTTACTCGTATTTTGCTGGGTGATGTTTTCAAAAAAAAAACTGAAAAAGATGCAAAATTGTTCATGGGTCAACCCAATCTAGCATGTACTAATATTTACCCTTATGACCCGTTACCCAGCCCTCATGACTCACCCAATTTTCCAGTTGCTGCTACCAGAGACTGATAAAATCAGTAATTCCACATATATTGCATACAGGAAGAGCGTCATACTACTACTATACTAGTCTAATCAACTCTTTAGCTTATATATAATGTTGGACCACCATAGTGGCTTAATCTCTTTTTATAAACTTCATAACAAGGTCATCAGAAAAAAGGTTTAGACTTTCAGCAAAAGTCCCAAGGGTCAGAACTTTTTCAAGTTGGAAACCCCTAGTCAGCACTTTATATAGGTCTTGTTTCAGGCATTGAACAAGTTAAGTTGACATTTACAGTAATAAAAGCTTACCTGAATGAAGGAATATAGCTGCCTGTCTGATTGTTATGATTTATCATGAACTCCTCGTCATAATTCGTTCCACTTAGCACTCCAATTCTATCATCGACACTATATGAAAGCATTACAAGATTAAATATGTCCAGCTTAATCATCGAGACCATAATATGTAGGATAGAGGACCATCTTTTTAAACATGTATCAACTTAGTTTAGAAAACATTTAGAAAAACGAACAAAAAGTGTTTTCCTGCTTCTTTACCTTGTTGTAGCAAGAAAGCTTCCTGAAGGTGAAAAGTAAGCAGCATACACCGGACTCTTACAAACGATCAACTTAACAAATTCAGGCTTACTCTTACTAAGTTTTCTCAAATCCCAAATACATGCAGTTTTATCTGAAGAGCTTGTAGCCATTATATTTGTATTCTCTGGATTAAAGTCTATAGTGTTAATTATAGACTCATGTATGTCCCATGACAATATTGACTTCCTGGACCGCTGGTCCCACTGACGAACTACTCCTTCACCCTCATCAAAATATAAGGAGTTCACATCACCAGGTTGTTGAGACATACAAGTAATTGGATTGTCGGTTGAATATGATAGAGCAAATATCTCCTTTTCAATATCTAACGAACGAATTTGACCACCATAGCAGCTTGTGGTTATCTGCATCAAGTCACGTGAACATCTCAGCATCAAAAACAAGATATATGAAGTTTTAGAAGACTATGCATCTACTCCAATTTATGGTGATTTTTATAGATTCTTAGACCTGTATTACCCATGTAAAAAAAAAAAGTAACAAATAAGATTAAGAAGGGGGGGGAATGGAAAAATACAAACTTTTTTAAAACGGGGACGCGCGAACGCATACCCCTACAACAAATTATGACATAGGTTCAACCACTTGGGCTGACCTTAGGTGGCACCGCACCAAGTGCAATGGTGCTCACCAACCTAGGCCATGGACCTTCTTGATCATCCATTGACCCTGTCCAGGTAAGTTAGAATGACAAACTATGAAACTAATTTCATCTATTTGTCTCATTTTAGTCATTGAACTTTTATGCATACACGTGAGTCAGTAAGATGGCTTTGTCACCCGGTTAGGTGACTTTGTAACCCGTAATCCTAACATTTTATACGAAATTTAACATCTATGATTTATACGAATGTAAACATTATACAGTATATAATAACATATTTATGCATAAAGTTAACATTTTCAATCATTTACGAAAGTTTCTTGTAACAGAATGACCCAAATGGGACACAAAGCCGTCTCATATTGATTTAGATGTACACGATAGTTTAAAAAATGAAATGGGACATATGATAAGTATTCGAGATTTTATGTTGAAAAGCCCTAAATTAAACTAATCAAGATAACAATATACTATATTGCATAACAATAAGCTACCCTAGATTGACACAAAATAACAAGTATATGTGACTTGTGACTATAACAACCCTGAAGTAGCCATGCCAACCTCCTGAAAAGGGAGGGCTCTACCCGGTTTGAGTCTGTGTGGCAGTGGGTTCAAACCCCATGGATTAGTCAGCCAAAAGGTTGGAAACCATGCTTACCCCCTCAAAAAAGAACAAGTATGAAACCTTATTCAGTCCCATTAAATAGTTTCCGACATATAAACCATTAAAAGTAGTAGATATGCGAAAACTATCAAAAGCAATTCATCTTTCGAGTATACAGATCATTTATACATAAACACCGAAAGATATATTACCTTGTTCATCGAAAATGGTTGAATCAAAATTGCTGAAACAAGCCCAGGATTAGTATGATACTTGTAAATTCCATCACCATCCTCCTTTTCAGAATCCACATTCCAAAACCCAATAGCACCATGTTTATTCCCAACAACAACCATCCTCATATATGTTGATGGAAAGAATTTAATACTCTTTATATTTCCTGGTAGAATATTAGCAATATTTTTTGGCGCCAACTTCATTGAATCCAAATCAATCGAAGCCTTGAATCTAGCATGAACATCTCTGTTTTTCAATTGGGATATGAGCATTTGATCTGATTTAGAACATGTATTTGCATCTTTCATGCTAACAGGTTCCAATTCTTGTAATTGTGATTTGAAAGTTTTTGGTCTCTGTGGTTTAGATTGTTTCCTGCACTTATATTTTAACCCTGTAGAATCTGGCACTTTTCCTTGGGTTCTGAGAGATCTACGAGTTACGGTTGGGGTATATTTACGTCTATGTGTAGATAGAGACCTGTGGGGCTTAATGAAGGCAGTAAGATCAGCAAGCTTTGATTTGATCTTGAAAGAAGCGAGCATTTCATCGTTGCGTTTAATGTTTTCAAGGCGTATGCGCTCATAATCTGTGAGTCCTTCAGTCTTCATTTCTAAATAGAGAGTAGAAAGATGATGGATATATGCACAATACTGAAAGACAGCAGGAAAAAGGATATCTTTCTAATTCAAAAAACTAGTCGCTAATGACGGGTTATATATATACTTTGCACACAATATGTAAAATCATCAAGCAACGCACAAGTGCAACGAGTGGCGGAACTAAGAAATACTTCAAGTGAGGGTAAACATAAAACAATAAACATCTGCAATTTTATCAATACATACATTATGCGTGATAAACAGTGAACCTATATACTTAAAACCTCATTAAAGCATTCATATGCTGGTTTTATGTGTTCCTTAAAAAAGTTGACCATTTAAATTTAAGTAACACTTTGACTTTTTCGAAGTCAAAATGCGCAACTCATGACTTCAAGTCCTGCTAAAAAAACTTGTACACACTAAGGTTTCATTTTTTAAACGGCAGTTAAACTAATAAATCAACCCGAGTCTTCTGTTATTTGTTTTCTGTACACGGGTTGTAGAAAATCACGAGCAGCGTATGAACACACATACCTCACATTTCACTAGGTATTCAAAGAGACCTTACTACCTTTGCTTACCCTAAGCATCACATAACCACAAATTCAGTTTACTCGTCAAAATAAGTTACATTATGTGTTATACATTGCATTGTTGAGGGGCATTTTGGCAGCGGTGAGCCAGAAAGTTATGGTCGAGGGGGGCAAACTCTCATGATTTTTAGAAACTACACTACATCAGTTCGTTGTGTGTGTGTGTAAGCTTATTTACAGTAAAAAAAAATGGTAGCCTGCCCCCCTCCTGTCTCCGCCTCTGGTGTTTGGCTAAGCTTATTTAAGGTGCTTATTTTTTTTGAACGGCAATTGTGGCTACATGGCCCCTCACCCAGAAGGCAATGACACCCTTCCCTTTACGCACGCGGGAGGAAACCCGTATCGCCTTAGACAAGACTCGAACATGAGACCTTGCCTAGGAGGGTAAAACCTCCATACCACTAGACCAGAGGCCGTTGGTTATTTAAGGTGCTTATTAGGTTATCCTAATACAATAACTTTAACAAACACCTTAAATAAAATCCTTAAAGCCAAACACTCCCTTAACCATAATAACTTATTATTTATCCACATATTAACTATTTACACTCAAGACATGAATACAATGTGTAATCAAACAAACAAACTTATACTAATAAAACATTCAAGCCCTAAATGAAATAAGCAATGAATGACAAAGTAACAAACCTTGAGTGAACTAAGGAACACCGAGCTTTGGAGTGCTAATCAATGGAGGTTTCCCGCGCTTTTTTATAAAGCAATTGGAGGCAAAAAAAATTTCTTCTTTTTGAACAATTGGGGGTAAAGGTAATTTTTTTACAAAACCTTTTCATTTTTGTTTGGTGGTAAATTAGAAAACTGTGGGTGGAACTGTAATCGAGGTGATGCTATATTAAAGTCAAACAAAACAAAGTACATGGCACAAAGGGGCACGTATGACAACCTTGTGGGCAGGGTTAATAGTGCGCCTCGACCATTTTGGTAAAATGAATAAAAGTAGTTTAGACTTTAGATTGGTAAAAGGGTATACTACGTATATACGTGGTATAAAAAGTCTTGTTTGGTAATTTGGTTTAATTTTTTTGTTACCCCCAAACTTTTAAATTCCGACATTTAAAAAAAAAAAAAATGATTGAGAGACCTAAAAATAACACATGTGGAGTTACTTCATTGGATTGTGAAATAGTGAGTCCTAGTTACAAACAATTAATTATTGACATGTAACTTTAAGAATAAAATTAAGTCTCTCAATCACTACTCGTTCCGAAATAATAAAATGAAAAATTAGAAAAAGAGAAAGGGCCCAAAGTGAAAGTTTGAAAAGCCAAAAGTATATATAGAACCCTAACCCTAAAAGTAAGTAATTAATCAAAGCAAAGCAAAGGGATGGATGATGAAACGACTATTCATCAGTTTAGTATTTCCCTCTGCTAATTAAAAAAGTCAAACAAAAGGTCAATAAAACCATCATTTTAGATATTATAACAAAAAAAGGTAACATCTATGGTTCCATTTCTTTTGAGGTAATTTTATATAATCTTATTATTGTGATCACATCTATTATTCCATTTCTATGGTTCATAGTCTCTTTGCACCTGATTATCCGCTTTAGCCCGTTTGCTCCAAAAATGCTATTATATGATTTACAAGTGTTTGAATGAAATACGTGTTCTGTTTGTGTATGCAATCCAAGGGCTTGATGAAATGCTTGAATGAAATATATGTTTTAATTAATTGCGACTCTCTGGAGTAGAAACTTTACCATGGTAAAAATTGTGAATTGGTAGCCGGGCCGCTTTAACACAATGCTGACTCTTGCTAAATGCTAACTAGAATGTTTCAAGACTTAACCAAGTTTAACTAGGACATGATTGCTAAATGCTAACTCTTGCGCTTAACAACCTACCCGGGCCGCTTTAACACATGACTCGTAGGCTTTTGCCTACCTTTGCCAATGATAACACACCAGTCTTCAGAGAATTGCTTAAGTTAGATCGAGCTAATGGCTATCTACGGACTATGGACCAAAGACATTTCCATATACTCACACACATTATTATTACACAATTACGTTCCAGAAACTAGAGTTAAAAATGTAGGTCCATACCCACAATTACACTTAGGTCTATCCCTTGTTGAATTTTTAATGCCAGTGACCAGTTTTTAACTCTAAGATACATACAAACATAAATTATAACTTCAACCCCCAGCACATTTTTTTTATCCATACTGATGTATGTCAAAGTTAAAATTAATCATTAAAGTTTCCAAAACCTAGATATAGTACTCCATACCAATTTGAAGTAAAAGGTCAGTCAAATTGACCCAAAAAGTTGAACTGTACCAGAAATTATAAGTTTCGTAACGCCTAGGACAAAAATGTTGGGCTTGTTGATTTATGTAGAACAAATAAATGTAGTATGGGTGAATCACACACCATAATGTGATGCTGCAAATGAGAAAGTTTTAATGTACAGCATTCAATCTTAGTTGTACACCCTTATGCTAAACAGATTTGTCTTGAGGTGAAAGGTTTATTGACAGCATCGACTAGATCAAAGTTCATTAAAATTATTATTAACACTTGTCTTTCCACTTTCTTTTTGCTTGATAAGAAAAATGATCTTTATAACTTAAAACTTGTTTTTTCTTATATAAAAAGTTGTTTCCTTAGTAACTAGTTAAATAAAGACAAAAGTATTCGCATTTGTAGCATTTGAACTCATCCTTCTCCTTGCCTTTTGGTAGCCTGTTTCAGTTCTTCGCCGAGTCTTAGCTGGTCTTAGGCTAGCTCTGACTAGGACGCGTTTGCTAACTATTAAGACCACTCTAAGGCATAACTCCCAGGCTTTTGCCAACCTTTACCCACTACCAACAAGAACACATCTTTCTCCAAAGAATTGCTTAAGTTATGTATGTACCCCAAAATCATATTGCATATTGGACTTGTGTTGGGGACCAACATTTTATGATCTCAAGCAACTGATGATGCCTATATAAGTATTCTTCTGTACTGCATTGATGTGATGGAGTAAGCTGCATAATGGTGATATAGATAGTTTTACTTAGGAAGGAAATTTAGTCATTGTTTGAGATATCCTTAGAGTGGCTGTTTGGTTTGGGATCTGGTAGAACTCAAAGCGTTGATGATGTGAGTCTGGTTGTTTAGTCAAATTAAGGATGAAGGGTGCTATAAACTGACTAAAGCCTGATTTGGAAACCGTCACCTTTATTCAAATTCAGCCACTAAGGTTTTCCCATCATTGAAATCCAACCCCCCTGGTACTTAGGTTATGGTTTGCCAGTTATTTACTAGTGCCATTGAGTTCGTATTTATGTAAGAATAAATGTTATATTGTGCTATTAGTTTAGAGCTTATCAGACGCTTGTTTGAAGATTCTACTTTGTTTATGAACATAAGGTCTTAGGCTACTTCAACTAGTTTGACCAAAAATTAAGGTTTTGTGAGGGGTTTCTATTTGTGAAAAAAACATACAGTAATGGACTGATCGGATTTATTACTAGTTTTGCGTGATGTTATTGTAAACATATTGGTTTATGTTTTTATAAATCAGTTATTTGTTGTCCATTGTTAATAACCACCAATGTAACAATTTTACTGGTATGCAGATGGAGAGAAGTATTGCTGACGAGCTGTACTCAGATATCGGGGAACCAAAAGCGGAATTGGGTCAAACATCAAATACTGATGTTAAGGAATCCCACTCACTAGGTATAAACCTCGGGTTCTCACTTCTCTTTAACTCTATACTAGCTGTATATTGAATGCGTTACGATAAAGTTAGATGACAATTAGATTGTTAATTAGAAAGCATTACTACTTAATCAAGACGTGTCTTGAATCATATCATCCAAATTTATTTCATATGTTCTTTGATTGTGTTTCACAGGAATTATATAATAAAGATCACTTCTACAACTTAGGACCTCTATTGAATGTGTTACGTTAAAGTTAGATGACTAGAGTTTTTTTGGGTTTATTAAAATCTATAAGTGTTTTCAACAAGTGTGAATTTTATGTTTATTTTCAATGGCAAGTGTATGGAATTGATCTCTGCTAGTGTTCTATAAGCTAAGTTTAAGCTAGCACTCTAGGGGTTTTAAACTGCTTCTTACTGTCAGTATCCATCCATGCTCCAATAGTATGATGAATTAGTTGATAAATATTCACATAGTATCCAACATCAAAATTGTGCAATGTTAAGCACTATTACTCCGAAATACTGATTACTGAGGTCTTAATCTGAAGCCCATTCAAATCGTAAATTCAGTGACTTGTTTGCTTTGCCAAAGTTTTGAAGACACAAAGTTTCATTTAAACATCTTCTCCAGCTGTTCTGATTGCTTGCTCATTGTATCTAGTTATTTGGAAAAGATTGTTGGTTAATTTCTACCTATCTATCATATCTTACATTTTATCTTGAGTACCTGTAGTTAATGACTCAGTGTTAAAATAAAGAGGGTCATATAATATGCTTGTATCAGATTTAAATCCCTTATGAAGTATGAAACTATGAATTCTGTACAACCATAGAAGCACGTGGTATGATATTAACAACAGCCCCCTATAGCTGGCTTGCAGAAAGGACATCTTCTATTATTACACAAACGATAAGATAGTGATGAATGTATGTTTACTATATGTGTTAGTTTGTCTCCCATTGTGTGCAAACTATGAAATCTGGCTTGACTGTTGTCAGATAGGCACTAGGTGCTTAGTTGCTTACTAAAAATATAGGTAAGAACTTGGGTGCGGTTTGGGTGAGGTGATATACCCGTCAACTTGATTACTCTGAAGGGGTTGGCCCATTCCTTTGATGCAGTTCGTATATTGACAAGTAGCTCATTTTGTGTGATGAGTCATGAGAGTATAGATGCAGGCGAATATGGGGATTAGTGCACACCTTTTTAAGGATTGAAAGAAAACAAAGTTAAGATACCTGATTTAAAAACCCTTTCACACTTTATGGAGTTCTAATATAATCAGCACTCTATCTCTCAGTTGAAATTAGAAAAGTGTTGTCCTAAAGACTTACTCGTAGTAATCATTCTATGCTTTTATCCATTTCTTATTATCATATTTTGCAAGCTAATATGTGCTTGGTTCTTTTTTAGCTGAATGACTAAAATTCCACTTGCCTTATGCTCAGTGAAGTGTTAAAACCTCTTTGCGGATTGTAATCTTAGATATTAACCATTTAAGGTTATATGTAGAACATAAACCACCACCAAGTTGGCCAAGTGGTCATACACCCTGATCTCTTCACAATATGTAGCTCCCGCATCCTCACCCATTTACTCGTTTATGTTAAACATAGTGTTTAACTAAAAGTAGTAAACTGAAACTTTTGTGTTACTGTTTCAAAAAATCATCATTAGATGCAAACTTCTGGATCTTTAGTTATTCCTTCAGGACTGGACAATGGCACAGCCCATGGCTAAATTTTTGGCTTGTGTGGTCATTTACACAACACGTCATGGTCACTATGTGCTAAATAGAGGCAACCTTATGAATGGGTCCTACAAAATGAAAAATATTGAATTATCAGAATGAATATTACCTAAGGTTGTTTGGTCTGCCCTGTAATTTAGCTTAACTGGTTTTCTTTTGTTTGCAAACTGTTCTCTATAAGTGATGGGAACATTGTATGATCAAATTGTGAAGTTAGATAAACTTTTCTTAGATACAAAACTTGCTTCCTTTGTTTCTTCTTCATGACTCGAATAGCTTTTCTTCTTTATGCTTGTATTACAGCATTCCTGATTTGCTGTTTCATTTCAGATGGTAAGGACAATGAATGGTGTGAAGATGAATTATCATGGAATGGTTCAGATGGGGAACTTGATCCATCATCTGACCTAGACAGGGAATGGCAAAGAAGAAAAAAACAATTCCATTCGGTATACTCAGAGCATATACAAATCCCTACATATACACTGGCTTATCACTTTTTTGCTCAATGTTATAATTTTGATAGATAGGATATCGGGATGGCCTTCTAGCAGGAAAAGAAGCTTCAGCACAAGAAGGTTTCAATGTTGGCTTTAAGGAATCTGTACTTGTTGGATACGATTGGGGTCTCGTTAGAGGTGTTACTGGGTATGTTACTTCCGTTTTCTTATTCAAATAAAATGCAGGTTATAATATAGTATCCGTTATCTAATTTGATAATTTGTGTGCTTTTGTAAAGTAGGAACTTAAACCATTACTTTTTAAGTTAAATGATCACGTTTTTGTACACAGTATGGTAGTGGTTTTTCCTTCATAACCCATGGTACTAACCAACCATAGAATTAAACTCCTGATAGAGGTTGCAACAAAAGGGGTTGGGTAAGCCTAGTGAGTTAGGGTCAAATGGTTTGAGTTGAAACCAGTGAGTTAGGGTTAAAACAGGTCAGGTTGGAAGGACCTGCTAAGATTTGTTCGTCTAATTATTACTTTCTTAAACACATAATACATGTGTCACTTTTTAATAAAAATAACATGTTACATTAATGATCCAAAGCTTTAAATTAACTTATTTGGGAATAAATAATTAGAATTTTGCCACTTTAAACATTTTTGTGTGTTACCCGTTACAGCATTACCCATTCTAGCTTAATTTACCGACTTGACCTGTTTGAGATAAATGACAGCACACTGACGTGAATGATATAAATTAGAACTTGTCACCTTCACTGATAAGTGAAATCCAATCTTATTATCGGCCAGAGTAGTACAGATACTTTTTATTTTTACTAAATTTTAACTCTTGTTTCTGCAATGGTCTTTTTTACTTTTTCATAGAGCTCTGAATTGTCTTTCTGGGGAATTAAGAGAGAAGATCATCAAGTCACAAGAAACTAAAACCAAGTTTCATAATTTATATGAATCCATGAATAATCTATCCACAACAGATGCATTAAAGCTGTACAATGATGACCTCTCCAAAAGAAGAGTCAAAGAAGGCAAACAAAATTCAGATGGCAGTGTTTTAGATAGTTACCATCAACAGCTTCGTTCTCTAGTTTTGGAGTCCCCTGCAATTGCGGTGCAATTTAGGGATAAATCAATTGCTGCTTTATCAACAGGCAAAGATCCTTCACTTGAATGAGGTTCAACCATCTGTGACTGATCGCTATTTTATGGTGTGATATTAATTTTCGATTAAATTTGGAACAATAGTTTTGTTGTGGTCCATATAGATTGATTTGCGTCCAAACTGATACAGTTATACCTTTGGGAAATATTGATTACCCTTGTAATTTCTGAGGTATATTAAAGTTTTTTGGAAAAAGTTAAACTTCTGTGATTTCTGTCCACATATCTTCATTTGACACTCCATTAAACAGCATAAAGTTATTGCTCTTTTCAAGTTCTTTGGGAAATAAATCGAGGGTTTTCTCGTTATTAGGTTGTTTAAATACTGTTGCCTGGAAAATTCTATACATCAAAATAATTCTGAGACTCATTCTTAGGCTAAACACTTGGTTCCTCTTGGACTCCAATGTCTATAAAAGGAGTTTATCCTTGAGTTCGATACACACTATCAATTGCTTTTTCTGCAAGGTATTATTCCATCATGAACTTTATATGTAGATACGAAGCCTGCTTGCATTTAGCCTAGTTTAGGATCCACTGTCTTTCCTGATAATGTATATTGCGGCATTTTCTGAACATGCATTAACTGTCACAGATGTGTTTAAAAGTTAATAATTGGCCTGAAGCATCTCATCTTAATAGTTGATGGGCTTTGGATTAAAGGGTAAATATTCTGTATGTAGGCTCTCAGTTAAATGCCTGAATTTGCTTCAGTTTAACCCAAAACTACTAGTCTGCATCCATCAAGCTACAAGCCCGCCTGGATTTAATTAAATCTCATTCTTGTGTGTGGTTATAGAACTTGCTATGATGTTTTAAGTACTTTAGGTAAGATTTATCCGCTCCTGTCGTGCTTGAACTTTTGATCAAAGATACATTTTGATGTTCATGACTTAATGTAAGAATTTAGCACAAATCACAGGATCAATAGGTGTTAATGGGGTTGATTAGTTTCGGTATGTAGGCTTTCACTATATTATTGGCTACAGATTAACCCACAACTTGCCTGCTTCCACTACAAAGCTCAATCAAAGCTAAAAAAAAAGGCTCATATATAACTTTGATCTTGTTAATGTTTACTATCATAAAACCAAAATGCTGTTAGACAAAATTTCAATGTATGGACTAATTTGGCTCTCAAAACAACCTTCCCCCCAAAAAAATGAAAAAAGACGGAATTAAAAGATCCTCAATGCAGTTATTATGTAGGCCGATATCTGTTTCTTGCGCTCATGTGTTGTTTAGTTATTTGGATTATCATTTTCCAACTGCATTCTTCATAATTAGATCAAAGTTGGTGTGAACCGAATTGCTTGTGAGAACGACTCTCTACGTGTTTGACCAATCGTGAATTGCTTTTATTCGATCACATACCAGATTTTTTTATATCAAGGGTCCATTTACTTATTACATATGTTGGCAAGCAATGAACCAATGCAGAGATAACAGAGGGTGTTTGGCATTTTGTTTACAATATAGAGGATGTTAAAACGCAATCCCAAGCACACTTTCTTAAATGAAACAGATATGTTACAAGTTCATAACTCAGGACTGCATTTGGTAGACAAATTGGTGATAGCATATCGAAATTTGTTATACAATCAAAGAGAAAAAGATCACAGGCATAATCTTCAAGATTGATTTTGCAATATAGGAAGTGCAATGGTTGGGTTGAACAAAAGCATATAAAATGGACCAAAATGTGCATAACATTTTATTATTAACTCTTTTTAGAAACTAAAACCAAACTATCAAAGGGTAACACTAACACATGGAATCAAAATGTGCATAAATGTTTTAGTGATGTATTCACTTGAACAAACAAGTACAACATTTTGACCTTTTACCCAAAAAAAACAAACAAGTACAACATGGACCAATGAGATTAACATATTACATTCACTAAATGTGTAACACAGACCCAAAATCAATTATCTTAATTGGCAATAAAAGAATCTTTGGATAGAAAAACAGATATCAACATATCATGCCTTGGGAAAATTGGGCGATTAAGCCTTCATATAACCTTCCAACAGCAAATCATTTGCAAGGAATTTAAGAAACAGATACAGGTACAGAAAACAAGATATTTTTTACGTCACTACTCAAGTCTACCCATAAAACTAGCCAATATAGATCAATTTAAGACTATGAGGTCCAGATATAGACCAACAAGATACTTTTTACGTCACTACTCAAGTCTACCCATAAAACTAGCCAATATAGATCAATTTAAGACTGTGAGGTCCAGATATAGACCAACAAGATACTTTTTACGTCACTACTCAAGTCTACACATAAAACTAGCCAATATAGATCAATATAAGACTATGAAGTCCAGATATAGACCTGACCTACAGGTCCTGTAGCCCCTGCAAGCATCCCAGGTATGAAGGGATGGGTATCAAAACGACACGGGATTGCAGACATGTGAGGACTCTCAAGAGTAGTAACAAGTGTCTTTGTGTATGCGGAAATAACATCGACTCCTTTCTTCTTGTTCCCCGCAAAGATATATGAATCATCCCACCCCCATATACCCCTGTTGTTCAAATAAGTAAAAAATAACATATTTAATTTCCAACAAATAACAAATGATACCCAAAATTTAGGTGGGTATAATTGGCCCATTTATTTATCTTAAACGGGTTAAATGGGTCAAAGTCATATAGTTAGCTAAAAGGGAGTGGCGTTGAATGGGTCGAATGTACCCAAAGTAATATACTCCATAGTTATTTACTCATATTTTGCCGGGTGAATTATTTTTTTAAAATTGAAAAAGACAAAAAAATGTTCATGGGACAACCATGTCCCTATATTTACCCTTCTGACCCGTTACCCAGCCCTCATGACTCACCCAATTTTCCAGTTGCTGCTACCAGAGACTGATAAAATCAGTAATTCCACATATATTGCATAAAGTAAGAGCGTAATACTACCACTATACCAGCCTAATCAACTCTTTAGCCTATATATGGTTGGCCACCATAGTGACTTAATCTCTTTTTATAAAACTTCATAACAAGATCATAGAAAAAAAAAATGGTTTAGACTTTTAGCAAATGTCCAAAGGGTCAGAACTTCTCAAGTTGGAAACCCATAGTCAGCACTTTATATAGGTCTTGTTTCAGGCATTGAACAAGTTAAGTTATAAACACATTTGATGACGAGAAAATAGAGAAGCTTACTTCATTGAAGGAATATAGCTGCATGTCTGATTGTTATGGTTTATCATGAACTCCTCGTCATAATTCGTTCCACTTAGCACTTCAATTTTTTCATCGACACTATATGAAAGCATTACAAGATTGAATATGTTCAGCTTAATCATCGAGACCATAATATGTAGGATAGAGGACCATCATGTTAAACATATATCAACTTAGTTTAGAAAACATTTAGAAAAACGAACAAAAAGTGTTTTCCGGCTTCTTTACCTTGTTGTAGCAAGAAAGTTTCCTGAAGGTGAAAAGTAAGCAGAATATACCGGACTCCTACGAACAATCAACTTAACAAATTCAGGCTTACTCTTACTAAGTTTTCTCAAATCCCAAATACACACAGTTTTATCTGAAGAGCTTGTGGCCATTATATTTGTATTCTCTGGATTAAAGTCTATAGTGTTAACAATAGACTCATGTATGTCCCATGACAATATTGACTTCCTGGACCTCTGGTCCCGCTGACGAACTACTCCTTCACCCTCACCAAAATATAAGGAGTTCACATCACCAGGTTGTTGAGACATACAAGTAATTGGATTGTCGGTTGAATATGATAGAGCAAATATCTCCTTTTCAATATCTAACGAACGAATTTGACCACCATAGCAGCTTGTTGTTATCTGCATCAAGTCACATGAACATCTCAGCATCGAAAACAAGATATATGAAGTTTTAGAAGACTATGCATCTACTCCAATTTATGGCGATTTTTTTAGGAAAGCGGCTGTTTATGTTTTAGAGGGTCCTCCCTCTAAAACATATATGCTTTATTGCATAACAATAAGCTACCCTAGATCGACACAAATTAAAGAACAAGTATGAAACCTTATTCAGTCCCATTAAGTAGTTTTCGACATTTAAACCATTAAAAGTAGTAGGTATGCATAAACACGGAATAATAAATTACCTTGTTCATCGAAAATGGTTGAATCAAAATTGCTGAAACACACCCAGGATTAGTATGATACTTGTAAATTCCATCACTATCCTCCATTTCAGAATCCACATTCCAAAACCCAATAGTACCCCATTTATTCCCAACAACAACCATCCTCATATTTGTTGCTGGAAAGAATTTAATACTCCTTATCATTCTTGGTAGAAGATTAGCAATGTTTTTTGGCTCTAACTTCATTGAATCCAAATCAATTGAAGCCTTGACTCTACCATGAACATCACTGTTTTTCAATTGGGATATGAGTATTTGATCTGGTTTAGATTGTTTCCGGAACTGATCTTTTAACCCTGTAGAATCTGGCACTTTTCCTTGGGTTCTGAGAGATTTACGAATTACGGTTGGGGTTTTGGGCTTCACTTTGCGTGAGATATTAGTCTTGGCCCTGTTCAAAACAGCAACAAGATCCAACAGGCTTCATTTTGTGCAGTATTTATATGTATATCTACGTCTATGTGTAGAAAGAGACCTGTGGGCCTTAGTGAAGGCAGTAAGATCAGCAAGCTTTGATTTGATCTTGAAAGAAGCGAGCATTTCATCGTTGCGTTTAATGTTTTCAAGGCGTTTGCGCTCGTACTCTGTGAGTCTTTCATTCTCCATTTCTGTAGAAAGAAAGTAGAAAGATGAGGGATATTTATATGCACGATTGCTGAAGAACAGTTTATAAATAAACTGTTTTTTGATGACAGGCTTATAAAATTGAGCTTATTTAGCTTAAGTTACCTAGTTATATCCAAACACTTTTTTAGCTCATAAGCTCTTCGAACAAGCTAATCCTATACTCACCTTTTGCTATTTGATATCAAAGTTCAAGAAACCACAGCTTAGCTAAGCATCACTTATATCATATCGTCAAGAAAACATATGTTGCGAAAAATATAACCAAATGCTCAACTATGTTAGCAGCCAGCTCATCAAATTCAGTGTCATTATGTTTTATTGGCGTGGCCCCGTCAAAGTTGTTTGCACTTAACTAGAGACCTATCACAATTTTAGTGATGATATTCACAAGCTTTATACCACTAGACATGAGTAGTTTAATTAAGGGATAATTCCTAATATGCCCCGATTGCCCAATTGATTTGCTTTTTTGCCCCAAAATTCGGAGTTTCTGTATTTAGACCAGGCAACTTGGCAACTCGACCCATATGACGCCAAGTGTCCGACATGAGGGCCGCCAGTTGCCCAAAAGTACACAAGTTGCCCTACCTTGTAATCCGAAAAGTGACACTTGTCACTTGTAGATTTTAGTTGCCCAAAAACTACAGGTTGCCCTGGTCTAAATACAGAAACTCCGAATTCTGAGGCAAAAAAGCAAATCAATTGGGCAATCGAGGCATATTAGGAAATAAGAATTATCCCTTTAATTAATTATAGCCTATTTACCGGTGTATCAATTGTTTACATTCAATATATAAGCATATAGGAAACTGAACAAAAGCTTTTAAGGTGTTTGTTATAGCTTATTTATGAGCCCATTTTTCATAAACCATTTTTAAGCTTATTAGCTTGTTTTCAAGTTTTTGTTCATAATAAGCTACTAATCGAAATAACCGAAAGATCGATATCAGAAACACAAACCTGAATTATGAAACAAAATCAAACATTCGAGCCCTAACTAAAATTGGATTAGCGAAATGAAACAAAACACAAATGATAAAATAAAAAACCTTAAATGTACTTACTTAGGAGCACTGAGCTGGGGAGTGTAGAATCGATGAAGGTTCCCGCGTTTTTAATTTAGCAATTGGAGCCAAATTTGTTGTTTCTGAACAATTGGGGGTAAAGTAATTTTTTTTTAAATCTTTTTCATTTTTGTTTGGTGGTAAATTAGCAAAAAATGTGGGTGGAAGTGGGAACTGTAAACGAGGTGACTGTAGTGCAAATTTAAAGCTCCATGGCACCACATATTATTCACTTTAAAGGGCGGTGTTAACTAAACTCTCCTATGGGACACAAGTACAAACCCTCTCATAGGGTAAGGTTGTTTGCATTTTTTTTTTTTTTTTTTTTTTTTTTTTTTTTTCCCCCCTCTTTTTTCCTCTTTTTCTCGTCTTGAATTACAAGTCCAGCTTTTGTCTCAAGCAACACAAGTAACACAAGCAAAAAAAAGTCCCAAGTGCAGGTTTTTGTCCAAAGTCCAACACAAGTAACACAAGCAAAAAAAAGTCCAAAGTGCAAGTTTTTGTCCAAGTTAGGTTAAGCAAAACAAGTAACACAAGCAAAAAAACACAAACACAAACACAAACACAAACTTAAACCATTCGTCATCGCCTTATAGGCTCGGATTTGAAAACGTAATGAAAAAAAAATGTAGATTTAGTAAGGCTCGGATTTGAATGTTGCAAACGTAATTGCCATCCATTCGGGGTTGAAAAACTCATTCGTCATCGCCTTATGTCCAAGTCCAGGTTTTGTCCGAGTGCAGATTCCACACAATTGCACACAAGGACCAGGTTTTGACCCAAGCAACACAAGAAACACAAGCAAAAAAAACCCAAGTGCAGATTCCACACAATTGCACACAAGGACCATGTTTTGTCCCAAGTAACACAATAAGTGCAGATTCCACAAATTCCCAACAAAAGTCTGTAAGATTCTCACAAGCTCAACAGTAAACAACATAATCAACCAGATTCCACAAATTCCCAACAAAAGCCTGTAAGATTCTCACAAGCTCAACAGTATCAAGCAGATTCCACATATTCCACTGAATCCACAACAATCACATGTTACACAAGTTTCACACAAGTGAAACAACTTTCACATGTTACACAAGCCTCACAAAAGCAGATTCTCACAAGGGAGGTGTTAGTATATCATAGTAGAGAGGGTCAATATATCACCCACCACAGAACAGAGAACCACCTACCATATCACATATAATCCATCACAAGAATATCAAAAACACTACAACCATATCAAAAAGTCCAGGTTTTGTCACAAGCAGCACACGTAACACAAGCGAAGAAAACAAGTGCAGGTTTTTTTCACCCAAGCATCAAGGGAGGTGTTAACCGAACCCGTACCACAGGTTTACAAGTGCAGGTTTTTTCCACCCAAGCATATCAAGAATCACTACAACCATATCAACAAGCATATCAAGAAACACTACAACAAATGTCGAACTCACCATTTAACACACAAGAGGTAAAGGCCCAGATTAATAACTATATTGCTCATCATGTTTGGCTGCAACATCAAAGGTTGCAAATTCATTTTTTTTTTATTTATTATTTTTTTTGCCGTCCATTTGAAAATGGCATGCCAAATTCTAGGTTTTTTTTTTTTTTTTAAATCATCATTGTCTTTTCTCAGTTTAAAAAAAAAAACAGTTTTATCACAAGCCTATGTGGACTGGGTAGGCTAGAGCAGGTATTCATACCATTCTAAGGTGGCAGATCAAGGTGTTAACCTACCCACATAATCACCACAGAACCACCATAAGGAGTGTTCGGTTAACACAAGCGACATGATATATTGACCCTCTCTAATATGATATACTAACCTCCCTACTTAGTATCACATATCACGTATAATCCACCACAGAACCACCAACAATATCAAACAAGTGATTTTGCTTGTGGGTATATCAAAAAACCTGCACCACAGAACCACCAACATAATCACATATCACATATAATCTACCACAGAACCACCAACAATATCAAACAAGTGATTTTGTTGGTGGTTATATCACCAACATAATCACGTTTCACATAATACACCACAGAACCACCAAACCAAACCCTAATTTTTAAAAATTAGGCGTTTAATTAAATTAATATAGATCCGTGAAAATTAACCACATATATTTCAATTAACAAACGTTAATTGAAATAAATCATTCAATTTTTCAAAAACCTCCAAATTTTTTTCAAAACCCTAAATTTTGAAACCCAGATAAAGTATATCAACTTACCACAGAATCACTAGATATCACATAATCCAACACAGAATCACCAAACGAAACCCTAATTTATAAAAATTAGGCGTTTCATTAAATTAATATAGTTCCGTTAAAATTAACCACAAATATTTTAATTAACAAACGTTAATTGAAATAAATCATTCAATTTTTCAGAAACCCCTAAATTTTTTTTTCAAAACTCTAGTTTTTAAAAATTAGGCGTTTAATTAAATTAATATAGATATGTGAAAATTAACCACAAATATTTCAAATAACAAACATTAATTGAAATAAACCATTCAATTTTTTAAAAACCCCAAAAAAATTTTCAAAACCCTAATTTTTGAAACCCCGATAAAGTATATCAACTTATCACAGAATCATCAAACGAAACCCTAATTTATAAAAATTATGTGTTTCATTAAATTAATATAGATCCGTTAAAATTAACCACAAATATTTTAATTAACAAACGTTAATTGAAATAAATCATTCAATTTTTAAAAACTCCCAAATTTTTTTCAAAACCCTGATTTATAAAAATTAGGCATTTCATTAAATTAATATAGATCCGTGAAAATTAACCACAAATATTTCAATTAACAAACGTTAATTGAAATAAACATCACCAAAACCACCCAGATAGAGTATATCAACGTACCACATAATCACATAACGTTCTTATCACATACTCACAGCATCATCACCAAAACCACCAATTTTAGATCTAAAAAATGTTTTAGATCTAAAATTAGAGAGAGGTAGAGAGTTATTAGAGAGAGAGAAAAAAGAGAGAGACTGTGTGCGTGAGATAAGAGCATTATGTGATTATGTGTGTGAGATAAGGGTGTGAGTGTGTGTGTGTGTGTGTGAGTGCACGCGTAAAAAACGCGTTTATTATTATTATTATTATTATTATTATTATTATTATTATTATTATTATTATTATTTTGTAAAAAGTATTTTGTAAAAGTTTTTTTTGTAAAAAATTATTTGTAAAAAGTTAAAAAATGTAATTTTTAAAAAGTTATTTGTAAAAAGTAACAAAATGTAATTTTGTAAAATTTGTAATTGTAAATTTTATTTGTAAAAATGTAATTTTTGTCATTTTTGTATAATGTATTTGTAAAAGTTTTTTGTATTTGTATTTGTAAAAATGTAATTTTTGTATTTGTAAAAGTTGTTAAATATAAAAAAAGTATTTGTTAAAAAAGTATGTTATAAAATACTTGAATTATAAGTTGTTATGTACTTTCAGGCGTTCGGTTCTCACGAGCAATTAACTGAGTGGGTGCAAAGTATAGCTCGTGAGCTCGGTTTTGTCATTGTTAAAAGAAGAACCAAAGCAGAAAAGGGTTATTTGTATGAAATAAATTATAGGTGTTCAAAGGGTGGGAAATATGAACCTGAAGGTAGTGAAAAACGGCAAACTAGTACCTTTAAAACGGGTTGTCCATTCAAATTAGTGGCGAAACATTATCTGACGGGTGGGTTTTGGATTTTGAGGGTGAAAGATGATAGCCATAATCATGATTTGGCAGAGTCGTTGCATGGTTTCCCATATGCAATGTGATTAAAGGATGATGAGTTCGGTTTGGTCAAAGAATTGCCAGGTTATAACGTACGACCACGTAATATACTTTCAACAATACAGGGTCGTAATTCGGATAACGTGTCTAGCGTTAGAACTATATATAACGCACAAGGTAAGATCCGGATATCCATAGTAGGTGATAGAACTCCAATTCAAGTTCTTTACTCACATTTAAGGGATTCAGGGTATACATATTACGAGAGGGTAAATGAGCAAAATCAGCTTGAGGAACTATTTTTTGTTCACCCCACGTCATATGCTCTATGGTGTACGTTCCCTCAAATCATGCTGATGGACTCCACGTACAATACCACAATGTTTAAATTTCTGTTTTTGGAAATTGTCGGAGTAACTTCGACAAATAAAACATTTTTAATGACGTATAGCTTTTTAAACAGTGAAAAAGGGTTTAATTTTCAATGGGTATTGCAACGTGTGAAGTTAGTGATAGACGAAAGATATTACCCGCGTGTTATCGTCACTGACAGAGATTTAGCGTTGGTTGGGGCATGCAGAGCAGAATTTCCCAACGCTCACAAATTACTCTGTCGATGGCATATAGAGCAAAATCTGCTTCAGTATTGCAGAAATAGATGTGTTTCATTAGAGGACTATGAATCCATAAAATGGAGATGGGATCATATGATTAAAGCTCCGACACGCGACCTGTTCGAGCATCATTATGAACGCCTACAACTGCGATTGGTCAAACATGCGGGTACTTAATTATTAATTCACTGATTTTGATTATTTAATAAATAAACACCTGAATGACCTTTTGTTAATTCATTATTTTTTTCAGGTATTGCTCAGTATCTGAATAACTGGCTGTGAGATTACGGTAACATGTTTGTCTCGTATATCATCGATCAATATCACTTCTATGGCCAGAAAACAATGTGCAGAGTTGAGAGTCACCACGCGTTGTTGAAATTATATTTGGACGACACACAGTCCAACTTAGACAGGTTGTTGAGTGTGGTTGATAAGATTCTCATTTCGCAAGAAAATGCCATAAAAGAGAGTTTTAATAGAAGCATGAACGAGAAATTAAATAAATGTAATGTACCAATATTTTCAGAATTGTGATATAAAGTTTCCAAACATGCTTTCAACCTCATGTTCAAAGAACTTCACCTGGATATCGCCGTAGAAAACTGTAGCCATAAGTTGCGGTCAGTTTATGGACTACCATGCTTCCACGAATTGGAATTTTATCGAATTCATGGTAAGTATATTAATTTTATGACTATCAAGTTATTTTTCCCCATTAATATCAGTAACTTATATAAGTCACTTTTAATGAATGCAGAATGGCCCATTCCATTGGATGCAATTGATGTTTAGTGGGGAACCCTATCTGTCCCGTGGCCTATTATCAATAGGCCACCACCTGAACATGGTCCTTCTTGTGAACCTGAAGATGGTCCTTCTAGTGACCATGAAGATGATATTGCTTTTGAAGATAACATGCGACAATTCAAAAATGTTTTTAGCAAAGCGTCGTCGTTTGTCAAGAAAATCATGTTAACGAAGGTGAGAGGGATATTCCAACCAGAATCTGTGGACATATGTGAACCTGCTGTTCGGAAAAGTACCCGTGAATGTCCGAGTGCAAAGGACAAAAAGTCACTGGCTACAAAAGTTCCAGACTTGAATGAAGTCCCGGACCTGAATGACTTGAATGATGTGCCAACCATGAATCACCGAAGAAGCACAAATTCAAGATCTACGAAAGTCCCGAAATGCGGCAAAGAACCTGCAAGACATAGTTCTTACACGGGTTAAAAAATAAGACACAGATTTTACGTTGAAGATAAGGATAGCGAGGATTTTATTGATCGCATTCCAGAGATTTTCCATTCACAGGTAATAAGTATACATAATGTGCTAGGTGACGGAAATTGTGGGTTTCGGTGCATTGCCCACAGTATTGCGCAAGACAAAAATAGGTGGGCCGATGTTAGATACATGTTAATGCAAGAGTTAGAAACACATAGTATAACTTACGTGAGTATGTGGTCGCAAGAAGACTTTTACCGGCTTCGTGATAGAATAAACTGGTTCAATGGACCAGTGTCTGAAGATAACTGGATGACGATGCCAAACACGAGGCTGGTTATCGCTTCAACGATTAACCAACCTCTTGTATATATAGACCGTCGGGGTTGGAACACATGTTTTCCACTATTTTCTGGTCCAAACTTATCACATGGAATTGACCCCATTGTGATTGCGCGTGTGGGGGAGAACAAATGTGCTCACTACATTTGTCTCACGCTAGACAGAGATTCTTCACTTCCGCATAACCACCCACAATGGAGGTGGTTCAAATAGCCAGTTGCAACCGAGTGGGAAACTTTATATAACCATCGACAAATTTTGTAAATGTTGTAAATGATTATTGATTTATTTAAATGTAAATTGTTTGAAAATGTTGTAAATGATTATTGATTTGTTTAAATGTAAATTGTTTGAAACTTAAAAGTCTGCTTTTTTGTAGAGTGTCCTGTCTGCATCAGTTATACCCCCTGATCCCGCACTGGCACCACCTAGTCCAGAAGAGGATCCAGAGATGGATGATGATGAGATGGATCCAGAGATGGATGATGATGAGATGGATGATGATGATGTTAATGAGATTGCTGCTGCTGATGATGAGATGGATGTTCATGATGGTGATGATGTTGATGAGATTGTTGCTGCTGATGATGAGATGGATGATCATGATGCTGATGATGTTGATGAGATTGTTGTTGCTGCTAATGATGTTGATGAGATTGCTGCTGCTGATGATGATGTTGATGAGATTGCTGCTGATGATGAGGAGGTTCTTCCTTTGCTGCCTTCGCCAGCCATATCAGATATCACTTATGAGTCAGACACTTTAGAGGCCTTAAGTCATGCACTTGCGACGGAGGTGAGATCTACTTTTGAGGTTGGCGAGTCTTCGACCGCACCACTAGTTTCTCCTACCGAACTTAGGGCATAGTTGAGTCATTTGAGGGAGGACATCTCTTGGTGTCGGGGTTGTTGTTGCTGCTAATGATGTTGATGAGATTGCTGCTGCTAATGATGATGTTGATGAGATTGCTGCTGCTGATGATGATGATGTTGATGAGATTGCTGCTGATGATGAGGAGGTTCTTCCTTTGCCGCCTTCGCCAGCCATATCAGATATCACTTATGAGTCAGACACTTTAGAGGCCTTAAGTCATGCACTTGCGACGGAGGTGAGATCTACTTTTGAGGTTGGCGAGTCTTCGACCGCACCACTAGTTTCTCCTACCGAACTTAGGGCATAGTTGAGTCGTTTGAGGGAGGACATCTCTTGGTGTCGGGGTCGCTATGTGTCGATGTCGAGGAGGTTGTGTGAGCGACAGTCTGATGTCAAAGGATTGAGGAGGGAAGTTAAGCATGATAGGAGAGATATAGGTGATGTGTATGTTACGTTGTATGAGCATGCATCTAGGTTGAGTGATTTAGAGAAAGCGGCTGCAGAGTTTCGAGAGCAGTTAGAGTCTTTTGAGAAGATGATGAAAGAGGTAGAGAAGTTGCTGGAGCAGGTGGACAGTAATGGTAGTTAGTATCTTGATAGTAGTTTACCTTTGTATGTCTTTATTTTCGATATGTATGTTGTTTGACAAACCTTTGAACTCAAATGTTTATTTATGTAATTCAAATGATTTTTTTATTATTATTGCAGAAAATTACTTTGTTTAAATTAGTAATAACATTATTGATTGATGTTGTAAATTATTATGCAAATTCTTTGGTTAGGTGGAATGAAGAAATCCTTTCTTGTGTCGATGTGACAGAGGATTTATTATAGAATGTAAATCAACCAGACAAAAGACTAGTGGGCAACTGTATTATGCATGTCCTTATTCAGTGGTAAATAATCATACGTTTGCTTAGTTATGTAAATATGTAAATAATTTGTTTGTTAAAAATAATATTTCTTATAATTTTCTTAACATTTAACAGCCATGTACAGATGACTATGGGTGTGGATACTTCATGTTGAAAGCCGAATTTCAAAGAAGGTATTATAATCAAGCCTATTCTTTAACGCAGTGCTCAAACTGCGTTGCTAAATGATGAGACGAAAAGTGTACCACTTTTGGGGGGCCATTTAAGGCCAAAGTCGAGATTATTTGATCAAATATTGCCCTAAATCGTTCCTTTTTGTCATTTTAGGTACTTTCGAGAGGAAATTTGCAAAAGGAAGCATTTTGGACATTTTTGGAGCAAAAAAGTGAAGAAAACGACAAAGTCTCAAAATCATGTTGAAAATTGTACCTGACGGCGTCAAAGATTGCTAGTAACGGTGTCAAGACTTGACAAAGAGGTGGATAAATCAAATTACACGTGATGCGCCAGAGAAGTTTTTGAAGATTTGTACATGACCACCATGGCCATCAAGAGTAAATTGCACATGACGGCCAAGACCAAGTTTGTACATGACGACGTCAGAAGTGGATCTAGGCAATACGAGTATTATTTTGGCGGCGAGTTGACGGCGTTAGACCCTACTCTTGACGCCGTCAGATTGTAAAATCTATATATACTTTTCTAGTTTTCATTCATTGTGTGCAACTTTGAAGGGAGAAAACCCTAGACGAATTTTACTGCAATTTTGAGGGTTTCAAACCCTTGTTTCATCCATGCTTAATTGAAGATAAGTCTTCCAACAAATCATTCAATATGTCTATGTGTTGTTTGATTATATCTTATGCTTGTCTTCTCTTTAACATGCTAGGCTAGGTTTTCTTTGTGTTTGCTTAGATGTAATGAAACTTAGATATTGATTATTGGTTGGTTGTTTGTTTATAATTGCTGTGGATGAATGAATTCGATGTTAGGCTTAAGAAAATTGGCAGACTTCCAATTGGTAACTTGCTTGAACATCTTAAGAAACATGATCGGAGGTGTACTACGATATATTGGTTATATTTAATGCATAGCTAACTACTAATGAGGCCATGTTAGGAGCTAGTAGTCGGCTCGACATAGGAAGAGGTAGAAGCTTGTAGAGTTAGGGAAAATCATACACGGCCCTACGAATGGTATTAAGGAATATAACCTGTCATCCATGCAATTGTAACAAACTAAATAACCGGTAAAAGATAGCTAGGGAGTAGTGAAATCTAAGTAAACACATTTTCTCTCATTATTGTTTTCGCCACAATTAGTTTAAGTCTATTTTATTTTATTTTGATTGCATCTGTAGTTATTTGGGTTAGTTGATTAGCAACTAATTCCGCCCACTCCTTCAAAACCCGAGATTTTTACTTGCTTTCCATAAAAAATAAAAATACAAAAAGAATCATCCCTCATCTCTAGACCTAGTTTAATTGAGTTTTAACCCTAGCGAACACTATTCTTTGAGTTGAACGATCAATTCCCCGGTACTTGCCACTATACTATACTACAACGGTCAGGTACACTGCCTGGTGGGGATTGCAAGCTTCTCAACATTCCTTGAGAGGTAAAACCTTTTGCGAGGGCGCAATTCCACGCACCACTAAAGCTAATAAGATTGACCAGCTTGAGTGTCAAAACAAGCTGTTGATGACAAGAATAAAGAAGTTGGAGATGGAGTTAGAAATGACAAGGAATCCTGAGGATCACGCTTCTCATTCGGGTGCCCGGCTCCATGATCTTTTAAATGAAATGAATAATCTTCATATGTCGTAGATGTTGTTTTTAAATAATATGTTAACATTGTTGTTTAATTGAATAATAACAGTTGTTGTTGTAATTATTTAATGTAATAATGTTTAATGTGCTATTATTGTTGTTGTTAATTAAATAAAATACGTTAGACGTCAATTATATAAACATAATAAATAAACATTATACAAAATACATTATATAAAATACATCATACAAACTAAAATATATTATACAAAATATATTAAAAAAAAGTACAAAGGTACAAAAGTACAAAAAAAAATTAAAAAATAGTACAAAAGTATCTCCCTATTAAGTAGGGAGGGTTAGTATATCATATTAGAGAGGGTCAATATATCTCGTCCCGCTTTAAATTATGATTTTGTAGGTAGGGCCACGTATGTTAACACCGCCAGATCACTTTAAGAAACCTCAAGAAGTAACCCCTTCACTAATAACTAACCTTAACTTATTCATTTGGGTCCTCACTTACAACTTTTTTTTATTCATTTCATTATATAAAGTAAATTAATTTCATTAAACATAAAAATACTACAACATACTAGTATTATTTCATTAAATAAAAAACATACGATACGAAAATAAATACAACACATACTAATAATATGAAACTTAAACATTTTAGTCGCTATCGTCATCGAGATTTCGGAATTTCTTCATTATTTTTGCTTGTCTTTTGCGAATGATAACGGCTTTTTCGGGGTCAGTAGTCAAGCTGGCATCTATCATGAGAAACTTCATTTCCTCCATCTCCAACGTCTTTTCTTCCTTTTTACAACAGTTCCTGTTTATTCTTATTTTTATACTATTAACTATATGATTTGATGAAATAACTTGAAGAATCGAGAACCCATTAATGATAAATTAAGCATTGGGATAATTCGCAACTTTTTAAAAATATTATGACATAAAAGAAGCCTCTATCATCACAATTTCAAATATTACAAACATAAAAACTAACAAAAATTAAAGAATTATATTTTTAGCACGTGAATACTAACACAATTTTCTATGTATATACATATATGTATATATGTATAAATATATTTCGTGGCGGGGCGGGGATGGTGTTCCCCGTCCCTACCCCAAACCTGATAAGAATCCCCGTTAAGGCCCCGAAACCCACCCCAAAACCCGATAAGCCCGCCCCGGCCCTAAAGTTCGGGTTTCGGATTTCCCCGTTGGTTCAGATTTTTTGTCATCCCTAGTATATAAGTATATGTATATATGTATAAAAATTCCTTAAAAGTGGAGAAAGGTGAGAATCAACTCACAAAACATAAGCCACTCTCGGTTTAATTCCGGCTTAGAATGAAGGAACCACTATAATTTAAAGGAAATGATTTGCATACTCTATAGAATGATTGGGAAACCGAACAAAAGCTTTTAAGGTGTTTGTTATAGCTTATTTATGAGCCCATTTTTCATAAACCATTTTTAAGCTTATTAGCTTGTTTTCAAGTTTTTGTTCGTAATAAGCTACTAATAAATCGGTATGAAACACAATAAATAATCGAAATAACCGAAAGATCGATATCAGAAACACAAACCTGAATTATGAACTTAAAAGCATGGCAATACAAAATCAAACATTAATGCGAGCCCTAACTAAAATTGGATTAGAGAAATGAAACAAAACACAAATAATGTACTTTACTTAGAGCACTGACCTCTGGAGTGTAGAATCGACGAAGGTTTCCCGCGTTTTTAATTAATCGCAATTGGAGCCAAATTTTTTCTTCTTCTCTAACAATTGGGGGTAAAAGTATGTTGATCCCAGTTGAGCAAACGATCTTATATAGAAGTTGACTTAAAGTAAACACTTAAGCTTGAATGCGGAATGTAAAAGCTTAACTTAAGAAGAACAATTCACTATCAACACTTCAATATTATTAATACGAGCACTCGACAATGCTAGGGTTTTACAACCTTGAAGTGTAAACGAAAAATAAACAATACGTAATTAATCTAACCCTAGGATCCTCCTTTTATAGGCCAAGGAGTCCTATTAGGTTTACAATAACTTTCTATGCAAGATAAGAATATTCTAGACGTATAAGATATACACACAATCTATTCTATAATTATCTTCTACGAATACATGCTTATCACATTAGCAGTAGTTTTCTTCCGCAACATTTTCCATTAGCAGCACTTTGTCATCAGCAGCAGAGTCATTTACATTAGCAGCAGTTTCATCACAGCAGCAGTTTCACTCAGCGGCAGAATCCAAAACCCAACAATCCTCCCCTAAACTTAATATTTATTTCTAAATTATGAAGTTTCTTCAAAGCTCAATTAAACACCAGGAGGATGCTTCCGAACACTCAATTCTTGAGATGTCTGTTGATCAAGTATTTTCTTATAATTTGATAGCAAATTGAATGCCTGATCATCAGTATCATAATCTTTCTGCAAGTTGAGTAATCCAGCACCATTAACCATCTGATTGACAGTATTCCAGTATCTTACCACTGGGTAATCCTTTTCAGCTAGCATATACAAAGTAATTGGTCCAATTTCTAGCATATGAACTCCAGAATCTTGAAAGAGTCTCCATTTTCTTACTTTGTATTCTACTATCTCTGTCCATTCAGAATCATCCATTGAAGGTTCATACATAAGTTTTAGAGCTCTCCATAGAACATTATCAGACATAGTTATGATATGATCAATTTGATCTTTCTCATAATTTTTACCATCAAACTTCTCAGCTCCAAACTTTGCTTTGTATAACTTCCACAAGTCATCAACATCCTCTCTATCAAAGTAGTATAGCATCTGTTGAAATCTAAGAAACCTGTGAGTCTTTCCATCAGATCTCTCAACATCATGAAATGCTCCAATTTTAGTATCATATCTTGTAGTTACTTTGATAATAGGATATTTAATTCCTATTGGTATGGCATCAACTACTTCAGGATCTTCCATCTTGCCAACCATAGTGTTAGGTCACCATTTATGTAAACACAAGTATGATTTAGAGAGAAATAAGATAAGAATGAGAGATGGTTGATTATAAGAAATGAGAGAAGATAAATTGCAAGAGTTTCACTAGTGTATTCAAATAACCAACAAACATAATGTTTACATGAGCTTACTATTTATAAGGGAGGAGTTAGGGCAACACTCCCTTCCTCCCTTATCTTCAAATTCGTGGGCTTTCAAGCCCATGGGGCTTTAATACATAAGCCTTGTAACATGAAACTTAATGAAATAAATACTAAAGCAACCTATTACAAAAGGCAATGACCGAGACTTGACTAAATACAAAAGTATGATCCCAACAATCTCCCCCTAAGGGTCGGTCATCACGGTTGCTTGACGTCTTCATCTTTGTTGTTGACTTGTGACATGTAAAATTCTAAGACGTCTTCAAAATGGTTGAATGGCAATGAATGTACTTTGCTCTTTGTCTTTGTTCTTTGGTGATGATGTAGTGATAATGTTATGAAGTAGTCTGCCGTTCGTCACTCCTGCGTCTGTGGTGGTTATCCGCCATTCCAACATACTCATACATCTTTGAACTTTGACTATCACGTACACGAAGTTCCTTTTCATATGTTGAGATCTTTAAGTCTTTGCACTTTGTAGATTCTTCTTTATTTACGTAGAATCTTTCTTTGAAATTGTGGTGCTAAGATCTTTGGGGGAGCTTTCTTTGACTTCAAGATGTATGTATGAGCATGCTGGAATCTACCATCATGGAAGTGAGGTACCTGCGAGTAATCAGTTAGCAATAAATACCCGGTACTTACAGATAAGGAATTAGAGTTCATCAACAGCATATTGTGAAGACTCCCTCTAATCCTTATCCAGGCTGTTCCCATATCAGATACTCCCGAGGGAGCTTACGAGACCTACTAAGTAGCTCAATGACTGGGTGAGTCGCTGGGGATCACTCCACGACTGTAGACCACTATGGAACCACCGCAAACACTAAGCGTAATCCTTGTGAGGTTACCGAAGTGACCTGCTGTCAGGGCTGTTTGATGTTGACCCTGGCAGGATTTCCGTTCAATCATTGAGAAACACATAAGTAATCCTCTCATAAACGTTCTTGGCAGATTGCTAAGATCTGCGAAGGACTCGATAGTTTACAACTGATGCCCATTGATGTAGAACACCAGTTGTAGAAATACTAAGTGTTCCTAAGAGATCTTTGATGTATCTCAAGGCTCTAGACTCTATAAGTGCACTCCTAGGTTTCCTATGCGGAGACTAGGGAGGGGTCTCCTGCTTCAATATCAACCGTCTCTAAGAGATAGGTCGATAGGTTACGCTGGTTCCCCGTGAGAATGAAACAAGTTCTTTTAAGAGAACTTGAGTGGTTAAGAAGGTTTAGTGCATTGCGTCACTGGGTCCATGACGACTTTGTCTTCAATACCGGTGTTGACTTTTGCAACAATCAGTAGCATACGTATTGAACCCGGTGTCTGCCCTAAAGTTGAACATATGGAGGGCTATTTCTTTTCACCCTTTTCTTTACTTTTCTTTTTAATTCTTCAACTCCTTCTTTCCCTTTCATTCTTTTCTCCTTTTTTCGTGCACACCTAAGGACTTCTAATTCTAACTATGGGAAATGTCCTTGGGTAGATCCCTCCGGCTCTGGCGGATCATAGGACGGATATTTCCTATCTTAATCACCTTATAACTCCGACAGTAGCCAAGAAACCTTTGATTGAAAATCTCTCAAAGTGTTTGTGTTAATCAAATATTTTGTTTAACACTTTGAGAGTTTTGTGTACACTTTTGAAGGGCTCCCCCTGCACATGTGCTCATAAGTGTTAAATAAATTTGCACATGCGGGAGGAGCAAGCACTTTTGAATTGATCCACTTTCCGTGAACAAGACCGATTCGAGACACGCTTACATCACTAGTTAAACTAGCTTGAAGTTATTACCCGGCCTGATCAAGTTCACAGAAAGTTTCTCGAGACGGTACATTTCTACTAAGACATATCCTTTTCGAGACACGCTTACGTGGTTAGTTAAAGAGATACATTGTCAGCTTTTAGGTGACAACTAGCTCTAGTAACTAACTTGATGTTATTACCCGTCGAGGATAAGTCCTTTCGATATTACTAACTTTTATTGTCTCGTCAATTCCTGGGTCAATACTGAGTCTAGCTCACACATGATACAACTTTTAAGCTTTGACTGCGTATATTTTAATCACTTTTTCATTTTCTCCCCCTCAAAAATAGCATATAAAATGATGTTTTTGACAAACTTTTAGATTAAAATATGCCTTTTGAGTCTTACGGGGAGATTCACCAAGAAATTTTGATTTAGAGCAAAGTATTTTGTTTTGACAAGTGCTCCCCCTCAACAAGTGATTAGGTCTTATTGAGGTGAAATACTTGTCCTTTTGAGCAGAATTATGAAAAAATCATAAATGTTTGATTAATTCTACTCAAAAGTAAGAAGCCTTCGCTCCTTATATTAGGATTGAGGCACTGATGCGTACCTTAGGGTCCTTTCTTTTCAAGTTCGGGTTGTACACTGTAATATGTGCACAAGCCATAAAGAAGTATAAAGATTGACAAATCAAATCAAACTCTTACAATGATCTACCAATCAGGTCTCTGAAATGTCAACACCGGAAATTTTTGTCTGCCTCCCACATAACTTTCCAACCTTCGAAACTAATCCCTGCGCCTTAATCGGTTCTCGATCCATTTGTCATGTGTCGATTCAGATGCAGGGGGTGATGACTGTGAGGATTCAATGATGGTGGTAGAGTCTTTGTCATCTCCTTTCTGTGGTTCGGGTTGTTCAACTTTCTTTTCTTTGGCTGCTTCTTCTTTCATCCTTTGTTCTTCAGCCAGTTTATCAGCTTCGGCCTTAAGCTTTAGTTCTTCAGCAAGCCTGGCTTCTTCTTCCTTCTTTAACTTTTCTTCAGCCAGTTTGGCTGCCTCTTCTGCTTTCCTGCTCTCTTCCATTCTGATAGTTTCCTCTAGTTTAGCTTGAGCAATCTCTTCAAGCCTGGCCTCTTCTGCTTCTTGTTTCTTCTTTAATTCTTCTTCCTGAGCCCTTTCTCTGAGCTCCATTTCTTCCATAGTCATAAGTCTTGGAGCATCAGTGTCCATGGGATCATCCTCTTCTTCCTCTCCCATTGCTGTAGTCATTTCAATGTCTGTGGGAGATACTGAGGGATTGTCATAAGCAACTAAGTCTGTGTTGATCCCTGTGGTAGGCTCAGGGATGCTGCTTGATCCGCCAGCTTCGGTGGTCTGAGAGAACACTGGAGGTGGAGGTAGATCAGCATTGATTGCATTAATTCGGCTATGGAGGAGACCCAGATTGAGAGCCCTTTCATTTTCTTCTTCGACTGAAAGGCCTTCAGTCTCTTGTTCAGCTGTTACTGGTTCCTTCATCTTCTTTCTCCTGATCATTTCTTCTTCCAAAATAGTCTGAGCTTCGGTGAATGGTCTTTGATTGAGGTATGATGGATATACAGCATTGTCAGCAAACTCATCAATGTCATTATTCCAATCTTCGAAGGTCAAGTCTTTGTCATCTATGTCATCAAGGTTGACATCCTTGTCAATGTGAGCAAATGCTTCCCTATATACTGGACCTTCGTCGGATTCGGTTTGCTCAGAGTCAGATGGTTTAGGAGAGGATTGTGGTGAGGGAAACCACCCAGGTTCTGGAATAGATGCAGGCTTCTCGGTAGGAATCCTACTCTTGAGAGTACCCTTTTTTTTCTTAGACTGAGTGGAACTGCCGGAGCTCCCAGCCTTACTGCCTTTCTTACCCTTCTTTTGCATGAAGGAAGGTAGAACAACTTCGTCAAAGAATCCAACATTCTCAGCTTCTAGGGCTTGTTCATAATACTTGTAGTGCTTGCAAGCCTTGACTTTGGCATTCAGGAGACAATCGGGAAGTTTCTTTCCCTGCTTTCGTGTGCTGGTGTCCATTCTCTTGATGACTCTGAGAGTGTGTTCATTTCTGAACGTGTTCTTATCCTGGTCATCGAGTCTCTGTGGGATATCGTCGTACTCACGAAGAAAGCTTTCGATGAGTAGTTTTGTGAAGCGGACAAACGGAATATTGGTTGTCTTGTGTTGAATGTGCCATACCAGGTCTTCCCAAATGATGCTGGCATAATCAAATTTCTTCACATTAGCCACACCCCAGAAGAGTTTGAGGTGTTGGAGCTTTAGGTGTTCGTGGCCAGTATCTCTGCCAGATAAGGACTTGGCAATCAGAATGTATAGGGTTCTCCATGGTTGTGGAAGATATCTGATGTTGACCCTAGAATGTCTGGTAATAACCTCTTCTGATTCGTCATACCCAATATCCCTTAACCACATGATCAACTCTTCTTCAGTGGGGACTGGAACATACTCTTCATTTGAGCCAAGTTCTGGTAACCCAAGTACATTCCTGAGCACATCAATGTCCACAGTGACCTGACAGTTATGAAGCGTACAGGTGAAAGAGGCCTCCCCAAGATCTAGTTGTAGTGTATGCCAAAACTGGTGGATGTAGAAGCAGGAAACCGAGGCAGACTTGGTGAACAACAGCTTATTTGGATGGTAAAGAAGAGCATCTACAGCCACAATACAAGAGGACTCGTTGCAAGTCATCTTGTTGAAGTTGATTTGGAGGTTGTTCTTTCCAATCTTCTTGGAGTAATTATCTGGAAATGTCTCTTCCCATGAAAGTTTAGGTTCGGGTTCTGGTCCATATGGAACATCATTGTGTTCTGCCATCTGAATTATCATAAACAAATACAAACATGGCAATGGTTTATCGTGTTACTTCAGACATAAGATTACATGATTTGCATATTAGACATTGATCAGTGGGTGTTTATGTGTGAGAAAACTTGAGTTATATTATATGGTAGAAACTTATAACAAATCAGTTACATCATAAGTTTATCATTACAAGAAGTTACTCTTTGGAAAAATTCACAACACTTAGAAAAAATTTAGATTTTGACAAGTTTACGCGTAAGTGGGTAACTTTACGCGTAACCTGACTTAAGCGTAAGAGTAGAAATTATGCGTAAGAGCAAAAGCTACGCGTAAGTTAGAATATTACGCGTAAGGTGAATCTAATGCGTAAGGTCAATTTTATGTGTAAGATAAATCTTATGCGTAGGAATTGAAATTATGCGTAGGATTACCCTTAAGCGTAAAGTATAACTTATGCGTAGGTAATGACTTATGCGTAAGTTCCAGACTTATGCGTAAGGTCAGAAATTATGCGTAAGAATTACATTTATGCGTAAACTATGTCTTATCCAAGACAAAGTTTGTCCACGTGTCGAATCTTACGCGTAAGACTCAATCTTACGCGTAGGATGAACAAGTTGTGCGTAAATTTGCCTTTTTCCAGAAAAATCACCTTTCGTAACAAGATTGGTTTGATTCCTGAAAGTGTAACACACAACCACTGATCAATAATCATTTTATCACACTTAAATACCCATTTTATGCGTAAACATGCATATATATGAGATACGCGTAAACCCGTATGAACACATAATCACGTATACGATTAAACATGAATCTGGGTTGAGATTAACATGGGGCAAGTGATTATTATATCCTAAAGATCATATGGTCCAAGTTATAACAACAATCTTCCACCAAATCAAGAGATCATGACTGCTAGTGCAACGAGCCCTAAATTTCACAATTCATGATCAATACACGTTACTGAAACAATTAAACCATATTCAAATGATCCTAGGCATACAAGAACACTATCCCCATCACTAATCTCAATCCTAACGCTCAAACTCAAGAACCCCTAAATCACACGTATGAACCCTAAAATCAAACTAGACGATTTGGTGTTTCTGGGTGCAATTAGAGTATGAAAACATGTTTATAATCAACCTTAGACCATATCCCATTAATCAAATCAATCATAACATTACAAATTTCTGGGTTTAAAATCTACGCACAATCCTAAGAGAAATTTAATCGATTTGAAAGATTTAACCGTTGGATCGTTATGAAATTAAAAACCTTCGTTTGAAATAATGATCAAAACTTGTATCAACTTACAGATTCGAAGATGGATGATTAGATCAAGCAAATGATTGTGGATCGTAGATTAGGTAGTTGAAGGTGATAAATGATATTTTGCAGGTGCAGTTAATAAGTGAGTCAAATTGGTTTTGACCATGGGTTAAAACAAGTTTGATAACTTGACACAAATGGTCCCTTAACCTCAAGTTTTATGCAAACCTAATGCCCAAACACTTAATCACATTTAACTTTCATTAATTAACACTAATAAATGATAAGAACAACTTGTGGTACTCCCCCTCGACCTTAGACCGTAGTAAAATACTGGAAAAATAATTATATTGGTCAAGGAGAGTAACCCGAAACACTTTTGAATCAACATTATTGATAAAACGTATTTGTTTTTGGTAAAATGCAAGTATAAAAGTTAATATCTTTTTGAGAAATTTGAAAAATTACTTTTCCTCCCCCTCAACACTTGTTTTAACTAATTGAAGACATTTTATAAAATAGTGTTGAAAGAGGTGGTTTATACTTTTTTTTTTTTTTTTTTTTTTTTTTTTTTTTTTTTTTTTTTTAAACCAAAAAATCTTTTTGTGTTTTTGATTGATTTTCTATTTTTGTATTTTGTTTTTGAAAAAAATATTTACAAAAGATAGTTAAGATGTTTGACGATCAATTGTGTTTTAAAAACTTTTCCAGATCCTCTGGAGTCAAACATCGCATACCAATTTGGTGAACTAGACTAGCAAACCTTGATGGTGCTAAGGATTTGGTAAGTAAGTCCGCCAATTGGTACTCAGTCCCAACAAAATAAAGTTCAACGGTACCCTTTTCCACGTGCTCTTTGATGAAATGATATCGGAGATCGATGTGTTTTGATTTGCAATGATGTACTGTGTTGCAGGAGATAGCAATTGCACTCTTGGAATCACAGTAGATAGGAATCTTGTTGAATAGGTAGCCATAATCCTTAAGTTGTGATCTCATCCAAATGACTTGAGCACAACAAGCAGACATGGCTACGTATTCAGATTCTGTAGACGACAGTGATGTGCAGTCCTGCTTCTTTGATTGCCATGACACAAGTTTGTCTCCGAGAAATTGTAATCCACCAGATGTACTTTTGCGTGTGTCTAAACATCCTGCATGGTCAGCATCTGAAAAAGCAATTAGTTCAAAACCAGAATCCTTCGGATACCAGATTCCCAAGTTAATGGTTCCCTTTATGTATCGAAGGATTCTCTTGACCTCACTGAGGTGTTTTTCAGTTGGTTTGGACTGATAACGAGAGCACATGTAGACAGCAAATACTATATCAGGTCTACTAGCTGTGAGATACATGAGGGACCCAATCATACTTCGGTATTTAGTAGGGTCAACTGGAGTCCCATGTAAATCAGCATCTAGTTTTGTGGTATAGCCCATTGGTGTATTATAAGTATCACAAGACATCATTCCATGTTTCTTTAAAATTTCAAGAGCATATTTGGACTGATTTATAAAAATTCCACGGGGTGATTGATGAACTTGTAGTCCTAGAAAGAACGAAAGTTCACCCATCATGGACATTTCAAAATTATCTTTCATTAATTTTGCAAAATCATTAGAGTAACTTCGTTTTGTTGAGGCAAAAATGATGTCATCGACATATATTTGAACAACAAGTAAGTCCTCCCCGTAGGTTTTTGTAAATAGTGTTGGATCCACCGATCTTTTAGAAAATTTATTGGCCAGCAAGAAAGTGGACAGTTTGTCATACCACGCCCGTGGGGCTTGCTTAAGTCCGTAGAGTGCCTTTTTGAGTCGGTAGACGTGATTAGGACGCTCAGGATCAACGAAGCCTTCAGGTTGGCTAACATAAACTTCTTCATGGAGTTCTCCATTAAGAAATGCTGTTTTCACATCCATTTGGTAAACCACCATGTTCCTGTGTGCAGCATAAGCCAAAAAGATCCGAACAGCTTCATGTCTAGCCACTGGAGCAAAGGATTCAGCAAAGTCAAGTCCTTCAAGTTGGGAGTATCCTTTCGCTACCAGACGTGATTTGTTGCGTATGACAGTCCCTTCTGCATCAAGCTTATTCTTCCAGATCCATTTTAACCCGATGACAAAGACTCCGTCAGGTCTTTCAACTAATTCCCAGACTTCTAATCTTATGAATTGCTGAAATTCCTCTTGCATAGATTCAATCCAGTTGTCATAAGTCATTGCGTCTTTGATGTTCTTAGGTTCTTCATGACAAACTGTGAGTGCGTAGATACAAGTTTCTCCATCAGTGTGAAGACGTTGTCTTGTCATTACAGGTGCATCTGGATGGCCAATAATATGAACTAGTGGATGGTCTCGAGTCCATTTGTGTGTTGAAGGGTGTAGTTGATAAGTATCTCGCATGTTAGCAGGATCCAAATTGCGTGTTGATGACTCAGCTATATCAGGAACTGGAGGAGCTGGTGCAAAAGGATTAAAGAACGCATCAGGATCATGCTCTGCGGGTTATGGAACTGATTGTGGTGTTGGATCTTCAGCTGGATGGCGGGAGTTAGAACCAGTTTGTTCTGCTGTAGATGGTGATACAATTGGAGGCCGTCTCTCTCAACACTTGTAGTGGTTTGTTGAGGTGAGTCTGGTACTGGAATGTTATCAGGTTGAGCAGCGGAATCAGGTGAGACCTCAGTAGGACGGTATTCAATTGTGTCATCAAATAGTGGAGCAAACAAGGTTTCTAATTCTTTGCAGTTTAGTGGCAAAGGTTCAGCCGAAGATACCGAAGAGTTAAGACGGTTAAATTCGGGTCCTAAGCTGTGTTGCTCAGAAGCCATTTGTGTGAGTTCATCAAAATTAGCGTGAATGGTTTCTTGAATTTCTCTTGTACGACGATTCCATATCCGAAAACCTTTGGAATTTTCACAGTATCCAACGAACACTCCGATGTCAGCCTTTGCTTTAAGTTTACCTAAATCGTCACGATCATTTTTCGGATAACAAAGTGCTCCAAATACATGAAAGTAATCGATGTTCGGTTTCCTTTTGTGAACAATTTGATAAGGTGTTTTACGATGACGTTTTGTGATCATGCAACAGTTTTGGGTATAACAAGCAGTTGAAATAGCTTCCACCCATAAGTAATCTGGTAATTGAGCATTAATCAACATAGTTCTAGCAGCTTCCACTAACGTCCTGTTGCGTCTTTCAACAACTCCATTCTGTTCAGGGCTTCTAGGAATAGATGTTTGATGTTCAATTCCCACTTTCTCAAAGTATGACCGAAGTGTCTGATTCTTAAATTCAGTTCCATTGTCAGTTCTGACGATTCGTACTGTGTTGCGTAGTTGAACTTGAATTTTAGTGAGAAAGGTGATGATCATTGAAGGAGCCTGATCTTTACTTCGTAGAAAATAAACCCAAGTCCATCTGGAGTAATCATCCACAATTACAAGAATGTAGCGTTTACCGTTGATACTTTGAACACGCATCGGTCCACACAAATCCATATGAAGCAATTGTAGAACATGATTCGTACTGTGCTCTGTTTTAGAAGGAAAATGAGCACGAGTACTTTTTCCTTGTTCACAGGCTGAACATAAGTGATCTTTGGTAAATCGGAATCTTGGAAATCCATCAACAAGTTTATAACGAGCAAAGTCAGTCATTGTTTTGAAATTCAAGTGCGAAAGACGTTTGTGCCATAACCAAGATTTAGTCGATTCTGCTTTGGAGAGAAGACATATCGGAGATGTGGCAATCATATCTGACATTGATATAGTATAGAGATTAGAACCACGTGAGCCAGACATCAGATCGTTTCCTTGTAAGTCACGAACGAAACAAGTTTTCTCTCGGAATGCAACTTCTAGATCCCCATCACAGAATTGACCAATAGAGAAAAGGTTGTGTCCAAGGCCTTCCACATAGTAAACACGGCTGATTTCGATGTTTCCACTTACATAGTCACCATTACCCATTATTAAAGCGTAATGATCATTCCTGAATCTGACAGTACCAATGAACTTTGAGACAAAGTTTTTCAACAGTTTGAGATTGCCTGTCATATGTCGGGTGCATCCGCTATCAATAATCCAGAGAACAATCTGTACCACCTGCATCACAAGAAGAGGACACAGATGGAATAGAAGTAAGGGTGGAACCCAAAGAAACTGCGGGTTCCTGTTGGTTAGAAACACATTTATTCAATAATTTAGGAATCCATTTAAAGTCTGGTTTGTGTTGTAACCAACGTTGCCAATTCCAACTAGTTCGTGCTTTCTTAATTGTGAATTCACTAGTGTTTGGCTGATTCCTAGACTTGTTCTCTGCACTTATGGGGGTGACATCAATATCATTTGAAACCATAGGAGGCGGCTTTCCTAAGATAGACTTAGATGCAGTAGTGGGCCTAAGAGGAATGCTTGTCCTACGTTTCTTATGACGATAAAGGAGAGAATTAGCAATACATTTTGTATGATCACCAGATGATACACTTTTACGACAAAACACACAAGATGCATTAATATCCAAAACATTCAAAGGTTCATCATTCGTTACATTTAGATTTTGATTACAATTTGCCAGATTAGAATCTAAATCTGATGTAACATGAGTTTTATTCAAATTCCTAAGTTGGTCTTCTACTTCTTGAGCTTCTAGTGATCCTCTTTTACGTTGCCAGAGCCTATTCTTCTTTTTACTTTTTCGCTTGGGTCTGCTAACGCTACTAGTGGAGACTAGTCCTGTAGAAGTGGAGTTATCAACATTAGTGTTTTGAACAACATTTCCTTTATCAGTTTTGTCTAATTGATACATTCCTGGTGCTATTACCGTGGTGTCAACAAACTTTCCTTTTTGGAGTATCTTAATTTTCTCTTTCAAATCAATGATGATGTGATTCTTATCCTGAATATTTGACTCAAGTATGCCATTGCAATATTTAATGTCTATGTGGTTTTGTAGAAATGCGTCATTTTCAATTTTTAAATCCGCAATTTCTTGCTCGTATTTGAGACACAAACTTTTGAAAGACTCATTGTTTTTGCAAAGCTGACAAGAGTTTGAAATATTTTGATTTTGAAGTTTCAATTCCTGTTCAAGAATTTGAGCTTGACACCATTCAATCCTCTGTTTGAGTAGACAAATTTCTTTTGAAAACTGTTTTGTCACGTCATCATTTGTAATTCTCAACTTATCATTTTCCTGTTTGAGTGTCTCAATTTCCGCATTCAACAAGTTATTATCAACACAAAGATCATCCATAAGCATAGAAGTACCAGATTTATAGAGATCATTCATGATAACAGACAAAATATCAGCATTCAGAACTTGTTCCAAGAGTCGATCAACATCTTTTTGTAAAACTCGATTTCTTTGCTTTTGAGTCAAAATTTCATTTTCAGTTGAGTTGAAAACGTTTATCATATTTTTTACCTCGTTTTGATGTTCCTGATCCCAACGTGTAGCACAGAGATGGAGGTGTTTGACAATTGGCAGCATTTGTTTTTGAAAAATATCTCTTTTTTCTCGCTCGTAAGCGGATTGAAAAGTTTCAACTTTTATTTCAGAATTGCGTGCAATTGTTTCCTCCAAAATTTCGATGTCTTCCATAAAGGTTTTGAAATAATTTAAGACACGACAACTTTTTGGTAAAGGTGTAAGTTCACCGGATGATGGTAAAGGACCATTTATTTGTGCTACAGTTTGGATAGGGACCGCATTAGAAGATGAAACATATGACTCTTCGACAAACCATGATTTCTCAGGTACGTCCTTTTGAGTAACAAAAGATTTAGAAAGAGGTGGAGCTTTTGAATAGTCATATGGTGTCCAATATTGAACATAACTCATTTTTGATCGACTCTCGTCTTCAAGTTCTTCTTCTTCCTCAGTATCAAAAACAACAGCACGCACAATTGTATTATCAAACATGTGATCTATACTGTAAACCTTAGGATTTTCTTTGAAAGCTTTGTGAAGAAACATTGATTTAAAATCGCAAAGTGCAAATCCTTTATCGGGTCTCGGTTTTAAAGCAAATTTCTGAATTGTTGTGACAGAGTTCCCGTGTTTGTAAACAATGTGACGAAATTCTTTGAGTTGTTTTTCGAGATCAACAATATCACCGAGTAAGTCATCTATATACTTCCTTTTACGTATTTTATGTTCACAAAACTCCTTTTTGCAATTTGACAATTCTGTTTCTGTTTTTGAAAGAACTGTTTGAAGACGTTCAACTTGCATTTTCAAGTCACACTTTTCACTTTCGAGTTTCGAAATCAACTTTCGGTTTGACTCAATTAAATCTTGTATTTTGCGTTGAAGATCTTGTTCTCTGTTGTAAGAATCTTGAAAAGCTTTTTCAAAACTTTTTGCATTTTTAATCTTGTCTTCCTGATTAGAAAGTTGAATCTTATAACACTCAATATCTCTTGCAAGTGACGCATTTTTCTCTTTTAAAACTTTGTTTTTCTCGTTGCATTTTATGATTTGCAATTGTTGAGCATCCAGTTGTTTAGATAACAATATGAGGTCAGGGTCTGGATCAAATGATGGTTCATGTTGTTCTAAATGATCATGTTTATCATTCTCAATAGGATCATCAAATGAAACAACTGTGTCATCATCAAATATGACAACTGTGCTTATTTGTTCATCTGTTTGAGAGGATGAAGATGATTTAGATGGAACAACTTGCACCATATCTGATTCAGAAGCAGAGGGTGAGGCTATTTCATGTATTAGGCATGCTTTTTGGTCATGTACCTGAGACAAGCTGTCAGTGTCATACACTGGACCTGAATCATTAAACTGAAGTTCCTACATGTTGGCCATAAGCATCACGGCTGCATTAGCTTCCAGATCTTCCATGTCATCATCATTGTACACATTTGCCATGAAGTTGTTATCTTGTTCAGGGAAATGTCCATCTTTTTCATCTTGAAGAGCCATGAGTAATGCTTGCTTGTGAAACTTACTACCCCGAGTTCTCGGTTTGGGACATGCTGTTGCTATATGACCTTGTTCATTACAATTGTAGCACCACACTGCATTCCCTGAGTTGGAGTTCCTAGTTGCAACCGGTTCAGACTTTTGCTGAGAGGACCCTGAGTTGTTCCTAAACCCCGCATTGTTACTAAACCTCTGTCCATTCCCAAAGTTTCCTGAAGAACTTCCTGAACCAGATCGACCATAACTACGATTCTGAATTTCCACTCTTCCATCATTGACAACAGCTTGATTCCTTGTGTTAGAAGATGAACGTTGACGGTTGTTTGTTTTGTTGGAGAATTTGCTAAAAGCACGAGCAATAAGAGCAAGTCCCTGATTCAACGTGTTAAAGTCATCATCGTCATCGTCATTGGAATTTGAGTAATACACTGCATCATTGTTGTTTAATGGAACAAGTTGAGTAGAATCATTCTGTGGAGATGAATCATATGGGACCATTTGGTTCGAGGTAGAAGATTATGGATAACTGAAGTAGTTTTGCTCTTGAACATATGCATGATTTGTCATTGGTGGTGGAGCATATGGAGATTGAGCTACGAGAGCCAAAGAATTTGGTGTTGGTGTTGGTGTGTATCCTCCTCGTAGAGCTCGATCTTTTTCAACTTCAGGTTCATGGTGTTTCAGGAAATCATATAACAAACCATATGGAGCATCATGAAGATTTTTTGTTTGACGAACAAATGTCACATATTTATGCCAATCAGGGCCAAGACTACCAACAAATTTGGAGTTCACAGCAATCCTTGGTACTGTGATTTTGTGACGTTCCAGATCATTAACCACATTTGTGAAACGATGATAGTAGGACTCAAGTGACTCTCCTGGTTCAATTGTGATGTCAGTGTATTCCATGTAGAGTTTGGATTCCATATCATCTTTGTTCAACTGAGTGCCTTCCATAAGGAGATGAACATGTTCCCACATAGCTTTGGCTATTTTCTGAGCATCGACACTTCGATAAATTGGATTAGGTATACCTTGAAGTATATAAGCCATTGCATACTGATCAGCTTCACGATGTAGTTTCTGTTCTTCAGTGAGTGCAGATTCTGGAAGGGGTCTATCACCAGGAGGACGTGGAGGATCAGCATGTGGATCACCAGCTTCAAATCTTTTTGGCCACTCAAATGGTCCTTCTAGTATCACTTGCTTCAAGAGTTTCCCATGAGGTTTCTTAAGTTCAAGAAATCGTAAGAATCGACTTGACCATTGAACATAGTTCCCAGGTGTAAGCATTGGAGGTGTTTCAAGTGATCCTGCCTCATGTCGGGATTGTTGAGTTGTAATAACTTCACACATTCTGTCAAACCAGTGAGGTTGTTTGGAGGAAAACTGAGTGTTTTGTAGTGGCACTTGATATGGTTGTTGTTGAGGAATGATCTGGTGTTGTTGCATCATTAGGTAATGATGTAGTGGATTATACGTTTGTTTTTGAGAAGGTTGTTGATACAGTTGTTGCTGATACTGCTGATGTTGATGTTGCTGAGTATGAGGGAAGTAGTGATTAGGTGGTTGAGACATCTTAGAACACTTGTGTAGAAATGGATCTTTGTAGAAGATTGAAATGCACGTTCCTTTGAGCAAGTTCCAAAATCCTTGGGGTAAGTTCAATTCTTACGCGTAACTTTAATCTTACGCGTAAACTGTTAGATTATGCGTAAAGAGTAGGTTTAGGCGTAAACAAAAAGTTTAGGCGTAAGTTTCCTCTTTACGCGTAAGCTTAGGCTTATGCGTAAGTGTAGACTTATGCGTAAGGTTTAAACAACCAAACAAATCTTCCAAACTTATCCAAGCTTGAAAGATATCCAAAGTCAAAGTATTCCACTAACTTTTCCAAGCTAGGGAAGTACTGAGTCACCGTAACACGAGGAGAAGATCTTTGTTGAAAAATTAAGCGTAGATACTGAAACTTACGCGTAAGATTTACTTATGCGTAAAGTTTATGCGTAGTTGGCAACTTATGCGTAGGATCTGTCTTCTGCGTAGAACTCACAACTTACTCGTAGAATCTTAAGCGTAGGAATTAGGACTTACGCGTAGAAAACCAAAGTTACTCGTAAGAACAGGGTTTTGACCGTAGTTACGCGTAAGAAAAGGGTTTTAGCCAAGAATTACGCGTAGAAAGGACACAAAGTACTATTCACAGCTTTTGAGTCGTACTGTTCACTAAAGTTACGCGTAAACAGGTCAGAAACTTGAAAAATCTCAAATTTTTGAAGAAAAAATGCTTAAAAATAAGGTACTTTTGATCAAATAACTTCACCAATACTTAGAAAACACTAACTATTGAAGATTTTGCTACCAAAAACTAGTTTTCCAATATCAAAGAAGCTATAAAACCTTAAAAAACCTTAAAAAATCACAACTTTATGCAAAAACTAAGCTTCAAATCACTATATCAACCTTGAAACTTATCCAAGCTTCAAGATTTGAGTGAAAGAAACCAAGAAAAATGCAAAAAGATGAAGAATAAGCACCAAACCCCACGTTAGAACCAAGAAACACACTTCAATCTCTATTAGGCGAATGATACCACTTGTTAGGTCACCATTTATGTAAACACAAGTATGATTTAGAGAGAAATAAGATGAGAAGGAGAGATGGTTGATTATAAGAAATGAGAGAAGATAAATTGCAAGAGTTTCACTAGTGTATTCAAATAACCAACAAACATAATGTTTACATGAGCTTACTATTTATAAGGGAGGAGTTAGGGCAACACTCCCTTCCTCCCTTATCTTCAAATTCGTGGGCTTTCAAGCCCATGGGGCTTTAATACATAAGCCTTGTAACATGAAACTTAATGAAATAAATACTAAAGCAACCTATTACAAAAGGCAATGACCGAGACTTGACTAAATACAAAAGTATGATCCCAACACATAGTGTAAACCTTCAATTGTTCCTTTAGATGCTCAGGAGGAATATGATCACAATCATTCTTAAACTCATCTCCTTCTGGCTTAGAACTGCTTTCTTCCCCTGTTTTCCTCTTCTTCTTTGCAAATGATTTATGAACAACACCCTTCCTTTTACCACTTTGCACAGAAGAAGTAGTCTTATCTGCATCAAGCTGCTTAACAATATCTGCTTCTTGAACATGCTCTACTTCAGCCACTTTTTCAGGTACCAACTTTTTATTCATCTGAGCAATATGTTCCAAATCTTCAGCACAACCCATAGGATAGAAGGTATCTATTTGTCTCTTAGCTTGTTGATACAGATTAAAAACCTCTTGATCAGACTTAGGCTTTAACTGCACCAATTTCCATCCCTTCATATTCTTCAGGTATCTTTCTTGCTCTTTTCTTTGTTGCAATGGATTTTAACCTCTAAGTATCTTTTTCTTCCTTCTAGCAGCAACATCTTTTTTCTTTTTCTTAGCAGTGAACTCCCTTACCCAAGATTTTACATCAAAAGTTGGAACTTCATTATCTTCAATTTTGATCATCTTGTTGAGTTCAATATCAGCATCTATTCTTATCTTCTCATCAACCCATTCCTCATACCTCCTTAAGTCTTCTGTTTCCTTTTCAACCATTTCCTTTTCCTTTTGAGCCAACTGTTGTTCTTCTTGATCAAGCAATTCTTGTTCCTTCAATGCAACAGCTAAGTCATGTTCAACTTGTAATTCCTTGGGCCACATATGAAAAGGTATTACATAGTAGTCAAACCCCTTATACATCCATTTAGGTTCTTCAACTTGCTTGCCCTTCCCTTTATCAGTAGATGATGATACAATCTTCTTTGGTTGAGCAGCAGGTTCTCTGAATACAACTCCTTTTAGAGGTAAACTTGGTGTTGATGATGTGATTGTTGTTGTTTGTTGTTGTGGTGGTGATGGAGTTGGTAGTGGTGTATGTTTTGAAGATGATTCATATGGAACTTCTATAGTCTTCTTACTTAACAAAACCATTGCCTCAGCAGCAGCATTATCACTAGACCCAGCAGCAGAGTCTTGTGCATCAGCATAGTTCACTTTTCCACTAGCAGCAGGATCTGCAAAATCCTTAGCAGTAGAATCATGAGCAGCAGTAGAGTCATCAATCTTGTCAGCAATAGCAGCATTTTCAGGCTCTTTAACCATTGAATCTCCCAAAGTCATCAAAGCTTCACCCATCAACCCTGTTGCCTTCACTAGTTGCTCAGGCTCCAAAGTCTTGAGTTTTTCCACCACCTTTTCTTGAGTAGCAATCACCTGTTCTGTTACAACCTCATTCCCTGATTGATCAGCAATCACAAAATTTTCATCTTGAGGACTTTCCACATCCATGTCCCCAATCTCTGGATCCTCCCCTGAAACTATTTCATCATTCATAACCTGAGCACTTTCAACCCTCTTCAAATTTGCCTCCCCTGAACCCATGACATCTTCATTCCTCCCCTGTTTGGAAGCATCATCTTCCAAATGAGTAGAGAGTTCAGGTGAACTGATAACTTGAGAAGTGCCCACTTTCTTTAGCCTTTTCAAGGAGGTTGAAGATCTTGATTTCTTCAAGTTCTTAATCTGTTTCTTCAATTTGGAAATGAGCTTTGATTGTCCATCAACAACAGTAGACAGAGTAAGAACTTTATCTTCCAATGTAGTACACTTCAACCCCAAATTGGTACAAGTAACCGTCAATTCCTTAATGAGTTGCATAGTAATCTCATCACTTCGACCTGTGTTACCTGGTCCGAGAGGTGAATCATGGACATTGTCATCATGTACAAGATTTTCCGTCAATTCATTTGTCACTTGCCTGTCCTCATCACTTCGACCTGTGTGACCTGGTCCGAGAGGTGAATGTTGGGACATAAACTCAGTATCAAACCTAGTTTGATCATCTGAGCCCCCTATATTTTTCATTTGGCTAGGGTTACCATCCTGAGAAGTAGATTCAGAAGGATCCGTTTCTCTAGATGTTGCCTTGGTTTGGGTCTTATTTATGTTATTACTATCCTGCTCTGCTGCTAAGCTAGAAGCAGTAGTGACAGCCCTTACCAACATGTCCCCTTCATCAACTGGGACAACCTCATCTGGTACAACCATACTAACACTATCCTGAGGTAGATCAGTGTCCTTTTTGGTTTTCCTACGGGTATAGTGTATTTTGGGTTATGTAGTAGATGCAGAAAAATTGGGTGTATGATGGGAATCAGTTGGGATTTCCTGATCCTTCACCCTGAATAGTTTTCACTAGTTGCACCATAGAAGGTGTAAGATTTGTATGTGTGCCTGAAAAACCTTTTCCATGCTTAACCAAGAAAGTAAAAGTTTTTGAAACTAATTTTGGGGCATCAAAAGTAGCAGCATGAGATCTAAAATCTGTAAGTTGGTTTTCAAGAAAGAGCTGGATAAATCTTGGATAAAGCAAATAAGAACCAAACTCTTTAACACTTTTAACAATCCCCTCCAAGATCATATTTGAAAAATTAAATGGTTGACCTTTGCTTAGGCAAACCATTGCAGAAGCAATAGTAGCACTAAACTCATGCCACCCAGAAGTTTTAGGACTCAAACAATAAAGGAGAAGGTGTACCAAAAACTTGTATTGAGGACAGAGGAGAGCCTTTTGAAATTTTAAATTTGTATGCTTTCCCTCATACCCCAAAGTTTTTAAACCATCAAAAATAGCAGAATTTGCAAGACAAGTGGTCTCTGTTTCATCATTTAAGAGAAGAGTTTCCCTTATAGATGATTCAGTTACACGAACCTTTTGCCCATCTACTAAAGCACTGACATATTTTTCCTCATTTATAGTTTTGACTTTAGCAGTAAGCCAAAACTATTTGATGTAGGAAAAAAATATAGTAGGATTCACAGTGAGTACATACCTAAGAGAAGTAGCATTCAAAAATTTGACCATATCTGTGAGCCCTTCAGGAACCAACTCTTCATCCAAAACGACCACACTATTGTGCTGCTCTGCCCAGGTACGTGCACAATCCATGAATTAGGGTTTAGAGAAATTGGGGATAATTGACTTTGAGAATAATGGAGTGTTAGGGTTTGTGATAACTTCAATTAGGAGCGTGTAAAAACCAATTATGAAGATTAATTAGGTTTTAAACTGATTGGAAGAAGTTACACATACCACCCTCTCACTTACAACCGTAGCAACATAACCATGTCATCCACAACTAGCAGCAGAGTGAAACAACTAGCAGCAGAGTGAAATTAAGCCAGCAGCAGAGTTGACTAATCAAACTTGGTCAAAAAGTCAAGAACCCATAACAATTAATGCGCTTGATACTCCGTAATCCCTATAAAATCGGATGAAATCTTTTCCCTAATTCACCACAATCAAACACTAATTACAATAAAAAACGCCAATCTCACAATTAAAACTTCCAATCACCCAAATCAAATCATCAATAACAATGAAATCTTCTCCCGAAATCATCAATATATCATCGGACTCTTCGTCTGAGGATGAGACACCATTTGAAAGATATGTCCCTCCCTTCCATCCTCCTCACAATGGTTGTAGAACCAAGGAACAAGCCAGAAAGAGGAAGCATGATCTCCCTGTCTTCAAAGATCTTTTGAACCTGAATCAAACCCCAAGCACTTCTAGCGGTAAAGAGGTGATGTCCCCCAAGTCGCCATCATCTTCAGAATCATCAGAAGACCCTTCTTGGATCCCTATTAGGCCACCATCTCCAAAGGAGCTTGTTTCCCCATTCATCTATACATCATCTGATGAGGATGAGCCACATCACAATCCACCATACACTCCTGAAAGACCATCATCATCAAGGCCAAGACCCAAGACATCGACTAAGGCAAGAAGGTCAAACCCTCCTTTGCCAAAGGAGAGAGAGATTGTACTTGGGCTTCCATGCCCTAGAAATTGATGTTTTAAGTCTTTTGGTTTTAGTTTGTTGTGTAGCAGTCTTTTGATATTTCTGAACTTGATGTGTATGTACTTATGTTAAATGTACTCTTTTGATTGATGAATGAAAGTTGTGTAATTTTTGTTAATTAACTTGCAAATAATCAATTCTCAGCTTATCCTGCAAAATGTTAGCCCAAACACCACAAAGTATACAAGAATATATACTAGCAGTAGAGTAAAATAGCAGCAGAGTACATTACAACTTAAACATATGCTTCTTAAGAAGCAGCAGAAACAGATTAACAATCAGTACAAGAACTTTACACCTTTTACAAAAACAATAAGAGATAAGTTTTTCAAAGATTTATCATACCAATGTTTGCAATTAAGAATTGAAATCTTCCCACAGCAAAGTGTTTAGTGAGAAGATCAGCAACATTGTTATCAGTATGAATTTTGACAATTTGAATTAACTTCTTTTCATAGCAATCCCTGATGAAATGATGTCTTATCTCAATATGTTTTGTTTTAGAATGAAAAACAGCATTTTTAATTATGCAAAGTGTGCTGTTGTTATCAATATGAATTTTGGTGTTCATGAAATTGTACCCATAATCTAGTAGTTGATTTTGCATCCATAGCACTTGACCACAGTAACTTGAAGCAGCCACATACTCAGCTTCAGTTGTAGAATTTGCAACCACTGTCTGTTTCTTGCATTGCCATGACACCAATCTGTTTCCAAGAAATTGACAACCTCCAGTTGTAGACTTTCTATCCAAGCAAGCACCAGCATAGTCACTGTCTAAATATGCTACCAAATCAAAAGGTGAATCCTTAGGATACCATAGGCCCAATCTTGGTTGATACCTTAGATACCTAAAAATCCTCTTCACTGCATTGAGATGTGATTCTTTGGGACATGGAATCTTGCACAGGCACATACAGCAAACATAATATCAGGCCTTGATGCTGTAAGATACATCAATGAGCCAATCATGGACCTGTACAAGTGAACATCTACTTCTTTTCCATATTCATCCTTCAACAAAGGTTTGTTGGTATCCATGGTTGTCTTAGCAGGCTTAGCATCTTCAAATCCAAACTTCTTCAAGATGTCATTAACATACTTATCCTGACTAATAAATATGCCATCATTCTTTTGAACCACTTGTAATCCCAAGAAGAAGTTGAGTTCTCCCATTGAACTCATTGCAAACTTATCCTTCATAAGCTTCTCAAAATCAACACACCTTGCTCTGTTTGTTGACCCAAAGATGATGTCATCAACATAGATTTGAACCAGCAAAAATCATTTTTTTGTCTTTTGAGAAACAAAGTCTTGTCAACTTTTCCTCTATTGAACCCAGAGTCTAACAAATATGTTGACAAGGTATCATACCAAGCTCTGGGAGCTTGATGTAATCCATACATTGCTCTATTCACCTTGTAAACTTTGTCAGGATAATCAGGGTCCTCAAAACCTGGTGGTTGAGACACATAAACTTCTTCTGTAATGGTCCCATAAAGGAAAGCACTCTTTACATCCATCTGATACACCACAAAATCTTTGAATGAAGCATAAGCCAAGAATAGTCTAATGGCTTCTATTCTTGCCACTGGAGCAAATATCCCATCATAGTCAAGTCCCTCTTGTTGTGTGTATCCTTGAGCTACTAATCTAGCTTTATTTATGATGGCTATCCCCCTTTCATCTCTTTTACATCTGAAAACCCATTTAGTACCAATAACTCTTTTTCCGTTTGGCAAACCAACCAAAATCCATACCTCTTGTAGCTTGAATTGCAGAAGCTCATCTTGCATTGAATTGCAGAAGCTCATCTTGCATTGCTTCCACCCAACTAGCTTCTTGTAGGGCTTTGTAAGTATTCTTGGGTTCAATTTGAGACAGAAAGCAGGCAAACAAGCAATTTTGTAGATCTTTATGACTGTTTCTTTGATGCAGAGATCTTTCAAAGAAACTTTGATGTTGAAGATCTTTGAGCTCTTTAGTCATTTTCCTTGTTTATACAGATGATTGAGGATCACTTAGAATTTGTTCTTTTGGATGATCCTTGTGAACTCTTGTAGTAGTAGTGGGACTAACAGGAATATTAAGTTCCAAATTAGTATAATCTACTTCAGCTCCAAATAATTTACCATCAAGAGCTTCATCATCTGTGTCATCATAGATATTCTCTAGAGGAGGCATATTTGGATCTTCAGGATAATTTGTATCATCGAAAGGTCTATCCTGAGTATCCAAAGAAGGAAACTGTGATGTAGAAGCAGAGTTAACAGGCTTAGCAGCAGAATTGATTGAAGCAGTAGTTGCTTGTTTTGGTCTAGCAGTAGAGTCTTCTGAGTCAGCAATAGAGTCTTCTGGCCTTGTAGGAGAGTCAACAACATCTACTTTTGGAGCTTCATTGGGTATTTTTTCTGCATTAATTGAAGTTTCAACATCTGCTTGAGCTTCCTTAGGTTTCTCTGGAGGAACATCATCTTCTTGTGTAGCTTGATCTTGCTGTAAAGGTATGAAAGTAGGACCAATCTTCAGTTTCTCAATCAAAACAATGTCTTCTTGTGGTTTGTTAGTGTCAACACTAGCAATAACAGGTACATAATTCATTGTCTTGGTCAGGATGTCAACATCAAACATCCATTCAGGCCCTTTTCCTGCAGCATTAGATGTGTTCTCACTAAACTTGATATGCAAATTCTCCTCCACATGTTTGGTTCTCTTGTTATATACCCTGAAAGCTTTACTATTTACATAGTAACCAACCAAATTTCCTTCATCAGCTTTCTCTTCAAACTTGCCTAGCTGATCTTTAGTGTTCAAAATAGTGACAGGACATCCAAATGGCTTGAGAAAATCAATAAGTGGTTTCTTTCCATGAAAAAGCTCATATGGAGTTTTGTTGTGAGGCTTCACTACCTTACTCTTGTTTTGCACAAAACATGCAGTGTTTACAGCTTCAGCCCAAAAAGGTATAGGTAATTGAGAATCAGATAACATTGTTCTTGCAGCCTCAATAAGTGTCATATTTCTTCTCTTTGCAACACCATTATGTTGTGGAGTTCTTGGAACACTGTATTGTCTTAGAATACCTTTTCCCACACAGAATTGGTTCATCACACTATTCTTGAACTCAGTACCATTGTCACATCTTATAATTTTCACTCTGTGGTTGTGTAGGTTTTTAACTCTTGTGATAAATTCCTTAAGAATTTTTGGGGTTTCATCTTTAGTGGCTAAGAAAAACACCCAAGTAAACCTGCTGTAGTCATCTGTGACAACTAGGCAATATTACTTCTTGTTTAAGCTTTTCACAAAAACAGGCCCAAATAAATCCATGTGAAGCAAATGCAAGGGCTCTGTATTTGTGTTCACTATCTTAGACTTGAATGGGACTCTATGTTGTTTTCCTTTCTGACAAGCAATACAAGTCTTACAATTTTCAAACAACTTTGTGGGCATGCCTCTCACAAGATTTCCTTTCACCAACTTGTTCATTGTTTTGTAGTTCAGATGCCCAAGTCTTCTATGCCATAATTTGGACTCATCAACAATGGCTTTTGCAATCAGACAAGTTAAAGCTCTTTTGGGAACTATGTTCTTAATATGGTCATTGTATATATTTTCGTTTCTAGAGACCTTCAATAGCACAAATTTATCATTTGGCAACTGAAAATCAGGATAAAGAATCATACATTCAGTGTCTGTAAAAAGAACAAAATTCCTTTTGTCACACATTTGTGAAACACTAAAGAGATTAAACTTAAGCCCTTTCACAAGAAACACCTTTTCAAAGTCCAAATTTCCAGTTCTTAAAGTGCCTCTACCAACAATCTTTCCACCTTTTGGATCATTCCCAAAAGCAACATACCACCTTCAAAAGCCTCAAAATCTTCAAGCTAAGACTCATCCCCTGTCATATGTTCAGAGCATCCACTATCAACTATAACCATATCTTTAAGATCATCCACTAGATTACCCTGCACATGAAAATAGAGAAATTAGTTTCTCTTGGGGACCCAAGCCATTACTGACTTGGATCAGCCTTGTGCATCAACATAGTTAAATTTCTTTAAATCACTTGATGCACTGTTGGTTTTGGAAACATTGTTTGTAACAGTTGATTTTGGTCTCCAAACCTAACAAGCTGAGGCCTTAACAGCATAAAAATGATTTCCAACAACTGTATTTGATAAAACTTTTGGCCCAGAAGTAGAAAGTTTTGTACTAGCAGCAGATTGCTTACTAGCAGCAGAATGCTTACTAGCAGCAGAGTGCTTGCTAGCAGTAGAGCCAGCAACAGAACCAGTTGTGGTTTTAAAAGCACCATTTGATTTAGCAGCATAAATGGATCTAGTTGCACCAGATCTTAACAACACAACCCTAGGAATCATGTTTCTATTAGGATGAGGGTGAGTATTCTGATTAACATATTTGTGATTCACCCTAGTGTATTGATTCCAAACAGGTTTCTTGTGGTCAGGACAGCTATTAATCAAATGTTCAAAGCTACCACACTTATAACAAGCCTTTTTCTTCAATTGAAACTCACTACCTAATTTGTTTGAAACTAGGTTATTAAAGTTTCTCTGATTTCCCCTAGGCTTATTATTGAAACCATTCATTCTACATCTAGAAATCTCATTATATTCAACCAATCTCCTAGAGATACCCTTACCTAACACAGGTCTCACAAACTTCACCTGTTCAATTATAGGTTTAACTTTAGCAGGAATTTCTTCCTTTTCTACACTTTGTTCTAGTTCAACCTGTTCTTGTTCTTCATCACTATCTGAGTACCAATTTTCAATAATTGGAGCATCAGTAAATTTTCTGCCCTCTACCTTAGGTGTTTCAATATTTAGCTCACTGATAAAGGACAATTCTTTTCCTGGTGGAGCAAAGGCACTTTTAGCAGGAGGAGCAACCTCTTTATAACCTATTCCACTGCCTTTCCTCATGATGGTACTCTCAATAGATTTATTAACCAAGTTAGAAGCATATTGTTGTTTGTTTACTCTTACTATATGATTTTCTTTTTTAGCAAGAGCTGCATCCCTATCTTTTTCTGCTTCTTATAACTTATTTTTAAGAAACTCAATTTCACTGTTTTTCTGAAAAATTTCAACATCTTGTTGGTTAATTTTATCTACATACTCTAGCTCACACTCTTTCAAGTACTCAAGTCTTCTTTCAACATTTTGAATACCTACTTTGTAACCTAGGTTATCAAGTTTTAGGTTTTCAACTTCTCTAATTAGACTCTCATTCCTAGACTTAAGTTCTTCTATAGTGTCAGCACAAGACTTAAAAGAACACACAGATAAATCAGAATCATTAGATACCCCAGTGTCTGATCCAGAGGATGATGATGAATAAGCCATAAGTGCAAAGTTATGCACTTCAGGCTTGACTTGAGCCACCAAAGAATAATTTGGTTCTTCATCAGCCAAATCACTCCAATCATAGTCTCCCAATCCATCACAAGATACCAATGCAGTAGTGGTATTCTTTGTTTCTTCAGTCTTCTTTGATGCTTCAGCATTTTTCTTTGGAGCTCTACATTCTCTGGCAAAGTGACCCTTCATGTTGCAGTTGTAGCACTCTATCTTTGACTTATCAAATCCAACATTATCTTTAGGTCTATACTTGACCTCTCTTCCAGAATTTTCTTGCCCTCAAGGTCAACATGGCCATTTGCCATTTAAGATCCATCTCTTCAAGATCATCAGGATCAAGGTGATCCAGATCTTGATTAAGTGCCTGTGACCTTATACTTGTAGTTAGATCAACCAAGAATGCACATAAAGCAATATCACTGGTGGAATTATTATCATTAGAACTAGCAGTAGATCCATCAGCAGTAGATACTCCATAAGCAGCAGAGTGAGATTCTTTAGACCCCTTTGACTTTGAAGATACAAAGGCAAGATTTTGTGTACCAAAAGTAGATGAAGTAGACAACTCTGGCTCATACACTCTTAAGTTGTTATAGAGACTTTCCAACTTCATAGTTTCAAAGTCAGGCTTATTCCTCCAAACAACAGTGTGCATACTCCATTCAGGTGCAAGACTTCTGAGAAACTTGAGATTTACATCTTCTTGTGGAACCACATAGCCAACAAGCTTTAAATGACTGACAAGTTGATTGAGCCTGTTGTAGGTGCCATTAATCTTCTCTCCACTTTCAGCAGCAAAGTTCTCAAACTGATGCTTCAACATGTTTTTCCTTGACTTCTTGGTAGCATCATTCCCTCCAACCTGAATTCAATAGCATCCATTAACTCTTTAGCAGTCTCACAACCATCAAAGTCCAACTGAAATTCATTAGGTATTCCCATTAAGAGAATACTGTGTGCCTTGATCTCCATCTTCCTTAACGAATTCTCTTCAGCAGTCTTGATTGGTATCTCTTTTCCATTAGCACCCTTCTTTGGTAAAGAGTCACCATTCATGATCACATTCCACATGTTAAAGTCAAACATGCGAATGTACTGTCTGATTCTCATCTTCCATAGCTCATATTCACCAGGGTTGAGCATAGGAACCTTTGAAGCAGTCACCATATGTGTGTCATCACCCATCTTTAGCAGTTGATTAAGAACAGCAAACTTGCAAGGAACAGTTTCTTCTTGATTACAACTTCTAGATCACAAGCTCTGATACCACTTGTTGATCCCAGTTGAGCAAACAATCTTATATAGAAGTTGACTTAAAGTAAACACTTAAGCTTGAATGCGGAATGTAAAAGCTTAACTTAAGAAGAACAATTCACTATCAACACTTCAATATTATTAATACGAGCACTCGACAATGCTAGGGTTTTACAACCTTGAAGTGTAAATGAAAACTAAATAATACGTAATTAATCTAACCCTAGGATCCTCCTTTTATAGGCCAAGGAGTCCTATTAGGTTTACAATAATTTTCTATGCAATATAAGAATATTCTAGACGTATAAGATATACACACAATCTATTCTATAATTACCTTCTACGAATACATGCTTATCACATTAGCAGTAGTTTTCTTCCGCAACATTTTCCATTAGCAGCACTTTGTCATCAGCAGCAGAGTCATTTACATTAGCAGCAGTTTCATCACAGCAGTAGTTTCACTCAGCAGCAGAATCCAAAACCCAACAAAGTATTTCTTTTGTTACTCTTTTTCATTTTTGTTCGGTGGTAATTGGGGTAAATTAGCAAAATGTGGCTACAACTGTAAACGAGGTGAGTCTAACACTCATTTTTTTTAGTTTATTTTATTAGAGTGGAAAGTAAAGTAAAAGATAGAAAAGTATAGAAAGGAAGAGGAAAGGAAAAATGTTAGATAAATTTTTTTGTGTTTCAGAGTTAAATACAAAAGGAAAGAAAGTTGTTACTTTTTATACTTTTCATATTTGTTAATTTCATGTTATACCCTTTTCATTAAGTTTGATTTGATTGTTGTTTGTTTCACTTTACTCATGTTTCATCTGGGTGAAAGTTTTGAATGAGAAGGGTCACTATTTCTTTTCACTTTACCTCACTTTCAATACTTTCAAAAACTCAAGAACAAGACATTTTTTTAGTTTATTTCCTTTACTTTCACTTTCATTCTTCAACACTAATTTGAGAACACAATGTAAAACTCCAGCACCACAGATTCACTTTGAAATATGGATAATTAAATTTATTTAACTTAACACTTTTTTTAATTTGATGTAATCAAATCAAAAATTTTGCAAGTTAATCTTGTATTTTTGAATTTTGTCATTTTAGTGTATTTTTGTTCATGTAAAATAACCATTTTATACTTTGTTGTCAATAGAGTGGTTACAAAGTATAAGGGTAAAATGGTTATTTAATATGATTAAAATACACCAAAATAACAAAATTCAAAAGTTCGGGAATTAAGTTGTAAAAAAATTTATTCGTTACATCAAAATGGAATACGTGTCAAGTTAGATATTTGAAAAAGTTTTATGGACCTCTTCAAAAAAATTTAGACATATTAATAAATCGCCATAGTGGATAGTCTAATAATCTAAAATATATTTCTCTTTTATTTTTTGATTTATCTCCAACAACTTCTGTCATTGTATTTTTGCCAGAGTGTCATCAATGCGTGAATAATAGAAAATGGGGTCTTTGTCCCTTTCATTTTCTTGTTGAAATTGAAACATCTCACGTTTTAGCTTAAGTTCTTCTCTCTCGTGTGCAAGCCTCTGTTTTCCAAATCCACTTGCTCCCGACGCATTTGTTCTTCTCTCTGACGCGTTTGTTCTTCCATTTCCAATTGTTGATGCTTCAACTCTAAATAAGAATCCTGAGCTTCCTTCTTTTTATCCCAAAAACCCGATTTGAAGTTTTTTTATCGACTATCAGATCAACAAGAACATGTGCAGCAGTTGAAGGTTCCAAATGAACGGAGGAGGATGAAACTTTCTTCTAAGCTATGTCCCAGCCAATTGGTCGAACTTCCCAAACCTCTTCCTCTTAGGCGTTAAGATCATCCGCTTCCTCACCGAGATTAAAACCACCATGTGTTGAGTATAATGTAGTGTGTGAGGTGGTTTATGATGTCTTTGATTTTTTGAGATCATTTTTTTTAGTTTGGTAAAATCTTGACATCTCAATCTTTTTTCCAATTAGTATGCTCCTTTAAAAGTTTCCACGACTCATTCATTGTGAAGAGATGATTGTACGTTGCACGATATTCACGACACGCTTGTTCGAACACATGTTGGTCATCTGCGCCACTCTGGTTCCTTCGTTTTACATCTTGTGAATGACATGAAATTGATCAACTTTAGGATGAAGCCTACTCTTCCATTTGGCGTTGATAGCATCGTATCCTCTTGTCGATTCCTCCATTTCATTCTCAAAGTAAGCTAGTATGATCGTCCAAAACCCTCTAGTCTTTTGAGCGTTCCTTTGATGCTATTTTTCGACGTGTCTATCAAAGCTTTACACAACGTTAACTCTTCTGCTAGGGTCCATGGTTTTGTCGCACTAACCTCTTCTAACGCCTTGGATTTTTGACGTCTTATTTTTTACAGGCGCCACCTTTTCGACGAGAGAATCATTTTCAACTCGTACGGATGGACCACAAGTACCTTGAGACGTAGAATAATCTTAACTACAAAAAAAAACGGATCCATATCTTCATCAAAATTAATACGGTTAAACGGATAATATCATTGAGAAGTTGGAGCTTGGTCCATCGGTTGGTTAAAAGATGGTGGTGAATCGTGTAACATTTACAGACAATACACTTGAGATTTTTGTCGTTAATAAAAAGGTTGTTGTTGTTGTTCTGGTTGGCTAAACGGATGTGGAACAGATTATTTTGATAATAAGGTTGTTGTTGTGATTGGTATACGAAACTTGAGGGTTGAAATTGAATGGGTGGTGAGAGACAGGATAAACGAAAATTGAGATCTGGTGTTGGAAAATTTGAAATGTTTTGTTTGCATTGTGATTTTGGTGTTTTAGTTTTGAGACATTTTATGTGAGATGAAAAGCTTATAGTTAATATTGGTTTGAAATTATGTACAAAATGAAGAAGTAATGAAGTATTTACATTGTTAAATTGGGAAAAATTGGGCGAGGAAATGAGAAGTGAGATCATCCCAAGTTGAGATGGATCCCGCATGTAGACACTAAAGCCAATTGCTAGCTTGATCACGTAGAGAAAATTGGAATAGACGCAGGTGCGTCGTCTCCTAAGTGCCAACATTAAAGTCAATGGAATCTATGATTTTAAGGAAGTCCTTGAGATGTTTATTTGGATCTTTGGAACGATGTCCATGGAATGCACATCCGTTTTGCACCAACCGGACAGTGTCGGATCGCAAGGGAGATGCTCTTTGGGGGAGCTCAATGGTTTTTCGGTAGCCTTGGTGGCTTACTTTGGAGTACTCACCTAGAGTACGGGGTCTAGTTTGTTCGGGTGGGTCTTGGTTAATTCGTGGGGCACGGTGTGGTTGTGCTTGGTGTTCGGGTGGGTCTTGGATGACAGGTTCAAAGATGCTTTCACCCACCATGATGGTGAATGAAAAAAGATTACAAAACAGATGGAACGAAGAAAAGATAGACTAAAGAAAGCTAATAAAAAGAAAATAAAAATATCATTTGATAGAAATCTAGTGAGTAGACTTAAACGAGATAGAAATTGAACCTAAACTATTCCCCGATAGCGGCGCCAAAAACTTGATGCGGGATTCGTAAAACCTCTCAGGAAGTTTTACCTCTCTAGAAAATCTCAAGTTTGACAACCTCCCTAGATAGTGTACCTAACCGTTGTAGTGTAGTATAGGCAAGACACGGGAGGTTGATCATTCTCTAAGGGAATAGTGTATGTGAAGCTCGAAGTGTATGACAAGATAAGTCTAAAGGTGAGGGATGATTCTTTTTGGTACATTTATATTTTTTATAAAGCAAAATAAAATCTCGGAGTTTGGAAGAGTAGGCGGTTTAACTACTAACTATCTAAACCAAAACTACTAATTAAACTAAATAAAACTAATATTAAACCTAAACTAATTGGTGGTAACTCTTATGATAGGTAGAAGTGTTCACTTAGATGTCCTTACTTCCTAGCTATCTCCTATTGATTAGTCAAATTGTCATGTCCTTGTTTTAATTTAAGCATTGTATTCCTTATTATTGGTCGTGGGGAGGTGCCGAAGTCCCCAACTCTATGAACATATAAGTCTCCCTTAAAACCCTTGAAGTCTATTAAGTTTAGGATCTACAAGCCGCAATTCATGCAATAAATACAACGAGAAAAACCAACTAGTGCACTATAGGGTTGCATTTACCGAGACGTTCAAGCCTGTTACATATAAGAGACCGACTAGTTTTCTTGATCCTAACGCAAACCAATCAATTAAACAAGAGACGACAAATCAATATTCAATAACTAGGTTTCATTATATATAAGCAAACACTAATTAAATTAGCATAGCATGTTAAAGTGAAGAGAAGAAAAATAAATAATCAACCAATACATAGACATATTGAATGATTAAAAGAAATACTTATCTTTATTAAAACATAGGTTTTGGGGGTTGAAAACCCCTTACAAAAGCTGAGAAAATCGTCTAGGATAGGCCTCTCTAAAGTGTTACACGAATTATGGAAAAACATACAAAAATATATATAGATTTACACTTTTGACGGCATCACCTTATGGGTTGTGACGCCGTCAACCCGCCGCCTTTAGGGTTTAATTCTTGGGGAATCGCCGCTACAACGGCGTCGCTAAAGATCTCTGACGCCGTCACATTATGTCTGACGCTGTCCTTTGTTATATGTTCTGACCCGTCACTTGTTAACTTTACTTGATACTATTGTCTTCAAAATACACCTGACGTCGTCAGTTTATACTTCCTTCAGATTCTTCTGAGGCGTCGCTTGATAATTTTGTGCCAAAAATCTATCTTCGTTTGCAAGTGACGGCGTCACTTAGTAAAGCGTGACGTCGTCAGATCTCCTTATTTGACAGAATTTGCGACTTCATCATTTTCTTCACTTTCTTAGCGATTTTAGCCGAAAATATGCCGGTTTCCAGACTTTTCGTCCCAAGTACCTAAAATACAACAAAAAAAAAAGATTTAGAGCAATATTTGATCATATTTATATGACTTTTAGGACTAAATAACCCTATCAACTCTGTTTCCAGGACCTATAAATAGAAGACCTAAATACGATTTTTGAGGGAGACAGAGAATACCACCACCAAGTACGAGATAAGAGTAATAAAGAAGACCAAGAAGGTCTTGATAGTGCATAACTACATAGGAGAATCCACTTAATTCGTTGTATTACACTTTAATCGTTCGGTTAGCGTATTTTTCTCTTTTTGATTTATACTTTAATCCTTCTGAACATGTTATCTTGTGCTATGACTAAGATTACGGGCTAAAACCTGTAGGTATTAGCCATGTTTAATGATTATATGATGTTTTAATTTGTTACTAATTTAATAAGAAGCTCGGGTTTGTGTTTTGATTACGTTTATTACTTCATTAATATGTTTTGCATGATACATGTAAGCCTTAAAGAGGATAAATAATAAATTGATAATCATTAAGGTTAACTTTATGACGATCTCGACTAATCGCGACACGATTAGATACGCCAGGTTGTGATCACCGTCGCTACAGGTCTTAGACTTATCAAACATCATACATGACTAAACAATGGCTAATACGTTTTCCTTACTATCGGCTTGACCTCTTCTTTATTATATGTGTCTCTGCTTGTGTATGTTCTTGTCTTATTATATTTACAATTTTCATTAAATCTAAACCTTGTGTCAGTCTTTCAGGCTGAACCCCTCTGCTGCGTTAGATTAGGTTTAATTTGACTAACTTGTAGAATTAAAATACTATTAGATATTTAAGTGTTCACCACTGGATGCTTAGTCCAGTGGTTGGGGCATTGATTTTTTGGCGACCAGACCCGAGTTCGAGCAGATTATGCCCCTTTTTAATTTATTTCAAAAAAAAGTTACACCGTTAGTCCTGAGGACTAACGATGCAAATATTCTCTCTTGTGTTAGGAGATAACGGAGAAATAATTTGCATCGTTAGTCCTCATTGACTGATTTTACTAATGGCGGGATGTATGGTGGCTAACTTTACTAACAGATGGATGTGCGTGTGCAACAAAAAAACATTGGGATATAAAGCGGGACAATGGAAAAAACCAGAGGGATGTATTTTGGACTTTAATGTGATGTTTTTTTATTTATCGACTATCAGATCAACAAGAACATGTGCAGTAGTTGAAGATTATGATGAAACGGATGAGGATGACGCTTTCTTCTTAGCTCAGTCCTGGCCCATTTGTCAAACTTCCCAAACCTCTTCCTCCTAGGAGTTGAGATCATCCGCTTCCTCACCGAGATTAAAACCACCTTGTGTTGAGTCTAATTGTAATACCTAAAAATCTCAAACGTGTAAAAAGACCAACATACCCTTATATTTTAAAATTTTAATAAATATTTATAAAATTCCAAATAAGCCTTAATAAACTTATGATTCACAATACATAAATTTACATAACATTAAGTATTTATATAAGGGACATTTTATGATTTATAAATTTTATAATACATGTTAAAAATAAGGTTAAGGGTCCAAATTATTTTATAAACTTGTACATAATATTGTATGGGATAAATATAAGTAAAGATGGATAATTAGAGTTGGATTATGAGTACACTTAGCCCATGATGAGGCCAAACTGACCCTAACTCCTTCCATTCCAAAAATTTGGTTCTATATACATTATATATACATATACGATACATATTAAAACTCTAAATACTAAAACAAAGTCACGATAATTCCTTTATGGCTCCATTCGATTCTGCTACAAGGTTGCAAAGTGTTGAAGTCTCTTATTCTCATCCATTCGATATTCACAAGCTTGGTATAATCTTAAAGCTCTTTCTGTTCTATCAATACATATGTATACGCATGCATCCTTAAGTTGTCATATAAATCGATTATATATAAGTATGTATAGGTATGATATAAAAGGTATTAAATACATAGAATCATGAACTATAAAAACCTTGGTCGACTATTATTTGTTCCTCATGTGTACATGTTATTCGATACCTAGAATTTGATATAACGAGCTAATAAAAGTAAGGGTTGTGTTTTGGTTGTTTCGAACTAAAAAGAAGACATAAAAAGGGTTTGGCTTTGATTGTGTTGCATGAACTAAACTAAACAAGAAGGTGTGTTTAGGTTGCTTTGTGTCGAGCAAGTTAAAGAAGGAAGCAAGGGTGTGTTGTATGTGTCGAAGTAACAAAAAGAGAAAACAAGGGTTTTCGTTTGGTTTGGTCGCGACAAGAAAAGAAGGAAAAGAGAAAAGGAAAGCTAGGGTTAGGTTTAGGGTTTGAATTAATTAAGTTATTAATGATTTAACAATGATTAAGTATTAATGAAGTGTAATGAAAATTAGGGTTAGGGTTTAGTAAAAGTTAAAGGGATCGAATGGTTAAAGGGTGTGTTTTGTTATTTTGTAAACTTGAGGGTTTGATTTTGTAAGCTAGTATTATAAAGGGTAAATCGTATTACATATATAATAAAGGGGTGTGTTGTGTAAATTTAGAGATTTAAAAGACTTATTTGGTAAATTGTATAAGTGAAGGGTTTAATTGAAATTTGTGCAATTATAGGGTTCAACTTGTAAAATTACTAAAGTACAAGATGTAATTCGTTAGATATCAAAGTTAAAGTATTAATATAGATATTATATAAAACTTGTGACATTTATATTTAAAAAAAAACCTATACTTTAATATAATCATATTTTAGACCCTAAACTATTATAATTATCATAATTCAACCCTGAAATCATATTAATGAACTATTAAATACTTAACTTAATAAATTATGTGAGATTTTGCTAAATAAGTAAAACTGCTAGTTATGGAAACTTATTAATTTGGGAAATCTGCTAAAAGTGGAAAGTTACTAAAAATTGGAAAAGAAGACATAATATGTAATAAGGACAAAGTATAACCTCCCTTAATTTTCCCTCCTAAATAGTAAATGCAAATTCATGATTTACGAATCATTACGATAAATAAAAACCGTTTTTACCGATAACAAAATTTTTGTTTGTTAGTCGAGATACACTTTTATAATCACAACGTCGTTTGTGATCACCGTTTACCTTGGAACGTGCTTACACACGAACCTAGATAGTCTAAGTATCGCGAAATAATTTTTATAATTAACGTTTATTAAGTAACGTAATATATATATATATATATATATATATATATATATATATATATATATATATAATCCGATAATTACCCAAATACGTCCTAATAAACTCCCGAGCTCACGAAAATTCCCACGAATGCTCAGTAACTACTCCTAACATCGACACAACTTTCGAGACAAGCCAAATGGGCCTATACTCCCATTGGGCCTTGGCCCAGTTTCTACTACACACCACACACCCAAACGGACCCTCTTTATTTTTTTTTCTTTTCTCGTTAGCCCAGTCCACACACAAACACAAGCCCAAAACAATGTGAGCCCAAAATCCTTTTTATTATTTTCGAAACTCTTGACCTAAACTCAAATGCTTTGCCTCGTTTTCTCATGAATTTCTTAAACGACCCATGCGTATTTTTGCACATCTTATTAAACCTCCCAACCAAGAATCATGAGAACCAAACCTTTTTCCCTATCGTGCATGTTTGATCATTAAAAATCGACCCAAGCTTAGCTCCATTTTTACGTAACCACAAAAACCAAAAATTCATTTTCAAGTTTACAAAGCCTTGTCTCATCTTAAACTTGGCACCAAAGTTTCCTTAAAACATTTAGAACACATTTTAGTCATTCATTGACTTTCCAAATCCTCACAACTAAGCCAAGACAAACACATATTATTTTGTTTTGTTTCTTTCTTTGCATTAACACTTCCACAAGGACGATCCACTACTACCAAATCTCCTATTTCTTTTTTGTCCTCAATAACAATCACAATAAGCTATTTGACCACGTTTTCTTGTGATGAAAGTTGGATCTTTTGTGCCAAGGACTCCAACGAGAAATCATGACTTCTTGGTGGTCTCTTGTGACCGGTTTGTGCACAAGGACAATGCCAACCCCCAATCTCACTATTTGGTAATTATGAGTTCACTATTAAACCCATGTGTTAAAAGGAATTGACCTTCCTTGAGACAAAACCCAAAACGCAAACCATGGAGACCCTTTTCTCCTTTCTCTTGTTCTAAACTGCCACAAGGACGATTCATGCTTCCACTTCACTATTCTTCCCTATTACTTGTACCACATTGACCTTGGGCACCGAGGGTCACATTCTACATGTTCGCAAACCTTTCATATATATATACATGCATGCATGCAATTCGAGCTCATGCACACCAAAAACAATCACCACACCAAATTTTTCTAAGTTCTTAAGGTCCTTGTGGGTACGTATAACTTTGGTGAGCCTTTGGAAGGCTCGTATCAAGTAGTTATACACGTTCGGAGACTTGTGTGTACGTGGGAGACAGGTTCGAGCCTTCTTTGTTCATTTCAAACCTCCACAAATCGTTTCTACTCCACCAAATCTTGGTGAGGTGAGCCAAACTCGTCCCCTTTCTTATAATTCTTCACGTTTTATGTTATTTACTTTACTTAATTTCTCGTCAATATTAAGTTATAACATATACGTATTATTAGCTAAACTAAATGATTAACACGTTATGAACTAAGTTTTGTAAGGCACATTTAGTTTATAAACACTTATAAACATAATATATAACACATTCCTAAGTCCCCTTGACCTATACGTATAAACCTCAAAACACTTAGAAAATATTTTGAAACATGAAAATTGCTTTACACTTGATTAATGTCGATACACTTTGGTCTCGTATCTTTTAAACCATACACACGACATAGTGTTTTTAAGACTTAATCTATTAGTTTACATGTTAAACTAACGAACTAGACATCTAACTAACTCTCACAAACCCTTTTTATCCCTCGTATAACCCCAAAGCTAGGTCACGTTTTTAAGAACTTAAAACAACGATTGGGCTTATAAGCCCAATAAGCCGAAAATAAGCATATGAAATAAGCTAGGTCTATAAGCAGTTTTTCAAAGTTTTTAGTGTCCAAATGCAAGCCTAATGCAAAGCCCAAAAGTTTCCTAAGCCCAATGATACTAAAAACCTTAATGGGACTTGAGTTAAGCTCGTTAAAGGCCCATTAAGTGTAAAATAAGCTCTTTTTGGGAAATAAGCTGTTTTAGAACTTAAATAAGCTGTTTTAAACTTATTTTGAAAATAAAAATGTTAAGTTTTGAAGTTGGTAAGTTTTGGACTAAATTTGCAAAAGTTTTGTAGTCGAGGGACTAAAACTGTCAAAATAGAAACTTAAGGTAAAAACTATCATTTTGACATCTTGTGATGAAAACTGTAAATCTAGAAAGTTTTGGGTATAAAATGTAAATATAAAATAGTTTTGGATTAAAAATGAAATTAAATAACGTTTTGGACTAACGGTGTAAAGTTATGCCGTTAGGGGGTTAAAGTGTAAACTTTTCAAAACTTACAGGTTTTTAATAAAATATAAATGTTATAATTTATATTTTATATATATATTAGTATTTAAGTAAAACCGATTCGAACAAGCACTTTTCGTAAAATATATATAGTATATATATAACGTAATAACAAAAATAATAAATATATAACTTTTAACAATTAACACTTTCTCTCAAACCTGTTCCACTCTTTGACACCTATCTACCGTTGAATCACCGATCTCGTTCTCTTTCGTAAAATCTCTACACTACGTCAACATGAACATGCTCACGAGTTATATTTTTAAATATAACTTTTGTTCTTGAACTTCAGGCATTTAAACACGCACGTTTAAATTGCTACGAGTCAACTAACAAAACAATACACTATAATAAACAACTTTCGCGATAAACTGAACTTAGACTATCGAACTCTGAAAACTTGCCATATATTTTACTTAGGTTGTGTGTTGAAGCCGTTTCCACCTATCGTTTGAATAACGATACTAGTACTACCGAGCTATCCAGGTGTGTGTTCATAGCCCACTCTTTAAACTTTTAAACTCTTTTGTGGGGAGATACATGCTTCAAACCCGAACACAAGCTTTTTAGTATGCTATGCCTGATGTTTTTATTGCTTAAGTAGCTATTGCCAAAAGCCCCTCAATCATGAACCTTAATCACTTGCGAGTGAACGTGAATATCTGGGAATTGATCTATTTGGGACCGACAATCCCCGTTTAGTTTAGCTAGGATGAGCGACTAGGCGCACAGTATTTAACAACTCATAGGTTACTGGCAAAGACCTATCCTGAGGGTACCCCTATTATATTAGTTTACATCACACATTGATGCCTGTCTAATCGTTGCGTGTCATGAGCTTAATGCAATAACAAACTTGATTTTTAAACTTGTTAATTGTTTATCGATGCAATTAACACCCCTACTTGTGTTCAAACTTTAAACCTAAACCTATATATGGACATTACTCAACTTTTGTTGACTTTTAGCATGTTATCTCAGGTAATTAAGGCATGGATTATCAAGGCACGGAGAAGGGCATCAACCCGGCCACGGGTTTTCTAAAATAAACGTTTTCTTTATCATTCAACTAAATAAAACATATCTGCGAAGATATGACTTGTCTTTCGAAAACTATTTCTATACTCATATATTTCGAATGAATTATAAAATGTGTTTTCAAAACGTTTACTATGATTGTGACAAAGATCCACTACGTAATACCCCGTTAAGTCTTCCGCTGTCGTTAATCGATTTTAGGGGATGTTACAGATTGGCATCAGAGCCATGGTTATAGCAAACTAGGTGTATTTTTTATAAAACACTGGACTATAACTACTTTTCAAAAAAGGACCGTTTTCAAAAATAACTCATGCCCTCCGTGCCTACGTACTTCCAACATTTAAGAATGTTGCCTATTATATGAGTTTTGGCAAGGCTAACACGTTTATAATTTTAACTTACATTTACTATTCGGATTGTTGCAGTACTATGTCTCCACACCCCATCGCAGTATCATCTGACTCAGAAAGTGAAGACCCTGCGTCTCCTACTTCAGACTTTGTTCTTACAGTGATGCCTATGTCACCTGCTACTGATAAACACATGCAGCGTCAACAATGGTTACCTGCATCCGACTCAGAAAACCCTTCTCCCACCGACTGGTCCGATCCGCCGACGAATACGTGTTCGACGACTTCAACCCTATGAACCCGAACCCTTTGGCCGTCTGTTCCGCCGACACGAGGAAGGCCCTGTCCGTAAGATCACTGCCCGAAAGAGGGTATGTGCACCTACAGACTCTGCTATACCTCTCCCAACCCCTGAGCACTCCAGGACACCATCACCTGCACCGCCGTCTTCTATTCCATCCCCTACTATTTTCTACCGACAGACCACTACCGTGCCACTACCATCCTCTACCCCGCCTACATCCCCAACCACTCACAGCGACCCTTTACCGACCCGTGGTAAGGAATGCCACTTGATCCCTTCTTCCTTAGATCCTTACGCCCAGGTTGCATCAGAGGCAACAGCTCGTCGCAAGACTCACAGGAGAGTCGATGCTCGCCGATGGTCTTTCTTACTTCCGATCATCCACTGTTGGAAATTCCAGGAGGGAGCCCCTAGCACAACTGAACTAGGAGAGAGCTCATCTTCCGTTTTCTCGAGGAGTCTTCCTGTCACCGGAGAACCCCTTCACCACACCGTACCCCTACTCGCCGCCCGCCTAGCTCGACACGAGGATCGACTAGACTACATCGTTGGCATCCTGAATGATTTGCCCTCAGAGCAAGTCAAGATTCTTGGAGATGAGGTAGAGAACCCTGTCATAGGCCAGCTAGCTATGGAGATAGCTTTCGACTACATGGGTACTCAGCTTGAGGAAGTCAGAGAGACTGTGACTGTGTTGTGCGATGATGTTTCTTCGATGCAGATAGCGTTAGAGGCACTTGACTCTGTAGTCGACCAACTCAGCTCTCAGGTCCTGATTTACCGACTCATGATTGAGGATCTCCACGCCAGAGATAGAGCCCGAGATCAGACAGTAGAGATCTTGATGGATATGGTTATGAGCCTTTAGCGACGTCTCGATGGTGCACCTAGAGGACCAAAGATCAGAGATGTATTAGTATAGCTAAGAGTTCTCTTAGACTACCAATGTTGTATTAATAAGGAATCTTGTATCCATATGTTGTAACAAACTATCGAACAAGTTATTAATCTTCTATTGTGTGGATGTACTATATTAATATTGATTTATGTTTCTATATGTTTGCTTCTCATATTCATATTGCATTTTTCTCTTATATATTGTCTCATGTTGTTGATGTATGCAGGATAATTAGATCTTTTATATTCCTTATGTATGTTGTAATTTGATTCAGACATATCGTGATGTTATATAAAATCCACTTAGAGCCCCTTAGGAGACTCCATAGACTCGGATTGTTGTATTATATTCGATTCCCTCACTCTTCGTATAATCCTACTCTAGCGTTATAAGATCTCTAAACCTATGTTCCTTGCATGTTTATAGAAACATGGCACACACCCGAAGAGCAACAGCTACCCCTGAAACCGCAACCACCACACCCGTAATGACTCCGGAAGATATTCGGAAGGCGAACGCCGATGGTGTGAATGCAGTCTTGGCAGAGCAAGCAGCAGCCAATGCCCCACAACAGCGGTACTAGCATGCCTACTGGAGAGAGTGTGGCAGCCACCCATCGCCGATGTTCTTACAAAGACTTCATGAGTTGCTAGCCTACCTTCTACAAAGGAACTGAAGGTGTTACCGAACTGGCCCACTGGTTTGAGCGAATTGAGACTGTCTTTCAAAGGAGTTGTTGTATCGATGACACGAAAGTCACCTTCTCCACATGAACACTCATACAAGATGCCTTATCCTAGTGGAATGCCACAGTCCAGACTATGGGAACCACGGCAGCCTATCAGCTCACATGGGCGGAATTCAAGGCCAAAATACTGAAGAAGTATAGCCCCCGTTCTGAACTGAGGAAATTGGAAGATGAATTCCACTAGCTAAAAGTCAAGGGTGTTGATCTCAAAACCTATAACCGCCGATTCCAAGAACTCATGGTATTATGTCCTACGGTTGTACCCGACCTCGAAAAGACTCTGGAGAAGTATGTTGAAGGACTTCCTCGGAGTATTGAGGGTGACGTTACCTCATCCAAACCCACCTCTCTAGAAGCTGCAATCGAACTTGCATAGAAACTCCTTGACCGAGACGTCAAGTGTAGCAACGAACTCAAGAGGAAACTCGATGACAAGAGGACTACTCATTCCAACTCCAACCCTAACTCCAGCCCTAATTCCAACTCCAACCCTAACAACAAGAATAGTAACCCTTACCACCAAAACCGAAACAACCGCCACAACCGGCAAAACCAAAAACAAGAAGCCATCAAAGCTTACACTGCTACAGATAGCAAAGAATACCAAGGCCTAAAACCTCAGTGTAATAGATGTAAATTGTGGAAAACTAGAAGGGGGGTTGAATAGTTTTCCCCTCTTTTTGATTCTATAAAAACTTGGTTTCGAAATGTTGATTCGAATTTATTCAATTGTTTGTTTGAAAAACCTTCAATTAGAGTTTAGTATGAAAACAACATATAATCAATACGATCAATTATATATGTGAGCTTTTGGATTATTTTTCAAAACTTAGTTTTATGAATGGAGCTTTGGTCGATCTTTATGTGAATACGTTTTCCTTTTAAATTCTTAAAACATTTTGTGTCAAATTATCTATTAAGTTAAACTCAATATGAGAAGTGTGAATAATAATCTATTTGACCATATCATATAATTGCACACACAATCACAATATTAACTTCTATGTACAACACAATCAACATCACAACTATATAAGCAACAACTAAAACATATAGGCAAGCATAGATGTAAAGCGATAAATGCAAGAATTAATGAGAAGAGATAAGAGAAAGGAAATGCAAACTAGACACAAAGATTTATAGTGGTTCGGCTACAAGGACACCTTCCTTGCCCTACTCCACTCCCCGAGTCACCTACTCGAGAGTTTTCTTCACTACTCAACAAGCTCCCTTTTGGCGGAGAAAACTGTACACAACTTTTACTTACACCAATTTACGACACTAAGCTAAATGTCGAGTTCTAATAGTAGCTAGAACCAATCTCACAACACAACTTCGATCACTACACAACTTTTACACGACTTCACGACTTCACGACTTCACGACTACTTCACAACTTCTTCTATACTCCACTACTTATTCACACACCGACTTCTTCACAACTACATGACTTCTCCACACTACTACTTCTTCCCACTACTTCTTACTCACTCATTGACTCACTACTAAGTAAGATCATCTTGATCTACTTATTACATATACATAACTCACAACTTCACATAAACACTAACTAGACTCTAATACATCTTTGGCTTAATGATTGGGAGGATTTTTCTCTTGCACTTTGAGTGATGAGGGATTGAATCACTTGAAACAAAGACTAATAAACTTATGATCAAAGGATTTAGAAGTGTGTTTGGAAAGGATTGGGACTGAAAATTTTCGTGCAAAAGGTGAGGAAAAATTGTAGAAATGAACCAGTATTTATAGGTAAAAGTTTCTAACAAATCTGACAAATGGAGCGTGCTGGCCCCTTTAATTATATGCCGGACCCCTTAAAATTAAGGGGGCCGCCCAGATGAAAACATTAGTTTTCTTGTCTTTTTCTAGTGAAGGTTTATCTAGTGAAATTTTAACTGTTGCTAGCAATAGAAGTGTTGATCATCAATGGAATCAAAGAGAGATCTCAATGATCGCCCCTTAGGGGGAGATTGTTAGAAATAGAAGTGACGATCATATATTAAGTCATTTAGTCTTGTAATAATATTGTAATAGTCTTGTAGTTTAGTTAAGGATAAACGGGTTTGGTTTAATCTAACATTGTATAAGGATATGTCTAGTTCATTACATAAGCCCAAGCCCGGCCCATCTTTCTTATCTCACCTATAAATACCTCTAAATGCTCTCATTTGGAGGTGGTGCTTCTATGTGTGATTCTAGGTGTATTCTTTCTCTTAATCTAATACATCTTTCTTTCTCTCTCTAGAAGTTACCATCTCTCTCTCTCTCTACTTATCATTATATAAACTTGTGTTAGATATAGTATTTTAGGGTCCCAACAAGTGGTATCAATCGCCAAGGGATAATTTAGGTTGTTTTAGGTTCGATTTGGGTGAAATTTTTTGAATTCGTGGGCTATTTTCTCGTGTTTCAGCGAGTTAGGTCTAAGTCTAGCGAGTTAGGTGTGGTTTTTAGCGAGTTAGAAACATTATCAGCGAGTTAAGTAGTGAGTTACCTGCGAGTTACATCTTCAAGTTTGGCGAGTTAGCCTTATTAGCGAGTTAGCTAAAATTCCTTATAGTTTAACTAGTAAGGAACTTATTCTACCCTCACTTAAGGCAAAATCTTGTTCGTCTAAACCTTCTTAGCGAGTTACACCATCCTAGCGAGTTAGAAAGTGTTTTCAGCGAGTTAGAAAGGCTTTCAGCGAGTTAGAAAGTATCTCAGAGAGTTAAGACACCTCTCCAGTGAGTTAATCCTTTCTCAGCGAGTTAAGACACCTCTCCAGCGAGTTAAACTTTTCTCAGCAAGTTAAGACACCTCTCCAGTGAGTTCGAAAGTTTCTCAGCGAGTTAAGACACATTTTCTGCGAGTTAGCCATTTTCTGCGAGTAAGTGTTGTCTGCGAGTTACAACCTTAGCGAGTTACAACCTTTGTGAGTTACACTTTCTTGCGAGTTAAAACCTTAGCAAGTTACAACTTCTGTGTGTTAACTTTCTTGAGAGTTAAAACCTTAGCAAGTTACAACCTTAGCGAGTTACAACCTCTGCGAGTTAACCTTGATTATCCTTCAAAGATCCATTCATCTACACAAGTAATTTCTAAAATTTATTTTTTACAGGAGACTAAACTTTCAATTTTTATGCGAAATTCAAATTTTGGTGCAACTGTGAAAATTTTGGCCCAAAATTCAAATTTTTAGGTCAAAATTCAATTTTTTTCGGTGAAATTTGGCGTCAAAATTTTTCAAACTCAAATTTTTCTTGGAATCTTAGGATTGCATTTTATAGTGATTTTTAAAATTCTGGGAGAGAAAATTTTTCAAATTAAATTTTGGAGGGAAACGTAGATCTCACTCGGAAAATTAGAAAATTGTTTTAATTGAGCTTCACATTCAAAATGTCTTTCCTCAACAACTTCGTTCCATCAATGACGATGGAATCCCTTGTTCAATTTTTTGCTCCATATCCTACGACTAAAACGACGATGACTGAGACTGAGCAAATATTGAATGAGACTGAGAAGCCGTTAACTAATACTGAACAAGACGTTGAAGAAAATGACCTACCAGATTACGTAAGATATCTTGACCTGAGATTTCCAATTACATTCGTGGAGCATATGAAGCGACCACCATTGACAGAAAAGACACAAAATGTTGAAGAATCATGTGAACATAAGTCAGATGAACCTGAACATGCAGAACCTTCCTATGACTCCGACACACCAAAAGAGAAGTTGACTATGCAAGAAACACAAGCTGAGAATGTTGAACCTAGTTACGATCTCTTTGCACCAACTGATACGGAACTTCCAGAACCAACCTTTTCCCCATATTCTGAGAATGTGAAGCAGAAACAGTTAGAAGAGAAACTTGCCTACAAGGCTAGGTTTGATGAAGCAATGTTGAGACAAAAGCAGCAAGCACTTGAGGTTCTAGCAGAAATGTTTCCAACTGACTTTACTCGGAATCAAGGTACACTGGCAAATGAACATGTTATTGGGAATCAACAAAGATATGCCACGAGTACACAAATGGGGATTCAGATAAGGGAATATGTTGGAAATCCGATGGATTAGTTTGTGAGTCAGAATGTGGTTAATCAAAATGGGAATGACTGTTGTTTCATGACTTCGATTCAGAAACCTACATCAACAATTCACAGCAGTGTTATTGTTAGAAATTTAAACAAGGTTGAAAAGATCCAGTACTTGTTAATGCTTGCCAATAAAGAAGAATCGGGAATACCGTTGACTGCTGAGGAAAACAACTTCATAGCTACAACATGAGTTAATGAGAATTCAGCAGATCTCAATGAAACCTACAACTTTATGGCAAATCAGCAGGCAACAACATCTAGCAGTGATTATGATCTTCCTCCTACTTATGATTCAGATCCATTCCATGAGGTACCAAATAATTGTAATGATGCTAATCCATTTGCTCATGAGAAGCCACATTATGTGCCACCTGAACCTAATTATGATACATATGTGGGGGAACAAGTTAATAGCAATGTTAACTATGAAACTCCAGATATGGATCCTAATGGAGTTCAAGTTGCACAAAATGGTGCTAATGATGAGGAAACTCGTGCTTTCTTTGAATCATTATTGAATAACTGTAGCATTGAAATTGAGAAAGTTAAAAAGGTCAATCGCGAAGTTAAGGCCGCAAATGAGAGATTGACCAATGAGCTTGAGAGATACAAGGAAAATTCAAAAAGTTTTCAAATTCACAAAAAACGCGAGTCAGAACTTGAAATTGGTTATAAGAAGTTACTTGTTAAAGATAGGGAATGGAAAAACAAATTTGATACTCTTGAAATTAGTTCACCAAAAACCATTAACTCTTTAAAACAAGAAATTTCTGAATTAACAAACCAACTTTCAAAACAAAAATCAGCTTATACCAATCTTGAAAAAGAACGGGATGAGTTGAAAAAGGACTTTGCAAAGAAAGAAGATAAACTTTTGGATGAAATCATAGAGTCGGAACACAAGATTGCAAAACTAGAAGAATTAGTGGTTAAGTCGGGTCAGTCAAGTCAAACAATGAAAATGAGTTCAAATCAAACTAATCCGATTTACCATACGAAACATAAAATGGCTCTTGGTAACAACAATCCTTGTAATCTAAAGAAAGCTTAGGAAGAAAAAAATATTTTGTATAATGGTAATGTTATTTACACCAAACATGATCCTCCCGTCGTTCGGGATTCTGTGCTAACGATAGAACTTGTCGAAGAGAGCATAAATAAAATGAAACAAAAGGATTTGAAACCCATTTATTACAACAAATTGAACAAACTTTCTGGAATTACTTTTGTTCTACAAAAACAAGCATCAGCGTTTTCCATAAAACGACCATTCTCAAAACTAGTTTCTAAACCAGTTGTTGCTTCCAAATCGCTTTCAAACATGGAACAGATGTCTTCAAACAACACTTTTAACACAAGTGCTGACAGAGGATATCTTGATGATCTTAAAACCAGAATTGGGCAACTTCAAACGCTTTTAGAATCTAAAATGAGACTGAATGAGATCAATTGGAATTCCATAGTTCATTTACAGCTGAAAAAAATTCTTGAAAAAGACTTTGCTCCAACAATCAATATGATTAATGCTCAGGTAATTCATTTTGAGCAACCATTTTTGAAAGAAACAACTGACTTTGTCAAGGACCACAAATCCCTGGTAAAGGAAGCTAATGCAAATCTTCAAAACGTCAAACTTTTGGAAAATCTAAATGATTCTCTTTTCGAAGCCGTTATGACTACTTACATAATGTCCATCATTTTACAATCATATTCTATTGAGGACGATGAAAGACTGCGAGCTGAGACATCTGAAATTGTTTCAAAATATGAAAATGCTCTTGTAAAACTTGAAAAAGAAAACATGTCATTTTTCAAACAACTTGATCGAAAATCAGAGGAATGCAAGTATGACAAATTGTCGTATAAGCATGCCTACAAGGACATGAAAAAGGAAAATGATCTTTTGAGAGCTCAGCTTGAAAGTATAAAAGGGAAGGGTGTGGATACTAAGTTTGCAAAACCATCGACTTCGGAGACACCAAATGTTTCAAAAACGGTTGAAAAACCAAAAATGTGAATTTCCCGGTTTGCTCCAAAAGTCGATGCGAAAAAGGATTTGACAAAACTAGTCACTCCACAACCCTTGCCCAAGCAAAATGAAATTGAAAAGATTGTTGATAAACAAAAATTGGTTGTTGAAAGAAACACAAATGTGAGTGCACCTAGCCCTTCTAGGAATAGTACACCGAATGTGACCACAAAAACAATTAAAGAATCTGTTGGTTCTAATGACATGTTCCAAAATCACCATCTAGAAGAAGCTAGGAAAAAGGCATAACTTCGATATGATGGAATTTTAGGTGCAAAACCTAGTGTGATGAATTCTACTACATTCCAAAGCACTGCTAGTAGTAGTAAACCATTACCTAGGAATAATCAACAAAATACTAGGGATTGGCTTGCATCTAAGAGTAGTGGCACAAAAGAGAATGCTAGGAACGTAGAATGCAACACAAATAATTCCCTTCCAAAAGACTGTAGTGACAAAGTTAAAGTTGTTGTGTTAAACAAGGATGTTGACTTTGTCTGTCCTACATGTCAAAAATGTGTTTTTTCAGCTAACCATGACGCATGTATTGCACAATTTCTCAAGAAAGGAAAATCAAGTTTCAAGGCACAATCCACTAAGACACCAAATAGAAACAAACCTGCTGACAACAAGAAAATGGATAAGAAACCTAATAGGTGGATATCTAAAGGATGTAGTTTTTCAAAAACTGAGACTTCCGCTGCATCTGATAAGAAAACTACATCTAAATCTTACCTTAGGTGGATTCCCACGGGAAAAGTTTTTAATACAGTTGGTCTTAGATGGATTCCCACAGGGAAAATTCTTGATAGTTGCAACAAGACAAATAATAATGATACTCTGCAACAGGAAGTAGAAACCACTACAACCATTGTTAGTGAACACCCTCAACGTGAGGAAATATGTACTTCTAACACTATTATTTGTACAAATTCTTCTTATGTGGATGTAGGTACTTATGAAAGTGATGAGAGTTCATACACCCAATGTGGAAAAGAAGAACTTTATGCCAACATCGCATGTGGAAATCCTTTTCTTATTCCACTTTTACTTGTCCAAGCTTAATTTTTTTCTTTCTTTCTTCAATTCTTCTTTGTATATATTTTTGAAAAACAAAATAAAAATTTGAAAAACCATCAAAAACAAAATATAAAAATATAAAATTTTCAAAAATCCAAAAACATTATAAAATAAAAAAAATCCAAAAATATTCTTCTCACGACATGTCTCTAGTATAATCGATATTCTGTACGTTTCTAGAAATGTCATTCAACAATGATACAGATATGTACAGATGCTTGAGCGAGAGATCCCTAAAATGTTTTTTCTAAAAACATGTCGTTTCTCAAAAAGTTTCTTCACAATGGCTTTCGTATACGTCAGTACGAAACCTGGACTTAAATGATGGCTTTTGGACACATCAGTTCAGGACCAGCGCTTCAAAGAAAGGAAAGTGCTTAATCAAAACAAAGATTTCAAATATTTTTTCGAGCACTTATCCTAAAACGAGAACCAAACACTTATTTGGCTTGAGTTTTCTTTAGAAAAACTTTCAAAATATTTAAGCTCAAGACCATGATTCTTTATCTAATGATTTCAAGCTAGTCTAACTAGTGATGTAAGCGTGTCTCGAATAGGACTTGTCTGAGTAGAATGTACCATCTCGAGAGACTTTCTTTGGACTTGACCAGGACGGGTAATAATTTCAAGCTAGTCTAACTAGTGATGTAAGCGTGTCTCGAATCGGTCATGTTCATTGAAAGTGGATCAATTCAAAAGTGCAAACTCCTCCCGCATGTGCAAATTTCTTAAAAAATACATGAGCACATGTGAAGGGGGAGTCCTTCAAATGAAACCAAAACTCTCAAAGTGTTAACAAATATGTTTCATAATCATAAACACTTTGAGAGATTTTCAAATGAATGGTTTTATGGCAACAATAGAATAGTCACGAAGATATAAGGTGACTAAGGTTAGGAAAACCGTCCTATGATCCGCCAGAGCCGGAGGGATCTACCCAAGGATAAATCCAATAGATTATAATTAGAAGTCCTTAGGTATGATTGAAAAAAAGGAGAAAATGAGAAAGGAGAAAGAAGGGGTTGAAGAATTAAAAAGAAAAGATATGAAAAAGGGTGAAAAGAAATAACCCCTCCAAATGTTCAACCTTAGGGCAGACACCGGGTTCAATTCGTATGCTACTGGTTGTTGCTAAGGTGACACCGGTATTGAAGATAAATACATCATGGACCTAGTGACGCATTGCACTTAACCTTCTAGCCACTCAAGTTTTCTCAAAAGAGCTTGTTTCATTCTCACGGGGAACCGGTGTAATCTATCAACCTGTCTCTTAGAGGTGGTTGATATTGAAACAGGAGACCTCTCCCTAATCTCCGCATAGGAAACTAAATGTGCAGTTATCGAGTCTAGAGCCCCGAGATTCATCAAAAGATTTCATAAGAACACATGATATTTCTACACTGGTTGTTCATCATTAAGGACGCCAGATGTAAAATTAAGAGTCCTACGCAAATCTTAGCAATCTGCCGAGAACATTTATGAGAGGATTCACGTTTGTGATTCTCAGTGATTGAATGGAAACTCCTGCCAGGGTCAACATCAAACAGCCCTGACAGCAGGTCACTTCGGTAATTCTTTATGGGTTACGCTTAGTGTTCGCAGTGGTTTCAAACGGTCTACAGTCGTGGAGTGATCCCCAGTGACTCACCCATTCGTTGAGCTACTTAGTAGGTCTCGTAAGCTCTCTCGAGAGTATCCGAAATGGGAACGGCCTTGGTAAGGGTTAGAAGGAGTCTTCACACTATGCTGTTGATGATCTCTAATTCCTTATCTGTAAGTACCGGTTGTTTATTGCTAACTGTTTACCTGCAGCTACACATCACCTCCATGGCGATAGATTCCACATGCTCATACTTATGTCACTAAGTCAATGAAAGCTCCCTCAAAGATCTAAGCAACACAAAGTTCAAAGAAAGATTCTACGCCAAAAAGAAGAATCTACAAAGTAAAGAGACAAAGATCAAAGTGAAAGAAAGGGAACTGCTAATGTAAAGAGGTATGAGCATGTTGGAATGGCGGACAACCACCACAGACGCAGAAGTGACGAAAGGCAGATGACACCACATCACAATAGAACAAAGAACAAAGAAAAGTCAATTATCAAAGATCACAAAGCATGAAGGAACAAAGACTTAAAACTATTCTACAAAGACTCAAAGTTCAAGACAACAAGCTTCAAAGTTCAAAGATCAAGATCACAAAGAAAGATCTCAATGATCACCCCTTAGGGGAAGATTGTTAGCAATAGAAGTGCTGATCATCAATGGAATCAAAGAGAGATCTCAATGATCGCCTCTTAGGGGGAGATTGTTAGAAATAGAAGTGACGATCATTTATTAAGTCATTTAGTCTTGTAATAATATTGTAATAGTCTTGTAGTTTAGTTAAGGGTAAACGGGCTTAGTTTAATCTAATATTGTATAAGGATATGTCTAGTTCATTACATAAGCCCAAGCCCGGCCCATCTTTCTTATCTTACCTATAAATATCTCCAAATGCTCTCATTTGGAGGTGGTGAATCTATGTGTGATTCTAGGTGTATTCTCTCTAGTGGTGTGAACAATGATAGTGGTGTGAACAATGATAGGGAGAGTTGTGTTCACTTAGGTTTCATTACTCCCTAGATATCTTTTACAGGTTGATAGTTTGTTACAATTGCATGAATGACAGGTCGTATTCCTTAATACTAGTCGTAGGGCCGTGTACAATATTCCCTAACTCTATAGGATCCTACTTCACTCCTATGTCGAGCCGTTAGAAGCTCCTAACATGGGATCATTAGAATTCTCCTACGCATTAAATACAACCAAAAATCATAGTACACCTCTGATCATGTTTCTTAAGACGTTCAAGCATGTCACCAATGGAAGTCTGCCAGTTTTCTTAAGCCTAACATCGAATACAATCATCCGTAACAACTATAAACAAACAATCAACCCATAATTAACATCTAGGTTTCACTACATCTAAGCAAACACACAAGAGATCTAGCCAAGCATGTTAAATTCAAGACAAGTGTAAGATATATTCAAACAACACATAGACATATTGAATGAATTGAAAGAGTACTTATCTCAATTAAACATGAAAGGTTTCAAAGGGTAAAAACCCTTGAAAAAGCTGTAATATTCGGACTAGGGTTTCTCTCCAAAGTTACACCCGACTTGTTCATCTCTAATGAATGAAAATTGCAAAACTATATATAGATTTTACAGGGTGACGGCGTCAAGAAGGAAATTCTGACGCCGTCAACTCGCCGCCCATAATGAAATCAGATTGCCTAGATCCACTTTTGACGCCGTCATGTACAATTCTACTCTGGGCCGTCACTCTTATTTGGACCATGACGGCCTATGGTGACGCCGTTATGTCCATAGTGTAAAACTCTTCTGGATCGTTGATGTGCGTTTTATTAGTACAAGTTTTAAAATTTATAAACACGAATTATCCGATTATTATCTAGCACATACGAGCAAGTATACTCGTCCGGTGTAATAAAGGTGGGTAAGTCGAGATCGTCCCAAGGGATTTGGTGGTTATAGTAATAAGAAAAACGTTAGTTAAATAAGGGTTGTCAATCCAAATTTATGTAAAATCTTAATTTAAAAGAAACTCAATAAAAACTAAACATATACTTGTGTATAATTCCTTGATTGGTAATTAGGAGTATCGTAACAATTTGAGTACGAAGTTTGGTGTAAAACTTGTTATGATGCGCAACTAAAAATGAGTAGTTATACAATCTATGATGTATGTCATGTTTTCACTACTACTAAGAATTCTATCACCTAAATGACTCCTTTCGGACATATCAAATTAGTATGACAATCCTATAAACACATGGTTGTTTAGAAAATCAATTCTTTTCTTATGAATTCCTACGAATCCTTTCGGTCCTTTTTCGTGATGAAATCGTCTCAAATCTATTTTAATAAGTAAATAAGATGGTTGTCAAGCATCCTATTCCATACTAATTTGGTGCATTAATATTTTGGAATAAAAACAATTTGAAAATCCTTTCGGACCTATTTTTCAAGAAATTGTTTTTACCGACAAATTAAGCAAGAAAAGATGTTATATCAACAAACACATAAAATAGATATGTTTTCATGCATCACCTTTTTCATAAAATAATACTCCATTAACCAATCACATCATATACACAAGTATATCACAAATTACTCCATAACAATCATATTAAAACACAAGTAAATAAGAAAACTTTCATAAAACTTAAAGTAACAATTGTTCATTATAAGTATCAAGGTGTACCTAATCTTGAGAATTACAATAAATAAACTTGTGGAACTATAGCAACCACACTCCTCCAATTGCTCACTAACGTAAGTAAACAACTCCACACTCGAACCAATGCTTGAGACTCTAACTCAACACGTTCTGGATGTTTTTACAACACTTAGTAAACTTTCAGGCAATATAAGATAAACTAACAAGATTTGGTGTAATACTAAGTTAGATAATGGTGGTACAAGTAACTCTAGGCCCTAAGTGCTCATTATATAGCTTAATGACACTTATCCTTCAAGTAAAAACGTCCATCCTCAGTTAATAAGCAGAAATGATCAGCCACACATGATTATGGGGAGTAAATTCGCCAATAAATGCAAAACTTGTAACTTCAGTTAACCCCATCCGATCGGTTTCTCGCCATCCGATCAGATGGTCAATCTTGGCACGTTTCCAGCCGATCCGGTTGCGGGTTGCAACCGATCGGTTGGATTTAGTCTGAACATGTTTCTATGACTTTTCTTCGTCGTTTTACGTTGCATGCAATATTTTTCTTCGTGGCATGACTTTGTCCATTAGAACTTGATATTTCCTTGATAATTTCGTGTAGTAAACTTGTCTTTATCAAATCCTTTTGTCCATGCAACGTTTCTTTCATCCTTGATCCTCTTGAAACTCTCCAAAAATGCATGTCCACTTCATTTCTTCATCTTTTAATCATTTTTACCTGATTTTGGCTATATTTGCATGTATAAACACTTTTCCATGATTAAGTAACAAATATGACCAATTTCCACTCATAAATCAAACAATAACGCGACTAAAAATATGTTAATTTTGAGCGTTATCAAATCCCTCACACTTGAGCTTTGCTCGCCCTCGAGCAAGTCTTAATCAAAAGAAAATCGAATTCAATGGCAATAATGCAAATATCTTATTTGAACTCAATCAAGTAAATAAAGAGCTTAATAACAATTCTAAGCACCTCACGAAGATAATTTGAAATTCACTCATCACTCAATATGTGTAACGATTAATAGATCACTCATTGCACAGTCATGATTTATGTTTCTTACCATAGGCTTGTACAAGTATCAAAACAATAGAATAATTCATCAAAGAGGTCTTTTATCCGGGTTGTAATGTTTAGGCTAAGGGTTTTATAAACTTTCGTGCAAAATAATTACACTAAGTCAAAAAGGTAAGGATAAGGCATGGGAATTTTTATGAAATTGGTTTTAAAAAAAAATAAAATCAAAGTCTAAGTCCCATAGTTGCTAATCTCAAATAATCCACAAACCCAAAAATGATAATAGTTATAATCTTTCTCCTCTTCGAACTTCACATATTGATACATCGATTCACCATAAAAATATTCTTCAAACTTAGCACATCGGCTAACAACATATCTCATGACTTTCTTTATTCATAATAATATAACACATTGGCTATATTTGTCACCTTATAGTTGCGATGACTTATTTTATATATATATATATATATATATATATATATATATATATATATATATATATATATATATATATATATATATATATATATATATATATATATATATATATATATATATCACCTCCCCCACACTTCGCATAAGCATACACCACAAAAAAAATATACAAAACACGAAGTTGCGCACCTTCATCTTTGTTGGAATGGCACACACATGAATTGTGAAGTGTGGCTAACTAATAATCATCAAAAACTAACCAAGCAACTAGCAATCCACCATTTAGACTTTGACAAGGGTTAGGCTAAGGTTTAAAGTGTAAAATCTTTTTGTATTTTTCTGGATTTAACAAGATGAAAAGGATGGCTCAAAGGGTTTAACTAAGGGTATCTAGCGCTAAAGATAAACGCTAACAAATGGGTTCCAAATACGAGGGTAACAAACCAATGTGGTTAGCAAAAATTATTTTGTAAACGGATGGCCATTTGGTTTTATTCCTAAGTTTACCTCTTATCATATGAATATATCCTTATCATTTGAAAATGATTTTAACCGTAATGCATAACAAGTACAAGTTCTAGAATAAACACAACCACCGGCACACTCATCATGAAATATGTAAATAGTATAAGAAATACTATTCTCAGAAAAAAAACTAATCCTCACAATTTAAAGTAATAAGGGTATAAAATTGTGCTAGCAAATGTTATCAATTCCGAGACGAATTGCTCTTTAAAACTTGAATTTATTTTCCAAAAATATCATTATTATTTACCATGAAATCAACCTTATTTTAACTAAAATATGAAGGGCGAACTACTACTAGTTACTAAAGTTCACGACTCTAAAACGAAAATTTAAAAATTATGCAATTTTTCTATTTTCTTCCTTCCCCCACATTTAAGTTTTGCTTTGTCCTCAATGTAATAAAAAAAATAACTTCAAAGTAAAGAAAATGGAAAAATTTAGAAAATACCGGAGTTAAATACGCAACATGCATATTTAATCATAATAAGCAAATGAGTTTACCGACTCCAAACATCCGTAATAAAACTCCTGCAAGAAAACTGCAAAATATACGAAACAACCAAACAAACACAAACAAAAACATATCTAAACCAAAATAAATAGAGAATTAAGTTACGTTATAAATCCTACTAGAAATAGTTAAAGATAATAGAAATAGAAATTGTTCGACACATAATTGTTTTTAAAACCAACCATAATCTATGTGATCAAACGTCACCATCAATAACTCACATCGGAACGAACGAACTCGTCCTCGCTTTCCTCTTCATCCTCATTAACATCTTCCTCATCGTCCTCGTCCACCACTCGTCTCTTCTTCTTTCCAGCTCTTGATGACGAACCTCCAACATCATAACTCGATCCTCCAGGATTAAAACTTGGTCCACCCACATTAACACCTGAACTACCATACTCGGGAAGTCTACCATATGGAGGATATGGCTCGGGAAATGGTGAATAACCAGAATAAGGATAGGGGTATGGTCCAGGATATGGAGAATATGGTAAAGGGTATGGTGGAACATTTGGTGGGTTGTAGGGAGGTACCTCATAATTGGCATCTTGTGCCAAATGTTGGATCATAGGCATGGAATAATCATAGTTGTAATTATTCCTCATTTGCATTGAATCTCTCCAAACTTCCCTACACTCAATAGCATTTAATTCACGGTTCCAATCACCCCATCCTGAATCAAAACCACTTTGGGTGTTACCCGGAAAACTCCCCATTTGAGGTTGTAATGGCGCTCCCGCATAAGCTCCGGATTGTGCCCCCACACTTGGTTCGATCCAAAGTCCCAAAGTCTTGTTAATCCTATCCAATGCTTTCCCAAAATTAAAAGCATCCCATATCTCACTCTCCAATCTCACTCTACACTTCCTCAACTGATCATCATTAAAATACCCAAGATTTTTAGCCAACGTGGTCACATAATGACCTCCACAAACATCACTTTGTTTTTTAATCCCCGGTGCTCTCTTAGAAAGATACTCGGCAATAATCCATGCCACATTCCCGTTCTTGTCTTCCTCCAACAACTTCATCACCCATAGGTCCGGTTGACTACATTTGTCTTGTCCACCGCTCCTATGTATCAATCCCCAAGAAATCAACTTTTGTAAAACCTTCAACAATGTATTCCTGATCCTAGAAGAATTTCTCCTAAGACAAGTTGGATCACCAATTCTATTCCAATATTTATCAATACCCGTGTATTGATCATAACCTCTAGCTAAACTTACAAAATGTCGTCCAAACAACCTATGTTGAATCTCACTCTCCTCATACAAACCAAGTGCAACTGCAAATTTTGGCAAAGATAAAGCATGTTCGCGACCACATAATCTAAACCAAACACAAACATCCCCAAGAACATCATTTACCTTTCTATCAAAGTAGAACGTAGAAAAGAACTCCAAACACCATTCCTTGTAAACATTCTCACGAATACTAAAAGCTCTTTCCCAAGAATAATCTTCAAACCTATCTCCATCACCAGGATACACATAAATTATAGTCATCATGCTCCTCAATTGATCCTCACATTCATACTCCTCAAGCAATTCCCAATCAATCAACCTTGGCTTAGCAATCTTCCTCTCTTGAAGTTTTGAAAGACGTTCCCTATATGCATTCTTCTCATCTTTGTTTTGCACATGAGAAAACTTGACATTTTCATTAGACTCCGGTTTCAAACTGAAAGTAATCCTCTTCCTCTTGTTCCTTTTCAAATACTTGTTAACAATCGGATTTCGTCCCAATCTTGCAACATTTCCCTGAAAGAAATCTCAAATTAGGTTAGTATATGAGTATATGAACTAATACCAATCAATTTAGAAACTAGAAAACACATTTTCAAAAATTTCAAAAATTTTTCCGAGGCGTCCATCCGATCGGTTTGAGGTCCAACCGAATCGGATGCAACTTTGGCACACTCCCAACCGATCGGCTGCAACTCGCAACCGATTCGGTTGGAGTTTTCTGCATACTACATTCATCCTCAATCCATCCTAAACGTTTCCCAATCAATCCGAACTTCTTTCTAACTTGTAATCTCCCATTCTTGAGTACTTCTAACATTCAAACTCTCCTAACAATGATTCTTAACATTTCCAATCATCAACCTAATGATTCTATAAAAACCAAGAACATCATCTACTAAAATCTTCCAATTAGTGCGCTAATCAACAATGCAATAACCTAACATCACTAATTATCAATCATATAACTTCTGGGATTCATCAATTGCAAATAAACTAGCTCTAAAGATTATACCCAATTCAATCCGAAAATTCAATCAATGAATTCTTACTCAAAACTTAACCAATTGATCTACTTCTTTTTGCAATACCTTCTCCTATCATCTAATCACTTATCCCCAAAATATTACATCTCAATTCGAACTAATTCAAAAATACCCAATTCGTGACCTAATTTCAATCATCCGAATTAAAACTTAATTGAACAAAATTAATGATATAACTTACTTAACTTGATGCCATTGACGATTAATTATCATTCCTGCAACCTTCTGATGAGGCGAAAAATGAACCACTTTTAGGGGGTTATTTAAGCCCGGAATTGAATTTATTTGATCAAATATTACCCTAAATTGTTCCTTTTGTGATTTTAGGTACTTTGGGAGTGAAATCTGGAAAAGGAAGCAATTTGGACGTTTTTGGAGCATAAAAGTGAAGAAAACGCCAAAAACTTAATTTTCCATGCTGTGAACAGTGTATGACGGCGTCAAGAGGAAATTCCTGACGGCGTCAAGAGTAAAATCCATGACGACCCAGAAGAAACCTGAAGGCGTCACAACAAGAGCGTCAAGAGTTAAAATCATGACGGCCTGCATGAAGGGACTACATGACGGCGTCAGACCCAGATCTAGGCAGTCCGAGGAACTATTTAGCGGCGAGATGACGGCGTCAGACATTGATGAGGCGAAAAATGAACCACTTTTAGGGGGTCATTTAAGCCCGGAATTGATTTTATTTGATCAAATATTGCCCTAAATCGTTCCTTTTGTGATTTTAGGTACTTTGAGAGAGAAATCTGGAAAAGGAAGCAATTCGGACATTTTTGGAGCATAAAAGTGAAGAAAACGCCAAAGTCTTAATTTTCCTTGCTGGGAACAGTAGGTGACGGCGTCAAGAGTAACATCCTGACAGCGTCAAGAGGAAATTGCATGACGGCCCAGTGCAAACATGAAGGCGTCACAAGTAGAGCGTCAAGAGTAAAACACGTGACGGCCTAGAAGACCCTAACACATGACGGCGTCAGATGTAGATCAAGGCAGTCCGAGAATTATTTTGGCGGTGAGATGACGGCGTCACCTATTTGGTCTTGACGCCGTCAGACTCAATTTCCTATATATAGTTTTCTAATTTTCATTCATAAAAAAAGAGAAGATTTGGAGAAACCCTAAGGCCGAACTTGTTGCAAAATTTACAGGTTTTTCAAGGGTTTTCAGCCCTTGAACCCTTTCATGTGTAATTGAGATAAGTGTTCTTCTAATTCAATCAATATGTCTATGTGTTGGTTGTCTATATCTTGTACTTGTCTTAATTCCACCATGCTAGGCTAGATCTATCTTGTGTTTGCTTAGATCTAATGAAACCTAGATGTTAATTATGTGCTGATTACTTGTTTATGGTTGTATTGGATGAATGATTTCGATGTTAGGCTTAAGAAAACTGGCAGATCTCCAAATGGTAACATGCTTGAATGTCTTAGGAAACATGAACTGACGTGCACTAGGTTTTATTGGTTGTATTTAATGCATGAGTAAATTCTAATGATCCCATGTTAAGAGCTTCTTAGCCGGCTCGACATAGGAGTGAAGTAGGCACTCATAGGATTGGGGAATTAAGTGCGCCACCCCATGAATGGTATTAAGGAATACAATCCATCATCCACGCAACTATAACAAGTAATTAATGTGTAAAAGATATCTAGGGAGTAGTGAAATCTAAGTAAACACATTTTCTCCACTTATTACTCACAACCTTAGTTTAATTTAGTTTTATTTTCATTTCTAGTATTTTATTTTGATTGCATCTTTAGTATTGGGTTAGTTGACTAGCAACTAATTCCGCCCAAATCCTTCAAACCCGAGATATTTACTTGCTTTCAAAAAAATATAAAAATACAAAAATAATTATCCCTCATCTCTAGAACTAGTATTTAGGTTTTCTAACCCTAGCGACACTATTCCTAGCTGAACGATCAATCCCCCGGTACTTGTCACTATACTATACTACAACGATCAGGTACACTGCCTGGTGGGGGTTGTAAGCTTCTCAAGATCCCTTAAGAGGTAAAGCCTGGTGCAATCCCTACGCACCAGACATTTGTTCTTGACGCCGTCACCTTCTAAAATCTATATATAGTTTTCTATTTTTCATTCATTGGAGAGGAACTTACATGGAGAAACCCTAGGGCCGAACTTTGTGAACCCTAGCTCGTATTTTACAGTATATTCAAGGGTTTTCACCCCTTGAATCCTTTCATGTGCTATTGAGATAAGTCTTCTCTTAATTCAATCAATATGTCTATGTGTTGGTTGTCTATATCTTGTGCTTGTCTTGATTTCAACATGCTTGGCTAGATCTATCTTGTATTTGCTTAGATCTAATAAAACCTAGATGTTAATTATGTGTTGATTACTTGTTTATGGTTGTATTGGATGAATGATTTCAATGTTAGGCTTAAGAAAACTGGCAGATCTCCATTGTGTAACATGCTTGAACGTATTACGAAACATGAACCGATGTGTACTAGGTTTTATTGGTTGTATTTAATGCATGAGTAAATTCTAATGATCCCATGTTAGGAGCTTCTTAGCCGGCTCGACATAGGAGTGAAGTAGGCACTCATAGGATTGGGGAAGTAAGTACGCCACCCCATGAATGGTATTAAGGAATACAATCCGTCATCCACGCAACTATAACAAGTAATTAACGTGTAAAAGATATCTAGGGAGTAGTGAAATCTAAGTAAATACATTTCTCCCACATATTGCTCACAACCTTAGTTTAATTTAGTTTTATTTTCATTTCTATTATTTTATTTTGATTGCATCTTTAGTATTGGGTTAGTTGACTAGCAACTAATTCCGCCCAAATCCTTCAAACCCGAGATTTTAATTTGCTTTTCTAAAAAATATAAAAAATACAAAAAGAATCATCCCTCATCTCTAGACTTAATCTTTAGGTTTTCTAATCCTAGCGACACTATTCCTAGCTGAACGATCAATCCCCCGGTACTTGTCATTATACTATACTACATCGATCAGGTACACTGCCTGGTGGGGGTTGTAAGCTTCTCGAGATCCCTCGAGAGGTAAAGCCTGGTGCAATTCCCACGCATCAAGTTTTTGGCGCCGCAGCCCGGGGAATAGTTATTGTCTAGGTTAGAATTTATTTTTATTAGGTCTACTTGCTAGATTACTTTCTAGTAAGATTTTATTTTTATTTTTAGGTTTTCTTTAGTCTAACTTTTTCTTTGTGTGTTTGTTCGTAATTTTCATTGACTATTCCGTTCACCATTATGAAGAACGCGAATCCACCATACTACCGACCACAAAATTCGCCCACTCCAAATGACATCCTGATGTTTAAACAACATGAAGATGAACCTATCTATGATGCATGGGCTCGTTTTAAATATTTACTCCGAAAAGTCCCTCATCGTAATTTCGATCTGTGGTCCCAAATTGAAATATTTTACCATCGTGTCGACCACTATACCAAAATGGACATTGACCATGCCGCAAATGGGGACCTTTGGGGATTAAGTGCTGATGAAGCATGGGACCATAGAGAATTGTGCCAGACTTGCCAAAAAAATGGACAACCCAACAAACGTTGTTACAGATCAATTGATAGCAAGTTTAAGGGAACAGGCAAGAAGATTGTTTGGGGATAAGCGTATAGATGAGATAACTGGGTGCACGAAGTGGTTTGATTTCACCACAATACAGGATGAACACATAGGTGACCTTGATGTGATGGAGGATGTAGCCGAACATGATCACATTGATCAAAAAGACCTAGGTTTTATGATCGATGATGATGAATCTCAAGAAACACATGATGAATCTTTTGGGCAATTTGTGTATAGCAGTCAGAATATTGAGGATGATCCTTATGATTCGGATATAGAAGTTGAAATGCCTAGAGAAGCACGTGAGATACTTGGGAAAATGTTAGGGTTAGATTATAATAAAACACATGTTAAGGATATAGGTGATCGTGACATAGGGAATGATGAAGTAAATAACATAAGCTCACAGAGTACCCCACAAGTCCTGCCATCATTTGAGGCACACATACCACCCGTAACTTACCAGGAAGAAGTAGAAGAGACTATAGGAACCCCAATAGAGGTAGAACCCTTGGACCAAGCACAACTTGAGAACATAGGTTTTAATACTTATAATGATAACCTTACTCTTAGTTCTAGGGAAGTTCCTAGTTTTGATTAACCGGAGCCTCAACCAAAACCGTTACCTAATCTTCCATCATTGGATGAAAATTTAGGAATTGAAATAGGTTACGATCCACCCATCAAACCATATAGTTCGGGTAGTCTTATTATAAAGGTAGTAGACTCTAAGCCTTGTAGAGAGGAAGCTGACATAGGAGTGGAACATGACCTTACATACTTACATCACCCATTCATGATTGATCATAAGAAACATTATGGGTTTAAACCAGGTTTATTAGGTCAAGATGGATTCCCAACTAGGAGTCTCTCGAAGTTGATAGAAGATGATCCCTTTCTAAGAGAAAATCTTAATCCGCCCACTAACCCAATTGAATTAGGTAAGGTTATGATGATAGGAGCACAACCCTTTGAGCATATAATTCATCCACCACTCTTTCCTCACGAGGCATATTTCCACCCTAAGGGTGTGTATCGCTACTTCCACCCGCACTTAATCCTAAGTGTAGGGAAAACTTCCCCTATTTCTATAAAATAAGGGTAGAGTCAGGCTCGTGACTCAAACAAAAACAAGCGCTTCTTGGGAGGCAACCCATGTTTTGTGTGATTTTTATTTTGTTTGATTGTTATTTGCTTCCGTATGCATGCTTTATTTTTATTGTTGGTAGATCATGTTTCAAAAACTAAATGGTGGAAATACTTTATTTTGGTGTTTTGGCCTAGTCTTAACTTCACCCAAAGGTATTTTTGCAAAAGATAAGTGTAAAGGGAAACCCCAAATATGTTTTTAAGAAACAAACCGATCATGATTCTCCACAATATTAAATGAACATGTATATTCGTATTTATTAGAGTCAAATGCTTGTATCGAGTCATAATGAAGTTTTGCAGGATTTTCCAGGAAGTAGAACCAAGTTTTTCCAGAAATTTTCCGGAAACTTAACATAAGAATTTCTGCAGGTCACTTCTGACGGCGTCATGAGTTTGCTCTTGACGGCGTCACGTGTAAAAATTTGAAAATTTTACCGGTTTTGTTTTTCTAACGGAGTTTTAAAGTTTTTGTTGAATTATCAGTTTTATAATCTCCAGGAAACCTGCAAACATCATTCCACAAGCATTATATCTTATTTTGTTTTCTAGGATTTAGTAACATATGTAGATTTCCGCCAATTTTATGCGAGGTTGCCTTGTCTGTTTTCTCAGGATTTACAGGTTATATATGACAAGAAGATGATTTATATTCTGGAAGGGAAGCTTTGATTGTTCATTTTCTTGGAGGAAGATTTAACCTGGCCACCTTATTATCCATACCGAGCGAATCAGGGGAGTATTTGATTTCATTTGTTTTACTTATTTCACTTTTACATTCTTTACATGAACATTGGGGACAATGTTCATCCTAAGTGTAAGGGGAGGGTAAAATGATGATACCTTACTGATACGTGGGAATCGCACCAGGCTTTACCTCTCGAGGGATCTCGAGAAGCTTACAACCCCCACCAGGCAGTGTACCTGATCGTTGTAGTATAGTATAGTGACAAGTACCGGGAGATTGATCGTTCAGCTAGGAATAGTGTCGCTAGGATTGAAATTAATCTAACTAGGTCTAAAGGTGAAGGATGATTCTTTTTATGTTTTTATATTTTATGAAAAGCAAGTAAAAATCTCGGGTATTGGGAGAGTGGGCGGAATTAGTTGCTAATCAACTAACCCAATACTAAGATGCAATCAAAATAAAATACTAAAAATGAAAATAAACTAAATTATACTATAGTTGTGAGCAGTAATTGGAGAAAATGTGTTTACTTAGATTTCACTACTCCTTAGACATCTTTTACACGTTAATTACTTGTTATAATTGCATGGATGACGGATCGTATTGCTTAATACCATTCATGGGGTGGCACACTTAACTCCCCAATTCTATGAGCTCTTATCTCCTCCTACACCATGCCCAGCACAACTATAGGGATTGTAAACAGTGGCTCATGCATTAAATACAACCAATAAAGACCTAGTGCGTGTCGGTTCATGTTTCTTAAGACGTTTAAGCATGTTACCAATTGGAGATCTGCCAGTTTTCTTAAGCCTAACAAATCATTCATCCAAGACAAGAATAAACAAGTAATCAACACATAATCAACATCTAAATTTCATTAGATCTAAGCAAACACAAGATAGATCTAGCCTAGCATGATGGAATTAAGACAAGAACAAGATATAGACAACCAACACATAGACATATTGATTGAATTAAAGGAACACTTATCTTGATTACACATGCAAGGTATCAAGGGGTTGGAACCCTTGAAAAACCTGTAAAGTTACACCAAAATCGTACTTAGGGTTTCTCCCAAAACTTCTCTCTTTAAATGTGAAAAATTAGAAAACTATATATAGAAAAAGAGGTCTGACGGCGGCAAGACAAATTTTGTGACGCCGTCACCTCGCCGCCAAAACTATTCTCGGACTGCCTTGATCTACATTTGACGCCGTCAAGTATTAATCATTTCCAGGCCGTCATGACTTTTACTCTTGACGCCCTACCTTCATGACGCCGTCAAATCTCTTCTGGACCGTCATGAAATTTTGCTCTTGACGCCGTCAGGAAATTACTCTTGACGCCGTCACCTACTGTTCCCAACATGGAAAATTAAGACTTTGGCGTTTTCTTCACTTTTATGCTCTAAAAACGTCCGAATTGCTTTCTTTTCCAGATTTCACTCCCAAAGTACCTAAAATCACAAAAGGAACGATTTACGGCAATATTTGATCAAATAAATTCGAATTCGGGCTTAAATGACCCCCTAAAAACGGATCATTTTTCGCCTCATCATATACCCTTACACTTGAGATTTGCTTGTCCTCAAGCAAATGCGCTTTTATTCTACTCAAAATACAAGTTAGGGTCATTTAACACTAATATAAAAGTAACTACAACAAATAATCGTTCCACTAAAGACCAATAGACAAGCACGGAGGTCATATACTAGCACCTCACAAATAGTGTTTAGATACTCACATCTCTCGGGTGTAATAAAGTGTAAAATTACAATATGGAAACGGAAGATATCTCTCACTACCTGTCATAGCAAAATAGATTACCATAGGCTTGGGAAAGGATCAAACCTCCACCACATGGCGTAAGCACCTAGGATAAACTATCAAAGAGGTCTTTTAAAGGGTTGTAACGTTAGGTGTAGGGATATGAAATACACGGTTTTGTTGGATAAAGGAAGTTTTACTGGTGGCGAGTTAACAATCTTGGTTAATTACATGTACAAGATGGCGTTGCTAAGCCAAGACTAGACTCGACTTAAGCTAATAAATGAAAAATAACAAAAACATAAAATGAACATAGAATGAAAATGGATGGTAGTCCGTATGTTTTTTTTTTCTCTTTTTCTTTTTTTCTATTTTTTTTTTCTTTTTCTTTTTCTATTTTTTTTTTTTTTTTTTTTTTTTTTTTTTTTTTTTTGCATACACTCTTACCCTACCATCCAAAATAATACATCATAGGGGATTAGCATTCCCCTTACACTTGAATCTTTACATACTTTACAATTAACTAAACTAATGACTCGAATCAAGATAATCAAAACGCTTGGAGCACTTTTAAGATTAACGTACATATGGGGGTAATAATATTATGTTCTTCCCCATTACTCCATAAATAAGTACTTTACCCATGAGTCCCAATTGTCCCAAAACAATATGTACAAGGATATGACTCGACTTAGCAACCATGTAATCAATTAGAAAGTTAACTTAGGGTTTAACAAATAACAATAATGCACTAAAAATGAGCGCATACACGGAAGGCTAAGGCGATTTGGTTGTACATTTAAGTGGGGTGTAACAAATTCTTCCTTTAAGTAAAATGCTTAAAGTTAGAAACGAAAAGATAGGCTTGGAGGGGTGTACTAGGGGTTTCGTGTACTAAAAATGAGTACAACGCTAAAGGTGTGGGAAAAATTAGTTGACTTAACTAGCCAAGTAATATGACTTAAATGGTCAAGTAATTATAATACGGGTTTAACACAAGGGTGATCCTAATGCCTCTTATCATGTAGTAAATCCTACTACACGAATGTAGTCTCACTAGCGGTCTCGGGATGCATCACTAACGCAAGTTCTAGAATCTAAATGCTACCGGTACACTCATAAGCACTAATAGTAAATGCTTTTCCTATCAAATCTAAAGGCGAACCTCACATATTTGGATGGAAAATTTTTCTGAATATACGGTTATGTGCTAGTCATACAATCTCCTATCCATGAGACGCTTGCTATGGCTAAAGTTTCACTCCTAAATGTTGTAAAAAAATTTAAATTTGGTGCTAAAATTACACTAACAAGTATTTCTCATAGTTTTATTACACATCTACCATTGAACAAAACAAACTCAAGCGAAAGTGCATATGTAAGGTATCATCTTTTTACCCTCCCCTTACACTTAAGATGAACATTGTCCCCAATGTTCAAGTAAAGAATGTAAAAGTAAAAAAGTAAAGAGAATGAAATCAAATACTCCCCTGATTCGCTCGGTATGGATAATAAGGTGGCCAGGTTAAATCTTCCTCCAAGAAAATGAACAATCAAAGCTTCCCTTCCAGAATATAAATCATCTTCTTGTCATACATAACCTGTAAAACCTGAGAAAATAGACAAGACAACCTCGCGTAAAATCGGCGGCATCCTATATAAGTTACTAAATCCTAGAAAACAAGATAAGATATAATGCTTGTGGAATGAAGTTTGCAGATCTCCTGGAGATTATAAAACTTAATAATTCACAAAAACCATAAGACTCCGTTAGAAAAACAAAACCGGTAAAATTTCCAGATTTTTACACCTGACGCCGTCAAGAGTAAACTCCTGACGCCGTCAGAATTGACCTGCAGAAATTCTTATGTTAAGTTTCCGGAAAATTTCTGGAAAAACTTGGTCCTACTTCCTGGAAAATCCTGCAAAACTTCATTATGACTCAATACAAGCATTTGACTCTAACAAATACGAATATACATGTTCATTTAATATTGTGGAGAATCATGATCGGTTTGTTTCTTAAAAACATATTTGGGGTTTCCCCTTACACTTATCTTTTGCAAAAATACTTTTAGGTGGAGTTAAGACTAGGCTAAACAACAAAGTAAAGTATTTCCACTTTTTAATTGAGAAACATGATCTACCAACAATAAAAACTAAGCATGCATACGGAAGCAAATAACAAACGAACAAAAATAAAATCACACAAATAAGAACACACAAAATGAATATCGTCACCACGAGCACCACTAATTATCTTAAACAAACGTAGACATGAAAGTAAATTATTCAAGGCCAACAGAGGCCGCATCCTAAGCTATTACAGTACCAAATGTTTCAAATTACACAACCATCAATAAATAGTTCAAAGACAACAGAAATCAAGAGGAGTCATTGGGGAGGAGGACCAAAGCGGTAGTCATAGCCAGGAGGGAGGTGTCCGGTGTACCCGTAGGGAGGGTAGTCAGTCTCACGGCCTGGGAAGGGGTCAATCTGCAGGTGAGGCTCAAGCTGATCTCGGGTGGAGAGGTGCTGCATCTGGCGGATGGTATGATCGTACATCCAATCAAAGCGCTGGTCAGTGGTGGTCCGCCATGCGTCCATCTGACCCATCCAGGCACCCTGGTGTGCCTGCCAGTCTCCCCGACTCATGTGTCGGTAGTAGTCAGCCGTCCCCTCCTCATAACCCTGGAACTGATGCTGCTGGGGATCTACCTCATCATCAGCATCCTCCTCGACATCAGGCCCCCTGCCTCATACCAAGTATAGGTCCCATTCCTCTTTGGCATCACAATGCTCATCTGCCTGAGGGATTTAGCCCTCACTACCCTACATGCCCCACAGTCGCTCAAGTACCCCATGATCGGAGGAGTAAGAAGATCATAGGAACGAGCCAACCTGGTCACGAACATCCCCCCATACACCTTGTCAATATCCCTCTCACCCACACTGGTCCTCAAATAACTGGCCACCCAAAATGGGATGTTGCAGTAGACATCCGCTGAAAAGATGGTGTACAAGTAGAACAGGTCTGAAGCAGTGACACGGTGAGTGGTGCCATGACGTCCTGACAGGCTGTATGTGATGCACCTGTGGACTAACCTAACTATGGGGTCCCTGATGGATGCTGCCCCAGTAGTCGAGGTGTAGACCCCATCCCCTATGGTCGGCCAAAAAGTGATACACCTCATCTCACTCCTCTGAGTCTCCCCATGTAACAACCTCTGCATAAAAACCCCATCAACCTCCTCTCTAGTATACAACCCAATCCTCCAACCAAACTCAGCGACTGAACATGACCACAACTCTCCCCCTAGCCTAAAATACACAGTGGTGCCCCCCACATCCGTCCTAGCCTCAGCCTGATCAAAACGGAAGGTCGCAAAGAACTCCCTCACCAACTCACTATACACTGTCTCTCTAATCCTAAACAACCTCTCCTACTGAGGACCCGCAAATCCATCAGTGTGGATTCTCTCCAAAAAACGCAGCCTCCAACCCTTGGGCCCTAAGAAACTCCCAGTCAACCACAGCCCTAGCATCAATATGGTGGTTACAAAGCTCCGCATACTTGGTGTTAGCACCAACATCATCAAACTCGCTCCAACTATGGACCAATTCTCCATAATTGACCCTTTGAGACCTAGAGGAACTGCCCTTATGTTGACGAGATCTTTTGCTCATTTTCCAAGTGAAGATTGGATGCGGAAGACGTCGAATTGGAGGGTGGAGAATCGGAGTAGCAGCAGCACTTTGGGTGAGATTTGTGGGGTATGGGTTGAAAGTGATTGGTTTTTGGGTTAATATTGCTGATCCATCGAGCTGACGGCGTCAAGAGTTAAATCTGACGCCGTCAGATGCCCGTGTAAGGTGAGAATTGGAGTAGTTCCATGTTTAGTCCCTGCACTTTGTGTGAATAGCTAAACATTAGTAAAACCCATGAGTAGCTATTCCGTTAACGAGGTCCACCAGGGTCGAACGTCTCATTACTGTCACGGAAAGAGGTAAGGTTGTAGAAGGGGTTGGGTGACGTTTTGGCTAAGTTGAACCCTGTGCACGGGTCATTGGTGTGAAAAGAGAGATGTTGTTCCATAGAGGGTTTCAAATCAGTGGTGTTTTTGAGGTGCAACCTCTTTACACCGGGTTTAAAACCAAAAGAACGTCTCTTGGATAAGTTCGGGAATGTGGTACGCAAACATCCAACGAAAATGTTATGGAATTGCGAACTCTTCTCTACATGGGGGTGCTCATGAGAATGGGGGGTAGTTAATGGTAAAGCATTTGGGGAAAATTTCCCACTATCCTCTTGGTCAAACACCAAAGGGGTTGAAACCTCGAAAACTTTTTCAATTTTTTTAGGTACGGAATTTTCTTTGATCTTTTCTTTGACCCTTGATATGAATTGGTCTACGAAATTCATAAAAGCTTTATGAGTGCTTTCCATGCGTGCTTCTAGGTGCTGGATTTGTTTTTCCTGATTATCCATGAAGGTTACCATTATCCCTTCGAATTCATCTTGTCGTGAACGTTCAGGAAAATTCTGGTTGATAACCGTATTCCTACGTAGATTATGATTCCACATGGGTTCAGCAGCAAGTTTCTCAATACTCATTAATTCTTTTACCTGCTTCTCGATGCTTCCTAACAACTGTTCTTGGGTGGCACATGCGTAGTCAAGTTTTACCTTGCTTGGGAACATCGGGTCCTCCCATCCTTCCTCTTCGTATTGTGCCAACCCCTCAAGAACTTTCCAACACTCGTCAACGCTAAGTCTATTTAGCCTACCCTTGGCTGCGTAATCAATGGCTCTCCTTGTTTGATAGTCAACCTTATAGTAAAAGATTTGGATCTGGAGCCATGGTTCGATGCCATGATGAGGGACTTTTTGGAGTAGGTCTTTATATCGAATCCATGCTTCATAAAAGGTTTCATTTTGACGTTGTTGGAACATCAAGATGTCATTTCTAAGCTTAGTAGTTCTCCCCGGTGGGAAAAATTGAGCAAGGAAACGAGTGGTGAGATCATCTCATGTGGTGATGGATCCCGCGGGTAAACGCTCAAGCCATTGACTAGCTTGATCCCGTAGAGAGAATTGGAATAGGCGTAAACGGGTAGTCTCTCTAGTTGCAACATCTAGGTCTATAGAATCTACGATTTTGAGAAAGTCCTTAAGATGTTGGTTTGGATCTTCGGAACGAAGTCCATGGAATGCACATCCGCTTTGCACCAACCGGATGGTGTCGGATCGCAAGGGGGTCACATTGGCTCCGGTGAGCTCAATGGTGTTTCGGTAGCCTTGGTGGCTAGGTCAGGAATACTCTCCTAAGGTTCGGGGCCTAAGGGGTTCTAATGATGGGTTTTGTTGTGGTGGGATGACGGGTTCAAAGATGTTCCCGTTGTCCATGATGTTGGGTGGTTACGAACAAAGGCACAAAGAAATAAGATAGACTAAAGAAAACCTAAAAATAAAAATAAAATCTTACTAGAAAGGAATCTAGCAAGTAGACCAAATAAAAAGAAATTCTAACCTAGACAATAACTATTCCCCGGCAGCGGCGCCAAAAACTTGATACATGGGAATCGCACCAGGCTTTACCTCTCGAGGGATCTCGAGAAGCTTACAACCCCCACCAGGCAGTGTACCTGATCGTTGTAGTATAGTATAGTGACAAGTACCGGGGGATTGATCGTTCAGCTAGGAATAGTGTCGCTAGGATTGAAATTAATCTAACTAGGTCTAAAGGTAAAGGATGATTCTTTTTATGTTTTTATATTTTATGAAAAGCAAGTAAAAATCTCGGGTATTGGGAGAGTGGGCGGAATTAGTTGCTAATCAACTAACCCAATACTAAGATGCAATCAAAATAAAATACTAAAAATGAAAATAAACTAAATTATACTAGAGTTGTGAGCAGTAATTGGAGAAAATGTATTTACTTAGATTTCACTACTCCCTAGACATCTTTTACACGTTAATTACTTGTTATAATTGCATGGATGATGGATCGTATTCCTTAATACCATTCATGGGGTGGCACACTTAACTCCCCAATTCTATGAGCTCTTATCTCCTCCTACACCATGCCCAGCACAACTATAGGGATTGTAAACAGTGGCTCATGCATTAAATACAACCAATAAAGACCTAGTGCGCGTCGGTTCATGTTTCTTAAGACGTTCAAGCATGTTACCAATTGGAGATCTGCCAGTTTTCTTAAGCCTAACATATAAATCATTCATCCAAGACAAGAATAAACAAGTAATCAACACATAATCAACATCTAGGTTTCATTAGATCTAAGCAAACACAAGATAGATCTAGCCTAGCATGATGGAATTAAGACAAGAACAAGATATAGACAACCAACACATAGACATATTGATTGAATTAAAGGAACACTTATCTTGATTACACATGCAAGGTATCAAGGGGTTGGAACCCTTGAAAAACCTGTAAAGTTACACCAAAATCGTACTTAGGGTTTCTCCCAAAACTTCTCTCTTTAAATGTGAAAAATTAGAAAACTATATATAGAAAAAGAGGTCTGACGGCGGCAAGACAAATTTTGTGACGCCGTCACCTCGCTGCCAAAACTATTCTCGGACTGCCTTGATCTACATTTGACGCCGTCAAGTATTAATCATTTCCAGGCCGTCATGACTTTTACTCTTGACGCCCTACCTTCATGACGCCGTCAAATCTCTTCTGGACCGTCATGAAATTTTGCTCTTGACGCCGTCAGGAAATTACTCTTGACGCCGTCACCTACTGTTCCCAGCATGGAAAATTAAGACTTTGGCGTTTTCTTCACTTTTATGCTCTAAAAACGTCCGAATTGCTTTCTTTTCCAGATTTCACTCCCAAAGTACCTAAAATCACAAAAGGAACGATTTACGGCAATATTTGATCAAATAAATTCGAATTCGGGCTTAAATGACCCCCTAAAAACGGATCATTTTTCGCCTCATCACTTACAGATACACTTTCGCTTAAGTTTGTTTGTTTAATAGTAGATGTGTAATAAAACTATGAGAAATACTTGTTAGTGTAATTTTAGCGCCAAATTTAAAATTTTTTACAACATTTAGGAGTGAAACTTTAGCCATAGCAAGCGTCTCATGGATAGGAGATTGTTTGACTAGCACAAAACCGTACTATTCAGAAAAATTTTCCACCCAAATATGTGAGGTTCGCCTTTAGATTTGATAGGAAAAGCATTTACTATTAGTGCTTATGAGTGTACCGGTAGCATTTAGATTCTAGAACTTGTGTTAGTGATGCATCCCGAGACCGCTAGTGAGACTACATTCGTGTAGTAGGATTTACTACATGATAAGATGCATTAGGATCACCCTTGTGTTAAACCCGTATCATAATTACTTGACCATTTAAGTCATATTACTTGGCTAGTTAAGTCAATTAATTTTTCCCACACCCTTAGTGTTGTACTCATTTTTAGTACACGAAACCCCTAGTACACCCCTCCGAGCCTATCTTTTCGTTTCTAACTTTAAGCATCTTACTTAAAGGAAGAATTTGTTACACCCCACTTAAAAAGTATAACCAAATCGCCTTAGCCTTCCGTGTATGCACTCATCTTTAGTGCATTATTGTTATTTGTTAAACCCTAAGTTAATTATCTAATTGATTACATGGTTGCGAAGTCGAGTCATATCCTTGTACATATTGTTTTGGGACGATTGGGACTCATGGGTAAAGTACTTATTTTATAGAGTAATGGGGAAGAACATCATATATTACCCCCGTATGTGCGTTAATCTTAAAAGTACTCCAAGTGTTTTGATTATCTTAATTCGAGTCATTAGATTAGTTTATTGTAAAGTATGTAAAGATTCAAGTGTAAGGGGAATGTTCATTCCCTATGATGTATTATTTTGGATGGTAGGGTAAGAGTGTATGCAAAAAAAAAAAAAAAAAAAAAAAAAAAAAAAAAAAAAAAACGGACTACCATCCCTTTTTATTCTATGTTCATTTTATGTTTTTGTTATTTTTTTCATTTATTAGCTTAAGTCGAGTCTAGTCTTGGCTTAGCAACGCCATATTGTACATGTAATTAACCAAGATTGTTAACTCGCCACCAGTAAAGACTGCCTATATCCAACTAAACCGTGTATTTCATATCCGTACACCTAACGTTACAACCCTTTAAAAGACCTCTTTGATAGTTTATCCTAGGTGCTTACGCCATGTGGTGGAGGTTTGATCCTTTCCCAAGCCTATGGTAATCTATTTTGCTATGACAGGTAGTGAGAGATATCTTCCGTTTCCATATTGTAATTTATACTTTATTACACCCGAGAGATGTGAGTATCTAAACACTATTTGTGAGGTGCTAGTATATGACCTCCGTGCTTGTCTTTGGTCTTTAGTGGAACGATTATTTGTTGTAATTACTTTTATATTAGTGTTAAATGACCCCTAACTTGTATTTTGATTAGAATAAAAGCGCATTTGCTTGAGGACAAGCAAATCTCAAGTGTAAGGGTATATGATGAGGCGAAAAATGAACCACTTTTAGGGGGTCATTTAAGCCCGGAATTGAATTTATTTGATCAAATATTACCCTAAATCATTCCTTTTGTGATTTTAGGTACTTTGGGAGTGAAATCTGGAAAAGGAAGCAATTCGGACGTTTTTGGAGCATAAAAGTGAAGAAAACGCCAAAGACTTAATTTTCCATGCTGAGAACAATGTATGACGGCGTCAAGAGGAAATTCCTGACGGCGTCAAGAGTAAAATCCATGACAACCCAGAAGAAACCTGAAGGCGTCACAACAAGAGCGTCAAGAGTTAAAATCATGACGGCCTGCATAAGGGGACGAGATGACGACGTCAGACATTTGTTCTTGACGCCGTCACCTTCTAAAATATATATATAGTTTTCTATTTTTCATTCATTGGAGAGGAACTTATGTGGAGAAACCCTAGGGCCGAACTTTGTGAACCCTAGCCCATATTTTACAGTATATTCAAGGGTTTTCACCCCTTGAATCCTTTCATGTGCTATTGAGATAAGTCTTCTCTTAATTCAATCAATATGTCTATCTGTTGGTTGTCTATATCTAGTGCTTGTCTTGATTTCAACATGCTAGGCTAGATCTATCTTGTGTTTGCTTAGATCTAATGAAACCTAGATGTTAATTATGTGTTGATTACTTGTTTATGGTTCTATTGGATGAATGATTTCAATGTTAGGCTTAAGCAAACTGGCAGATCTCCATTGTGTAACATGCTTGAACGTCTTAGGAAACATGAACCGATGTGTACTAGGTTTTATTGGTTGTATTTAATGCATGAGTAAATTCTAATGATCCCATGTTAGGAGCTTCTTAGCCGGCTCGACATAGGAGTGAAGTAGGCACTCATAGGATTGGGGAAGTAAGTACGCCACCCCATGAATGGTATTAAGGAATACAATCTGTCATCCACGCAACTATAACAAGTAATTAACGTGTAAAAGATATCTAGGGAGTAGTGAAATCTAAGTAAACACATTTCTCCCACATATTGCTCACAACCTTAGTCTAATTTAGTTTTATTTACATTTCTAGTATTTTATTTAGATTGCATCTTTAGTATTGGGTTAGTTGACTAGCAACTAATTCCGCCCAAATCCTTCAAACCCGAGATTTTAATTTGCTTTTCTAAAAAATATAAAAAATACAAAAAGAATCATCCCTCATCTCTAGACTTAATCTTTAGGTTTTCTAATCCTAGCGACACTATTCCTAGCTGAACGATCAATCCTTCGGTACTTGTCATTATACTATACTGCATCGATCAGGTACACTGCCTGGTGGGGGTTGTAAGCTTCTCGAGATCCATCGAGAGGTAAAGCCTGGTGCAATTCCCACGCATCACCTTCTAACAACTTCTTATGGTCGAATTTTTAACCCCAATTTTTGGTGGATTGTGTGTATGTGTTTTTCTTAAGTTTTTGAAAATTTTGGTTTATACATTCAACTCCATCCGATAAGTTGTGAATCCATCCGTTCGGTTTGGTGTGAAATTGATTTTTCAATTTTTTTTCCACTACTAAACTTGACACAAGTGCTACTAGCTTTTTCTTTTCTAAAACTTATAATCTTGTATGTATTCCAAACACACTTTGTCTACCAAAAATTTTGGTCATCTACTTCTACTTCTAAACTTAAAACTAAAAATATAACTTAACCTCTAAAAACTAAAAACTAAAACTAAATAAAATAAATAAATAGATAAATAAATAGATAGATAGCTAAATAAATAGTCTCATTCAAACATGAAATGCATAAAACCTAAAAACATAAAATAAAAAGCATGAAAAATAAAAGTACGAAACAAACAAACTAGCACAAGATGTGCTTTATTCTTGTGATCATTCTTCTTCATCCATAGAAATATTTATTCCTAAGAATGTCTTCTCCCCGATACTTGTTATCCAACTTCCGAGTAGTCTTTTGAGTTTTGAAAGTTCATGCAAAGTTCCTTCCGCTAGGACATGTGATATCAAATTTGCAATGCCAATCACCATCTCCTTCTTCTTTTTTGTAAATGCTATGACCTTCGGAACCCCATTCCAAGTTCTTCAATTGGACCGGTAAAGATCCAAGAAAATCTGTCAACTTGTTAAACACAAAAATATTTTTAAATGGATTAAAGAAAGCCTCCATTGCTAGAGCTCTTTCCATTTCATCTTCAATATCAAAGAAACTAGGTATGCATGGACCAAACTTAGGTCTACCATCTTCATCCCTTCCTACTTCAAAGCAACCAAGGTAATCCTCCTCTTGGTCCTCATCATTATCATCTCCATTACTACCCCCTCTAGGCTTTGGATAGTAAGTATTCTTAAGAAATCCATCATCAATTGTCATGGTACCTCTTCCCATATCTATTATAGCTCCACAAGTTCTTAAAAATGGTCTACCTAACAACAAAGGTAGTTCCTTATCAACCGCAACATCCAACACAAGAAAATCCGCCAAGAATGCTTGATAACCAATTTGAACTCTCACATTTCTTACTTCTCCCATTGCTTTTGCCTTAGAATTATCCGCCATAGTGAGTTTAGAATTGTTAGGTGTAGGGTCTCTTAATCCTAACTTATGATACAATGGATAAGGCATAATACTCACACTAGAACCCGTATCGGCTAATGCATATAAAGGAGTTGTCCCATTAATTTTAACCGGTAAAACAAAATTTTCGGGATCATTCATTTTCTTTGGGAGCCCATTCTCAATTATCCTTCTCTCCTCTACTTCATCAAAACTATTATCCTCCAACTTAGACTTTGCCAACATAACTCCATCTAACTTCTTCCTATACTCCATATAATTCCTCAATACCTCAATGACTGGTTTGTTTTCCATCAATTCACTAATTTTTGTTCAAAATTCTCCAAGATAGCTTGTTTTTGCTCTTTGGTTAAAGGTTTGGTACTTTTTGGTGAATTGGGTGGTGTTTTGGATGATGATGATGATGATGATTTGTTTTTTTTTTGGGTGGAGGGTTGGGTTAATTTGGTCAATGGTGTTTTGTTTCGGTTAGCTTTCCCCATCTTACAAACTTCATCCCTTCCTTCCTTCATCATTTCCATTCCTTCACAAACATCAACAAGCATATCATTCACACTCTTCCCTTCTTCCAAATCACTTATATTAATTCTCAACTCCCCAAGTGCAAAATCCAAACTACACTTGGTATTCACTAAAAAATATCTACCAAAAATCACTTCCGGTTCATCTTCATTAGTATACTCCAAAACAAGAAAAATCAACTTTAAAGATGTGACCATGAATATTCACTCTAACTCCTTTCACTTCCTTCTTACCAAAACTTCCATAATCAAGCCTAACAAAACCAAGTTTGTCAAGCATTTCTTCTGAAATGTAATTGTCTCCATATTCCATATTTAATTCCGCATCCCACGCTTTAACTCCTTCCACCGCACAAGGTGTAGAATACCTCATATGTGGAGCATCATATTTTTTAGGTGGTGCTCTAGTGAAAATAACAACTTTTCTCTCCTTTTCCTTCTTTGGGTAACACATTTCATGTGGCAAATAAGAAACATTGTCACCAACAACCTCTTCTCCTTCTAAATCCAACTTAGCTTATTCCAACATACTCTCCAACTTTTCCAAGGAATCACCGGAATCCTTGAACATATCTTCCAAGTCTTTCAAATACGCAGAAATCTGACTCAAACTCTCCATTTCAACTTAAGCACTTACTAACTATAACATAACCATAAAAAAAATCCAAATCATTAGCATGAGGGTTAGTTATAATCAAATAACTCTTAATATGAAATAAGAACAAGTAAATTAACTAAATAAAACACTAAGAATAGAAAATAAACTAAAAATTAAAAATGTCTAAAATTTTACCGAGACGCCCAACCGATCGGTTTGAAACCTATCCGAATCGGTTGTCACAAACGACCACCTCCAACCGATCGGTTGGAACCCCCAACCGGATCGGTTGGAGTTTTTTACACTATTTTTTTTTAACTAATATTTAATAAAACTTTAATTATGAAATTAAAAACAATGAAAGCATTAACTAAGGTGTCTTTAAAAATTACTAAATCATTAATTAAAATTGAAACTACTAAAACATTAAAATGTCTAATAATTGCAACTTAAAACTATTAAAAACTAACATTAATTATATAATTACTAAAACTAATTAACTAAAAACAGAAAAATAAAAATTAATTACTAAAAACAGAATCCTATAAAATTTACCGAGACCACCAACCGATCGGATGGTTATCCATCCGATTCGGTTGGTCAAAACCAACTTTTTTTTTTTTTTTTTTTTTACTCTAAAAACTTTAAAATTTCACGAATTACAAACAATTTTATTACTAAAAACTAAGAAAATTAATCAAATCCCCGGCAACGGCGCCAAAAACTTGATGTGCGTTTTATTTGTACAAGTTTTAAAATTTATAAACACAAATTATCCGATTATTATCTAGCACATATGAGCAAGTATACTCATCCGGTGTAATAAAGGTGGGTAAGTCGAGATCGTCCCAAGGGATTTGGTGGTTTTAGTATTAAGAAAAACGTTTGTTAAATAAGGGTTGTCAATCCAAATTTATGTAAAATCTTAATTTAAAAGAAACTCAATAAAAACTAAACATATACTTGTGTATAATTCCTTGATTGGTAATTAGGAGTATCGTAACAATTTGAGTACGAAGTTTGGTGTAAAACTTGTTATGATGCGCAACTAAAAATGAGTAGTTATACAATCTATGATGTATGTCATGTTTTCACTACTACTAAGAATTCTATCACCTAAATGACTCCTTTCGGACATATCAAATTAGTATGACAATCCTATAAACACATGGTTGTTTAGAAAATCAATTCTTTTCTCATGAATTCCTACGAATCCTTTCGGTCCTTTTTCGTGATGAAATCGTCTCAAATCTATTTTAATAAGTAAATAAGATGGTTGTCAAGCATCCTATTCCATACTAATTTGGTGCATTAATATTTTGGAATAAAAACAAGTTGAAAATACTTTCGGACCTATTTTTCAAGAAATTGTTTTTACCGACAAATTAAGCAAGAAAAGATGTTATATCAACAAACTCATAAAATAGATATGTTTGCATGCATCACCTGTTTCATAAAATAATACTCCATTAACCAATCACATCATATACACAAGTATATCACAAATTACTCCATAACAATCATATTAAAACACAAGTAAATAAGAAAACTTTCATAAAACTTAAAGTAACAATTGTTCATTATAAGTATCAAGGTATACCTACTACCTAGTCTTGAGAATTACAATGAATAAACTTGTGGAACTATAGCAACCACACTTCTCCAATTGCTCACTAACGTAAGTAAACAACTCCACACTCGAACCAATGCTTGAGACTCTAACTCAACATGTTCTGGACGTTTTTACAACACTTAGTAAACTTTCAGGCAATATAAGATAAACTAACAAGATTTGGTGTAATACTAAGTTAGATAATGGTGGTACAAGTAACTCTAGGCCCTAAGTGCTCATTATATAGCTTAATGACACTTATCCTTCAAGTAAAAACGTCCATCCTCAGTTAATAAGCAGAAATGATCAGCCACACATGATTATGGGGAGTAAATTCGCCAATAAATGCAAAACTTGTAACTTCAGTTAACCCCATCCGATCGGTTTCTCGCCATCCGATCAGATGGTCAATCTTGGCACGTTTCCAGCCGATCCGGTTGCGGGTTGCAACCGATCGGTTGGATTTAGTCTGAACATGTTTCTATGACTTTTCTTCGTCGTTTTACGTTGCATGCAATATTTTTCTTCGTGGCATGACTTTGTCCATTAGAACTTGATATTTCCTTGATAATTTTGTGTAGTAAACTTGTCTTTATCAAATCCTTTTGTCCATGCAACGTTTCTTTCATCCTTGATCCTCTTGAAACTCTCCAAAAATGCATGTCCACTTCATTTCTTCATCTTTTAATTATTTTTACCTGCTTTTGGCTATATTTGCATGTATAAACACTTTTCCATGATTAAGTAACAAATATATACAAATATGACCAATTTCCACTCATAAATCAAACAATAACGCGACTAAAAATATGTTAATTTTGAGCGTTATCAATCGTCATGGACTTTATCCACTTCCACCTCTTGAATTACTCTTGACGCCGACACTTGAGAACTCTTGACGCCGTCAGGTACTGTTCCCAGCAAGGAAAATTAAGACTTTGCCGTTTTCTTCACTTTTATGCTCCAAAAACATCCAAAATGCTTCCTTTTCCAGATTTCTCTCCAAAAGTACCTAAAATGACAAAAGGAACAATTTGGGGCATTATTTGATCAAATAAATTCGAATCCGGGCTAAAATGACCCCCTAAAAACGGTTCGTTTTTCGCCTCATCAGTAACTTACATCTTTGTCATCGTCAAAACATGAAGAGGATGTTTAGATTAAATATCATAATATTCATGCCCACATAAACTACACCACGATGGACCATGCACCACCAAGTGCATGAGATGCCAGAAAATAGGACACCAAGCCAAGGATTGCAGGAGTCCAGCTACTGGAAGCAATCTTCAACCTATAGCCCCAGCCTGTTACACTTGTGGAGAAATAGGACATTTTAGGAACCGCTGCCCAAAAGGAAATGGCCAGCAGAACGTGGCTCGAGGAAGAGCTTACGTGATCAAAGAAGAAGATGCTCCGTCAAATCCCGACGTTGTTACGGGTACGTTCTTAATAAACCAACATAGTGCTAGGATTTTATTTGATTCCGGAGCAGATAGGAGTTTTGTGTCCACTAGATTAGCCCCCTTACTTAACGTAGAGCCCTCTAAGCTAAACACCTCCTTTGAAGTTTAAATGGCCAACGGAAACCTAATAAACACCGACGTCATCCTGCGAGATTGCATTGTAATCTTGCAAGACAAACCTTTCCCCATCGACCTTATGCCTATCCCCCTCGGTAGCTTCGACGCCATCATTGGTATGGACTGGTTGTCAAGACATCATGCGAGGATTCTCTGTGACGAGAAAACCATCCATATCCCTCTCCACGACGAAACCCTCATCGTTCACAGCGACCTAAATAAGACTCGATACGAAATCATCTTGTATGTCCGAGTAGTCAAGTACATGAACGAAGGATGTCAAGCATTCATGGTTCATGTAACGGAAGACAAGTCGAAAGAGAGACGACTTGAAGACGTTTTGGTCGTCAATGAATTTCCCGACGTATTCCCCGAAGACTTGCCCGGTCTTCCACCTGAGCGTCAGGTAGAATTCCAAATCGAACCCATGCTTGGAGCAGCACCGGTTGCGAAATCACCCTACAGACTAGCGCCGTCTGAACTTAAGGAACTATCTGAGCAATTGAAAGAATTGTCAGATAAAGGTTTTATCCGACCAAGTTCATCACCTTGGGGAGCTCCAGTCTTATTCGTTAAGAAGAAAGATGGATCGTTTAGAATGTGTATCGATTATCGGGAATTGAACAAACTCATGGTGAAGATTCGATATCCATTACCCAGGATCGACGACTTGCTTGATCAGTTGCAAGGATCGAGTGTATACTCAAAGATCGACCTACATTCAGGTTACCACCAACTTAGAGTCCGGGAAGAGGATATTCCCAAAACCGCCTTCAGAACCCATTACGGAAACTACGAGTTCCAAGTAATGCCATTTGGTTTAACCAATGCACCTGTTGTGTTCATGGATCTCATGAACCGAGTATGCAAACATTACTTGGACAAATTCGTAATTGTGTTCATCGAAGACATCCTAATCTACTCCGACAATGAGAACGAACATGCAATCCATCTGAGTACTGATGAGTGTGTAAATACTCATCATTTTTGGTCAAATATAAACTGCAAAACGTTTAAAAACACCAAGAAATGCATCAAAAGATAGAAAATATCCCAAAGATCGTGTTTTATATGTTTCAGATGCAAAATTATTAAAAACAAATGAAAAACGAACAAAGTTTGCATAATTGGTCGTTTCAGTCCCCCAACTTTCAAAATTTGACAAAACTAGTCCCTGAGCATTTATTTTAAAAGAAAAGTCAACCCAAGTTCTTTAAAAGTCAAAAGATATCACAAATGATCTTTGGGTGAAAAGTTTTCAAAAGTGTACAAGTTTAGTCCCTGGAATTCCAAATTTGGCAAGATTGGTCCCTGTACTTTCAAAAAATATCAGAAATAGTCCATAGAGAGAATTTTATGAAGAAAAGTCAACTAAAGTCCTCCAACAATCCTCAAATGTCAAGATTGATCCTTGGATTGCATTTTCAGAAAATTACAAGTTCAGTTCCTCAAGTTTGCAAAATGACAAAAGTGATCCCCGGGAATTATTCTAAGAAGAAAAATGATGAAAATAACTTTTGGAAATCATTACTTGGCAAAAGTTAGTTCTTGGATGAAGCTTGGAAAAATAGCAGAAATGGTCCCTCAAGATTTTCAAATTTACATGATTGGTCCTTGGGCTTTAAACCAAACGGATCATTAATAAGTATTACAAAACCCAAAATAACTCCCTGATCCACAAAATTACCCAAGCCCAATCTTACCAAAGCCCAACACCATACTCCGTTAATATTAAAAACGGTCAAAGGGGTCAAAGTAGTCAACCTCAGTCAAAACACAACCTTTCCCCTTCCCCCCATTTTACCCTGCAGTCCACCACCATCACCCCTGCAATACTCAACCTTACCTCAAAAGCACCCCAGCTCCATCTCCCAATCCCACTAAACATCTCACAAACCCATGCCTACCCCCTCATATACACCCTGGCAATCTGAAACTCTCACCATAAGTTTTCCCGCCAAAACTACATAAAGGGCCATGATCAATCTTGCTTTAATCAAATGGTGGGGATTTATTCTCAAAAGCACAAGAAAGATTTTGGCAGTGTTTTATCTCAAAAAAGAAGCACAAGGAGCAAGGAAAACCCTAATTCGCACTAGTATAAATAGGCAGCAATTGTAAGCCTTAGAGGCACCCTTTTCTTAGTTTCTTTTTTTGTTTTAGAATCAATTTCCATTTGTAATTCTGAATTTCTAATTTAATTGAGGTTATCTTTAAGTTATTTCAAATTTGCAATTTTACTCAAAATATTAAATTTCTTGTATTTTACTTTATATACTGTTTAATTTGTCCTAGAATCTTAATTTAAGCTTGTTTAAGTTGTTTGAAACCAAAGAAAAGCAAAAATCCAGAGAAGAAAAGAGAAGAGAAAATCATAAAGAAAAAAAATTAAAAAAAAAAAGAAAGAAAGAAGAAGAGAAGAAGTTGCAGAAATGATGGTGGACCTGGTTTAAAGTCTCATGGGAGACATATAGGTTGTTCTATGGTCATTAGTTCTCAGATTCTTCTTTGCTTTGGATGTCAAGTAGGTTTTGCCAAGTATTTTGATCATAATTTGCATTAGTTGTTATTTGCTATTAATAATTGTTGTTTTCTGTTTTTCTGAGTTAGTTTTATCATTGTATAAGTTAATTAGTTAATCTTGTTTAGTAATTTAGTGGCTTGCTTTGAAAATTATTGAAAACAGTTAGACAAAGGGGTGTTTGGTTTAAGCTTAAGTTGTAGACTCTAGTAGCTTGTAGGTATTAATTCTAGTCCAGGTAGCTTGCATCAGGTATAATTAGGATAATTTAGTTATAAACTTGGTAACTCAAACATATAAAGTCAAAATTGGCCTTTAAATTTTATAAGCAGTGCAACTGTTGGAATTTCGGAAGCCATATCATCAATTTAGGATCAAAACTTGTTAAGCTTGCTTGAATTAGTCTCATTTAGGGTTAATGTTTCATTTATAATCATCTAGAAAGCTTCAAATCTGAGTTTAGTCAAAGTTTACAAAAAGTGGAAAAGTCAAAGTCATAAAAAATTCTCAAAAGATGATGGATTTTTAATTTGTTCATGGTTGTGAGTTAGGGCTTGAAACTTTAGAGATTTAGACTTTGCTAGCTTTTGATTACTGAAATAATTTTTGTTTAATTTTAGAAATTTTTCTTGGCTACTTTTTCATAGCTCAAAGTTGCCAAGTTGAGCCTTGTTTCTGCCCTGCACCCACAGACCCAATTCTGACCATTTTGTGTCGACCATATAATGGTCCTTATATGACTTTAGAGCTTGATTCTTGGAAATTTAGGAAGCCCTTAGTACTGATTTGTTGGATGTATCATTTGTTTGGACTTACTTGTTTGTTAGTTCATTTGGTTTTGCTCATCGTTTTACCCATTTGGACCCACTTCTGCTGTTACATAAGCATGTACTGAGTTTGATTTGATCCTTGTATCTGTTTGAATTTGGCTTGTTGATTGTTGTGTTAAGCTTGTTAATATTTGGTTTAGATTGTGTTTGTTTAATTTTTCCTTGGCTTTTGCTTATTTGCGACCTTGGCTAGCTGCCACTCATTTCCAATCTCACCTTGTTTTTCTTTTAAAAAAAAATGGAATCTGAGTTCTTTTTAAGCTTGCTCCAAGCTGATTAAAGTTTTTCGCAAATGATTTCTTCACAAAAGTTGTTTATGTTGATTGGTGAAAGGATTTGAAAACTTAATAATTGAAAGAAAAAAAATAATTTAGTGATGAGGCGAAAAATGAACTACTTTTAGGGGGTCATTTAAGCCCGGAATTGAATTTATTTGATCAAATATTACCCTAAATCGTTCCTTTTGTGATTTTAGGTACTTTGGGAGAGAAATCTGGAAAAGGAAGCAATTCGGACATTTTTGGAGCATAAAAGTGAAGAAAACACCAGACTTAATTTTCCATGCTGAGAACAGTACCTGACGGCGTCAAGAGGAAGACCCTGACGGCGTCAGGAGTAAAAGTGGTGACGACCCAGTGCAAACCTGACGGCGTCACAACTAGGGCGTCAAGAGTAAAATTCATGACGGCCTGCATACGGTGTACACATGACGGCGTCAGACCCAGATCTAGGCAGTCCGAGGAACTATTTGGCGGCGAGATGACGGCGTCAGCCCTTTGTTCTTAACGCCGTCACCTCCTAAACTCTATATATAGTTTTCTAATTTTCATTCATTGAGAGGAACTTGTGTGGAGAAACCCTAGGGCCGAATTTTGTGAACCCTAGCTCGTATTTTACAGTATATTCAAGGGTTTTCACCCCTTGAATCATTTCATGTGCTATTGAGATAAGTCTTCTCTTAATTCAATCAATATGTCTATGTGTTGGTTGTCTATATCTTGTGCTTGTCTTAATTTCAACATGCTAGGCTAGATCTATCTTGTGTTTGCTTAGATCTAATGAAACCTAGATGTTAATTACTTGTTTATGGTTGTATTGGATGAATGATTTCAATGTTAGGCTTAAGAAAACTGGCAGATCTCCATTGTGTAACATGCTTGAACGTCTTAGGAAACATGAACCGATGTGTACTAGGTTTTATTGGTTGTATTTAATGCATGAGTAAATTCTAATGATCCCATGTTAGGAGCTTCTTAGCCGGCTCGGCATAGGAGTGAAGTAGGCACTCATAGGATTAGGGAAGTAAGTACGCTACCCCATGAATGGTATTAAGGAATACAATCCGTCATCCACGCAACTAGAACAAGTAATTAACGTGTAAAAGATATCTAGGGAGTAGTGAAATCTAAGTAAACAGATTTCTCCCATATATTGCTCACAACCTCAGTTTAATTTAGTTTATTTTCATTTCTGGTATTTTATTTTGATTGCATCTTTAGTATTGGGTTAGTTGACTAGCAACTAATTCCGCCCAAATCCTTCAAACCCAAGATTTTAATTTGTTTTCCTAAAAATATAAAAAATACAAAAAGAATCATCCCTCATCTCTAGACCTAGTCTTTAGGTTTTCTAATCCTAGCGACACTATTCCTAGCTGAACGATCAATCCCCCGGTACTTGTCATTATACTATACTACATCGATCAGGTACACTGCCTGGTGGGGGTTGTAAGCTTCTCGAGATCCCTCGAGAGGTAAAGCCTGGTGCAATCCCTACGCATCATTTAGCAAAAAGGGTTTGGCAAGGTTCGAACCTATGCCATTCCCCTCACACCAACAGACACAACACTCACAACATCACCAACTCGCCCTAGGGTCTTTTTCGTTAAATCTTTGCATTATTTTCCTTTTAACAACTAATTCAATTCATTAGCTTATTTCTTCATTGTGCCTAATACACTGCTTTTTAATAAGCCACTTAGCTTTTTTATATTTTTCTCAAGTTTCTCTTAGCATAAAGGATTTCCAGAAAAATTTCCAAAATTTTCCAAAGTCAATTAGTATTTTTTTTTAGGATTTTATTTAGTTTAAATCTTATTTAATTCATAATAAATACAAAAATAGTAAAAAAAAAAATATATTTTCTTTTTTACAAAATTTTCTTTTATCGTTTACTACGTAGAAGAACTAATTTGAACCCCGTAGGATTAGCGTAGCTTAACTTTCACGTTTTATTTTGCACACTCGCGTAATATTTAATAAACATTACGTTTTTAAATTTAGATTATGTTTTAGGATTCCCCGTTTTCCCTAACATGTTTCCCGTAGTTTTTTTAGGTAACTTTAAATATTCCTTAGCATTCCCTAGTTTATTTTCCTATTTAGGTTAAGTTTATCTCATTTTCGTTCGTTAATTCTTAATTTTCGTTAATTTAACGTATCACAAAACCAAATAATCTTTCTCAACCAAACATACAAGGTTTTAATCTCGATCTTTTTACGAAACTTTCCATTCACACCTTGTTGGGTACGACCCGGGAAATCATTTCCCGGTCTCACAAATAAATATCACTTTCACGAGTTTACGAGATAATCTTTTTCCTAAAAGGTTTACTCGTATTTCTCCACGTCTTGTTGTCTCACGATAACATTGACCACACGTTTGTTGATATTTTGATATAAATTGTTTTGCACAAAACACAACGAATCAAGGACAATCATGGAATTACTCAAGAGAGAGCGATTGTATGCCAAATTCTCGAAATGCGATTTCTGGATCCATACCGTACAATTTCTTGGTCATATTGTCAATAGTCAAGGTATTCATGTAGACCCCGCCAAGATCGAAGCCGTGAAAGATTGGGCATCTCCAACCAACCCCACCGAGATTCGCCAATTCTTGGGTCTTGCCGGCTACTACAGGAGATTCATTGAAGGATTTTCAAAAATCTTGAAGCCCTTGACCGAACTGACTTAGAAGAACAAGAAATTTGTTTGGGAAGAAAAACACGACTCAGCCTTCCGTCTCCTGAAGCGAAAGCTTTGTGAAGCACCAATATTGGCATTACCCGAAGGAAGTGAGGACTTCGTGGTTTACTGTGATGCTTCGTATCATGGTTTAGGAGCCGTATTGATGCAGCAAAACAAAGTGATAGCTTACGCCTCACGACAACTTAAGAAACACGAGGAGAACTATACAACCCACAACCTAGAATTAGGAGCCGTAGTATTCGCCCTTAAATTATGGAGACACTACCGGTATGGCACCCAATGCGCCATATACACCGACCACAAAAGCCTCCAACACATCCTAGACCAGAAGGAACTAAACATGAGACAACGTAGGTTGTTAGAATTACTTAGTGACTACGACTGTGAAATCCGTTATCACCCCGGTAAATCCAACGTTGTGGCAGATGCCTTAAGTTGGAAGGAACGACTTAAACCTCTTAGGGTTAGATCATTAGGAATAACAATCTCTTCATCCCTCCTTCCCAAATACTCAATGCACAAACCGAAGCTCTTAAGGAAACCAACCGACCTAAGGAAAAGATTTATGGCATGCTAGAAAACCCCAACGGTTTTGTGAAACGAGCTGATGGAACGCTCTGTTTCAAAGAGAGAAATTGGATTCCTCTCTATGGTGGTATAAGAGACCTCATCATGCATGAATCTCACAATTTAAAATACTCCATCCACCCCGGTTCTGACAAAATGTACCACGACCTAAAGAGACTTTACTGGTGGCCAAACATGAAAGCCGACATTACTGAGTTTGTCGGGAAATGTTTGACTTGTTCACGAGTAAAGGCAGAATACCAAAAACCTTCAGGATTACAAACCCAACCCGAGATACCCGAATGGAAATGGGAACGTACCATGGACTTCATCACCAAACTACCCAAAACCTCCACCGGTTTAGATACCATCTGGGTCATAGTAGACCGTCTAACCAAATCCGCTCACTTCCTACCGATCAAAGAAATTGACGAGATGAGTACGCTCGCGCAGTTATACCTCAAAGAAATAGTGTCACGACATGGAGTGCCTATTTCAATCATTTCCGACCGAGATAGCCGTTTCACCTCTCATTTTTGGAAGACTTTGCAAAAAGCCTTGGGAACCAAATTAGATATAAGCACGGCTTACCACCCCCAAACCAATAGACAGAGTGAGAGAACCATCCAAACCCTAGAAGACATGCTAAGGGCATGTGTTATCAACTTCGGAAAAGGTTGGGATAGACACCTACCTTTGGCTGAGTTTTCCTACAACAATAGTTTCCATGCTAGTATTAAGGCAGCACCCTTTGAAGCACTTTACAGTCGAAAGTGCAGATCACCTATCTGTTGGGCCGAAGTTGGAGAGACACAACTTACCGGGCCCGATCTCGTTCATGAGACAACAGAAAAGATAGTAAAGATCAAACAACGTCTGCAAGCTGCCAGAGACAGGCAGAAGAGTTATGCTGACGTAAGAAGAAAACCCATGGAATTCCAAATAGGAGTGATACATGGGGATCACACCCTCGCAACAGGTTTTACCTCTCAAGGGATCTCGAGAAGCTTACAACCCCCACCAGGCAGTGTACTTGATCGTTGTAGTATAGTATAGTGACAAGTAACGGAGGATTGATCGTTCAACTCAAGAATAGTGTCGCTAGGATTAGAAAGCCTAATAAACTAGGTTTAGAGGTGAGGGACGATTCTTTTTGAATTTTTATATTTTTATAAAAGCAAGTAAAATCTCGGGTTTTGAAGGAGTGAGCGGAATTAGTTGCTAGCCAACTAACCCAACTAATCTAAAGATGCAATCAAAATAAAATTACAAAAATGAAAATGAAACTATTATACTAATGTGGTGAAACAATAATGAGGAGAGTTGTGTTTACTTAGATTTCATTACTCCCTAGATATCTTTTACAGGTTGATTAATTTGTTACAATTGCGTGGATGACGGGTCATATTCCTTAATACTAGTCGTAGAGTCGTGTACAATATTCCCTAACTCTATAGGATCCTATTTCACTCCTATGTCGAGCCGTTAGAAGCTCCTAACATGGGATCATTAGAATTCTCCTACGCATTAAATACAATCAAAAATCGTAGTACACCTCTGATCATGTTTCTTAAGACGTTCAAGCAAGTTACCAATGGAAGTCTGTCAGTTTTCTTAAGCCTAACATCGAATACAATCATCCGTAACAATTATAAACAAACAATCAACCCATAATTAACATCTAGGTTTCACTACATCTAAGCAAACACAATAAAGATCTAGCCTAGCATGTTAAATAGAAGACAAGCGTAAGATATAATCAAACAACACATAGACATATTGAATGATTTGAAGGAATACTTATCTTCAATTGAACATGAAAGAATCAAGGGGTTGAAACCCTTGAAAAGCTGATAAAATTCGGACTAGGGTTTATTCCCTCAAAGTTGCACACTAATGAATGAAATTTGGAAAACTATATATAGATATTACATCGTGACGGCGTCATGTGTTAGCTTGTGACGCCGTCAACTCGCCGCCATGATAAAATCGTATTGCCTAGATCTATTTGTGACGCCGTCATGTGTAGAAATACTCTGGGCCGTCACTAATGTTTGGTCCCTGATGGCCTTGGGTGACGCCGTCAGGTCCTAGGCTTAAAAAATCTCTGGATCGTCACGTGTATTTTCCACTTCCACCTCCTTTGTAACTCTTGACGCCGTCATGTAGAGAGTCTTGACGCCATCAGGTACTGTTCCAGCAAGGAAAATTGAGACTTTGCCGTTTTCTTCACTTTTATGCACCAAAAACTTCAAAAATGCTTCCTTTTCCAGATTTCTCTCCAAAAGTACCTAAAATGACAAAAGGAACGATTTAGGGCAATATTTGATCAAATAATCACGAATTCGGGCTTAAATGACCCCTTAAAAGCGGTACACTTTTCGCCTCATAAAATACCCTTACACTTGAGATTTGCTTGTCCGATAATTACCCAAATACGCCCTAATAAACTCCCGAGCTCACGAAAATTCCCACGAATGCTCAGTAACTACTCCTAACATCGACACGACTTTCGAGACAAGCCAAATGGGCATATACTCCCATTGGGCCTCGACCCAGTTTCTACTACACACCACACACCCAAACAGACCCTTTTTTATTTTTTTTCTTTCTTTTCTCGTTAGCCCAATCCACACATAACACAAGCCCAAAACAATGTGAGCCCAAAATCCTTTTTATTGTTTTCGAAACTCTTGACCTAAACTCAAATTCTTTGCCTCGTTTTCTCATGAATTTCTCAAACGACCCATGCGTATTTTTGCACAACTCATTAAACCTCCCAACCAAGAATCGTGAGAACCAAACCTTTTTCCCTATCGTGCACGTTTGATCATTAAAAATTGACCCAAGCTTAGCTCCATTTTTACGTAACCACAAAAACCAAAAATTCATTTTCAAGTTTACAAAGCCTCGTCTCATCTTAAACTTGGCACCAAAGTTTCCTTAAAACATTTAGAACACGTTTTAGTCATTCATTGACTTTCCAAATCCTCACAACTAAGCCAAGACAAACACATATTATGTTGTTTTGTTTCTTTCTTTGCGTTAACACTTCCACAAGGACGGTCCATTACTACCAACTCTCCTATTTCTTCTTTGACCTCAATAACAATCACAATAAGCTATTTGACCATGTTTTCTTGTGATGAAAGTTGGATCTTTTGTGCCAAGGACTCCAACGAGAAATCATGACTTCTTGGTGGTTTCTTGTGACCGGTTTGTGCACAAGGACAATGCCAACCCCCAACCTCACTATTTGGTAATTATGAGTTCACTATTAAACCCATGTGTTAAAAGGAATTGACCTTCCTTGAGACAAAACCCCAAACGCAAACCATGGAGACCCTTGTCTCCTTTCTCTTGTTCTAAACTGCCATAAGGACGATTCATGCTTCCACTTCACTATTCTTCCCTATTACTCGTACCATATTGACCTTGGGCACCGAGGGTCACATTCTACACGTTCGCAAACCTTTCATATATATATATATATATATATATATATATATATATATATATATATATATATATATATATATATATATATATATATATATATATATATATATATACATGCATGCATGCAATTCGAGCTCATGCACACCAAAAACAATCACCAAACCAAAATTTTCTAAGTTCTTAAGGTCCTTGTGGGTACGTATAACTTTGGTGAGCCTTGGGAAGGCTCGTATCAAGTAGTTATACACGTTGGGAGACTTGTGTGTACGTGGGAGACAAGTTCGAGCCTTCTTTGTTCATTTCAAACCTCCACAAATCATTTCTACTCCACCAAATCTTGGTGAGGTGAGCCAAACTCGTCCCCTTTCTTATAATTCTTCACGTTTTATGTTATTTACTTTACTTAATTTCTCGTCAATATTAAGTTATAACATATACGTATTATTAGCTAAACTAAAAGATTAACACGTTATGAACTAAGATTAGTAAGGCACATTTAGTTTATAAACACTTATAAACATAATATATAACACATTCCTAAGTCCCCTTGACCTATACGTATAAACCTCAAAACACTTAGAAAATATTTTGAAACATGAAAATTGCTTTACACTTGATTAATGTCGATACACTTTGGTCTCGTATCTTTTAAACCATACACACGACATAGTGTTTTTAAGACTTAATCTATTAGTTTACATGTTAAACTAACGAACTAGACATCTAACTAACTCTCACAAACCCTTTTTATCCCTCGTATAACCCCAAAGCTAGGTCACGTTTTTAAGAACTTAAAACAACGATTGGGCTTATAAGCCCAATAAACCAAAAATAAGCTTATGAGATAAGCTAGGTCTATAAGCAGTTTTTCAAATTTTTTAGTGTCCAAATGCAAATCCCAAAAGTTTCCTAAGCCCAATGATACTAAAAACCTTAACGGGCCTTGAGTTAAGCTCGTTAAAGGCCCATTAATTGTAAAATAAGCTCTTTTTGGGAAATAAGCTGTTTTAGAACTTAAAACTTATTTTGAAAATAAAAATGTTAAGTTTCGAAGTTGGTAAGTTTTGGACTAAATTTGCAAAAGTTTTGTAGTCGAGGGACTAAAACTATCAAAATGGAAACTTAAGGTAAAAACTGTCATTTTGACATCTTGTGATGAAAACTGTAAATCTAGAAAGTTTTGGGTATAAAATGTAAATATAAAATAGTTTTGGATTAAAAATGAAATTAAATAACGTTTTGGACTAACGGTGTAAAGTTATGCCGTTAGGGGGTTAAAGTGTAAAATTTTCAAAACTTAAAGGTTTTTAATAAAGTATAAATGTTATAATTTGTATTTTATATATATAAGTACTAGTTATAATACCTGTGCACGCACAGGGTTTTTAAAATTTTGATTAGATTATGTATTATTATCGATTAAAAAGTGAACCACTTAACATGTTTCAAATAGTTTTACTTAGTGGACTAAAGGTAAAAAAAAAAAAATCATATGTATATATGTTCTAATCTACCTATTATTTTAGGAGAATACTTTTAGATTAAAAATTATATTTTATTATTCAAGCAAAATCACATGATAATACTTGACTTGCATGAGATGTTAGTAATATATATGCTTTTAGTTTTGCAAACCCGTGCTATCAATTTACGATGTGTTTTGTAATTGTGGTATTTCTTTTACTTATATTTTCGTTATGTAGTTTTTCTTTCTTTTTTTTTTTTTTTTTTTTTTTTATTTAGGAGGTGATTTTTATCAAATAAGGATTGTGATGCATGCATTTTTTTTATAATTTAAAGAAAACACCTTCTATATTAAAGAATGACTATCTAACCGATGTGTTTTTGTTTGTTTTTTTTAATAATTAACTTTGTATAACGTTTTTAACTGACAGAGATGTTGAGTTTGAGGTTAATATTGTTATTTAACTTTAACTATTGATATCATGTTGTACAAAATATGCGAATTTAGTGGCACATAATAAGCGTTGATGAAGTTAAAATATGCTCCGTAAAGTTTTTAAAATGTTTTTATGGATATCCATATATAAGTTTTAAATAACAATTTCATGAGTCATTGTTATAAGTAGAATCGCGTATATTTATTTTCATATCAAAGTAACTCATGCTTTCCATTTGATATTTATATTCCCGTTACTAATAATTTAGCCGTATTTTAAATCCGTGTACGCATAAATTAAACTTTTATATAGTAACATGAGTCCTTATTTAAAAAAAATATATTTTAATGGATGAAAGTTCAAAACTAACGTTAGTTTAAAAAATATTTAACGTATATTAAAACTAATTCGCATATTTACTAAATTTACTTTAATTTAAAAATAAAAAAAAAAAAGAAAAAAAAAAAACTATTACTCATGTAATTTTAAACAAAGTTAACATTATAAAGTATAGGGGTATAAAGTGTAAGGGGTTAATTGTTTATTATCTAAAGTTATTAAAAAATATGGAGACTTATAATTTTACACTTAACTCTAATATATTTAAAATTCAACCACTAAGGTTTTATTAATTACCTCCTCTTTTCTTAAGTTTTTATTTTCATAAATTTGACACCTATATTTTTATGTGTTTTTTTATCAATCAAATTCTCCACAAAATTTATTAAAGTTTGACCAAAATCAATTCAATTTTTACTTTTTATTGGCCAATCATATTGCTTGATTTCGCTTATGTGTCAAAATCGAGCTCTCCTATTGGTCTAATTTTTTTTTTTTTGAATGAGAAGGGTTTTGCAAAAATACTCCGAAATGATGTAATTCTTGTATTATATAAATAAAAGATTTAAGTAAAACCGATTCGAACAAGCACTTTTCGTAAAATATATATAGTATATATATAACGTAATAACGAAAATAATAAATATATAACTTTTAACAATTAACACATTCTCTCAAACCTGTTCCACTCTTTGACACCTATCTACCGTTGAATCACTGATCTCGTTCTCTTTCGTAAAATCTCTACACTACGTCAACATGAACATGCTCACGAGTTATATTTTTAAATATAACTTTTGTTCTTGAACTTCAGGCATTTAAACACGCACGTTTAAATTGCTACGAGTCAACTAACAAAACAATACACTATAATAAACAACTTTCGCGATAAACTGAACTTAGACTATCGAACTCTGAAAACTTGCCATATATTTTACTTAGGTTGTGTGTTGAAGCCGTTTCCACCTATCGTTTGAATAACGATACTAGTACTACCGAGCTATCCAGGTGTGTGTTCATAGCCCACTCTTTAAACTTTTAAACTCTTTTGTGGGGAGATACATGCTTCAAACCCGAACACAAGCTTTTTAGTATGCTATGCCTGATGTTTTTATTGCTTAAGTAGCTATTGCCAAAAGCCCCTCGATCATGAACCTTAATCACTTACGAGTGAACGTGAATATCTAGGAATTGATCTATTTGGGACTGACAATCCCCGTTTAGTTTAGCTAGGATGAGCGACTAGGCGCACAGTATTTAACAACTCATAGGTTACTGGCAAAGACCTATCCTGAGGGCACCCCTATTATATTAGTTTACATCACACATTGATGCCTGTCTAATCGTTGCGTGTCATGAGCTTAATGCAATAACAAACTTGATTTTTAAACTTGTTAATTGTTTATCGATGCAATTAACACCCCTACTTGTGTTCAAACTTTAAACCTAAACCTATATATGGACATCACTCAACTTTTGTTGACTTTTAGCATGTTATCTCAGGTAATTAAGGCATGGATTATCAAGGCACGGAGAAGGGCATCAACCCGGGCACGGGTTTTCTAAAATAAACGTTTTCTTTATCATTCAACTAAATAAAACGTATATGCGAAGATATGACTTGTCTTTCGAAAACTATTTCTGTACTCAGATATTTTGAATGAATGATAAAATGTGTTTTCAAAACGTTTACTATGATTGTGACAAAGATCCACTACGTAATACCCCGTTAAGTCTTCCGCTATTGTTAATCGATTTTAGGGGGCGTTACACAAAGTAAATGAATGAGCGAACTATTAATAACTAATACCATATGTGTAGATTTCTGAAGAGGAGTGTTATTCGTCCTTTTGATCATTTCTACTTCTGTCAGCTTTGCATTTGTTCAATGTACAGATATTCTGACCTTACTCTTAAGGTTTCCTTTGTGATTACAACCTTGATATGAACCTTTGCTATGAACCTTGTGTTATGAACCTTTGCTATGATAAACCTTGTTATTTGAACCTTCTGATATGACAATTATGTTTTGAACCTTTATTATGAACCTTTTGTTACCTGAGCTTCACTAGGCATGGGGGTTCCATGTCCGTGTCAGGGATGCACCTCTGACATGACTCTAGGGCAGTAGAGTGATGTTCTGCCACATCCCTTTGATTGATCTGGATGTGAATAGTAGGGGCGTGATGCATCCTTGATCTGTTTTTGTATCTCTTATGATGATTATGATATGATATGATATTGTCTAATGAATGTGGCTGTGTGTGCAATACACGTCCTTCACAATTATGGGAGTTAGCTACTCCACTTATGTGATTATGATATGATTATGATATGTTCTGTCTGAGCTCATGGTATTATTTTGGTTCTAATTCTGTTTATTGTCACACCCCCAATTTACCTGACTTGCAGCGGAATGGAATACCTGGGGGTGTCTGTCATAGCACCACAGTTACAGTTACATTGAACGACCTAAAGTGTCGTTTGGAAAATACTGCATTTGATCATTGAAATAATCCAGAGTTTACAAAATGAGGTCCCCAAAATGTGTTGCATGTTTAGGAAAAACAAGTCATACTAGATCAAATGTTTACATAAGTGCATGAAATAATGATGAGACGCGTCGACTCCGCGACTCCATGAAGGTCCAAATGCATGTCACATGAGCTACCTTAATAACCTGAAATACATTGCTAAAACGTCAACACGAATGTTGGTGAATTCCATAGGTTTATAAAATGTAATGATGTACGGCCACCACAAGTAAAAGTGCAAGATAAAAATCTCATGAAAATTGTACAATAGACCTTAAGCTCATGACACCGAAGCTATGACTGATGAAACTATGCCCCTCCTGAATGTTCTGCCAAAACACTCAAATGTAAAAGACATGAAATGCATCCGCTTACGGTTGGTAAATATTACCACGGATGGAGGCGTCACCCTCGATAGATCTATCCACTCACTTTCGCTTACCGGCAAATTAACGGTTCATGATGATACAGGGGACTTATCACATGGCAAGGTAACTTAAGCAATGTACATATGTTTGAATACTTGGGCTCGTACTAAAATGATTGATGCAATGTATTCCCCCCGTGAGATTTGAAAACAATCAAAAATATTGTATTGAAAACGGGGCTATGAAAACTCACCTTAACTGATGAAACTGTGATGAAGTGAAATGAACAACAATGAACAATTAGCTGCCGCAACCCAATATGATGGTACCATGAACATGTAATGAGCTGAAAACAACAAGGCGCGCACACTAGCCGCAACCTAATGTGAATGATGAACGATCTACTTTAGATCATGAAATGATGTTATGAATGCCCATGCACATGTTTCCTATACCACTCTACTCTTTGAAAAACACTTGTTGTTATCAAAAGTATATATTCCAAGACTTAGGAAAAATATGGCTATTAGAAAAATAAACTAGTTGCAATATATATACTTATATATATATCGTATGTACCAATGTTTGTGTTGAAATCCTCGGTTTGAAATCCTTGAAATAACGCCTTGTACTAATGAAAATATACTTGTAATCACTAATACATCATTAGTTATGAAATTGGGTACTTGGTTAATATTTCTAGAAAATCTAGAATTTAGTACGTAGTGTTATTATTATTTCTAAAAGCTGCCAATTATAGAGGATTTTTGCCGATATTGAAACGTGAATATCTTTGTCGTTACAAGTCCGTTTTAATTGTTCTTTATATCCACGGTTACGTCTTAGTATGTAGTAATATATTTTGGAAAGCTTGGCTCCTCCGGGTTACGTCTAAAGCCTCTTTTTGACCGACGAAAAACGTCCAACAGCATGTATTTTTCCGGAAAATAGTTTTCGTCAATAAACTTGCAAAAATCATAACTTCTTCGTTATAAACTCTTTTTAATCCGTTCTTTCGCCTACGGATTCGTTTTTGAAAGTATTTTCTAAAAATTTTGCCAAAGTTTCATTTGTGTTTACTGATTTTCCAGAATTTTACAAAATGGGACAACATGTTTATAAACTTGTTAGAAATCCATTTCCAAGGTTCAAAACTAGTTTTAACTTCAACCAAATCTCTTGCAAACTTCACAAAAACTATACTAATCCTACCATACACCTTCTTAGGGTGCCATGGGTTCCTAATGACTAGTAAACAAGTTAATTTAACAAAGGAACACCTAAAACCAAATCTAGGGTTTGTATGATCAAAAAGTCTTCAAAAATAAAGTGGTATAACTAGTATGAGCATGAAATTAAGCATGAATACCATGATTAATAAGTGTTAATTAGATGAAAACATGAAAATAAATTTGAATACTCACTTTGAGATTTTAGGTGATGAAATGATTAGAAACCTTGGATTACTTGTGTTTTTGTGTTATGATTCTTGATTAGGACAACAAAATGAACAACTTTGATGCTTTGTACTTTGAAAAATAATGGATGGATCATGGATCTTGGGGAAAAGTCGTGGGTTTTATGATGGGGAAGATGAGAAATGAGCTTTTGATTCTCAAAAAGTATAAGTGTTATGTTTAGGTGGTTTATGTAATTATCTAGTATAAGTATATAGTATAATATGTATACATAATGGCACATGAAGCTAGAGATTAAGAAAATAAGTCATGTGGTCATGGTGTGGTTTTTGTATAAAAAGAAAGAAGCAAATTGTGATTTGAGTTGTTAATTAATTCCTAGTGTAGTATTAGTGTAGAGATTTAGTTAGTTTAGTTATAATCGGGTACCGGGTTTGCTAGAAATAAATGTTAAAGAAGTTATCCGGGTCAAAATAAGGTTATAAAAATGTTAAAATTATGTTGGGTACAATTACTGAGTGTTCGGGTGATTATTGTTTAGTTTTCACGAAAACCGTCGTAATATTCATAAGCTTACGTTATAAATAAAATAAATTTCCAAAATACTGGGTAATTGAATGTTATAACTTTTATGATGATAAAATGGATATAAAAATATGTCGAGACCATTGTGGGAATATTTAGATATATTCGTCGCGTATAAACCGTGTGTTAACGTTTATTTATAAATAATTATAAGGAAAACGTTAAATGTATCAAATATATAAATTTGAAAATCCTAAGAGTGGTATAACATGTAAATGACCTACTGATGATATGCAGACTATCTCCAGTCCGTATGAAATGTCATTACTAATAATGCATGAATTCGCACCTGAACCAATACGGTTACGCGAATTTGAAAACCCGTAAACTAAATTTACGATGAAATGTGTAATGCACGTGAATGATGAAATCTTTTCCCGCAATGAATAGTGTTCCGTGAATAGTAAAATTTCTGAATGCTTCTCGGAATGTCAAACTGACACAAAAATGATGAATAGTAAACTGATGAATAGTGTTTTGATGAATAGTATTTTTCCAAAGTTCGGGATATGACCTGAAATGACTTGAAATGGTGAGTTGTGACATTTATACAGGTGACTGTATGAATTCCTTAACTAACCTATACATTTTATTTCCGTATTATCCGTTATACCTAAATATGTTTTTCCCAAAATATATCATTTGTATTTTAGCATTTTATTTCAGTTTATTATTGTTATATCCGTTCACTGGGCTTTTTAAGCTCAGCCGCATCTTCTTTTCACCGCGGCAGGTATTCAAGATAGCTTTTGGGATAGCTTTCTGGGATTGAGAGTAGAGCTGAGTGAAGATTTGACCATAGTAATCTTAATAAAAGTTAATTATGTAAGACTTCCTTTTATTTATGTTTATGTATGTTTATGATATGACACCATATTTGTAATATTTTTACCCTTGTCGGGTTGGGGTGTTACACTAATGCAGTGTGTGAGGTAGTTTCTATCTTTGAATTTTTTAGATCATTTTCTTTACTTTGTAAAATTCTGGCATCTCAATCTTTTTCAAATTACTATGCTCCCTTAAAAGTTTCCACGACTCAGTCATTGTGAAGAGATGACTATACGTTGCACGGTATTCACGACACGCTTGATCGAACACATGTTGGTCATCTGCACCACTCTGGTTCCTCCATTTTACATATCGTGAATGACACGAAATTGACCAATTTTAGGACAAAGCCTATTCTTCCATTTTGGTGTTGATAGCATCGTATCCTCTTGTCAATTCCTCCATTTCATTCTCAAAGTAAGCTAGTATGACCGTCCAAAACCCCCTAGTCTTTTGAGCGTTCCATTTGATGCTATTTTTCGACATGTCTATCAAAACTTTACACAACGCTAACTCTTCCACTAGGGTATATGGTTTTTCCACACTAACTTCTTTTGACGCTTTGGATTTTGACGTCTTATTTTTTACGGGCACCACCTCTTTGACGGGAGAATTGTTTTCAACTAGTACGGATAGAATAATCTTAACTACAAAAAAAACGGATCCATATCTTCATCAAAATTAAAACGTTTAACCGAAGAATATCGTTGAGAAGTTTGAGCTTGGTCCATCGGTTGGTTAAAAGGTGGTGGTGAATCGTGTAACATCTACAAATGATACATTTGAGATTGTTGTCGTTGGTAAAAAGGTTGTTGGTGTGGTTGGTTAAACAGATGTTGGAACAGATTATTTTGATAATAAGGTTGTTGTGATTGATAAATGAAACTTGTGGGTTGAAATTGAATGGGTGGTGAGAGACTAGATAAACGAAAATTGGGATCTGGTGTTGGAAAGTTTGAAACGTTTTGTTTGCGTCGTGATTTTGGTGTTTTGGTTTTGAGACATTTCATGTGAGATGAGAAGCTTATAGTTAAGATTAGTTTAAAATTGTGTATAAAATGAAATAGAAATGAAGTATGTATAGTGTTAAATGTATAAAGTTTTTTTTTTTCTCTCTCTCTCTCTCTCTCTCTCTCTCTCTCTCTCTCTCTCTCTCTCTCTCTCTCTCTCCAAACGGTACAAAATGTAACCGTTGGGGTTTTGTATTTTGTGCTACAACTCGGTCAAATATTCAACCGATTCGTCCCTTTTGTCCATCTCGGACTGATGTCCCTTTTAAGGGTGTGTAATGAGTCGCGACGCGGTAAAATGTTCGACCGAAATGTCGACCGAACATTTCACCAGTCTAAGTCTCAAAATAAGCCAACGTGGTAAACCCGAATTACACAAAACACAAACACACCATTGTCAAAATCAATCAATCAATCAACACCTATCTTTCTCTCTCACACACCAAACACACCTTCAAGAAAACACACACACAAAACAATCTCCGACCAACCCAAAATGCCCCCATCATCATCATCAAACGGAACAGAAGGTGACGATGAGCGAGAAGAAGAACAAGAACAACAAGAAGAAGAAGACACAGAAGAGAAAATTTCGTCACGCTAAAAAGATTCTTATGCCCTCAAACCAAAAACGGATAACGAGATTTGCAACAAATAATAGGATTTGACCGAAAAAATAACAGTCAAATGGACTCAGTATGATAAGAAAAAAAAAGAAAAAAAACATGGAATATGGACTCACGGTGAATAAATAGCCAAGGTACGACTCAACATGTTGTTTTTAGACAATTTTTGAAACGAATGATGTATTTTACTCTTACATAAATAAATAAAAAGTTAAATATGTGAGGTCAAAGAGGGCAATATTGGTTATGTTTGGCGACACCTAATAGTAACAGTAGGCAGTAGGCAGTAGCAGTAGCAGTAGCAGTAAGCAGTAGTTGTTTGTTTAAAAAAAACGTGTTTGATAACGTAGCTGTAGTAGTAATTATAAAGTGTAAAATTACGAAAATGGTCATATACACATTAAAATAAAATAATTGATTAAACAAATGAGGGTACATATGTAATTTCAGAAGCCAACTGCTTGGAGCAGTTCTGGAATGCTTATCCAAGAAGCATTTAGATTGGAGCGGTAACTTAATATTCAAACGCTTGGGTGAGCTTTTGCCAAACAAGCTTCTCATCTAAAATCCTTACCGCTTATCACTTGTCGCTCCTAAATGCTTCCAAAAGCTTGTTGCCAAACATGACCAATATGTTACCCTAAGGCCGGAGGGAGTACTGGTGGTGATTGAGGGCGTGAGTGAGTTACTATGGTGACTCCCAAACCACATATAGCAACTTATGGTGCAAAATGAGAATTGCGATGAGTGAGACTGAGTGAAAATAAGAGGAGATAGAAAGCTGAGGTGGCGCTAATCAGCCGTTGCTTTTAGCCTAAAGTAAAGAAAGTAAAGTAAAGTAACTCTAATACCGTCTTCCACGAATCCACGGTGTATGGACCCCTACCTCTTTCACGGTATATGGGGAAGGTTGAGACGTATACGGTCTTACCCCTACCTAAGGTAGAGAGGCTGCTTCCGGTTTTACCAAAAATAAAAAAGACCTCCGGCCTTGCAAGGGGCGAAGATCGAACTCCTCACGTATGTCCAACATTGCTTTTAGCAAAATGTGGCTGTGTTTTTCTTACTTTTTTATGTCGACAATTACTGTTATTTTTTTATTTTGTTGCCACAAACACAAACACGATAGTCAAATCAATCGATCACAAAATTCACTTTCTCTCTCACACACCTTTTAAAAAAAACACCCATCTCCGACTAACGAACAATGTCTCCATCATCATCATCAAACGGAACAGAAGGCGACGATGAACGAGAAGAACAAGAACAAGAAGACGAAACAGAAGATGAACAAGAACAAGAACAACAAGAGGAAGAAGAAGAAGATGAACCCAGGTTAAAGTACCAACGAATGGGCGCCACCGTGCCCACGTTGTTGTCGAGTGACGCTGCCTCGTGTGTCGCGGTTGCGGAAAGGATGATCGGGTTAGGGACTCATGGTGGGTCTGTTCATATTCTTGATTTTCTTGGCAATCAGGTGAATTTTCATTTTTTGGGATTTAATTCATTATATGATTTGTTCTTGGTTTCATTTTTTGAGATCTGTTCTGACTTTTTGGCCGACTAATTCACGGGTTTAAACATTTTAGTGATGACTAGAACGGTACCCGCGCAATGCGGCGGCGGGTACCTGTGACTATATTTTGCGTTATTCGGTTACACATTTAGTTGTTTTTATGCTTTATAAGTAGAGATGGTTAAGCCAAATAATTTTAGTTTGAACAACCAACCTCTTTTTAACAAACTTCCTAACCAATTTGCTTCCTAACAAATTAATTTTGAAATCTTTCTATAATAAGCAAGAAAAAAGTATGAATTTTAAGCCTTTCTAATTATAGAATTGTCCCAAATGCATTATATAGTAGTATAGATAGTCACAAGCCTTTTTGCCACTAGTAGAAACACACATTGATTCGATACATATATTTGTGGATATGGAAAGTATTAGGGGGGTGTTTCGGTAAGCTTATTATTGGTGCTTATTAGAGGAATGATTGCAGCTAAGGGACCCGCTTCTTCAGAATGCAATAAAAGATAGAAGTGACATAAAATTAGTCATAGGTTTAGGACTACCAATCATATCTCGTTTGGAAAAGCTATTGAGCATTTTGATAGTGAGTTAAGCTTATTTCAAATAGGTCATGGTGTTTTTACGGAGGAAATAAGCTAATAAGTGCAATCCTTTAGGCAAAAGCTTACCAAACACCCCTTTAGATGAATTTTTTGTAGCTTGTTTTGAGATCTGTAGTACTGTTGTTTCCGACCTTTTGGCCGACTAATCGACGGGGTTTGAACCCACCGCCACATAGACACAAAGGTTGGCGTGGCCACATCAGGTTTGTTTGCCCCTTGCCAAGCAGTAAACTATGCTGATTTATAGATTTATTTACGGGACCATGTCACTGTGCATGAGTTTAGGAATTAGGATTGACTCTGAATGGCTGGTATGGTATATATTTGGGGATATGGAGAGTAGTTTTAACTTCTACGTATAATGAATCCAGCCATTTTTATGGAAGCTTTCTAGATGATTTGATTTTGTTAGTGGGTTAAGGCAAGAGGGCATGATTACCTTGCGCATACGTACGAGGTTGATTTGATATAAAAAAAAGTAGATTTACCCACAAGAGTTGTAGCAATCCATTTTACATTGATAGAAAGAAATAAGTTTGAGCCTCTTATAAGGCTTAAACTGTGACCTGCTGTGTGGGTTCATGGTTGAATCATTAGAGGTTTTGATGGCTTAGCTGTATTCTATTGCTGTGCATTGCGGGGAAGGTGTTATTGCATATTGTGAATTACACACATACTAATGCCATTTGAAAAAAAGAAAAAAATGATTTTTGGTACGTTTCCAGTAATGGCTGTTTTATTGCTATTTATTTGCTTTGTTTTATCTGATTAGCTGGCGTCCTTAGGATGAATGGTAGTATTGAATTATGAAGTTGTATCTGTAGTCATTTATAAGTCATCTCAAACTGAGATACTTAAGAGTAAGAGCCACATACTGTATTAATTTTTATAGCACTCACATAAATAAGTGTGGATGATTATGTCCCCTAAGTGGCAGCTAAATTTTGACCAAGGTTCATCTCTTGTCTCTTACAGACATGGCCACGCTAGACTTTGAGATAGAGTGAACTTTAGGATGGCTTGACTGACATTGATGTATTGGTGGCTTTTTATCTAAGTTGGAATAGGCCTGCAATAAACAGTGTTCATTTCAGATTCTCCTGTACAGAAACATAATATGTTTGCAAAACTAAGTAGTGTATATCAAGATTATTGGGAACATGATAGGTATGTTAATGAAGTTAGGTAATGCGTGATAATACTGTTAGTGACTTTAGGTCACAAATAACTCCAGTGATCAAGTAATTGTTGCATTTTACTGTCTAATAGTTGCATGTCTTTCTAACAGCAAAACTTATGTATATTGCCCACCTCTCACAAGAAACTAACATATAATTTTGTGTAATTAACTTATGCGAATCTTTTACCCGTCTTCCTAGGAGTTTCCTCTTTTAATGCTAATGAATGTTCACATTTATATTATTTTCTCTTTTCATAAATCTCAATTAGTTACTTAGACGGCTTTTTTCAGTGAGTGTAACAATATTGAAGTTTTAAGGAGTAGGTGGCAGATCAAGGAATTTCATGCCCCGAAAGAGGAATTATAGCACCTAATTTATAGCGTTTTTGCCCCTATAGCTCATTATAGCTGCATTGGCTTCCCGCTTTATAGGCGCATCGCCATCCGGATAATGAGTGTTATGAGCATTTTTGTTTTATTGTTTTTGAGTGTAAAAGTGGAGTGAGTGGGGTTTTTTTGGTTGTGAGTTATATGAATGCTATTCGGGAGGGGGGTTTTCTGGTTTTGTGTTATAGGAATGTAAAAGTTGACATGACGTCGCCTATAACCCGCGCCTATAACTATCTGTACATAGCACTCTAAGGAGGGTATGTGGAAGACAAGTGTCCACCCGCTTTGGGGAACATGGATATTGTCTTGCAACTTAACCAACTGACTACGCACCTGAAGGCTTTTGATGGTTTTACTACAACTACACGTTGATTAAGTGAGTTTGTTATATTCACGAATACATGAGTAGTAGTTGACTTAATATGTGGTACTTTGGAAATGAAAATGACCTGCTTCTTCGGATCGTAGTTTTGCAAACACGTTATCTGTTTTGAAAATGCAATCCCAAACACCCCAAATAGTGATTAGAAATTATTAACGTTTAGGGCCTTAGATCACATAAGGAGAAAAGAGAGCATGATATATACCGGAGATATATACCCTTGGGATGTGTGGGGTTATGATTTGCGTATAGTTATTGGGTTGCCAGGCTGTTCTGTGTATTGGGAATGCTGAAAATGTTTTGTCAGTCAAATTGGTCCTTTTTTGTTCCTATGTAGTAATTTTTGCTACTACGTATTTGTTTGCTTAAGCCATTAGTAATTATTAAAGCAGTCAGGTAGATGAGTTTGGATGATATGTAATATTTACAGGATTATTAAACCCATAAGTTTAATTAGTCGATTGTGGACCAAGGTTCATTTATTGTCTTCTATCACACGGCCTTCAGATTTTGAAAGAGAGTAAAAGATACGATGGATTAAATGATATTGGTTATTTGGCGACTCTTCATCTTAGTTGTATTAGGTCTGCAAGCAACAGTACTCATTGCATTTATTCCCATATTACAATAACCATTGTCTTCTATAGAAAGCTTGTATATGCAAACCTTATTCATATAAATCAAGATAATTGGGAAGATATGTAGCTTTCTTTGACAAAAGGTTAAGCTCATCCTAGGAATTCCTGCTGTAACCAACTAACCATCCTTCGTAATGTATGATAAAGTACCTCGTGGCATTACTATGTTAGGTTGCCAATAACTCTACTGATCTAGTAATTTGTTGCAATTGACTGTCTAATAGTTGCTCGTATCTCGGAAGAAAGTAACATATTGTTAAGTTGTGCATATTTCCATCTCCCTGTAGGAGCTCCCTTTTCTTGTAAGCTAATAAACGATCACATTTTATTAATTACCTCATCTTAAATCTCCATAAACTACGTAGACAGCCTTTATCAGTAAAAGCAACGGTTTTAAGGATGATGTATCTAATGATTTGACAGGTTAAGGAATTTCGGGCTCATACTGCTGCTGTCAATGATCTCTGCTTTGACTTAGATGGTGAATACATTGCAAGTTGTTCAGATGATGGGTCTGTTGTTATTATCAGTCTTTTCACAGACGAGAAACTGAAATTTGAATATCATCGACCTATGAAAGCCATTGCAATAGATCCCGATTATGCCAGGAAATCATCTAGGAGATTTGTTGCTGGTGGTTTGGCTGGAAATTTATACTTCAATACAAAAAAGTGGTTAGGCTACCGTGATCAGGTATTTTGCTATCCATATTGTCATTTGTTACTTTATCCTACTTGAGTTAGAAAAAGGCCAAAGATTAAAATACAGCATTTTGGATAGGTTTTACATTCTGGTGAAGGTCCTATACATGCAGTGAAATGGAGAACAAGTTTGATTGCCTGGGCTAATGACGCGGGAGTTAAAGTTTATGATGCTGCTAATGATCAACGTGTCACTTTTATTGAGAGGCCAAGGGGAAGCCCAAGACCCGAGCTTCTTCTTCCTCACTTAGTTTGGCAGGTAAGCCAGACCCGCACACGTTGACATAAGGGACAATAAGCTAGTTGTAGAATATTTGCGACACATAAAGTTTTAAATCATGTTCTATGGCATTCAGGATGATGCTCTTCTTGTTATTGGGTGGGGAACAACTATAAAAATTGCTTCGATAAAAACCAATCAGGCGAGAGGTGTCAATGGCTCATATAGGCAACTGACAGCTTCCAACATGAACCAAGTTGATATCGTGGCATCTTTCCAAACCAGCTATTTCATATCAGGAGTTGCTCCATTTGGTGACTCTTTGGTTGTTCTAGCTTATATACCGGGGGAAGAAGACGGAGAAAAGGAATTTAGCAGCAGCGTTCCATCACGGCAGGTATTTCATTTGCTCTCATGCTGCAATTATTTCAAAATTCATTCCTTATATACATTCTTGTTGAGATGAAAATAACTAAGATGTCTGCATCTACTTTAAGCAGGGGAATGCACAAAGACCAGAAGTGCATGTAGTAACATGGAATAACGACGAGCTTGCAACAGATGCATTACCTGTACTTGGCTTTGAGCACTACAAGGCGAAAGATTATTCTTTAGCTCATGTTCCTTTTACAGGTACATGCTCATACTCATTTCTGGTTATTCTCTTGTATCATAAGATACTTACAAATTAAGATGTAGGTAGCAGCTATGCAGGGGGTCAATGGGCGGCTGGTGATGAACCATTGTACTATGTTGTATCTCCAAAAGACGTAGTTATTGCCAAACCTAGGTAAGTTACATTTATTTGATTTTGGGAAATTGAGTTCACATATGTACAAAAGAAAGTAGTACATTTTTTAATTTTTTATTTATTTTTTATTTATTTTTTCATGGCGTTTGGGATTTTTATGCCATGAATGGATGGGTTCATGAACAGTCTCCCTTGCTATTGAATTATGATTATTATTATTTGCATCTATCATCTCATGATAATGTGCTTGTCATTTACTACGTATTAATATGAACCCCTGTTTCAGCCTGAAAGTTTATGCCATTATTTTGTCAGATATGAAGTAATGAAGTATACATGCTATATTTTACATCTAAAATGACAATATCTTTCTGATTGCCAGGGATGCGGAAGATCATATTAATTGGCTTCTTCAACACGGGTGGCATGAGAAAGCTTTAGCAGCAGTTGAAGCTGGGCAGGGGCGTAGTGAGCTCCTTGATGAGGTACACTGTTTTGCATCCAAAAAAGAATTGAACTTCAAAATGATGCCTTGTGGAGGATTAATATCTGCTTAGATCACTAAGTGTGATAAAGAATCTGTCTGTGGAACAATGACAAATATTTTGCGATTAGTTATATATACAGTTATTTTGAAAATCCCTCATTTAGTACCCAGAGTTATCATCTAATGGCACTTTGTAAACTATATTATTAGGTGGGATCAAGATATCTAGATCATTTGATTGTAGAAAGGAAATATGCTGAGGCAGCTTCTTTATGTCCTAAAGTGTTGCGAGGTTCTGCTTCAGCATGGGAAAGGTAGGAAATCACCTATAAATTGTATTAGAGCTCAGAAGTTACATGTTTGTCATAGTATGTCAGTAAGTGAGCTTATGAAAAAATTATAAGTTAAAATGGTTATTTCTCACAGATGGGTTTTCCACTTTGCTCATCTACGCCAGCTCCCCGTATTGGTTCCATACATCCCAACAGAGAACCCAGTACTACGTGATACTGCTTATGAGGTATGTGATATGTATGATTAGCATTAGCTTAACACAGGTCATATCTGTGGATTACTCTGATGCTTTATTCTGCTTAAAAAATCAGGTTGCTCTGGTAGCTCTGGCAACAATTCCGTCATCTCATAAGGATCTCCTATCTGCTGTGAAATCTTGGCCTCCTGCAATATACTCTGCTCTTCCTGTCATTGCAGCTATAGTGCCCCAACTTAACACGTCATCCATGAGTGACCAACTCAAAGAGGTGAGAGCAAGTAAATGCAGTCTCCATCTGTATGCATCTGAGCTATATATTAAACATGTTAAAACTCTCAGCTTGTTTGCTGTATCAGGCACTGGCAGTGTTGTATGAAATTGATGGGCAATACGAGAAAGCTTTTGCACTTTATGCTGATGTAAGTGCTCACTTATAAAGTTATAATCATTGTACCAGTTAAATTTAGGAATTTTTCTTCTATCATTGTTCCATGGCAATAATGCGTTTGCTTTTTATTCAATTCTATTTTTCAGCTTATGAAACCAGATATTTTCGAGTTCATCGAGAAGCATAACTTGCATGATTCCATTCGTGAGAAGGTGAAAATTGTCAATTCTTAAAAGCAGATTGTTCTTGATGTTTCTCTATCTTGTATAAAGTAGAAAGGGGCACCTTTTATTGTAGTTTATAAAGTAGAAACTGGCATACTTTAAATATTTGCTGTCTTTTTGTTTTGTAAATCTCTCATATGTTGTTTACAGGTCGCGCAGCTAATGGTGATTGATCATAAGCGCGCAGTTTCACTGTTAATCCAGTACAAAGACTTGATTACTCCTGCTGAAGTAGTGTCTCAACTTCTGGCTGCAAAAAAAGAATGCGATTCGAGATACTTTCTGTATGAGTATTTGCATGCGCTATTTGAAGATAACCCTCATGCTGGCAGAGATTTTCATGACATGCAGGTACATTGAAAGAGTTCAGATCAATATTCTTTTTTGTTACATAAGAAACTTGGTCTGTCCATTGAGGTGATAACATAAAGTTTAGTGTGTGTATTAACCACATTGCTTCTGTCCTACGAAAACAGGTCGAGCTGTATGCAGAGTATGATAAAAAAATGCTGCTTCCTTTTCTTCGGAGTAGCCAGCATTACATGCTTGAAAAGGTATGGAAAATCAATGATCGCGAAGCTCTGATATTCCATGATATCTTTGTTGTTGCTGACATCATCGTCTCCAAATTGTTGCATTAGGCCTATGAAGTCTGTTTAAAAAAAGATCTACTTAGTGAGCAAGTTTTCATCCTCGGAAGAATGGGGAATCCAAAGCAAGCTCTCGCTGTTATTATAGACAAACAGGGGGATATAAAAGAGGTACCCTTTTTCTTCTTCTTCCTTTTGGGCTTATATATTTTGGCTGTCTTTCTAAATTTTGATTACATGACATTTTACAGGCTGTAGAATTTGTCAGTATGCAGCATGATGACGACCTGTGGGAAGAACTTATTAGACAATGTCTTAATAAACCTGAAATGGTGAATATTCACTCCTTTCACTGTCAAGTACACGTTTATTACAATAGATAGCTTTTGAGTATTTGCACATAACTAGAGGTGGCACTTCTGATCCAACTATTCGGGTTATGTTTTGTCTCTGCGTGTCAAAAGTTTTGCCCAAAGTGTATATATATTTTATGCATAAAATCTTTATATTTTTAATCCAAAACTCATAAATAACAAACTTTCTATACAGTAATAATACTTTACATTAATAATCTGTAAAAAAATCGATTTTTGTGGACTGAAGTGTTTGGGTTAACTCAAATCGCACATAATGCTACCTGTTTTGACCTACTACCCAACCCGCCCGACTCAATCATTTTGCCACCTCTGCCAATAGTTGTTTTGATATATTTTTCTTTTTTTTTTGCATAGTCATTTTTTATTTGCTTGGCAGGTTGGTGTTTTGTTAGAGCATACCGTCGGCAATCTTGATCCTTTATATATTGTCAGTATTGTACCCAATGGCTTGGAGATCCCTCGGTTAGTATAACCATTCTCCCTCTGCCATCTTTATTAGTTCATTGGCTCTTTTCATGAAAGAAAATAAATTTATCACTTATGATGGATTAATTTCAGGCTGAGGGACCGTTTAGTCAAGATTATTACGGATTACAGGACTGAAACATCTCTGAGACATGGTTGTAATGATATACTTAAGGTACTTTCCACTTTCGCAATACAACTAATAGCAATCTATTTTAGTATGATAATCTCCAAAATGAATATTGCCAGGCGGATATTGTTAATCTTTTAGTCAAATATTACAAAGAAGCAAGACGTGCAATATACTTAAGCAATGAAGAAAAAGGAACACGTTCTAACATGGACAATGAGGGCAGTAACCCAATGGATAGAGCCCCGGTCCTAAAATCCATGGAAGCAAAGTCAAAAACCCGAGCAGGTGGAAGATGCTGCATATGTTTTGATCCATTATCAACACAAAACGCATCAGTGATTGTATTCTTTTGCTGTCATGCATACCACTTGCATTGCCTAATGGATTCAACTAATTCTATAACAACCAAAAAAGGATCAGGAGTCACATCGGCTAACTCCTACTCTAATGGCGATTACATCGAGGACGACGAAGATGAAAGTGAGGATGATACCCCTACAAGTGCCTCTCGGATGCGATGCATTATGTGTACCACAGCTGCGGGTTGATATGTGCATGTGATTATTTATTTTTTTCTTTTTTCCTCGATTGTTGTTTGATGAGGCTTTTGTATATCGTGTATTTGTTTTAATTTAATGGTGGTCAAGTGTAAGTTGTTGGTGAGAAAATGAGGTTTTTTGTAGTTTAAGAGAGATCGACTCCTGAGAGGTTGTTTGTGTTTATGGACATATACTATGCTAATATCCCTTGAATTCCTAACAGGAAAAAAGTGCTATACAAGTACAATTCATGTGTTTGTACACTTTGTTGTAACTGCAATGTTCATACTGTTCAATATACTATAGCTTATTGAACGACTCTTATTTATCTGTTTCTTCTCGTCTTGCAATTCAACAGATTTTTGAGATGTAAATAGGTTTTTTGTATTCCTTGGAAACGACATAATCTAGTTTGCAACTACAAAACATACTGTACTGCAATCACTTTTTGATCTTATACTCTTAATAGTATCTTTTTAGCCACTTTTACACTAGTTTATTGCTTTCTGCATTGTACCGGAAAAGAAAAACTTTTAGGATTGAGATTCTTTAATATTTGTCATTCAAGTTGTGTCATGTCGAAGGAATAACATAAATTAAATTAGATAGTGGGGGTCATTATTGTATAAAATATATAACTTATAAGAGATTATAAAAAAAAATATATATATATTCTTTCATAATCTCTTAAAGTCAAATGTTACTTCATGTAGTTTATAAAAATAATCTCTTTTTATAATCTCCAGCACCAACACCATCTCCGGTTCCAGCAACAGTTACTTTCGCCAAACATACCCTTAGAAAATAAAGATCAAACTATGAAATAATCTACAGCTTTTTATTACACGGATAATCTTTATTTTATAAAATAGAGACTATCAATGAAAATAGTTTGAAAAATAGGGATTACCTAGTAATTAAAATCGAATAAGGATGATCAGTGTGATTTTAGGTAAACTACAGGGACTAAACATGTAATTTCTTCAAATTTAAAGCATTTTATTAAATAAGAGTTAAAACATATTGTGCACTTTGTTAGGGTTTTTAATGGAAGACGTTGTTCCTGACATCCTTGAGAGTATACTCATAAGATTGAATGTGAAGGATCTCATCCGATGCAAAATCGTATGCAAGTTATGGCTTTCTTTCATATCCAGCAACCACTTCGTTAACGCTCATCGGAAACATAGGTACAACAGTGACCGCGATAATAGTAAATTCCAACATAGGAGGATCGTTATGGTTCAGCTTTCATGTTACACCGGCATGCCAAGTTTTGGGTATTATCTTAATAACTTGAATCACGCAGGCAGTCGATGTAACATTGTTGGTTCTTCTAATGGTCTTGTATGCATCACTTCTTCATGTGGTCGAATTTTAGTAGCCAATCCTTCTACTAGACAGTTCAGAATACTGCCGAAACCACTCCTAGGAGGCGAATATCCAGGACCTATCGGTTTTGGTTATGATTCATTTTCAGATGACTACAAGGTTGTTCTAGGATCTAGAGGGGATTGTTGCACCAGGTTCAGCGTTTTAAGTTTGAAAACAAATGCATGGAAATGCGCTGAACAGGTATTCTGTACCTACCAGCTCAGTTTTAAGTTTGTTGGTGCCTTGTGCAATGGGGCGATTCACTAGGTAACGAAGGCTGATATGTCCAAGTATGTGATTATTGCTTTTGATTTATCCACAGAGGAATTCAAAGAAATCCCTCAACCTGATGAAGGACTTACTTTATTTTCTTGGCTTGGGATTATCGATGGATGTCTCTGCGTATGGCATCCAACCGGTTGTAGTGGTCTTCCTAGCTGGGTCATGAAAAGTTACAACGTAAAATCGTCTTGGACTCTCTTGCCGCCTTATGACGACCATGTTCCTCACAAGGTTAATGATGCTATACACACCTGAAAATCTCTTGAGGGTGGTAATTACATTCCACACACGAGTTTCTTTACTGTTGATAATGAACATATCGAGTTAAGATACAAGGAACAAGATATGTGTGCCCCTATATTTGTGCATAGCCTTGTATCTCCTCATGTCTACGAGAGACTCAAAAGAAAGAGGGAGCCAACGAACAACCATAAGGTGATTTCTAATTACATATCATTATCATGTATTCCTTTCTTTCAAACGTCACATAGTATAGTATAGATAATATATGTAATATATCAGCTTTGTTAAGCATGTGACAATCAAGCTTTTGATTAGCCTATATGATCTTCTATAGGTTATATATAAAGGCTTTCTAGTGTTTTAGTTAGACGTACTCCCATCTTGCCTTGTATTTGATTTATGTAGTTTGGATTAGATCCGAAGCTAAAACACACCTAATATGTACCTTTTTATAAGTAACTTGCTAACTTGCTATGAGTAGCTATAGTCTGGAGTCTTATCATTATTTATTTGTATGAAAGCTGCATTGTGAAACTGTTTACGTACTAGTGGAAAGCTTGTTACACATGCGAGCACATATATGAGAAACTCGGAAAGTAGTAATGTGCATTAGTTGAAACATACACTTGTCCTCAAAAGTAGTAACTTGAAGCTTATTAGTTGTCTAAAGCGCAATTTTGCTCATATTTTTGTTCGAGATATTCGATGCTCTTCCCACTTTGCCTTGCTATGCCTTTTCTTGTTAGCTATATGTTTTTACTCACTGCAAGTGCATTTTGATTTTTCAGTTATTTAAGGGATGTCCGAGCTGAGGTCGATGTTGTTGGAGTGAAGATGACATCACATCCATACACTAATTTGCTTGTTCTTCAAGATTTTAAAGATCCGTGCTTATCAATCAGTTGTCTTCTTTCTTTACAGTATCTTGTGTTTGATGGTTTTGAATCAATAACTTGTGTTTGAAGGATTTTTAGTAATTTGTTGCTTTGTTGATTTCCAAAAATATTCAAATCCGTTACTATGTTTTAATAAAGGGCGGATGTGAGGGATCACATCCGATGCAAAAGTGTGTGCAAGCTATGGCATTCTTTAATTTCCAGTAACCGCTTCATTAATGCTCATTTGAAACATATATAGGTACGACAGTGATCGCAATAACAATAAATTCAACCTTAGGAGGATCTATATGTCGTCTAATTAAGTTAAATTCTTACCCTGGCCTTTGTAACCTTAACTATCGTACCTCACTCAATGCATGCAACATTGTTGGTTCTTCTAATGGCCTCGCACGTATGCATCGTTTCTAAAAGTGCTCGAATTTTAGTAGCTAATCCCTCTACTAGACAGTTCAAAATACTCTTAGGGCGTGTTTGGTTCACCGTATTTTGGGGGGTTGTGGTGGTTTTGAATTTAAATTCCAGATTCAATCGTGTTTGATTTACTTTTCACAAGGTTTTAAATTTTTGAAAAGGCCTCAATTGAATTTGAAACACGGGAGTTAAAAGGTCAAAGTTGGACCTACATACCTGTATCCCACTTGTTCTTTTTTTGTTTTCTTATGTACTTCACCATTCTTTTATCATATTACAAATGTACCTAATGATTTGATTGGTTGATTTTAAAAAATGATTGGTGGAAATTTGGAGAGAGAAAGTACATAATACAATTGTACAAGTGATTTATGCATTAGACATGCTTTTAGGCTTGTGTTGTAGATCTAAATAGCACTACTATTATCCACAGATCAGGAATTCAAAGAAATCCCCCAACCTGATTACAATGTCGATTATAAGCTAGATTCTTTATTCAACCTTGGAATTGTCGATGAATGTCTATGCATATTTGATCCGTACCGTTCTTATTATCCTATATGGGTCATGAAAAGCTACAAATTAAAAGTCTTGGACTCTCGTGCAATCGTATGATGATATTCCTCCTAATCAGCAGATTAATGTTATACACACCTTAGAATAGCTCAAGGATGACTGCATTCCGCACATGGGTTTCTTTACTAGTCACGATATGATTCGGTTAAGATGTAAGAAAGTGGATATTTGTTCCCCTATATATGTGCAGAGTTTTGTACCTCCCCATTTAATTTCTAGTAACATGTCATCTTCCTTTATTATATGAATTGCATAGTATAGAGTATATGTAATATACCAACGTTTTTAAACGTGTGACGATTGAACTTTTGATTAGCCCATGTGATCCTATATAGATTATATATAATGGCTTTTTGGTGTTCTAGCTAGTTAGACTTACTCCCATCATGTTCCCTATCTGATTTATGTGGTGTGGAGAAGGTTGGAAGTTAACAAACAACAACAACAACAACAACAACAACATACCCAATCCCGCAGGAGCGGGGTATGGGGGAGGTAGAAGTGTAGACAGATCCTACCCCTACCCCAGGCAAGGCCTAGGAGTAGAGAGACTGCTTCCAGGGAGACCTCCGGCACGGGAAGTTAACAAACACCTAATACTTATTATATAAGTATAAGAAATTGGCAAGCTCGAGTCTCCATGTTATTTGTTAGTATGAAAGCTTTAGTGCAAGTGTATACTAGTTTGAAGCTTGTTACATACTTACATATATGATAATCCCACATATAAGCAGCTTGGCACAAAGAATGCAGTGAAGGCGTGTGTATTACTTGTAACACGGGCTCATCTAAAGTAGTAAATTTTAAGCTTATTAGTTGTCAAAATCACATGCACGTCTTGCTTAATTTTTGTGTTTGTTCAGAGACCTGATTCGCCTCAAACAGTCAGATAATATCAACCAAGTGATGGTCAACAAGTCAAACAGCTTAGGCAAATGCTTCCGTGGAATACAGTGTTTCCCCGGGTCGTAATGTCCCAACGAGGTGTGCGATGGTTTATTAAAAACGAATCGGTGATCGAGTGAATGTGAACAGGAAAGGCATAAAAATGTGTGTGTGTGATTACACTAGGGTTTTATAACTTAAATAAACTATTAGAACGATTACGTGAAACCAAAATATTTAAAAACGTTTAAAACCTAGAAACGCATACGTTTAATTTAATCTATGTAAACGTATGAAACAAAAACAATTTTAACTAAAGTATTATTTTATATACCTTAGGGGCTTAAATGCAAATTAAATAAACAAAAAATATTTATTTTATAATTATTAATTGTTTAATTAATTATTTTTATTTAATAACTATATTAATTATCTAATAATTAACTAATAAATAAGAAAATGTAAAATAAGTCTTAGAAATGTAAAATTAAAATTTGTAAAAGTCTAAAATATTATAAAACTTGTTTTAAAAATAAAATTATATTTTTCACACTATTATTCTAATTATTATTAATTATTAACTATTTAAATATTAATTAACTATTTATATGATTTAAATTATTATAAATACTGAAAAGACTAAGATAATTAAGAAGATTTTTATAAATCTAATTAACCATCACAGGAATCCTAAAAAAATTATAAAAACTTTATTTTATGTATTTTTAAACTAGTTTACTAATTATTATTCTAATTATTAATTAATTACTAATTAAACTATTTAAATTATAAAAACTACAAGATGAATAGTAAAAATTATGGAAAAATTACTAAAATGATTTTATGACTTATAAAAGCTAGGAAAAATATAAAAACTAGGTGTTACTATGTAAAATTTAATTATGCTATTTAAAACCTATTTATTAATTAATTACTAATAAAACTATTATTAATTCTAATAAATACCAAATGACAATATAAAAATCTAATAAAATTACTAAAAATACTTTAATATAAGAGAAAATTAATAAAAATATAAAAATACAGATTACTTAATAAAAATATAAAAATGAAAATTAAAATTAAATTATATTAAACAGTAACTATCACTTATTTTTATATTGTTTTTTTTTTTTGAATTTTCTTTTACAAATCTATTTTATATCTAAATATAACTAACTTTTGTAAAAACAAATATTTTATAACTTAATAATAAGCAAGTTATAAGCTATTAACCCTAACAGTTGACTTATGTTGACTGAAAATGAAAACAAGCTCACAAGAGCTTATTGTGGGGTCCACCTAGGTAAAACTAGTTCAGCTAAGTCAAATGAACATATATAAGCTAGAAAAAAAAACACTAATGGTACACTGAATAAGCCAAAAAGCTACAACAAGCTTATGCTTATTGGTTTCTGAGACAGATTATGGGACAAACTTCAAGGCTAAATTCAGGTGGGGTCCACTAGGTTCTAGGTCAAACTTATGGTCAAATATTGTTCCTTGGTAGTAGGGGGTTGTAAGAACCTAAGTATGATAAGTGGGGCCCACTGAATTGATCACAAATCACCACCAAAGTGGTGGTGTGGAACTGTGGTGACTGCAGCAGGGCAATACCTTGCCCTGCAGGTATGTTTGGAGATCTGTGGGGCCCACCCTAAAAATCACAAAAATATAACAAGGTGGGGAATCAAAAGTTGAGCTGTTAGACTATGATTACAACAAGTTTCAGATTCTAAAACCAAATCTAAAATTCTACAAAATTATTGCAAGTTTTGAGATTTTATGGAATGGTGACTTTTGACTTTTTAGTGAAAACTACTCAGTTGACTTTGGTGAATTTTAACTTGATCCTACTGACTGAATGTGATATCATAAGCTACAATATTACTTAATTAAGCTAGAATACCTACTTGTGATGTGAAATGAAGATTTGTGGATCCAAAATCCTTGACAGTTAACTGTCAAGGGAATTGGAATTGGATTTTGACTTTTCTGTGTATGGTGGTTAATTTTTATGGTTTAACTGAGCTATTGTATGCCTAAGTAAACTATGTAAACACACAAAACCCTTAGAAACAGCCCTGAGCACAGTGAATAGGCCTGAGCCAAACACCCCTCAATAAGGCAGTTTTCAAAGGAAATCAAGACTTAAGCTTATATAGACTAAAACTGAGACTCAAATTAATTTTAATAAGCTAAAACAAGCATGAATAAAGAACACTTAAGCTATAATAAGCATATCTATAGTAATATAGTAAAAATCATAAGAGTAACTTACAAATGATTCAACTGTGAGTTAAGAAACCAAGAACCAGTGAATCAAATCATAACCTAGTGTCCCCCATAGGACTCTAAACCATGAACAATCCAAATTTTGTCATGCTCCTTGCTCCAAGTATTCTAACCACTGATTTTTTATTTTCTTGAATTTTTGATAATTATTGTAAGTATGACATAAACTGATTAACACAACTCAGAAACTTAATAAAACTTATAGTTAGACTTAATTAAACTGAATAGATCAAGTTTTAACAATGTTCAACAAACTTTGAGCAAATTTGTCAAATTTGCTCAAAAATGCTAAAACTGAATTTAACTAACAAGATTTTAATTAAGGATCAAATAAAGTTTACAATACATAAAATAAGCTGAGTTTCACTGATTGAAATGAAAATTACAATGGAAAATGAAAGTTATACTACCTACGACTAAATTACACTAAGGCTAAACTAATACTTCATCTCTACTGCATCTTTTCCCTTTTGTAGAGACTTCTGAGGTTTGTGGGACCCACAATGACCTTTCCCACCATATCTTAGCCGTTGATAAGGTCTGAGTAATCCACACCGTTTAAATATCTTTTTGGCGCCAAAAGGTCTTGGGGCAGCTGTGGTTGCGTGGAGAGGGTTTTAAAGGTTTAATGGGGGCTTGGAATGTTGTGGAGGTGGAGGGGAGTGGGTAGTGACTGGGGGTGTAGGTGGCAAGGGTGAGGTGGATGGTGGTTTTGGTTTGCAGTGGTGGTGGTATGGTTTTGGAAGGGAAAGGGTAAAAGGCTGGGTGGTTTTGGTGGTCAAACGGGTCAACGCCAGGGGTGAGTGTGGGCTTTTATATTTTGGGCTTGGGATTGGGTTGGATCAGGGGTGTGGGTAGGTTTAGTGTTTGGATTGGTTTTTATTTTTATTTTTGGTCCATTTGATTTGTAGTAATAATTAACAAGGACCAAAAATGTAATTTCCTGAAACTTGGGGGTTGGATTTTGTAAATCTTCAAAAGTAGTCACAAGGGTTTTTCTTGCCAATAGTGAATAGTATAAGGACCATAGTTTCATTTTTTCACTTTTGAACACCCCAGGGACTAAATCTGCCAACTTTGTAAACTCCAGGGACCAAACATGTAATTTTACCAAACTTTCCAACCAAGGACCATTCCTGCAATAGAAGATTAGTATAAGGACCAAAATTGATTTTCTCAAAGTTTTTACATCACAGGGACCATTTCTGTCAATTTCCAAAGTTGAGGGACTAAACTTGTAATTTTATGAAACTTTGCACCAAAGAACTAAATATGTAACTTTATGATTAAAAAGGACCTTTGATGACTTTTTCATGTTTATAAAATAACCAGGGACTAGTTTTGCCAATTTATGAAACTTGAGGGACTGAAACTGCCAATTATGCAAACTTTGTACGTTTTTCATCTGTTTTTGCATATTTTGCATTTTAAACATATAAAACACACTTCTAAGATATTTTCAGTATTATGATGCATATTTGAGTGTTTTTGTATGTTTTGGCAGTTCAGATTAGTATAAAATGATGAGTATTTAGACACTCATCAATCCCCCACACTAAACTATTGCTAGTCCCTAGCAATCTTTTGAGAAAAACTTAATGGATTTGAAAAACTCTTTACCAAAAGCCATCACTTCTGGAGTAGCCAGGTGTAAGAACTGTGGTACACCTGATAACCGTGTGATTTTGAGCAAACCACCAGCTGTCAACGGATTTGATTTGTCTTTACCAAAAGCCATTTGCTTCTGGACTAGCCAACTCTTGATGGAATAGTCAACATCTTGGTGAGCTAATTACCAATTATGGTTTTTCCACTGCCTTTACCACAATCCATAATCTTGCGGGCTAGCCAACTCATTCGCTTTTTAGGATATGACGAGTTGAGGTACCATACAATTTTGGGCAAATTGCAAGCCATCAACGGGTTTGAGATATCTTTACCAAGAACCGTTTGCTCCTGGATTAGCCAATCCTTATGTGGGTTAGACATGGCGGATTGATAACCATTTATTGCGTTCTAAGTGAGAAAAAATTTAAAAATTTTGGCTAAAATGGGGGTTCTTGATGGAACATGTGTTTAAATTCGTTAGAATAACGAATCTCCCCCCACACTTAGAACTGAATATTGTCCTCAATATTCAAAGTACCGGGTGTTAAACCGAACTTAGAACGTAAGAAGGAAATATTACTAGCCATTATTTTATGTGTATATACATACATATATTTTTTTAGATAAAACTTCTTAAATAGAAGCTATCACTATATTTACATTTTTTTTTTTAGAGATATTTACATATATACATTATGTGGGTTAGTATCTCCCCCACACTTAGGGTGAAAACCCTAAGTAAATGCTAATGTTTTTATTTACCTAGTCGCTAGCTTGACTCGACCCCGAATTAATTTGTCCATGGGGAAGCATGATGTGGAAGAGACAATCTGCATCGGACTTTCATTCAAGATATTTGGATAAACATTTGAAGTACGTGAAAGTTCCACACCGATGAGATAAGTAACCGGCTCATAATTTATAAATGAGAATGCCTGGATCAAAGATAATGTCTTCACTCCCGAAAGAGTGAAGAACAGGATAAGCCACGGGATATATGAAGAAAAGAAAGAAAGTCATGATGAAAATCATGATTAACTCCTCATCTTCAATAGGAGAATTCATTGTTTCATGAATCTCCTCTTTTAAGCTCGTTTGATCAAGACATATTATGGGTATGTCTAGATCAAAATAAAAGTTATCATACTCCGGTGGAGATATGATATGAGTGAGTTCAAAGGAGAACTCCTCGTAAAGAGAATCATTCACAAGATGTAAATCCGTGAACTCATGTTCCGTTGTAGACTCATCACAATCCTTAATCTGAGTACCAAATATTGGGTTATCAGAAATCAAAGTGAATTCAGATTCGAATTCAAATAGAGGATTAGTGATAGTAGTTTTGAATGCTTCAGGAACAATGTGATTAACATTCTCTACTGGACTGTTGGGATAAGCACTGAGTGAAGGATCATTATGTAAGAGACTTTCTATCTCTTCCAGATCGGTTTCGAAGTCAAAGAGATCATCATTACTTCCAGATAGAAGTGGAATGATGTGAGTGAGTTCCTCTGTGAAATCCTCAAGAAGAGGATCAACATCAGAATGAGGCAGTGATGCCTCAACATACTCAATGTCTCCATAAGATATACAATCATTACTGGAATTAGAGACATTCTCAATTTGATCACTTGGATTATCAGGGGGTAGGGATATCACACACATGATCAAGAATTCCCTGTGACTCACTTGGGATTGAGACAAGGTTCTCAACACTAGACTTTATGAATTCGTCAGATTCCTTTGCAGGAATTGTGTTAAGATGCTCGTCCCCCATGCTCAGAGAGTGAGTGGGAACCTCAGGTATGATAACAGTAGACTCAAGGAGTTGAGAAGGACTAGCATACATGGATTTTATAATTTCCATTTGTTCTGCTGCTAGTAATTCTCCCATAGTCTTTTCTCCCTGTATATCCATGGAAGGAGTCTCAACTGATGAACTTGATAAGGTATCATCACTTTCATCATCCTCATCGAGAAGAGCAGCATTTTGAAATTTGGTACGTGTTATAGCTGCTTGTTCTAAGACTAGTAATTCTTCCATGCTTCTTTTGTCTCTAGCAGCATGTTCTTCAGCAAGTAATTCCGCGATAGACTTATCACGAGAATATGGAATGAGTGGAGACTGTGGGGGTGTGAATGTGTCAAAACCGGATGTATCAGAATTAGAACAGTGTTCAGGTTTATAATACGGTTGACATTTGAAATCATCATGAGGACCCCCACAATATACACAAGAAAAACTTGGTGCATTGTGAAACGAAATATTAGCTAACTCCTCCTTAAGGTTTTTAAGTTTCTCAAGAACCTCTAGACAAAGGTCTTGCTGAGTTTCATGAGGAGTTGCTTGGATAATTTGGCTTTGGGGAGGTGGGTCTTGAAACGAATAGTCGTAATAGTTACAAAGAAATGAATTCCTTGTTTGACAATCAGAGCTAAAGTGTGGACCTCCACAATACCCACAACAGTTGAACTGATGTGACTGTGAGTCGTATGTGTTTGAGTCATAATTGTTATCAGGAACCTGCTCATAGACAAGCGTGCTTCCTGATTGACAATCAGAACTGTAGTGTAAACCACCACAATACTCACAACAGTTAAACTGCTGAGTCTCATGGTGTGGAAGCTGATGGAATGAATCAGTCATGTCAGGGTAGGAATAGGGATTCTGGTTATAGACAGACCCGTTTCCTAACTCTACCATGCCACAACTGGGGCAATTACCACCATTATAAGGACTACCCCACCATTGACAGACAAGAGGGTGAGAATAAGACATAGAAAGAATCAAAGGGTTTAGGGGATGAGAAATGAAGAATCAAATAGGTAGGAGTGTAAAGGTGAATATTTTTGGTATTTTAGAAAATTTTTGTAGTAATAATAATAAGGAAAATATTTTTGGTTTTTTGTGTTCGTTGAAAACTGATTTTAAAAAGTTTTCGGGAACAGTTTTGCTTTTATATGATAATAATATGAACAAGGGTGGATAAATATACAATGAGTGTGTATTCAGGTTCACTAATACGCAAAATCGTTTAGAATAAGCGCACAACCTCCCCGGCAGCGGCGCCAAATTTTGATTCGCCTCAAACAGTCAGATAATATCAACCAAGTGATGGTCATCAAGTAAAACAGCTTAGGCAAATGCTTCCGTGTAATACGGTGTTTCCCCGGGTCGTAATGTCCCAACGAGGTGTGCGATGGTTTATTAAAAACGAATATGTGATCGAGTGAATGTGAACAGGAAAGGCATAAAAATGTGTGTGTGTGATTACACTAGGGTTTTATAACTTAAATAAACTATTAGAACGATTACGTGAAACCTAAATATTTAAAAACGTTTAAAACCTAGAAACGCATACGTTTAATTTAATCTATGTAAACGTATGAAACAAAAACAATTTTAACTAAAGTATTATTTTATATACCTTAGGGGCTTAAATTCAAATTAAATAAACTTAAAATATTTATTTTATAATTATTAATTGTTTAATTAATTATTTTTATTTAATAACTATATTAATTATCTAATAATTAACTAATAAATAAGAAAATGTAAAATAAGTCTTAGAAATGTAAAATTAAAATTTGTAAAAGTCTAAAATATTATAAAACTTGTTTTAAAAATAAAATTATATTTTTCACACTATTATTCTAATTATTATTAATTATTAACTATTTAATTATTAATTAACTATTTATACGATTTAAATTATTATAAATACTAAAAAGACTAAGATAATTAAGAAGATTTTTATAAATCTAATTAACCATCACAGGAATCCTAAAAAAATTATAAAAACTTTATTTTATGTATTTTTAAACTAGTTTACTAATTATTATTCTAATTATTAATTAATTACTAATTAAACTATTTAAATTATAAAAATTACAAGATGAACAGTAAAAATTATGGAAAAATTACTAAAATTATTTTATAACTTATAAAAGCTAGGAAAAATATAAAAATTAGGTGTTACTATGTAAAAGTTAATTATGCTATTTAAAACCTATTTATTAATTAATTACTAATAAAACTATTATTAATTCTAATAAATACCAAATGACAATATAAAAATCTAATAAAATTACTAAAAATACTTTAATATAAGAGAAAATTAATAAAAATATAAAAATACAGATTACTTAATAAAAAATATATAAATGAAAATTAAAATTAAATTATATTAAAGAGAAACTATCACTTATTTTTATATTGTTTTTTTTTTTTTTTTGAATTTTCTTTTACAAATCTATTTTATATCTAAATATAACTAACTTTTGTAAAAACAAATATTTTATAACTTAATAATAAGCTAGTTATAAGCTACTAACCCTAACAGTTGACTTATGTTGACTGAAAATGAAAATAAGCTCACAAGAGCTTATTGTGGGGTCCACCTAGGTAAAACTAGTTCAGCTAAGTCAAATGAACATATATAAGCTAGAAAAAAAACACTAATGGTACACTGAATAAGCCAAAAAGCCACAACAAGCTTATGCATATTGGTTTTCTGAGACAGATTATGGGACAAACTTCAAGGCTAAATTCAGGTGGGGTCCACTGGGTTCTAGGTCAAACTTATGGTCAAATATTGTTCCTTGGTAGGAGGGGGGTTGTAAGAACCTAAGTATGATAAGTGGGGCCCACTGAGTTGATCACAAATCACCACCAAAGTGGTGGTATGGAACTGTGGTGACTGCAGCAGGGCAATACCTTGCCCTGCAGGTATGTTTGGAGATCTGTGGGGCCCACCCTAAAAATCACAAAAATATAACAAGGTGGGGAATCAAAAGTTGAGCTGTTAGACTATGATTACAACAAGTTTCAGATTCTAAAACCAAATCTAAAATTCTATAAAATTATTGCAAGTTTTGAGATTTTATGGAATGGTGACTTTTGACTTTTTAGTGAAAACTACTCAGTTGACTTTGGTGAATTTTAACTTGATCCTACTGACTGAATGTGATATCATAAGCTACAATATTACTTAATTAAGCTAGAATACCTACTTGTGATGTGAAATGAAGATTTGTGGATCCAAAATCCTTGACAGTTAACTGTCAAGGGAATTGGAATTGGATTTTGACTTTTCTGTGTATGGTGGTTAATTTTTATGGTTTAACTGAGCTATTGTATGCCTAAGTAAACTATGTAAACACACAAAACCCTTAGAAACAGCCCTGAGCACAGTGAATAGGCCTGAGCCAAACACCCCTCAATAAGGCAGTTTTCAAAGGAAATCAAGACTTAAGCTTATATAGACTAAAACTGAGACTCAAATTAATTTTAATAAGCTAAAACAAGCATGAATAAAGAACACTTAAGCTATAATAAGCATATCTATAGTAATATAGTAAAAATCATAAGAGTAACTTACAAATGATTCAACTGTGAGTTAAGAAACCAAGAACCAGTGAATCAAATCATAACCTAGTGTCCCCCATAGGACTCTAAACCATGAACAATCCAAATTGTGTCCTGCTCCTTGCTCCAAGTATTCTAACCACTGATTTTTTATTTTCTTGAATTTTTGATAATTATTGTAAGTATGACATAAACTGATTAACACAACTCAGAAACTTAATAAAACTTATAGTTGGACTTAATTAAACTGAATAGATCAAGTTTTAACAATGTTCAACAAACTTTGAGCAAATTTGTCAAATTTGCTCAAAAATGCCAAAACTGAATTTAACTAACAAGATTTTAATTAAGGATCAAATAAAGTTTACAATACATAAAATAAGCTGAGTTTCACTGATTGAAATGAAAATTACAATGGAAAATGAAAGTTATACTACCTACGACTAAATTACACTAAGGCTAAACTAATACTTCATCTCTACTGCATCTTTTCCCTTTTGTAGAGACTTCTGAGGTTTGTGGGACCCACAATGACCTTTCCCACCATATCTTAGCCGTTGATAAGGTCTGAGTAATCCACACCGTTTAAATATCTTTTTGGCGCCAAAAGGTCTTGGGGCAGCTGTGGTGGCGTGGAGAGGGTTTTAAGGGTTTAATGGGGGCTTGGAATGTTGTGGAGGTGGAGGGGAGTGGGTAGTGACTGGGGGTGTAGGTGGCAAGGGTGAGGTGGATGGTGGTTTTGGTTTGCAGTGGTGGTGGTATGGTTTTGGAAGGGAAAGGGTAAAATGCTGGGGTGGTTTTGGTGGTCAAACGGGTCAACGCTAGGGGTGAGTGTGGGCTTTTATATTTTGGGCTTGGGATTGGGTTGGATCAGGGGTGTGGGTAGGTTTAGTGTTTGGATTGGTTTTTATTTTTATTTTTGGTCCATTTGATTTGTAGTAATAATTAACAAGGACCAAAAATGTAATTTCCTGAAACTTGGGGGTTGGATTTTGTAAATCTTCAAAAGTAGTCACAAGGGTTTTTCTTGCCAATAGTGAATAGTATAAGGACCATAGTTTCATTTTTTCACTTTTGAACACCCAGGGACTAAATCTGCCAACTTTGTAAACTCCAGGGACCAAACATGTAATTTTACCAAACTTTCCAACCAAGGACCATTCCTGCAATAGAAGATTAGTATAAGGACCAAAATTGATTTTCTCAAAGTTTTTACATCCCAGGGACCATTTCTGTCAATTTTCAAAGTTGAGGGACTAAACTTGTAATTTTATGAAACTTTGCACCAAAGGACTTAATATGTAACTTTATGATTAAAAAGGACCTTTGATGACTTTTTCATGTTTATAAAATAACCAGGGACTAGTTTTGCCAATTTATGAAACTTGAGGGACTGAAACTGCCAATTATGCAAACTTTGTACGTTTTTCATCTGTTTTTGCATATTTTGCATTTTAAACATATAAAACACACTTCTAAGATATTTTCAGTATTATGATGCATATTTGAGTGTTTTTGTATGTTTTGGCAGTTCAGATTAGTATAAAATGATGAGTATTTAGACACTCATCAAGACCCATTACTCTTTCCGGTTCACTTGTGACCAAACGATACTTGTAATCATTGATCGATTACTGGATCTTCTATACCCTTTATTGTTAATGCTTGTGATGATAGAAACTTTTGTGTTGTAATGTCTTTTAGAATGTAACTATATATTACTCACTTTAATTTTCATTTTGATATTTTAGTTCACCTGTAGTAATACACCCCAACTGAGCAATTGTGACTGTGAATCGGCATTTTAATTTGCAATTGTGTGTGTTTTTTAATTTACAATTGTGACTGTGAATCGGCATTTTAATTTGCAATTGTGTGTGTTTTTTAATTTGCAATTGTGACTGTGAATCATGAAACACTTAGGCTATTTGTATATCCAAATAGGGGGAGACTGTTGGGTCACTTAATTCTCCAATCTTCCTCTAACTAGGATTTGAACATAAAATAACGTAAGTGTTTAATTTCCATAAACACAAACAAGTCACTGAGTGAACGGTAACTCAGTGAGTCATCTTCAGGATGCTTAGAACAAGCCTGTGAAGAAAGGTTCACCATTCAGTGTGACGGAACTCAGCGAGTGGGATCTAAGCCAAGAAGGTGATGGGTTTAGTGAGGATGACAATAACTCACTGAACCCCCAAGACTCCTCAACAACTATTGAAGTACTGAAAATCTGAAGACTGAAGAATGGGCGGGACAAAGCGGGAAAGTTTGAATGTATCAACATGTGTCCTTATCAACCTGAAGTAAAACTTTCCCTGAATGGCACTATGTCAGGATGGTGTCATCACTGTGCATGAGAAAGGCACATTGTCCTTTATCAAATATAGTCTATTGTAACAGAGACAAAATATGTAAGTATTTTTTCTCTACTAGATAGGTCATCAATTTGTCTTTATCAGCAACGTTGTAATTTACTTGTATATAAATAGGTAGCATAAGTGAGGAGTAAAAGTTGACAAGTTTGTGCAATTAATGTTTAAGCATTCACAAACCACTTTTACTCCTCCAAAGAACAACACAGTCCCTGAGATTGCTCAGTGTGACCTTTAGTTGTCACTCAAACATTGTTTGGGTTTAGAGAGGAGTCAATACCATACTTGTCGTTTCAATCCCAAGTGCTATTCCGCAAACACTTGGGTATAATTCTTTGATTAACTTCTAATAAGAATTAAACGTTGGAAAATATTGTGTCTCTTTTCTTTACGTTTATCTTTGTGTTTAATCTTTTATATCTGTGTTAAAAGGTCATGAAACTTGGTAGATTAACTCTTTAGTTAACTATTAACCAAGTAAATGAGATCAACAAAACTTTAGTTGCAAAAATATTCCTCAACACAAGTCTAGGTGTGCTAGTGGGCCCGTCAGGTGAATTTGATGGCGGGAAATGTGGAATGACGAACATAACCTCACGTGCAACGCACCTGATGACTAACTAACGGGATTTCCTAAAAAGCGTTAGCCGAAAAACTATTTTTGCATGAACAGTAAGACCTCAAGGATATTATTTGCAGAAACCCGAAAGGTCAGGAACATGATTTGCAAATTTTTTTATAAGAGGACATTTGCATTTTTGGCAAAGTTTAGGGATATTTTTTGTAGTTTACTCTATTAATAATAAGTGTGATGCTTAAAATTTTAAGCCTTTTATTATAAAATAATATAAATACATCATTTAAGTTAACATTTATCTGATTATATATATAAACCCAAGATTTAGGATCAAATAAGAATAAAAATTATAATAAGAAAAAACACAACACTCATTCAGATGCATTTACAAAAATGGATTCATTTTCTTTTAAAAGAGAGAATTGCAAAAATCGTCCTTAAAGTTTAGCCAAATTGCATGTTTCGTCCCGGAAGTTTGGAAAGTGCAAGGATCGTCCCTGTGAGAAACTTTTGGGGCAAAATTCGTCCCTGGCCTACATCAAATGACTAAAATACCCTTATCTCTATATTAATGTTCATATTCTTACACAAATGGTCCATGTGTTTCGCCAGGTTTTACAAATTTAGTCCTAACTTTTTTTTTAATTAATTTATTTAACTATAATATTAGTATTACTTTTTTATACGTTTTCTTCCGTTTTTGTCCATTTTTCTTACATTTTTGTCTGTTTTTCTCATGTTTTTCATCCGTTTTGTCCGTTTTTCTTATGTTTTTGTCCGTTTTTCTTACGTTTTTTTCGTTTTCATACGCTTTTGTCCATTTTTATTACGTATCTGTCCGTTCTTCTTACATATTTTCCGTTTTCATACGTTTTGTCCGTTCTTCTCATGTTTTTTTCCGTTTTCATACGCTTTTGTCCGTTTTTCTTACGTTTTTGTCCGTTCTTCTCACGTTTTTTTTCGTTTTCATACGTTTTTGTCCGTTTTTCTTACGTTTTCGTCCGTTCTTCTTACGTTTTTTTTTTTTTCCGTTTTCATACGTTTTTGTCCATTTTTCTTACGTTTTTGTCTGTTCTTCTCATGTTTTTTCCGTTTTCATACGTTTTTGTCCGTTTTTCTTACGTTTTCGTCTGTTTTTCTCACGTTTTTCCATTTCCATACGTTTTTGTACATTTTTCTCACGTTTTTTTTCCCTTTTTCATACATTTTGTCCCCTTTTTTTAGGGTTTTTGTTCATTCTTCTCACGTTTTTTTCGTTTTCATACGTTTTTGTCCATTTTTTTTACGTTTTCGTTCGTTTTCCTCATGTTTTTCCGTTTTTGTATGTTTTTGTACGTTTTCGTTCGTTTTTCTCACGTTTCCATTTTCGTTCGTTTTTGTCTGTTTTTCTTACGTTTTTTCCGTTTTCAAACGTTTTTATTCTTATTTCTTACGTTTTTGTCCGTTTTTCTTACGTTTTCGTTCGTTTTTCTCACGTTTTTCCGTTTTCATACCAAAAAGAAATTCAAAAAAATTGAAAAAAAAAATTCCAAAAATAATTATTGAAAGAAAAAATTCTTTAAATATTGGAAAAACAAAAATACTTTTGGAAATTTAAAAAAAAAATTAAAAAAAAAATCTAAAATATATATATATATATTTTAAAATCGAATAATTTTTTTTTTGAATAAAAAATTTTTAGAAAAATATTTGAAATTAAAAATACTTTTTAGAAAAAAAAAATTTTAAAAAACATTTTTTTGGAAAAATTAAAAAATAGGAAAAAATTCGAATTATTTAATTTTTTTTCGAAAATATGTTTTTTGGAATTTTAAAATTCAAAAACATTTATTCAAAAACCTTTTTTTATTTTTTTTACTAATTTTTTTTTGAATTATTTTTTTGGAAATTTTTTGGTGGTGATGGACAGTGTAAACGCGGTCGAAAAAGTGAAAAAACGGAAAAAAAATATGAAACGGAGAAAACGTAAGAAGAACGGATGAAAACGTAAGAAAAACAGACAAAAACATATGAAAACGGAAAAAAACGTGAGAAAAATGGACAAAAACGTATGAAAACATAAAAAATGTAAGAAGAACGGACAAAAACGTAAGAAAAACGGACAAAAACGGAAAAAACGTATGAGAACGGAAAAAAACGTAAGAAGAACGGACAAAAACGTAAGAAAACCGGAAAAAAAACATATGAAAATTGAAAAAACGTTAGAAAAACGGACAAAAACGAAAAAAACGTCAGAAAAACGACAACAACGTATGAAAACGAAAAAAAACGTAAGAAGAGTGGACAAAAACGTAAGAAAACCGGACAAAAACGTATAAAAATATAAGAAAAACGGACAAAAACGTAAGAAAACGGAAAAAACATAAGAAGAACGGACAAAAACATAAGAAAAACGGTAAAAAATGAACGAAAAACGGAAAAAAAAATGTAAGAAAACGGACAAAAACGTAAGAAAAACAGATGAAAACGTATAAAAAAATAATACTAATATTAAAAGTTAAATAAATAAATTAAAATAAAACTTAGGACTAAATTAGTAAAACCTATTGAAACACATGGACCATTTGTGTAAGAATCTGAAAATTAATATAGAGACAAGGGTATTTTAGTCATTTGATGTAGGCTAGGGACGAATTTTGCCTCAAAAGTTTCCCAGGACGATCCTTGCACTTTCCAAACTTTCGGGACAAAACGTGCAATTTAAACAAACTTTAAGGACGATTTTTGCAATTCTCTCCTTTTAAAATTCTCCCACTAAAAATAACAATAATAATAATAATAATAATAATAATAATAATAATAATAATTATTATTATTATCATGCATTTTCATTCTTGAAAACTTGTCAAAAACTAATTTGTATTGAACCCTCACACATCACATATGTTATGGGTTATGAGTTTCAATACGGTCTTCTATAGTGTATGAGAAAGGTTGAGACGTAGACAGCCTTATCGGTTTTACCAAAAGTTAAAAAAACATTCAGTCATGCAAGAATGAGGTTCGAACCCTTCACCATCTATCCATCTATGAGGAGAGTCGAGGGTGTCACACTTGACATCATCTCATAAACCCTTTAACAAACAACTAAACACCTTACTTGACTTCAATGATTACAACTCTCCGGCGAGCCACCACTTCACTAACTTTCCGGCGACCCATGACCACCACCACCACCGTGACACCACAACCCTTAACAAAAGCCCAACTGAAAACCCTAATCCTATCACAATACAACAACGGCAAGTTCTCCAACATCTTCCAAAATGTCATCACTAAACCCTCAGTCATGGTCACAGCCTGCCACAACCTCATCCACCATAACCCACCCATTTCTACCCATTTCTTTAACTTTTATGAAATGGGTCAAGAGCTTAGTGAAAAAAGGTTTGATTTTGCTTCTTGTGTATTGAAATTGTGTAATAAAGATAACCCAGATGGGATTTTTGTTCCTGATATGAAATTAAAGGTTTTGATTGAAATGATTAGGATGGTTTTACAAGTTATATATGATGATAGGTTTGCTACTTTTAGTTATGGTGCTAGGGTTGGTATGGGTCGACATACCGCTATTCGGTATTTAAAGAATAACGTGGAGAATCCCTCTTGGTGGTTTAATGTTTTGTTTGAGCAAAATGTGAAATTTGGTTTCGAGAATGTTGATAAGTTGTGTTTGGTTATTGAGGATAAAGTGAATGATGTTATGTTTGTCGATTTGATTAGGGGAATGTTTGATTCGGGTGTGCTGCGGATTCAATTGGGCGGGTTGGATTTAGGTAGACACTTGCCGCAAGAATGTGGGTTGAATTCGATATTAGTTAATATTTATTTCAATGTGTTTGATCAAAAGTTGCAAGAGTTACGTCTTATGATTAATAAGGAAAATACCAAGAATAAATTAGATGATAATTTAGATCGTGTTTTTTATAAGCCATTAAAGGTTTATGCTGTTAGGTACCTAGATGAAATACTTGTGATTACATCCGGGTCAAAGGGTTTGACCGTCAAATTGAAGAATCTGGTTGTGGAATTTTTGAGAAAGAATTTGATGTTGGATGTAGATAGAGTGAGAACCGCTGTTCATAGCGCTGTTTCTGAGGAGATTAAGTTTTTGGGTATGGATCTTCGGGCAGTACCGCCGTCAGTTTTGCATCCGCCAATGTCTGAGAAGGCGATTAGAGCGAGGAACAAGTATTTAAGACAGAAGGAAGTGAGGCTTCAAGAACTGAAAAATACAAGGGAGACAAATAGGAAAAAACTTGCTATGAAAATCTTTAGTCATGTGTATAAGAAGATGAAAACGAGCAACGGGTTCAAATTTGATTTTCATATTGAGAATGAAGTGAGGGAAATTTTTGAAACCTGGGGTCGTGAAGCTATCGATGAATTTTTGGGGTCAATAGAAGAACGTGCAGCCTGGTATCGTAAGCTTTCGGGTGGTGATTTTTTATCTTTGAAAAGAATTAGAGATCAACTTCCTGTTGAACTTATAGATTCTTATGATAAATTTCAAGAGCAAGTTGACAAGCATTTGAAGCCGATGAAAGCTAGAAAGGAGTTAGAAGATATAAGAAGAAAAGAAGAAGAAGATGAAGAACAGAAATACACAGAAAGAACAGTCAAAGATTTGATTCAACTTTGTATAAAAGTCGATGCACCTGACCAACTAGTTAGAAAAGCGGTTAGGTTAGCTGGATTCACCAATAAGATGGGCCGTCCTAGGCCTATTTCCTCTCTCACGGCACTAGAAGATGTCGACATTATAAAATGGTATGCGGGTGTGGGAAATAGATGGTTAAATTACTTCTGTTGTTCTCACAATTTCAAGACTGTCAAAACCGTTGTCACTTATCACTTAAGGTTCTCTTGTATATTGACTTTAGCTGAAAAACATGAATCAACTAAACGCGAAGCTATAAAACATTACACTAAAGATTTGAGGGTTTTTGATGTTAATGGTGGTGAAGAGTTTCATTTTCCGACTGAACGGGAGATCAAAATGATGGGAGATAAGAATCTTGCAGATCCAAAGCCTGTAGATGGAGCTTTGACCATGATGTTGGTAAGATTGGCTTCAGACGAGCCTTTGTATCGCTGTGGGGCTCATTTTTGTCAAAGAAGTGATACAATTGTCTATCGGATACGGTTATTGCAAAAAGTTCTAAACTTGAACCCGGTAAATGATAAATCATGGGTTTCGGGGATGGGTGTTGTTCATGGCGTTTTTGATAGAAAGTGTGTTCCTTTGTGTCCAGATCATATAAGCCAACTATACATTGGTGCACTCACACTCCAAGATGTGGACTATTCGAGCTTACTAGATATTTGACTACAGTTGGAGGTAATATTCTTGTATATGTTCATTTTATATGATTCATTACAGAATTAGGTGTGTTTATTAGATTTAGCAAAGTACAAAGTGTTCATGTCTTTCACAACCCTTTGAGATGGTCTTGTGGTTTTCGATTTAAAGATACTCACGTAGGTCTTTATATTTAAACTAGCTTAGAGACCCGTTGACACCGGGTAATTTTTTAAAGAAATAGGTCAAATGAAATAATAAGAAAAGTAATAACGTAAAAATGTCCATTTAAAATATGAAACAAATAATGAGACAATGCGTCCATTATCAAATTGGAAATTGCTTCTGTTATAATTACGATAACAAACGTCCAAGCTTGGGCTATCCTAAATGTATTGACTTGAGTAGCAAAAGATGTGTGTAAGCACCTATCAATTTACAACGCAATGTCCATGCCGTGCACACCTAATAGACAATGCGTCAATTATACGATAAGCAATTTAGTTTGTTACAATTTAGTTTGTTATCTTTTGATTGACTCGAACATATAATGATGTGTGTGAGTGACTATCGATTAAAAACCCAATCGATGCCATGATGATAGAACTTAAAGTACTTCTCTACATGTTGATAACGCAAGAATGCCCATTTAATACATGACGTGATGATAGACTGTCAAGTAATTCGATAGTACATTCAAAGCAAATGTAAACTTCTTATATTAACATAGGAAATCAACCATTCAAAGCAAACATTTTCATTTAATAAAGATTCATAAAAAGCTACAAATGAATTTTTGGAGATTTATCCGAGTCAAATGCTAAATATTGTAATATATTTCTTTTTGAAACTTTAAATGGTAATAAACCATAGCATAATATAAAGTGATTACACTGTTGATAGATACATAATACAACATCAAACTTGCACATAGACCTTCAAGTACTTCTTTATACACGATATTTGTTGTAGTTTTGGACACATTACCATCGTGATCACAAACGACAACCTTCAAACCTTGCTTGCTTTTTACTCTTGAAACAGCAACGTACAGTTGTCCATGTGTGAAAACAGTACGGGGCAAGTACAAACCAACTTTAGAAAGCGATTGCCCTTGGCGTTTGTTGATTGTCATGGCAAAAGATACTGATATAGGATATTGTTTCCTGACAATCTTAAGAAAAACTATCTGTTTCGCCACTCACAAAGCTTCCCACTTTCGCCACATTCTCTTCAATATCATTCAAACCTTGACCTTTCGTATCAACTAAAACCGCCATATAAAGAAAAATTTAATGAATCTTATTCAAACTTATTTTAATATCATTCACAATATCCTTCCTTTCTTTAGTCTTAAGAACTAAATTCTTTTTCCAGTCAAGCACTTCAAACTTCCATTTCCCCAAAGCATATTTTCAACCATTGCTTCACTTAGGTACTCACCCTCTCATTATAATACGTTCTTTCCACTATCATATTACTCTCTTTCTTAGGAATATAACTCACAGTAGTTGAAGCTGGGCAGGGGCGTAGTGAGCTCCTTGATGAGGTACACTGTTTTGCATCCAAAAAAGAATTGAACTTCAAAATGTGGCCTTGTGGAGGATTAATATCTGCTTAGATCACTAAGTGTGATAAAGAATCTGCTGTGGAACAATGACAAATATTTTGCAATTAGTTATATATACAGTTATTTTGAAAATCCCTCATTTAGTACCCAGAGTTATCATCTAATGGCACTTTGTAAACTATATTATTAGGTGGGATCAAGGTATCTAGATCATTTGATTGTAGAAAGGAAATATGCTGAGGCAGCTTCTTTATGTCCTAAAGTGTTGCGAGGTTCTGCTTCAGCATGGGAAAGGTAGGAAATCACCTATAAATTGTACTATTAGAACTCAGAAGTTACATGTTTGTCATAGTATGTCAGTAAGTGAGCTTATGAAAAAATTATAAGTTAAAATGGTTATTTCTCACAGATGGGTTTTCCACTTTGCTCATCTACGCCAGCTCCCCGTATTGGTTCCATACATCCCAACAGAGAGCCCAGTACTACGTGATACTGCTTATGAGGTATGTGATATGTATGATTAGCATTAGCTTAACACAGGTCATATCTGTGGATTACTCTGATGCTTTATTCTGCTTAAAAAATCAGGTTGCTCTGGTAGCTCTGGCAACAATTCCGTCATCTCATAAGGATCTCCTATCTGCTGTGAAATCTTGGCCTCCTGCAATATACTCTGCTCTTCCTGTCATTGCAGCTATAGTGCCCCAACTTAACACGTCATCCATGAGTGACCAACTCAAAGAGGTGAGAGCAAGTAAATGCAGTCTCCATCTGTATGCATCTGAGCTATATATTCAACATGTTAAAACTCTCAGCTTGTTTGCTGTATCAGGCACTGGCAGTGTTGTATGAAATTGATGGGCAATACGAGAAAGCTTTTGCACTTTATGCTGATGTAAGTGCTCACTTATAAAGTTATAATCATTGTACCAGTTAAATTTAGGAATTTTTCTTCTATCATTGTTCCATGGCAATAATGCGTTTGTTTTTTATTCAATTCTATTTTTCAGCTTATGAAACCAGATATTTTCGAGTTCATCGAGAAGCATAACTTGCATGATTCCATTCGTGAGAAGGTGAAAATTGTCAATTCTTAAAAGCAGATTGTTCTTGATGTTTCTCTATCTTGTATAAAGTAGAAAGGGGCACCTTTTATTGTAGTTTATAAAGTAGAAACTGGCATACTTTACATATTTGCTGTCTTTTTGTTTTGTAAATCTCTCATATGTTGTTTACAGGTCGCGCAGCTAATGGTGATTGATCATAAGCGCGCAGTTTCACTGTTAATCCAGTACAAAGACTTGATTACTCCTGCTGAAGTAGTGTCTCAACTTCTGGCTGCAAAAAAAGAATGCGATTCGAGATACTTTCTGTATGAGTATTTGCATGCGCTATTTGAAGTTAACCCTCATGCTGGCAGAGATTTTCATGACATGCAGGTACATTGAAAGAGTTCAGATCAATATTCTTTTTTGTTACATAAGAAACTTGGTCTGTCCATTGAGGTGATAACATAAAGTTTAGTGTGTGTATTAACCACATTGCTTCTGTCCTACGAAAACAGGTCGAGCTGTATGCAGAGTATGATAAAAAAAAATGCTGCTTCCTTTTCTTCGGAGTAGCCAGCATTACATGCTTGAAAAGGTATGGAAAATCAATGATCGCGAAGCTCTGATATTCCATGATATCTTTGTTGTTACTGACATCATCGTCTCCAAATTGTTGCATTAGGCCTATGAAGTCTGTTTAAAAAAAGATCTACTTAGTGAGCAAGTTTTCATCCTCGGAAGAATGGGGAATCCAAAGCAAGCTCTCGCTGTTATTATAGACAAACAGGGGGATATAAAAGAGGTACCCTTTTTCTTCTTCTTCCTTTTGGGCTTATATATTTTGGCTGTCTTTCTAAATTTTGATTACATGACATTTTACAGGCTGTAGAATTTGTCAGTATGCAGCATGATGACGACCTGTGGGAAGTACTTATTAGACAATGTCTTAATAAACCTGAAATGGTGAATATTCACTCCTTTCACTGTCAAGTACACGTTTATTACAATAGATAGCTTTTGAGTATTTGCACATAACTAGAGGTGGCACTTCTGATCCAACTATTCGGGTTATGTTTTGTCTCTGCGTGTCAAAAGTTGCCCAAAGTGTATATATATTTTATGCATAAAATCTTTATATTTTTAATCCAAAACTCATAAATAACAAACTTTCTATACAGTAATAATACTTTACATTAATAATCTGTAAAAAAATCGATTTTTGTGGACTGAAGTGTTTGGGTTAACTCAAATCGCACATAATGCTACCTGTTTTTGACCTACTACCCAACCCGCCCGGCTCAATCATTTTGCCACCTCTGCCAATAGTTATTTTTTTTTTTTGCATAAAGTCATTTTTTCTTTGCTTGGCAGGTTGGTGTTTTGTTAGAGCATACCGTCGGCAATCTTGATCCTTTATATATTGTCAGTATTGTACCCAATGGCTTGGAGATCCCTCGGTTAGTATAACCATTCTCCCTCTGCCATCTTTATTAGTTCATTGGCTCTTTTCATGACAGAAAATAAATTTATGACTTCTGATCGATTAATTTCAGGCTGAGGGACCGTTTAGTCAAGATTATTACGGATTACAGGACTGAAACATCTCTGAGACATGGTTGTAATGATATACTTAAGGTACTTTCCACTTTCGCAATACTACTAATAGCAATCTATTTTAGTATGATAATCTCCAAAATGAATATTGCCAGGCGGATATTGTTAATCTTTTAGTCAAATATTACAAAGAAGCAAGACGTGCAATATACTTGAGCAATGAAGAAAAAGGAACACGTTCTAACATGGACAATGAGGGCAGTAACCCAATGGATAGAGCCCCGGTCCTAAAATCCATGGAAGCAAAGTCAAAAACCCGAGCAGGTGGGAGATGCTGCATATGTTTTGATCCATTATCAATACAAAATGCATCAGTGATTGTATTCTTTTGCTGTCATGCATACCACTTGCATTGCCTCATGGATTCCACTAATTCTATAACAACCAAAAAAGGATCAGGAGTCACATCTGCTAACTCCTACTCTAATGGCGATTACATTGAGGACGATGAAGATGAAGATGAGGATGATACCCCTACAAGTGCCTCTCGGATGCGATGCATTATGTGTACCACAGCTGCGGGTTGATATGTGCATGTGATTATTTATTTTTTACTTTTTTCCTCGATTGTTGTTTGATGAGGCTTTTGTATATCGTGTATTTGTTTTAATTTAATGGTGGTCAAGTGTAAGTTGTTGGTGAGAAAATGAGGTTTTTTGTAGTTTAAGAGAGATCGACTCCTGAGAGGTTGTTTGTGTTTATGGACATATACTATGCTAATATCCCTTGAATTCCTAACAGGAAAAAAGTGCTATACAAGTACAATTCATGTGTTTGTACACTTTGTTGTAACTGCAATGTTCATACTGTTCAATATACTATAGCTTATTGAACGACTCTTATTTATCTGTTTCTTCTCGTCTTGCAATTCAACAGATTTTTGAGATGTAAGTAGGTTTTTCGTATTCCTTGGAAACGACATAATCTAGTTTGCAACTACAAAACATACTGTACTGCAATCACTTGTTGATCTTATACTCTTAATAGTATCTTTTTAGCCACTTTTACACTAGTTTATTGCTTTCTGCGCTGTACCGGAAAAGAAAAACTTTAAGTGCTAGCGGTAAGGTAACACACTTGGGTGTGTTAAGCCTTAACTCACCAACTTAACACAGTGTGTTACCTTACCACCACTGAAAGTCAAGAGGTGTGTTAACTCGCTTGGGCAAGCGGTTAACGCACGTTAAAGAGTGAAAAATGGGAAAAAAATTTTACACTTTTGGCCCTTGTATTATTTGTTTAATTTTTGGGGTGGAGGTGAGTTAAGGTGAGTTATAGGTGAGTTACCTTACCGGGGTGGAAAGCCAAGAGTTAAGGTTAAAAGGGAAAAGCTGACGTGGCGCTGAGGTGACAGTGTGTTAAGACTTAACACACCACCTCCTTACCGCGTGCTGTAAGGATTGAGATTCTTTAATATTTGTCATTCAAGTTGTGTCATGTTGAAGGAATAACATAAAATTAAATTAGATAGTGGGGGTCATTATTAGATAAAATATATGACTCACCAATTTATATTCTCTCGCAATATGTTAACATGAGAAGAACATTAGAGAGTTAAACATGAGAGGATCATAATCCAAACTTTTAATACGCTACAAAGAAAAAATGGCTAGATACATTTACCAACAATTAACCCATTAAAAATATATATGGTCGCCGCTAGTAAAATATATGGCCTGTTTTAATATTTTAGGGTTCGGATAAAAACTAGATGAAGAGGGATGCTTCTGGTTCTAAAGTCCAGAAGAGATGCATGTTAAAATTTAGTGAATGTGATTTTTAAAAGTTAAAGAAAATATTACATGTTTCGTCCTTGTGGTTTACCTGAAATCACGCCCACCGTCTTTATATTTTAATTTTTTTTTAACGGCTAAATTTTCATTGATAAAACTAGCAAGAAGCTAGAAATCCATACAAAAACACCAAACTTAAAAATATAGCACCTAAAGGCTAAAACACCTCCTCTAACGATAAAACACACAAAGACATACCTAGAAAATAAAATAAACAACACCTCTTATACGCCTATCAGCCTATGCTAATACCTTAATTTTTACACCATCGATACTTAATTTTCAAACCGATTGCATCGGTGGCCCCTCTTTTAGGCTGTGTTTGGCACACAAGATTGTTGAGAGATTATGCTTATTTTTTCAAAAAATAAGCTATTCAAAAAATAATCTTTATTTGGCAGACATAACTTATAAGAGATTATAAAAAAAAATATAATCTTCCATAATCTCTTAAAACCAAAGGTTACTTCATGTAGCTTATAAAAATAATCTCTTTTTATAATCTCCAGCACCAATACCATCTCCAGTTCCAGCAACAGTTACTTTCGCCAAACATACCCTTAGAAAATAAAGATCAAACTATGAAATAATCTATAGCTTTTTATTACACGGTTAATCTTTATTTTCTAAAATAGAGACTATCAATGAAAATAGTTTGAAAAATAGGGATTACCTAGTAATTAAAATCGAATAAGGATGATCAGTGTGATTTTAGGTAAACTACAGGGACTAAACATGTAATTTCTTCAAATTTAAAGCATTTTATTAAATAAAAGTTAAAACATATTGTGCAATCTGTTAGTGTTTTTAAGGGAAGACGTTGTTCCTGACATCCTTGAGAGTATACTCATAAGATTGAATGTGAAGGATCTCATCCGATGCAAAATCGTATGCAAGTTATGGCTTTCTTTCATATCCAGCAACCACTTCGTTAACGCTCATCTGAAACATAGGTACAACAGTGACCGCGATAATAGTAAATTCCAACATAGGAGGATCGTTATGGTTCAGCTTTCATGTTACATCGGCATGTCAAGTTTTGGGTATTATCTTAATAACTTGAATCACGCAGGCAGTCGACGTAACATTGTTGGTTCTTCTAATGGTCTTGTATGCATCACTTCTTCCTGTGGTCGAATTTTAGTAGCCAATCCTTCTACTAGACAGTTCAGAATACTACCGAAACCACTCCTTGGATACAAATCAGGAGGCGAATATCCAGGACCTATCAGTTTTGGTTATGATTCATTTTCAGATGACTACAAGGTTGTTCTAGGATCTGGAGGGGATTGTTGCACGAGGTTCAGCGTTTTAAGTTTGAAAACAAATGCATGGAAATACGCTGAACAGGTATCCTGTACCTACCAGCTCAGTTTTAAGTTTATTGGTGCCTTGTGCAATGGGGCGATTCACTGGGTAATGAAGGCTGATAAGTCCAAGTATGTGATTATTGCTTTTTATTTATCCACAAAGGAATTCAAAGAAATCCCTCAACCTGATGAAGGACTTACTTTATTTTCCTGGCTTGGGATTATTGATGGATGTCTCTGCGTATGGCATCCAACCGGTTGTAGTGGTCTTCCTAGCTGGGCCGTGAAAAGTTACAACGTAAAATTGTCTTGGACTCTCTTGCCGCCTTATGACAACCATGTTCCTCACAAGTGTAATAATTCACATTTTCAGGTTAACTTCTATTCCCGAAAATTTCACTATTCACTTTTTACTATTTACTTTCCCGAAATTTGATTTTTATTTCATATTCTCGTATGATAAATCATTTTCATGGCAAAATAAAAGTTTGACACTCATCAGATCATTTTCGCAAAAGTTATTAAGGAACTACACGTTTGAGGGTAAAACGTCATTCAAAAATTCTACGCACAACGAAACTCGACCGCATTAATTTTCCCCGCATCAGAAAAATGTTTGATACACTCATGATTTATTTGAGAATTAATCATGACTGAGAAAAATGTGACCAAATAAACCTCGGCCGTGAGAAACAGGAATTTTCGTTTTTAAGCACTTTTACTTTTACTTAGCCGTAACCTTAGCCTATACCTGCACCGCGTTTCTAAGACGATTTAAGTTTTCACATTTTTGGAAAAAGTCAACATATTTTTCCCTCCTCCTTTGACCAAAAATCATTCCTTGATTTTTAGGCTTACGGTTTTATGTCTTAAAGACATTAAATATCAACCGACACTAGACTGAGCCCAGTCTAGACATTATAAGTCATTTTAAATCATTATTATCATATTAGAAAAGTAACATTTTACTTTTCTCAATTTTACACAATATTCGTACGTTTTACGTATTACGCGTTTTAGACCCGTGTTTTCAGTTTTAGCAGGGTTTTAGCACCCCAATGGAACCTACCACTCATTTTATATTTTATTTAGTCATTCTTTCAAGTTTCACATTTTTACGATACCCGGTTTTACGTTTCGTGGCTTAATAACTTACGGTAAGCATTTTACGGAGCCAAAACACACAAAGTAAGCAAGATAACATCAAGAATTATCATCTAGTCACCCCTTATCCCATATGAACGTGTATTATGGCTATTACAAGCCTTGTTGGCTTGTGATAAGTCTTGAGGACTTTAGGTAGCATACATGTGTAAGTAACTTATCAACTAAGCTTCCATAATATCTAAACTCTTGCACCTCCTCATGCATCTTCCTAGTTATTTCCTAACCTCCTCAAGCTACTATAAAAGCCCCCTTCTCTCCTTTTCTTTGTACGCCACACATAACACACACAAACACCCTTACTTTAGCTAGTTTACTTCCAATTTTATGCAAGAATCAAGTGCTACAACAACATAGAAACCCTAGTATAGTTTTGATTCATCAAAAATGTTGAGGGTCGATTACACGGTAAGGTGGTTAAGCCTTCGTTCTTTGTGTATAAGATATGTTTGTGTGAATATGATTAAGTATGTGGAATCTACTTAACCACACTTTAGAAGATTTATGTTTTGGATATGGAAATGGAATAGTTAACACCAAATGATTCAATATTATTCAAAATAATACGAGTGATCTTTACTATCACTAGGGTTACAAGACCTTGAATCTTATGTGACTTTTTTTTTTTTTTTTTTTTTTTTTTTTTTTTTTTTTTTTTTTTTTTTTGTATATCTTTTCACATGCACATTCTAGATTGATATATTTATACACATCTAAGATTTTCCTTTTATAGTCCAAGGAAAGATCTTTTACAAACTTCATGACTCAACAAATAACTAGCTTATGACTAATCACTTGTTCTAGCTTAGATAATGACTTATCGTGTTAGTCATTAAGATACAACATGTATCTAGGATTACAACTCACTTGGAGTGTTCAATTTGATGACTACAACAAAGATATTTTCTTGTATATGAATCAGTAGAATAAGTCGTACTTATCTACACAGCTGTTTGTATGAGTCATAGCAACATAGTCATAGTAGCAGCAGAATCACCTTCAGTGGAAACGGTCTTCAGCAGAATCCATCAGAGGAAACTCACTTTGTGCTTTATCAGCAGAAACATACTTGTCGTATTTCCTTTAAACCTTTATGCTGAATCTTCAGATTCTTTTGATTATTTAATTCCTAACAATTCTCCCCTAAACATGTGAATCACATTCAAACATGTTTTCCTGAATTAAATGAGGACTTTGTGAAGATCTTTCAAACACTTTATTTTCAGACTGGTTGATCTGAACTTTCTTTTCTTCTGAGTGAATGAAATTATCTTTCTCTGGAACACATCTGCTTTCTGATTGTTGCTCAATTCTTTGACTAAAAGATGGTGCAATCTTCCTTTGATTTTAACAAGATATCATCTATCAATTTGCCTTTGCAAGTGATGAACAAACATAGTGAACTGAAATTGAATCTTTTCAACTTTTGACCTAGATAGAACTTTCTCCTTTGAAATGCTTCATCTCTTCTGAATACAACATTAAAGAATGTTCTTGTCATTTTCAACCTCTATGTCATCATCTTGTATGATCTTGTCTTTTCTTTTGGTTAATCTTCCTTAAACTAGGCTTGTATTTCCTCCCCTGAGATGTTTGTTTCCTCCCCTGAGATTCAAATAACATCTTATATTCATATCCTCCCCTTGTTTGAAAGATTTTCTCACAATCATAACATCATCATCTGATCTAGCATTGTTCCATGTTTTCAGACAATTTGTACATGAAGCCATCAATTCCTTAAGAGTTTAAGATTCTGCCCTCATCACTTCTAGGTGTGTTAACTCCTATGAGAGGTGATTCAATGGACGTTTTTGACTCATGGTCCATCTGATGATGGTTTTTAAAGTCATCTTTTAAAAAATCCTTTTAAGAAACTTTTGCCTTAGCAGTATGTATATGATTTTATTATGAAAAATCATACTGCTTACAACCATTTTGAAGGGATTAAGTGTGTAACAGACACTTAGTCAAAATTTCGGTTTAAAGCAACCTCTGGTTGTGTGAGAACCAATGTTTTCAGTTATAAATAACCGCCTGTGTATAGATAAACCTATTCAAAAGGCTTTCTTTACAGGGTTTCCAGCTCGTGGCATTTGTTACCTCTAACACAAGTGTTAGATTCACTGTTGCTCGCTGTTCTTTCTATCAGATATCCGTAGATTAGTCACATTATACTTGAGAGTATAAAATGATAGAAAGTGAGTTGTATCAGTTATTAACTGATCAACTAATTTATTAATTCAATGTGAAACATCATAATCAGATTTCAAGAAAGAAGTTTTAAGGAGTTTTGAAGTCCCAAACTTTTTCTATCATGAACCTATTATATCAGCAGCAATGATCAGCTTTCAGCAGCAATGATCAGCAGCTTTGATCAGCAGATTTCACTTGAAATAACCTTTCAGCTTAAATATTCATACCTGAAATTGTTAGTCTAAAACCAAAAGAACAAAGTACAAAGTACTTGCCTTGAATTAGAATAATGCATAGGACTAACTGTATGAATAACTTCAAATATTGTTAATAGTAGTCTTTAAATAACAAAGTTAGATGCATTAACAAAATCTATATACAAAAACACATTATATTGAAAAATTTAAAGATTAAGCATTCCAATACTTGCTACCAAGTACTGAAATCTACCAACATCAAAAGCTTTGGTAAGAAGATCTGCAAAGTTTTGATCTGAAGCAATTTTCATTACTTGAATTAACCTTTTCTCATTGCAATCTCTTATAAAATGATGTCTTATTTCAATGTGTTTTGTTTTAGAATGTTGCACTGGATTTTTAATAATGCAAATTGTACTACTATTATCAATATGTATAATGGTATGTAAGAAATTGTACCCATAATCAAGAAGTTGGTTTTGAAGCCATAGAACTTGACCACAGCAACTTGCAGCAGCTACATATTCAGCTTCAGTTGTTGAATTTGCCACAATTGTTTGCTTCTTACACTGCCATGAGATAAGTCTGCATCCAAGGAATTGACATCCTCCGGTTGTTGACTTTCTGTCCAAGCTAGCACCAGCATAGTCACTGTCTGAGAATGCTATCAAATCAAAAGGTGATTCTCTAGAATACCATAAACCCAACCTTGGTTGACCTTTGAGATATCTAAAAATTATTTTGACTGCTGTTAAATGAGAAACCTTTGGAGTTACTTGAAATCTTGCACAAGCACAAACAGAGAACATGATATCAGGTCTGGATGATGTAAGATACATCAAAGAACCTATCATAGATCTGTATGTGTGTACATCCACATTTTCTCCATCTGCATCTTTAAGAAGTGGCTTCTCAGGATCCATTGGTGTGCTTGCTATTTTTGAATCAGCAAATTGAAATTTTCTAAGAATCTCTGCAACATATTTGTCTTGACTAATAAATATGCCTTCAGATGATTGCTTAACTTGCAGACCCAAAAAGAATGTAAGTTCTCCCATAGAACTCATCTGAAACTTATCTTTCATAAGTTTTTCAAAGTCTAAACACATCTCCTTCCTTGTAGATCCAAAGATAATGTCATCCACATACACCTGTACTAACAGAAGATCTTTCTTGTGCTGTTTGATGAAAAGTGTCTGATCAATCTTTCCTCTTTGAAATCCATTCTCTAATAAATAGGAAGCTAGTGTTGCATACCAAGCTCTTGGTGCCTGATGTAGGCCATATAGAGCTTTAACTACCTTGTACACTTTGTCTGGATGGTCAGGATCAGTGACGCCTGGAGGTTGTGTAACATACACCTCTTCTTCAATTGAACCATATAAAAATGCACTCTTGACATCCATTTGGTAAACTGTGAAGTTCATAAATGAAGCATAAGCTAAGAAAAGCCTAATTCCCTCAATTCGAGCTACTGGAGCATAAACCTCATCATAGTCTATCCCTTCTTCTTGTGTGTACCCTTGTGCTACTAATCTAGCCTTATTCTTAATCACTATGCCTCTTTCATCCCTTTTATTTCTAAAAACCCATCTAGTGCCAATTACTCTTACACCATTAGGTAAATCAACTAGCACCCATACCTTTTGAATCTTGAACTGAAGAAGCTCCTCTTGCATAGCCTCTAACCAGCTTGAATTTTCTAGGGCTTTATGAATATTCTTTGGTTCATCTTGTGAGAGAAAACATACAAACAAACAGGAGTTTGAAAACTCATGCTGCTTTGAAGCATAAAGGGCATCAAGAATCCCTTTTTGATCTGAAGACATCAATTGTTGTCTTGTCTTCACACCAGATTGTACATCTCCAATCACATTTTCTAGGGAGTGAACTTTGTGAATCCTTGATTGTGGAGTGGAAGGAACTTGATAATCAGATGGAATATTACTTAAATCCACCTCATCTTCTGAAAAGTCTGCTTTTGTTTCTTCTGAAGAAATATCAGCAGAAACAATTTGCTTATCAGCAGGAACATTTTGCTCATTGGCAGGAAGGTTTTGCTCATCAGCAGGAACGCTTTGTTGTTCTTGTGTTCTTCCTTCTCTGTTTTTATCTTCAACACCTTCTTTAGCTTTTCCAGAAGAAGATTCACCATTTGTTGAAGTTGATTCCACACTTGTATTTGACCATATTGTCATCATCACATAATCTTGATGTGTCTTCTTGTCTAACCTTGCCTCATCCGTTGCTTGTGAACCTGAACAATCATTAATTTCTGCAACAACAGGCACATAATTCATTGAATGGGTTAGAGATTCAAGATCAAATAGCCATTTTGGTCCTTGACCTTCTACATTAGATTTATTTTCTAAAAATCTCACATGCAGATTTTCTTCTACTCTTTTAGTTCTTATGTTGTACACTCTGAATGCTTTGCTATTGATAGAGTATCCAACTAAGAATCCTTCATCTACTTTACCATTAAACTTTCCAAGATGGTCTAAGGTATTTAGAATTGTCACATGACATCCAAAAGGTCTAAGAAATCCTATTTCAGGAGTTCTACCTCTAAAAAGTTCATATGATGTCTTATTGTGAGACTGCACTATTAAAACTCTGTTCTGAACATAACAAGCAGTGTTGACTGCTTCAGCCCAAAAAGTTATAGGCAACTTTGAATCAGCTAACATAGTTCTAGCAGCTTCTATTAGTGTTCTATTCTTTCTTTCAGCTACTCCATTCTGTTGAGGAGTTCTAGCAACACTAAATTCTCTTTTAATACCTTTTTCTTTGCAGAAATCATCCATAACTCTATTTTTAAATTCTGTCCCATTATCACATCTAATGAATTTTACTCTTTTGCTTACTAGGTTTTCTATCTCTGTAATGAAGGTCTTAAGGATGCTAGAAGTCTCATTCTTAGTTCCTAAAAAGAATACCCATGTAAATCTACTATAGTCATCAGTAACAACTAGACAAAATTTCTTATGCATTATACTACTTATTGAAACAGGTCCAAATAAGTCCATATGAAGCATAAACAATGATTGATTGATAGAGTTAAAAATCTTGGGCTTACAAGTGACTTTGTGTTGTTTGCCTTTAAGACAAGCAATGCATGTTTGATGATTTTCAAAACGTTTTTGAGGTAAACCTCTTACCAAACCATTCTTAACAATCTTATTTATGGTTTTGAAGTTAATATGACCAAGTCTCCTATGCCATAACATAGATTCATCTAATGTGGCCTTTGCAACAAGACAAGTTAAAGCATCTTTAGAAACAATGTTATTCATATCAACACTGTACATATTGCCCTTCCTAGGAATTTTAAGAAGTACTTGACTTTCATCAGGCATCTTAAAATCAGGAGAAAGTACAAGACATTCAGTCTCAGTAAAAAGAACATTATTCTTTCTGTCACACATTTGTGAGACACTAAAGAGATTATACTTAAGCTCTTGCACATAAAACACATCTTCAAAATCTAATTTACTGGTTTTGATAGTACCTTTACCAGTAATCTTTCCACCAATTCCTCCTCCAAAGGCAACATATCCACCATCAATTGATTGAAAGTTGGAAAGATAAGACATGTTGCCTGTCATGTGCCTTGAACATCCACTATCTGAATATCCTTGATCTTCATGATCTGTTGGTGAATGTCCCTGCACAAAATAAAAGAATTAGTTTTCTTTGGGGATCCAAGCCAACACTGACTTGGATCTGCCTCTTGCATCAATGAAATGTAATCTCTTGAGGACTGTTGATGCAACATTGGATTTAAGAATCCAACATGCTGAGACCTTAACAGCATTTGCCCTGTTACCCTTAGCAGCAGTATGCTTAGCAGAAGAAACTGCTAGTTTTGTAGTTGTACCCTTTGGTCTCCAAACTTGTTTTTGGACCACTGCTTTTGTTTGAATGGGCCTTTGAACAATATTAGATGCATGTTTGAAAGTTGTTTTTGCACCCTTAATTGTTGATTTTGGGTAAACAATCATATATGGTTTTTCAGCAGAAACCATTTTCCTTTCAGCAGGAACAGTTTTTGTGACTGTTTTGGGTTTAGAATTTTTTAGAATTAGAGTGAAAATGAGATTTAGGTGTTTGCCTTTTGTAGTTCACTCTATTACTTTCATACCCAGATACCCATTGGCTACAGAAAGCTGCAAGATGGTCAAAACTACCACAAATGAAACAAGCTTTATTGTGAAAAGCAAAGTCATCACCTAGTTGGTAAGACTTGAGGTTATTCCAATTTCTTTGGTTACCTCTGGGCTTGTTTGTGGTTCTATATTGTTCACAATATCTAACTGGTTGCCTAACATATTTTTCATTGGTTTTAGGCCTATCAGTATTGTGTTTGACTATCTTAGGAACTCTTGTTCTTGCTTTCTTAACCACTTCAGGTTTAGACATAACCTGTTTATTTACAAAGGACACCTTGTCCTGAAAAAGTAATGTTTTACATGAACATTTACTTTCTTTCTTAGGCTCATCAGCTACTATGTTAGAGTTTGGTTGAACTCCATATTGTAACTTAGGTAGCTGAAATTCAGGTAATCCTGAATGCTCTAGGTCTATCCCTGGGGGTTTTGGGATACCTCTATAAGGAGGTGGGGTTGTATTATATCCTAATCCTGACTTAACTTTATTATTCACTTGACTGTCTATTATTTTGGTTACATTTTTAGAAGCATGTTCAAGCTTCTCTACAGTCAATTGAATGTTTTCTTTTTCAGTCTTAACCCTATCCAATGCTTCTTTTAAAGCCTCAATGATTTGATCTTTAAATTGATTGTCATTTTCAAGTAAAGTTTTAGCATCAGTAAAGGTAAGTTCATTCTTTTTATAGTATAGGATTTGCCTCTCTATAGATTCTAAACCACATTTATAATTGAAAAGATCTTGATCAGTTTTGGCTAGCTGAACCTTTTGGTCATCATACTGTTTAATTAAGATTTTTAAGTCTTTAAGAGCAGTACAAGAATTTGAACAAGATTTATGATCATGTACCTCAGTTGCAGTAAATGCCATAAGAGCCATCTGTGAAGAACCCTTTTCTTCATCATCCATGAAGCTCCAATCAAAACCTAACCCATCAATAGCTACCATAGCTTTTGGTTCAGAAATCTCCCTTGTATTGGATTTGCTTCCAACATCTCTATTTCTGCTATCTTGTTGTCTTGGTCTTCTACACTCTCTTGAGAAGTGTCCCATCTTGTGACAGTTGTAGCATTCTATCTTTGACTTGTCATAACCAGCAGGATCATTGCTACTGATTGTGATCTTCTTCCCCGTCCTTTGATAGAATTTCTTAGCTCTCATGCTAAGAAGAGAAATTTGCCATTTTAGATCCATTTCCTCCAGATCATCATCATTGATCTCTTGGAGGTCTTCATGAGTTAACATGGATCCATTATGCTTGCTTGTGAAAAAAGCACAACATGTTTTCTCATCTAAAATTCCAAAAGTACTGCTTGATGAACTTGCAGCACTTACACCATCATGAACTTTCTCATTAGTAACTGGAACTGAATTACTAGGAGATGACATAAATGCCATGTTCCCAGTGCTTGAGTTAGAACCTCCAGTTTTCTTCAAATCTTGCTCAACAATTTTAAAATTGCTATACAGATCCATAAGATCCATAGTGTCAATGTCTGACTTGTTCTTCCAGACAACAACATGCATAGCCCACTCTTCAGGTAAGCTTCTCAGAAATTTTGAGTTTAAATCTTCTTGAGGTATTTCAACTCCAAGAATAGCAAGTTGACTCACAATATTCTGTAGCCTGTTGAACATATGGTCTAAAGATTCATGGTTGGTTGATGTGAAATTTTCAAACTGTTGCTTAAGAAGAGTTTTCTGGGTCTTCTTGGTGGCTTCATTCCCACCATACCTTGCAATAATGGCCTCAAATAATGATTTTGCATCTTTGAATTTACTGAAGTTTATAAGTTGATCATTTGGAATGGTCATCATCAGCATGCTTCTGGCCTTTAGGTCATTCTTCTTCTTAATTCTATTTTCTGCAGTTTGTGGCTTGGTTTGCAGCTTTGCAACTTCCTTACCATCAACTGTTGATGCAGTGGTTGTAGACTTGAAAGAATCTCCATCTTCAATAATTTCCCAAAGTGTATAATCTTGCACTTGAAAATATTGTTCTATTCTTAACCTCCACATCTCAAACTCATTCTGTTTGAGCATTGGTAATTTTGCAGCAACATTTGTTTGAATAGACTCAACATCCATTTCTAGCTTCTTCTTCTAAAACAAAAATATCAACCTGACGCTCTGATACCACTTGTTGAGGGTCGATTACATGGTAAGGTGGTTAAGCCTTCGTTCTTTGTGTATAAGATATGTTTGTGTGAATATGATTAAGTATGAGGAATCTACTTAACCACACTTTAGAAGATTTATGTTTTGGATATGAAAATGGAATAGTTAACACCAAATGATTCAATATTATTCAAAATAATACGAGTGATCTTTACTATCACTAGGGTTACAAGACCTTGAATCTTATGTGACTTTTGTTCTTTTTTTTTTTTTTTTTTTTTTTTTTTTTTTTTTTTTTTGTATATCTTTTCACATGCACATTCTAGATTGATATATTTATACACATCTAAGATTTTCCTTTTATAGTCCAAGGAAAGATCTTTTACAAACTTCATGACTCAACAAATAACTAGCTTATGACTAATCACTTGTTCTAGCTTAGATAATGACTTATCGTGTTAGTCATTAAGATACAACATGTATCTAGGATTACAACTCACTTGGAGTGTTCAATTTGATGACTACAACAAAGATATTTTCTTGTATATGAATCAGTAGAATAAGTCGTACTTATCTACACAGCTGTTTGTATGAGTCATAGCAGCATAGTCATAGTAGCAGCAGAATCCAGCAGCAGAATCACCTTCAGTGGAAACGGTCTTCAGCAGAATCCATCAGAGGAAACTCGCTTTGTGCTTTATCAGCAGAAACATACTTGTCGTATTTCCTTTAAACCTTTATGCTGAATCTTCAGATTCTTTTGATTATTTAATTCCTAACAAAAAATACTTCCAAACCCTATAAACTTTGGTGATTTCTCTTGAGTTTGAATCTACTCAAGTCACCTCAACTTTCATCATCTCTCTTTCAAGAATACAAGTGTAGAAAGATTGCTTGAAGTGAAGTAGGGTGAAGCATAAGTCAATCAAAGTCCTTACCTTACATGTTACTTACCTTTCTTTATTGAAGGCCAAAAGTTGTAAGCAAACCCTAACATACTTCTTGTTAAATATCATATTCATGCTATTTACATATCATTCATGCTATATTTTGTCTTGTGATCATGTCCATGATGTATAAAAATGGGTAAAACAAGTTATTGTAAATGAATGTTAACTTAAGTTATTTAAACAAGTAAACGAGTGACTTTCATGGAGAACCACGACCAAAATAGTATAACTATGATATTGGACACTTACCTACTGTTAAAGAGGACTTAAAAAAGAAAACATAGCAATTTTAACCACCTAAAACGAGTACACGAGTCAAAAGTTATGACCATTTGAAATTACCAAAACTTTACGGCAAAAACTGCCAAATGTTTTTGTAACAGAATTAAACACGCAAAAAGAGGCCCTTCTGGTCCGTTTTATGAAAAAGTTAAAACACAAAAGTTGTCCGGAATCACGTTTTCTTCAAAAACCCAGGAGCACGTATCCAGAAAACCAATAACGAATGAGATTTTCTTCAGTTTCTTAACAGCTATTTTATATACCAAAGTTACTATATAGTAGTTATGGTTTAATAAGACCAAGAGGTCTAATGACCTAAAGCCAAGACCACAACCATGGCTAAAGCCAAGGTTGAGTCTCAAGACCATGGAACAACGACCAAGGTCACGGCGAAGCCATGACTAAAGACCATATAAACTTACCTAGGCGAAAACATGAGCTAAAGAGTTAGCGATAACTTAAACATGCAATTTGGATCTACTCCATCTAAAGAACCATGAGATCTTACAAGTAATTGTCATACAAGATTTAAGAAACTCATCCTAATAACAATCTTCATGTAAAAGTAAACTTTCCTAAGTTTATTCAAATATTGGACATGTAACTTTTCAGATCAAAACTTATATATATATATATATATATATATATATATATATATATATATATATATATATATATATATATATATATATATATATATATCAAATACTACAATAGTAGGGAGCCTCATGTGAGGAGTTCATTAAATAAGCCATCGAGATAAGTTGTGGATTTACGAATTAAAGTGTCCTGGCTCCTCGAACGTTTACTACATGACTTCTGAATTATGTCGGCCCGAACGGTAGTAAGCGATATATAAACTATACATGTTTCATAAACCATTTCTTTTCAAAGACTTACACTACACTAAGTACTACATCATGGACTAAATGCAAGACATATATAGGCAATTCTTCATATTCTTTACTCCAATCCTAAGTCGCAACATTCTATTATAGGTTGCTCGTAGAAACCTTCGCGATTCGACCATCACATTCACTACTTGCTATATAACTTAAGGTGAGTTCATAGCCCCACTTTCCATTACTTAATTGTTTTACAAACCCTTGGGGGGAATACATGCTATTTTAAACTGAACACAATGCTTTGAAATTATATGCTATCCGATTATTTTATTATCACTAAGTACCATCCTTGCCAAATCCAATATCCCTTATCATGAACCATTTAATCACTAGTAATAGTGAGCGCGAATATTGTGAATAGGCATATTGGGATTGACGAATCCCATTTGTTTTGACTAAGTTTAAACAAATGCATTAATATTTGAGACATAGGTATGATGGCAAAGTACCTACCGGGATAACTCCACCGATTGATATTGGTACCCATTAACGTTTTGGTGTCATGAGCTTAGTGTAATAATACGTTTTAAGGGCTTATAACAACGTAGCCCATCATTTTCGAGTCTAATTAGCTCACACTAACAACATATTGTGTTCAACCATTTAACAAACTCTATGAATATCACTCAACCTTTGTGTTGACCTTTTAAGCATGTATTTCAGGTCCATGATGATCAAGGATGGCACGGAAGGGCACGGATATTCAAGAGGGCTATAAATTTTATTATCATTCAAAAACTCATCTAATGTAATTTGTAAACAAGGAACCATCTGGGACCTCATTTTTTAATCTCTGATATTTATATAATTTGAATGATAAATCTTTTAAAACGACTCAATTAGAGTTCGTTTTCTATTATTGTGACTATTGTGCCGTCGAGTAACACCCAGTTTGAATTCCGCCGCATCCTTGAATTGGGGGTGTTACAACAAGGTTAATGATGCTATACAAACCTTAAAATCTCTTGAGGGTGGTAATTACATTCCACACACGAGTTTCTTTACTGTTGATAATGAGCAGATCGAGTTAAGATACAAGGAACAAGATATGTGTGCCCCTATATTTGTGCATAGCCTTGTATCTCCTCATGTCTACGGGAGACTCAAAAGAAAGAGGGAGCCAACGAACAACCATAAGGTGATTTCTAATTACATATCATTATCATGTATTCCTTTCTTTCAAACGTCACATAGTATAGTATAGATAATATATGTAATATATCAGCTTTGTTAAGCATGTGACAATCAAGCTTTTGATTAGCCTATATGATCTTCTATAGGTTATATATAAAGGCTTTCTAGTGTTTTAGTTAGACGTACTCCCATCTTGCCCTGTATTTGATTTATGTAGTTTGGATTAGATCCGAAGCTAAAACACACCTAATATGTACCTTTTTATAAGTAACTTACTAACTTGCTATGAGTAGCTATAGTCTGGAGTCTTATCATTATTTATTTGTATGAAAGCTGCATTGTGCAACTGTTTACGTACTAGTGGAAAGCTTGTTACACATGCGAGCACATATATGAGAAACTCGGAAAGTGGTAATGTGCATTAGTTGAAACACACACTTGTCCTCAAAAGTAGTAACTTGAAGCTTATTAGTTGTCTAAAGCGCAATTTTGCTCATATTTTTGTTCGAGATATTCGATGCTCTTCCCACTTTGCCTTGCTATGCCTTTTCTTGTTAGCTATATGTTTTTACTCACTGCAAGTGCATTTTGATTTTTCAGTTATTTAAGGGATGTCCGAGCTGAGGTCGATGTTGTTGGAGTGAAGATGACATCACATCCATACACTAATTTGCTTGTTCTTCAAGATTTTAAAGATCTGTGCTCATCGATCAGTTCTCTTCTTTCTTTACAGTATCTTGTGTTTGATGGTTTTGAATCAATAACTTGTGTTTGATGGATTTTTAGTAATTTTTTGCTTTGTTGATTTCCGAAAATATACAAATCCGTTACTATGTTTTAATAAAGGGCGGATGTGAGGGATCTCATCCGATGCAAAAGCGTGTGCAAGCTATGGCATTCTTTCATTTCCAGTAACCGCTTCGTTAATGCTCATTTGAAACATATATAGGTACGACAGTGATCGCAATAACAATAAATTCAACCTTAGGAGGATCTATATGTCGTCTAATTAAGTTAAATTCTTACCCTGGCCTTTGTAACCTTAACTATCGTACCTCACTCAATGCATGCAACATTGTTGGTTCTTCTAATGGCCTCGTACGTATGCATCGTTTCTAAAAGTGCTCGAATTTTAGTAGCTAATCCCTCTACTAGACAGTTCAAAATACTCCTAGGGCGTGTTTGGTTCACCGTATTTTGGGGGGTTGTGGTGGTTTTGAATTTAAATTCCAGATTTAATCGTGTTTGGTTTACTTTTCAGAAGGTTTTAAATTTTTGAAAAGGCCTCAATTGATGGGGTTCAAAAAATGTAGGGTGAGGGGTTGAATTTGAAACATGGGAGTTAAAAGGTCAAAGTTGGACCTACACACCTGTATCCCACTTGTTCTTTTTTTGTTTTCTTATGTACTTCACCATTCTTTTATCATATTACAAATGTACCTAATGATTTGATTGGTTGATTTTAAAAAATGATTAGTGGAAATTTGGAGAGAGAAAGTACATAATACAATTGTACAAGTGATTTATGCATTAGGCATGCTTTTAGGCTTGTGTTGTAGGTCTAAATAGCACTACTATTATCCATAGATCAGGAATTCAAAGAAATCCCCCAACCTGATTACAATATCGATTATAAGCTAGATTCTTTATTCAACCTTGGAATTGTCGATGAATGTCTGTGCATATTCGATCCGTACCGTTCTTATTATCCTATATGGGTCATGAAAAGCTACAAATTGAAAGTCTTGGACTCTCGTGCAATCGTATGATGATATTCCTCCTAATCAGCAGATTAATGCTATACACACCTTAGAATAGCTCAAGGATGACTGCATTCCGCACATGGGTTTCTTTACTAGTCACGATATGATTCGGTTAAGATGTAAGAAAGTGGATATTTGTTCCCCTATATATGTGCAGAGTTTTGTACCTCCCCATTTAATTTCTAGTAACATGTCATCTTCCTTTATTATATGAATTGCATAGTATAGAGTATATGTAATATACCAGCGTTTTTAAACGTGTGACGATTGAACTTTTGATTAGCCCATGTGATCCTATATAGATTATATATAATGGCTTTTTGGTGTTCTAGCTAGTTAGACTTACTCCCATCATGTTCCCTATCTGATTTATGTGGTGTGGAGAAGGTCGGAAGTTAACAAACACCTAATACTTATTATATAAGTATCAGAAATTGGCAAGCTCAAGTCTCCATGTTATTTGTTAGTATGAAAGCTTTAGTGCAAGTGTATACTAGTTTGAAGCTTGTTACATACTTACATATATGAGATTAATTATAATCCCACATATAAGCAACTTGGCACAAAGAATGTAGTGAAGTCATGTGTATTACTTGTAACACGGGCTCATCTAAAGTAGTAAATTTTAAGCTTATTAGTTGTCAAAATCACATGCACGTCGTGCTTAATTTTTGTGTTTGTTCAGAGACCCATTACTCTTTCCGGTTCACTTGTGACCAAACGATACTTGTAATCCGTGATCGATTACTAGATCTTCTATACCCTTTATTGTTAATGCTTGTGATGATAGAAACTTTTGTGTTGCAATGTCTTTTAGAATGTAACTATATATTACCCACTTTAATTTTCATTTTGATATTTCAGTTCACCTGTAGTAATACACCCCAACTAAGCAATTGTGACTGTGAATCGGCATTTAATTTGCAATTGTATGTGTTTTTTAATTTGCAATTGTGACTGTGAATCGACATTTTAATTTGCAATTGTGTGTGTTTTTTAATTTGCAATTGTGACTGTGAATCATGAAACACTTAGGCTATTTGTATATCCAAATAGGGGGAGACTGTTGGGTCACTTAATTCCCCAATCTTCCTCTAACTAGGATTTGAACATAAAATAACCTAAGTGTTTAATTTCCATAAACACAATCAAGTCACTGAGTGAACGGTAACTCAGTGAGTCATCTTCAGGATGCTTAGAACAAGCCTATGAAGAAAGGTTCACCATTCAGTGTGGCGGAACTCAGCGAGTGGGATTTAAGCCAAGAAGGTGATGGGTTTAGTGAGGATGACAATAACTCAATGAACCCCCAAGACTCCTCAACAACTATTGAAGTACTGAAGACTGAAGAATGGGCGGGACAAAGCGGGAAAGTTTGAACGTATCAACAGGTGTCCTTATCAATCTGAAGTCAAACTTTCCCTGAATGGCACTATGTCAGGATGGTGTCATCACTGTGTATGAGAAAGGCACATTGTCCTTTATCAAATATAGTCTATTGTAACAGAGACAAAATATGTAAGTATTTTTTCTCTACTAGATAGGTCATCAATTTGTCTTTATCAGCAACGTTGTAATTTACTTGTATATAAATAGGTAGCATAAGTGAGGAGTAAAAGTTGACAAGTTTGTGCAATTAATGTTTAAGCATTCACAAACCACTTTTACTCCTCCAAAGAACAACATAGTCCCTGAGATTGCTCAGTGTGACCTTTAGTTGTCACTCAAACATTGTTTGGGTTTAGAGAGGAGTCAATACCATACTTGTCGTTTCAATCCCAAGTGTTATTCCGCAAACACTTGGGTATAATTCTTTGATTAACTTCTAATAAGAATTAAACGTTGGAAAATATTGTGCCTCTTTTCTTTACGTTTATCTTTGTTGTTAATCTTTTATATCTGTGTTAAAAGGTCATGAAACTTGGTAGATTAACTCTTTAGTTAACTATTAAACAAGTAAATGAGACCAACAAAACTTTAGTTGCAAAATATCCCTCAACCCAAGTCTAGGTGTGCTAGTGGGCCCGTCAAGTGAATTTGATGGCGGGAAATGTGAAATGACGAAAATAACCTCACGTGCAACGCACCTGAGGACTAACTAACGGGATTTCTTAAAAAGCGTTAGCCGAAAAACTATTTTTGCATGAACAGTAACACCTCAAGGATATTATTTGCAGAAACCCGAAAGGTCAGGAACATGATTTGCAAATTTTTTTATAAGAGGACATTTGCATTTTTGGCATAGTTTAGGGATATTTTTTTGCAGTTTACTCTATTAATAATAAGTGTGCTGCTTAAAATAATTTGTATTCAACCCTCACACATCGCATATGTTATGGGTTATGAGTTTCAATACCGTCTTCGTGCTTGAGAAAGGTTGAAAAACCCTTGACACATCTAACTCATAATCATCTCATAAACCCTTTAACAAACAACTAAACCCCTTACTTGACTTCAATGATTACAAGTCTCCGGCGAACACTAACTTTCCGGCGACCCATCACCACCACCGTGACACCACAACCCTTAACAAAACCCCAACTGAAAACCCTAATCCTATCACAATACAACAACGGCAAGTTCTCCAACATCTTCCAAAATGTCATCACTAAACCCTCAGTCATGGTCACAGCCTGCCACAACCTCATCCACGATAACCCACCGGAAAAACCCATTTTCTTTAACTTCTAAGAAATGGGTCAAGAACTTAGTGAAAAAAGGTTTGATTTTGCTTCTTGTGTATTGAAATTGTGTAATAAAGATAACCCAGATGGGATTTTTGTTCCTGATATGAAATTAAAGGTTTTGATTGAAATGATTAGGATGGTTTTACAAGTTATATATGATGATAGGTTTGCTACTTTTAGTTATGGTGGTAGGCTTGGTATGGGTCGACATACCACTATTCGGTATTTAAAGAATAACGTGGAGAATCCCTCTTGGTGGTTTAATGTTTTGTTTGAGCAAAATGTGAAATTTGGTTTCGAGAATGTTGATAAGTTGTGTTTGGTTATTGAGGATAAAGTGAATGATGTTATGTTTGTCGATTTGATTAGGGGAATGTTTGATTCGGGTGTGGTGCGGATTCAATTGGGCGGCTTGGATTTAGGTAGAGGGTTGCCGCAAGAATGTGGGTTGAATTCGATATTAGTTAATATTTATTTCAATGTGTTTGATCAAAAGTTGCAAGAGTTACGTCTTATGATTAATTTAGACAATGACCGTGTTTTTTATAAGCCATTAAAGGTTTATGCTGTCAGGTACCTAGATGAAATACTTGTGATTACATCCGGGTCAAAGGGTTTGACCGTCAAATTGAAGAATCTGGTTGTGGAATTTTTGAGAAAGAATTTGATGTTGGATGTAGATAGAGTGAGAACCGCTGTTCATAGCGCTGTTTCTGAGGAGATTAAATTTTTGGGTATGGATCTTCGGGCAGTACCGCCGTCAGTTTTGCATCCGCCAATGTCTGAGAAGGCGATTAGAGCGAGGAAGAAGTATTTAAGACAGAAGGAAGTGAGGCTTCAAGAACTGAAAAATACAAGGGAGACAAATAGGAAAAAACTTGCTATGAAAATCTTTAGTCATGTGTATAAGAAGATGAAAACGAGCAACGGGTTCAAATTTGATTTTCATATTGAGAATGAAGTGAGGGAAATTTTTGAAACCTGGGGTCGTGTAGCTATCGATGAATTTTTGGGGTCAATAGAAGAACGTGCAACCTGGTATCGTAAGCTTTCGGGTGGTGATTTTTTATCTTTGAAAAGAATTAGAGATCAACTTCCTGTTGAACTTATAGATTCTTATGATAAATTTCAAGAGCAAGTTGACAAGCATTTGAAGCCGATGAAAGCTAGAAAGGAGTTAGAAGATATCTTAACTAATTATAAAGGGTGTATGGTCAATTAGTCAATGGGTGAAAAACTGAACTTTTAATAATACCAAAACTGCCCTTGTCCATTCATTAAATACACACACACTCACCTCAAACACATCCCTCATCTCTCTCTCTCTAAAAACACACACGCACAAATATTCACTGCTCTCTCTCTCTAAAAATCTCCTCATACCCTCTTTGACACATCACAACTACAGCTCTCCATCAACCACAACCTCACCACCACCATACCCAACTGCCGCCACCACCTGCCAACCGCCGCCACCACCTGACCGACCGCCGCCACCACCTGTCCTACCGCCGCCACCACAGCCTCCAACCGACGCACTTTCATCCTCTCACCCCAACAAAACACATTCTCCTCACCCACACAAAAATCACAGATCTAAAAAAACACACCTACCTAAACCGCCACCACCACTACCCAAATCGTTGCCGACCGACGACCACCACCACCACCCATACCATCACCGTCGGACACCCGTTACACCGACACACCGAGACACACATCACACCGACGGAACCCCCACCACGTTCGAAACCCCAGCTACCGTCAACCCACCACCATTGACACCCCACACAACATAAGGTTTTTCCATTTTTTTAGTTTGTATTCTATATCTACTTATTTTTAAAGTTTTGAACATTTTTTTGTAGATCTATATATTATGTTTATAGATTTGAGTTTCTTATTTGTTTTGTAACAACTTTTTTAGCCTTTGTTGTCATCGGAATCTGCCATCATCACCCGACCCCGCCTCCGCCTCCGCCTCCGCCTCCAACCCGGTGTCACCACAACAGAAACCGACGCCCCCACCGAAATAACCCTCCATTGTGTTCTTCCGCCGCTGGAACTACGAAGACCTTAAGGTATTTTTTTTAAGTTTTTTTTAAATAGATCCACTAATATTAATAAAGTTTTGATTTTTTTAGATCTATGGATTTTAGTTGTAGATCTAAAGATTTTATTATAGATATATACAATTATTTTAGATATTAACATTATTGGTAAATTTTTTTGTTAGTGCCGCCGATTGCCACCGATTGTCGCCGCTGTTCTCGCTGCAAAAAACAACCCTGACAGAGCTGCTGCCGCTGTTCTCACTTATAAATGTATGTTTTATTCTTAATAAAGTTATTTTTAATATTTATATTTGAAGGTTTTGTTTTTTATAAATCTTTATATTTTGTTAATGTTTTGAAGGTTTTTTTTGTAGATCTATTTTCGTATAAATTTGAGTTGCTATAAAACTTTGACTTTTGTGTAGATCTGCTGCTATTATGGCCGTATCTGTTGCTGGAAAAGGGCTTTAGTCGCCGAAAAATGCATATTTTTCTTTGAAAGTATTTTGGTAGATAATGTTATAAAAGTTTATTTATGAATTTTTATTTTATTTTTGGTAAATTATGTTACCAAGAAGTTAGATAGATTGTTGTTGAAAATGTTTGTTATGTTAAATTGTTGTTGTAGTTTTGTTATATTTGTATGGGTATAAATTGTCAAAATAACATTTGAAATTCATGTAAATTTTAAAGTCTTTGGACGTTTAAAGATTTTAAACTTTTGAAAAGTAAAAAACTTGTAGAATTTAATTTTAGTGATAGTTTTGAAAATTGAAATTCATTTAAATTTGAGTTGTTTTTAGTTTGACAGGTTTGTGCTTGATGGGCTAGATATCCGCCAAGATCTGATGAATTTTTCTATGATCTTTAGTGGTTTTCGAGACTTGCCAAAAAGCAATAGCGTATAGGGAAGCAAAAGAAATTCATTGGGAAGTGAAATGAGAGAAACAAAGAGGCAAAAAGCAATAGTGTCTTTGACTATCCAAAAAATCACTCACACACCTTATGTTACTTTTGAAGTATTTTAATTGAAAATTTTCAATCCAAATTGACATAGACGATGCAAAGACTAAAGACATTAAAATAAATTGATTAGTGTTCTAATGACAATACTATATTTGCATCCATACATATCCTAGAAAAATAACAATGGTTTTAAATAATTTTGAAAACTTGCAAATTTAAAAATATAACGTTACACAGATTTTTAGTTTTGATGGTTTATAACATTCTAAGAATAATTTGAAAAGTTTTAAACTTTGAAAACCGGGAAACAAAGTTGTAAAAGCATGAAGAGCCGAGAAGACATAAAGTAAGAAAAGCTTTTTGGGAAATCTACTTTTCAAGTTTTAACTTTGATGAAGAACAGGCTTTAGACATATCAAGATACGGAGTAATATGTTTTAGAATACATATGGTTCACATGTGAGGAGGAAGAATATGCTTTGCATATTGATGGTTTTCGTGATGGTTTCCATAATTATTCTAAAAAATGCAAGGACTTTTTGTTTGTGACAACTAAGTTTACTGCTAACAACTTAATATAGTCTTCCACCAAGATGTGTTATAAAAGAAAAAAAAAAAATATGTACTCATACTTTTTTTATGTCACTGTAAATAGGTTTTTATCTATTGAACTTTTATATATATTTTTTAAGTGTGTTGGAGAAGCAAATAAAATTTTTAGCGACATTTTAGTGTTTCTTTTATAGCATGTATAAGTTTTTCATTCTTTGTAAAATAAGTATAAAAGTATAAAGAAAGCAACCTAGGTCTACAATTCAAGAGATTTCTTAAATATTAAAAGTTTCAATTCAAATGTTTTTGCACAATTCAAGAAAGCAACCTAGGTCTACAAAAGAATATTATTGGGAAGCTAAACTATTATTGGGAACCTAAAATTGTACCTAGGTCTACAAAAGAAAATTTAAAATTTAAAATTTACCAATTAAATTTACCAATTAAAAGCATGCATCGAAATTAAAATCTGATAATTGTTGGTCTTCTAGCATGCATCGAAATTAAATTTCAACATTTAAATATCATGCATCGATTGTCCCCCACTAGCCCCTACTTCTAGCCCCACTGCCACCTTTCTTTTTTGTCCCCCACTAGCCCCTACTTCTAGCCTCACTTTTTTTTTTTTAAATTAAAATCTGATAATGGTTGGTCAAAATATGCGGCCACATTTTTTGCCCTTTTTTTTTTTTTTTTTTTTTTTTTTAATAAATGTTAAAAAAGTTTTTTAAAAAAAGTATTTTGTTAAAAATAATAAAAGTTGAAATTTTTTTGTAAAAAAAATAAAAGTTGTAAATTTTTAATATAATTTTGTAATTTTTTTTGTAACAATCAAGTGCCCGGCTCCATGATCTTTTAAATGATTTGAATAAAAGTTGAAAATTTTAATATAATTTTGTAATTTAAAAAAAAAAAAAAAAAAGTTGTAATTTTTTTTTTTTTTTTTTTTTTTTTGTAATAAATGTTATAAAAGTTTTTAAAAAAAAGTATTTTGTTAAAAATAATAAAAGTTGAAATTTTTTTGTAAAAAAAATAAAAGTTGTAAATTTTTAATATAATTTTGTAATTTTTTTTGTAACAATCAAGTGTCCGGCTCCATGATCTTTTAAATGATTTGAATAAAAGTTGAAATTTTTAATATAATTTTGTAATTAAAAAAAAAAAATTGTAATTTTTTTTTTTTTTTTTTTTTTTTTTTTTTTTGTAATAAATGTTATAAAAGTTTTAAAAAAAAGTATTTTGTTAAAAATAATAAAAGTTGAAATTTTTTTGTAAAAAAAATAAAAGTTGTAAATTTTTAATATAATTTTGTAATTTTTTTTGTAACAGCCAAGTGCCCGGCTCCATGATCTTTTAAATGATTTAAATCACAAACATACACCGATGCCGCTAATCGCGGATACTTTTAGAAAAAAACGTATACATGAAAAATATTTTATCGCCACAAAATCAGTCACCGGAATTTAATTCATGTAGCCCTTTTCCTGGGATGGGTTCACGGGATGTAATGGTCATATATGTTGCAAGTACACAATGCTCCCGCGGCAACGTGCGGGCTAACCACGTATTCAAACTATAAAAGTACTATGATTAAACTATGATTAGACAATATATTACAACTTTTTTTTATTATTGTTTTAGTTTATTTTGATATTTTCATGTTCATGTTAAACATTACACGAAACACTTATCACAATATCGCAACTATAAATGTTTTTATATGTTGTTTGATAGATGTTAAGAATTTTTCTTAGACTTTAGTTATCGTGTAGTACAATCGTTTGCAATTACATTATGATATGTTCACGTTCTATTTTGAACGCTACACAAAACACTCACCACAATATCACAAATCGTTAATTATCTGCCGCTAGAAACCGTTGCTATGCACGGGTATTCATCTAGTAAGAAGAAAAGAAGAAGAAGATGAAGAACATTTGCTGTTACAGCAGTGATCATTTTCCCAACATAAATACACAGAAAGAATAGTCAAAGATTTGATTCAACTTTGTATAAAAGTCGATGCACCTGACCAACTAGTTAGAAAAGCGGTTAGGTTAGCTGGATTCACCAATAAGATGGGCCGTCCTAGGCCTATTTCCTCTCTCACGGCACTAGAAGATGTCGACATTATAAAATGGTATGCGGGTGTGGGAAATAGATGGTTAAATTACTTCTGTTGTTCTCACAATTTCAAGACTGTCAAAACCGTTGTCACTTATCACTTAAGGTTCTCTTGTATATTGACTTTAGCTGAAAAACATGAATCAACTAAACGCGAAGCTATAAAACATTACACTAAAGATTTGAGGGTTTTTGATGTTAATGGTGGTGAAGAGTTTCATTTTCCGACTGAACGGGAGATCAAAATGATGGGAGATAAGAATCTTGCAGATCCAAAGCCTGTAGATGGAGCTTTGACCATGATGTTGGTAAGATTGGCTTCAGACGAGCCTTTGTATCGCTGTGGGGCTCATTTTTGTCAAAGAAGTGATACAATTGTCTATCGGATACGGTTATTGCAAAAAGTTCTAAACTTGAACCCGGTAAATGATAAATCATGGGTTTCGGGGATGGGTGTTGTTCATGGCGTTTTTGATAGAAAGTGTGTTCCTTTATGTCCAGATCATATAAGCCAACTATACATTGGTGCACTCACACTCCAAGATGTGGACTATTCGAGCTTACTAGATATTTGACTACAGTTGGAGGTAATATTCTTGTATATGTTCATTTTATATGATTCATTACAGAATTAGGTGTGTTTATTAGATTCAGCAAAGTACAAAGTGTTCATGTCTTTCACAACCCTTTGAGATGGTCTTGTGGTTTTCGATTTAAAGATACTCACGTAGGTGTTTATATTTAAACTAGCTTAGAGACCCGTTGACACCGGGTAATTTTTTAAAGAAATAGGTCAAATGAAATAATAAGAAAAGTAATAACGTAAAAATGTCCATTTAAAATATGAAACAAATAATGAGACAATGCGTCCATTATCAAATTGGAAATTGCTTCTGTTATAATTACGATAACAAACGTCCAAGCTTGGGCTATCCTAAATGTATTGACTTGAGTAGCAAAAGATGTGTGTAAGCACCTATCAATTTACAATGCAATGTCCATGCCGTGCACACCTAATAGACAATGCGTCAATTATACGATAAGCAATTTAGTTTGTTACAATTTAGTTTGTTATCTTTTGATTGACTCGAACATATAATGATGTGTGTGAGTGACTATCGATTAAAAACCCAATCGATGCCATGATGATAGAACTTAAAGTACTTCTCTACATGTTGATAACGCAAGAATGCCCATTTAATACATGACGTGATGATAGACTTTCAAGTAATTCGATAGTACATTCAAAGCAAATGTAAACTTCTTACATTAACATAGGAAATCAACCATTCAAAGCTAACATTTTCATTTAATAAAGATTCATAAAAAGCTACAAATGAATTTTTGGAGATTTATCCGAGTCAAATGCTAAATATTGTAATATATTTCTTTTTGAAACTTTAAATGGTAATGAACCATAGCATAATATAAAGTGATTACACTGTTGATAGATACATAATACAACATCAAACTTGCACATACACCTTCAAGTACTTCTTTATACACGATATTTGTTGTAGTTTTGGACACATTACCATCGTGATCACAAACGACAACCTTCAAACCTTGCTTGCTTTTTACTCTTGAAACAGCAACGTACAGTTGTCCATGTGTGAAAACAGTACGGGGCAAGTACAAACCAACTTTAGAAAGCGATTGCCCTTGGCGTTTGTTGATTGTCATGGCAAAAGATACTGATATAGGATATTGTTTCGTGACAATCTTAAGAAAAACTATCTGTTTCGCCACTTACAAAGCTTCCCACTTTCGCCACATTCTCTTCAATATCATTCAAACCTTGACCTTTCGTATCAACTAAAACCGCCATATAAAGAAAAATTTAATGAATCTTATTCAAACTTATTTTAATATCATTCACAATATCATTCCTTTCTTTAGTCTTAAGAACTAAATTCTTTTTCCAGTCAAGCACTTCAAACTTCCATTTCCCCAAAGCATATTTTCAACCATTGCCTCACTTAGGTACTCACCCTCTCATTATAATACGTTCTTTCCACTATCATATTACTCTCTTTCTTAGGAATATAACTCACAGTAGTTGAAGCTGGGCAGGGGCGTAGTGAGCTCCTTGATGAGGTACACTGTTTTGCATCCAAAAAAGAATTGAACTTCAAAATGTGGCCTTGTGGAGGATTAATATCTGCTTAGATCACTAAGTGTGATAAAGAATCTGTCTGTGGAACAATGACAAATATTTTGCGATTAGTTATATATACAGTTATTTTGAAAATCCCTCATTTAGTACCCAGAGTTATCATCTAATGGCACTTATAAAGTTATAATCATTGTACCAGTTAAATTTAGGAATTTTTCTTCTATCATTGTTCCATGGCAATAATGCGTTTGCTTTTTATTCAATTCTATTTTTCAGCTTATGAAACCAGATATTTTCGAGTTCATCGAGAAGCATAACTTGCATGATTCCATTCGTGAGAAGGTGAAAATTGTCAATTCTTAAAAGCAGATTGTTCTTGATGTTTCTCTATCTTGTATAAAGTAGAAAGGGGCACCTTTTATTGTAGTTTATAAAGTAGAAACTGGCATACTTACATATTTGCTGTCTTTTTGTTTTGTAAATCTCTCATATGTTGTTTACAGGTCGCGCAGCTAATGGTGATTGATCATAAGCGCGCAGTTTCACTGTTAATCCAGTACAAAGACTTGATTACTCCTGCTGAAGCAGTGTCTCAACTTCTGGCTGCAAAAAAAGAATGCGATTCGAGATACTTTCTGTATGAGTATTTGCATGTGCTATTTGAAGTTAACCATCATGCTGGCAGAGATTTTCATGACATGCAGGTACATTGAAAGAGTTCAGATCAATATTCTTTTTTGTTACATAAGAAACTTGGTCTGTCCATTGAGGTGATAACATAAAGTTTAGTGTGTGTATTAACCACATTGCTTCTGTCCTACGAAAACAGGTCGAGCTGTATGCAGAGTATGATAAAAAAAAAAATGCTGCTTCCTTTTCTTCGGAGTAGCCAGCATTACATGCTTGAAAAGGTATGGAAAATCAATGATCGCGAAGCTCTGATATTCCATGATATCTTTGTTGTTGCTGACATCATCGTCTCCAAATTGTTGCATTAGGCCTATGAAGTCTGTTTAAAAAAAGATCTACTTAGTGAGCAAGTTTTCATCCTCGGAAGAATGGGGAATCCAAAGCAAGCTCTCGCTGTTATTATAGACAAACAGGGGGATATAAAAGAGGTACCCTTTTTCTTCTTCTTCCTTTTGGGCTTATATATTTTGGCTGTCTTTCTAAATTTTGATTACATGACATTTTACAGGCTGTAGAATTTGTCAGTATGCAGCATGATGACGACCTGTGGGAAGAACTTATTAGACAATGTCTTAATAAACCTGAAATGGTGAATATTCACTCCTTTCACTGTCAAGTACACGTTTATTACAAAAGATAGCTTTTGAGTATTTGCACATAACTAGAGGTGGCACTTCTGATCCAACTATTCGGGTTATGTTTTGTCTCTGCGTGTCAAAAGTTGGCCAAAGTGTATATATATTTTATGCATAAAATCTTTATATTTTTAATCCAAAACTCATAAATAACAAACTTTCTATACAGTAATAATACTTTACATTAATAATCTGTAAAAAAATCGATTTTTGTGGACTGAAGTGTTTGGGTTAACTCAAATCGCACATAATGCTACCTGTTTTTGACCTACTACCCAATCCGCCCGGCTCAATCATTTTGCCACCTCTGCCAATAGTTGTTTTGATTTTTTTTTTTTTTTTTTTTTTTTTGCATAAAGTCATTTTCTCTTTGCTTGGCAGGTTGGTGTTTTGTTAGAGCATACCGTCGGCAATCTTGATCCTTTATATATTGTCAGTATTGTACCCAATGGCTTGGAGATCCCTCGGTTAGTATAACCATTCTCCCTCTGCCATCTTTATTAGTTCATTGGCTCTTTTCATGAAAGAAAATAAATTTATCACTTATGATCGATTAATTTCAGGCTGAGGGACCGTTTAGTCAAGATTATTACGGATTACAGGACTGAAACATCTCTGAGACATGGTTGTAATGATATACTTAAGGTACTTTCCACTTTCGCAATACTACTAATAGCAATCTATTTTAGTATGATAATCTCCAAAATGAATATTGTGAGGCGGATATTGTTAATCTTTTAGTCAAATATTACAAAGAAGCAAGACGTGCAATATACTTGTGACCAAACGATACTTGTAATCAGCGATCGATTACTAGATCTTCTATACCCTTTATTGTTAATGCTTGTGATGATAGAAACTTTTGTGTTGCAATGTCTTTTTGAATGTAACTATATATTACTCACTTTAATTTTCATTTTGATATTTCAGTTGATTAAGGAGTATCGAGTCTGAAGTGGTTGGACCATTGGAGTGAAAAATGAAATTGCATTGCATACAATGTATGAACACTTCCCTTGTTTAATTTTTAAGACCATCATCAAAGATCCATGAACATTTACTGTCTTTTGCTTTTAGTATTTTATGTTTGATGGTTTGGGGTAATTTTTAAGACCATCATCAAAGATCCATGAACATTTACTGTCTTTTGCTTTTAGTATTCAAATGACGTCATATATCCGTCATATATCCACGCATCCATTTTGTATTGCATTTAGCTTCTCAACATTTTCTTTGCTTACGTAGTATCCCTTCATGTTTCTTAATATTAACATAAAAAGTCCTTACACAATTAAAAGACTACCAAATCAATACATCTGTTACTACTTCATAACATACTTATAATTTTACAGTTTATTAAGATATTATTTTTCTAAATTTTAACTAGATTACATTTTTATTAGATTGGACGGATACCCGCACAAAGTGACGGTGTATAACCGCAAATAATTATACTTGTGAAATCGTGATTTTTGTTTGACCCTTGATGCATAACTTAGAAAAAAGATTAAAAGCAAAAAATGATAAAATTTTAAGGATGAAAATAATATTTAAAATACTAATTTAGTTCTAGATGATAACATAACTCAAATTTTAAGCATTTTAAATTTAGAAAATGCATACACATTCATTATAAGTACTCCGTAGTAGAGATTAGAAATGGGTGTATCATCTTCATTTGTTTTTACAAATTCATAACTAACTTTAGCAAAAATAATTCCAACTAACTAGATATAAAAAATATTTGTCTTAAGTTTAAAACTAATATTCAAAATGATATGTTTTAAATTATATCTTAGTTTGTACAATCATGTTAATTAGTTTGTGCACATAATACTTTTCGTACTTCAACCTAATACAACTTATCAAACCTAAATCATTTACAGGCTTAAAATCATTCAAAATTTTATTTTATTTTATTATTTTTTTTTATGTATATGACATTCTTCAATAACAATAATTTAATCCTTAGAGGCTAAGTACTTCCTTAGAATTAATATATTTATCAATTTATAATTCTACTTAAACTATCTCATTTTTCTTGATATTATGATATACATTTACCATGGTGCAAGTTTCTTTGTGCCTATATTTTGTTTTCGTTATGGTATGTGTTGGGAAGGAACGCATAAGTTGTGAGTAAAAAAAGTGTAATTCAAAGAGCAGCTTCCAATCATTTCCATTAATTTTATTTTTTATTTTGCCCTATAGATTTAGCCATTTAGGTCCTTAGTAAAAAAGAAGAGAAAAACATGCCATCAATTTTAGATGGGACTTGAATCCTCTCAAGTTATCTCATCAACTTGAGTCAAGTTGGTTAATTTTCAACCATTGGATTAAAATCAATTGTATAGATTAAAATATTTCTTTTTAATCTTGACCATTGATGATCATTGATTTTAATCAAATGGTTAAAAATCAACCAACTTGACTCAAGTAATAGGAGATGATCTCACCCCTTTTAGATGCGTCAAAGTTTTGATTAAAAGACAATTTTTTATTTTTTTTATTATTTTTTATTTTTTACTTTTTTTACGTGTCCATGTAACAAATGGAGGTTTTGAAGTACTTTTATAGTACGGTGTGTTCGTATATTTTTTCATTTTGTGCACGTTTAGTGTAATTGACTTTATTGTATATATGTAACAATTTATGTTATGGATTACATATTGAAGTATGGCATCGATTTGGATACAAATGTAAAGTATATGTCAAGTTTCTTCATCAACTTTATATAGGTTAATAGGTTAACAATAGCAGTCATTTTATTCCAAATGATTTGATTAGTTTTTTTACATTATATATTTTGTGAATAATTTGTTGTAACAGAGAAATACATATGTGATGTATTCTTCCAAATATATATAATTATGATTTTTTTATTGCTGCCCGCGAAACCCGCGGGTTTATAGTCTAGTAAGTGTTATATTTTGATTAGTTGATAGATTTACAATCAAATCTTAAACTTTTAAAGAGAGTTTAATCTTAAATATAATTTTATAGACTTTAAATTTAAATTCGACAATTTCATAATTTCTTTTTGAAAATGTATACATTTAACAAAAACCCCATATGGTTTAAACTTTCCTATAAACTACTACCGCTATTATTATAATTATTATTAATTGATCGTGATACTAAAAACTAGGGGCGCAATTTAGTAAAAACACCACCAACATATGCCTACATGTTATTCAATATATGCATGAGATTAAAATATAACATATATAAACATTTATCTTCAGTGAATATGAAAGTTAAAATATCAATTTAAACAACTTAAACAATAAGATTATTAAACAAAATTGATCATATTTTTAAATCGAAACAAATATAGTGGCAATATTATTATTAGTTATAGTCATTGTCGAGACTTAATCCGCGTTTAATAACTCATGCGTACACGGGTTAAAAACTAGAATACGGATAATGATATGGAATTTAATTATAATACCAAAAATATGTAAATGTACGGGATTATAAGTATAAAAATAAAAACATAACTTGTAAATACACACCACTTTAGTTAAAATATACCGGTAATTATAGTTGTACCTATAGTCTAAACTCTGTGCGTTTAATATCACAGTTACAAAATATTAAACATTGTCAAATTCTTATATACCCGTGTATTAAACGATAATTTCAAAATAAATTTTATTCATGTATAAATCTCGTATGTGCACAATACTTATAACTAGAAAATTGCTTGTTGATTCTCCGTCGCCTATTGTTCTTGTAACATGTGCGATGATCATGTCAGTTCCCTTTGAAATATACTTGAAGAGATATTTTATAAGCATTGTCGATTGACAATACTCAACGTTAATATGAGCATAGAAACGCATACACATCGACTTATTATATGGAACAACATATTTATTGTCTAGCTGTAACATTTGTTTCATTGCTATGACACGCGTATCTCTTCTACGGTAGTGGACAAATCCATTTTTATCTATAAATGTTTCTTCACAAAAAGGTCTAGGGAATCCTTTCCTGCATTCGCCAGTATTTTTCATGCATGGTGCAGATGGATTAGCCAGACCACATGGACCATGGAGCATGAACTCTGAGATAACTCAATGACCTTCGGTGTCACTTGTTTGATTTGAGAGTTCGGCAGACACATATCTGTCTATGTCTTCATTTCTATTAACACGTGAACCTTCTTTTAACCATAGTAGCAGATGACAATGAGGTAAACCCCTTTTTTGGAATTCGACAGTATACAGAACTGTAAAGGCAACAACTATAGTCAGATAAATGAGTATAGTGCAACATACATTAAGACTGTTGAAATGTATAACAATTAGTTTACCTGCTTCTACGTGTCCAAACGGTCTGACATCTCTTAAAAAAGTCACCAGATCATGTATCTTTTGTTTAAATACTTGGTCAATAATATCTGGCCTATCTGCAGTTGTAAGTTGATAAACTGCTCCATGTACTCTTCTATTTCAGGCCATCCTACGTTGCACGTAAACGTGATGAAAAATGATGGATTGCCATGGACCCTGCAGATTGCTAAAGCGTCTATATAGTGGATGTACATGTATAGCGGCCCTCTAGTAAACGAAGCTGGAAGTATTGTCCTCATCAATACATCTGACCTGTCAACATCTCCATGAGAGATTGCGTCATACAAACCTGACATGTGGTCATTCCTGATGTCCTTTTGGTTGTTTCTTATGTAGTCAAGCCTGTACTGTTCAATAGCACAGTATGCAGTAACTACATATTCTTGGAAAAGGCGGCCTCCTCTTGGAAGTAAGTCGTAGTTTTGAAACCAGTTATGGATCTGATACGCGTAGTGCATTTTCATGGACATCTGTTTTTCTTTTTCAGGGATTTCGCCTCCTTTATCTAACAATTTCAGACCTAGATGATAACCTTCATCACCATAAACTAACAAAAGTGGAAAATGGAGTTCCATGTAGTAAGGGATTCAATTTGTCTATACGTTGTGGTTGACCGCTTCGCCGTTCAATAATGATATCATAATCTGTCCCAAAATCCGGCCATCCTTCAAAAACGATTGCACCTAGACAATTGCCTGCTGGAAGTTCATGTTGTTTAGACCCAACAACACTAAATAATCTAATTTTAAAATCTGGCACATTATCAGCTTCTATCTTATCACGTGTTGTCCTAAATAATTTGACTAACTTGTTGTTGCTGTCTAAAACTTGTATCAAATTCTTGACAACATCTCGCCTCAATATATGGCTGCTATTGTTAAACTTTTCCAAACGGTTATCTACTTCGTTTGCTGTATCATAGATATAGAGCTACAAAAATTTTGGTCGTTTGTTGTCTGTAGGACACATGCTCCCTATCCAACAATAAATCTTGCCTGAAACTTTGAATACGTAAGGTCCCTTTCCTCTGTTGATACTTTCATCTATGTCTGCGCCTAGAGATGTCATTGCAAACATTTGGTTATAAGCGCGTATGTTTTCCATGAAATGTCTGTCATTGAAGACTTCTTTTATATACTGTGGGTAATGTTTAGGTGTAGGTAACACAACTTTACCATTGTTACAACAATTATGGTATTCTTGATGTGTTCGGCTCCCACTTTTTATTCGTTCATTATACCAAAACAAAGCCTTGCAATGTTTACATACTTGGTTACAGCTGCCCATGGAAATATATGTGGATGGCGGACCTATAATAAATACATAAAAAGTTCTGAATTATGTACAATAATAAGTAAGTGGTTATTCTGAAAAATATCAACGGAAAAGCTTGAACTGAATGGATAACTAAATATAGTAACTATTTACTATACCTTGTCTACTTCATCTGGATTGGATACTATTTGCGGCAGCATAAACATTTGTGCCATCTATATTTGTATGTTTAGTTGTAACAGTAGTTAGAATCTGTATGAGTATATAGAAATTGTAACTTTAATACTATTTCTATTGAAATATGTTTGAGGATTTACATTCAATAAAGTGTGGCCTTTTACTGTGTCTTTCACCATTTTTCTGTATATTTGTTTGCATAAGTGGCCTTTTACTTTCTCTGTTTACTTGCGTGTATTTGGCAGGTGTATAATTCTTTGAAATTCTTCGGAAATTCTTGCCATTTGCATGTGAGGTTGAGTGACATGCCTTGGCTCCTGTAAAGGTAAATAGATGGGTAAAGGTTAAAAAGTTGTCAAATCATTTCTGTATATATATTAAAATATAAAAAAAATCAGAATTCTAATTTACAACCTTGATTTGAAGCATTAGGTTGTTGTAAACTGGTAATCGACGCAGCATTTGTATCATGTTTAGCTGGAATAACAAATGTGTATCAAACATCAGAAATAATATACATTGTAAAAAAGTACCTGAAGTAATGTGAGAAGTGCAGTTGAAAAAAACTTACATTTACTATGCATTCCAGCCGATGTTGATGCATTATCAGGCATTTTCATTTTGTAAAAGTCTTCTAATTTTTTTTTTTCTTTTTTTGTAGGCAATCCCATCGACTACACTGTTTTTTGGCAACGTGACATGGGTGTAGTCTTCATAAATGTATGAGTATCCATTCCTTTGCATACTGTTTCCTTTCTTTTCAATGATTCAGGATTATTTAACTATAAACTTAAAGAAGCGGTGTTTGTTGCAGTAGACGTAAGATTTGTGCACATTTTCTTGCTCATCATATTGGAAGATGTGTCGATATCCATTTGGTCAGATATTGGTTACTTTCTTTTCAATGATTCATTTTGAACACCCGGGGATAGATCCAAATCAGGTACACAATTGAGAGAAGGAATACGGCGAACTGTCTTTTGTTTAGTTTTCATGATTAAAGGTGACTTATGGCTTATTATAAAGTTGGCTGTATATTATGACTATAATATATGGACAGTAATAAAGCAGGCTATCAAGTGATAAAACTTCAATCTAAAGGAAAAAAAACTACTACTATGGAGGGAAAAAGCACTACGGCTAATAGTGAATAAACAGTACTACAGGTAATAGTAAATGCAACAACAGGGAAACAAAGTAAACCATGCAAAGTGATATGGCAGAAAGTATATTGCAAAAGAGAAAGTAGCAAACATATGGCACAATAAGAGTAGCAGATTTATTACCTTTTGAAGAGAACAATGTATCTTTTTTTTTAGCTACTGAAAGTATGTTTTCAGGTTTTTCTTCTTCTTTCTTATATGTAAGGTGTAATATTTCTTATTTCTTATATGTAAGGTGTAATATTTATGAATAATTATAAAATTTCAAGAAGCTTGTTCATTGGGAATGGAAGCAATGGTACATGAGTTTAGTGTACTTTGGCAAAGCATGACCACAAAAAACCTGACACATAGATCGATCATGGACATGTGTCCCTGATTTTGTTTAAAGTATACTAAAACCTGGTATAGACATATGTAAAATTCGGTTAACGTTTGATGAAGAATAAAAAAAGGGGCCTGGACTAATATTGTGCCATTTCATGGGCTGGGAAAAAAAGGCGAAAACCCAAAGTAATATGTTGAACGGCGTCGTATTAAACCACAAATTATATATATAGTAATTAATACTTGCATATCCTATTCTAATACTTATTAAATTTGAATAGGGATGACATCATCCATGTATTATAAAGAACAAAAAATGATACGTTCACCTAATGTTCGAAAAGATGTTTCAGACACACATGTGGTAGTGCACCAACCAAATAGTATTATATTTTTTCTTTCTATTTTTATATTTTACTATTCAGAGTATGGATCTAGTGAGAAGAATTAATGAAATGAGAAGAGTGAGAAAAAATTATAGCCACAAATTTCAAATAAAAAAAGAGAAATAATAGGAGATGCATCTATTTTTTATGGGTGCACCTAATATTTGTGGTTGTAGTTTCTTCTCATTCTTCTTATCTTAATTATATTTCTCATTTGATCCTAAGTCTTACTATTCATATTTAGTTGACACATGTTTTTTTTTTTTTTTTTTTTTTTTCAAACATCATGTGACAATTCTCAATAAAGAAATGTTCTTTCTATAGAAAAAGAAACCAGAGTAAATTGCAAAATTAGTTACACATGTAATTTAGTAAAAAACAAGGAATGTATTGCCCGCCGCAAGTTTTTTTTTTGCAAATTTTTCTAGGAATAATGTCTGGGTGAGGCTTTTTATAGTAAGATCGATGTATGTTTTTGGTTGACATGTAATGTATTTGTTTCGAACAGATGTTGTGCGTATTTTTATAGTTTTTTTAGAAGCCATGTATACATGAAATTTAAATATTTTTTATAAAACCGTATGCGCGTCAAAAATATATTAATATTGGGTTTGTTTTGTTCGTTATATGTGTTTAATGAACCAATAGGAAAACAGTAAGCCCAAAAAAAACTTTAAAAAATGTGGTCAATGCAATGGTCTATAGTATTCGCTTACTGTAGACCATTGCGTTGACCACATTTTTTTAACAGCGTTGTAAGCTAACCAATATATATGACTATAAAAAACAGACAAATTAAATGAAACTACGCTAATTCTAACAGCGTTGTAAGCTAACCAATACATATTGGTTAAGTTTATACGTTCCCGAACAAAATGAATACTGTGTTACGGAAACAACGTTTATCCTGTTGCTACGCGCCGTTTACACTAAACTCGTTAGTTTACAAAAGGGTCGCGGTGTATCTATTATATGGTGTATGAATATTATTTTCGTGTGGTAACTAAAAATGTATAAACGAATGGTGAATCTAATATATTTTTTTTAGTGCAATGTCATTGAAAAGCAATTTCGTCATTGGGGTTGGATTTCTAGTTATGCGATCGGCTGGTTTAGTTTCTTTGTTGATATATGTGTTTTGATAAGGATGATTATTATATTTTGGTTTGTTGTGTATCTATTTGTTATTTCTAATGTAAAGTGAATATTTGTCTTATACTTATCTGTAACTGGTAAGTGACACAAAAGATACCAAATAAAAAGAAAGAAAGAAAAAAACGGGTCAATTCAAAGCAAAGCAGCAAACCAAAACCAGCCCACTACTAGGCCCAAAAGAAATGATTTTATATTGGAAACCATCAACGCATTTAGTAGTATTAGAGAATGTAAGTCTATTTTCAAAATTTTAAAAGTGGAGATGGTTGGGTGGAAGTGTGGAACTTTGATGTGCAATTGTCGTCCAATACAATGAAATCTTACTCTTGATTCAGTGTGCGATCCTCGTCTTACAAAAACACAAGCAATCATTAACCAAGGTGCACTAGTGGTTAGACACCCTAATATCCTCATAAGCTGTCTTAGATTCAAACCTTACTAGGTAAATATTTTGACGTGACTAGTAAAAGTGTAAAAAAGATATCCTATCTACGCACATCTTAGTTAAAGACCCACTCTTTTAGTTAACTTGGACATGAAAAACCATCATTAACCATTTGGATATACAATCAGGGGTGTTAATCGGGCCCGGTTGGTCGGGTCAAGGTTAAAAATAACATACCCGAACCCGACCACATTTGAATTCGGGTTAGTCGGGTTCATGTCAATTCGGGTCGGGTCAATTTGTATTGATTTAAATAGATAATTTATAAAAATATATATATAAAAAAGCCTTTATTCAGGTCAATTGGGCCGCCTTGAACCCAAGTTAGCCAAACATTTTTAACTCGATACCCGACCCTACTTAATATTCGGGTTACTAAGACCGAAATTTATTTAAAACCGAAAAGCCCATGACCCGCCCAAACAAATCTATTTTATACTATTTCTATCTATTTTATACTGTTAAAAGAGGGTTTATGTTGATATCATCTTTGATTAGGTGAAACTTTTTTATTGGTTAAGGGCTTAAGGCAATTAAAAACTACTCCGTATTATATAATGATATAAAATTTCTTTAAAATAAACACAATAATACACATAATTCTTTATATATTTTATTTTAAATCTATATTACATGCATGCGTTTTTCCAAGACATGCACATGCAGCCAGTTTTATTGGTTAATTCGGACGGTGGAGTGCATGCAGCCCCAGACATAAATCTCTTCAACTCTTTAATTTAAAGATGCCCAAGACATAATCCAAATTCAAATTTGTTTGAATCGCGTAAATCGAGAACTGAGATTTTGTATATATAGAAAAATAGTGTAGTGTATTTTGTAAGATTTGTAATTTAATGGCACTTGTTGAATTTTAGGCTCTTGCCCCTGAGACTTCTAATCAAACGGAAGCCGCTGCAGCACCTTCTGAAGCTCAGGTTATCGAGTTTACAAAGGAAGTGGACTTACTTAATTTAATAGTAAGTCCACTTCCTCAGTGAACTCGATAACCTGAGCTTAAAATTCACTTCCTTTGTTCATTAAAAGAGGATTTTAATGAACAACAACACTTTGAAGATAGAAAGGTATAGCTCGTGTTATGTCATACCATATATTCTGCGATTATGAAAAGAACTGTGGTATTATTATGTTTTTTAACTGTGTATTAGTCATATTTCAATGCGAAATTGGAGTGGATGATCGAAACCTTGAAGAGGCATAGAGCCTGCATAAAATGGTTTCGGAAGAATGAAGGGTTGTTGAGTGATAAGAATTACACAGAAAAGGTAATACAAAATCCACCATCCTCGAACTCAAACTACGTTGTTGATTTCAGTTGGCCTATTTAGTTAATGGTTTTTCTTTGTCACTGATTTTTAGGTGAAAACCCATGAGGATATGTACAAACGACTGCAAGAGTACACTACTAGTTTGCAAGAGTACAATACTAGTTTGCAACAGTACAACACCACACTTCAAAATGACCTGAAATCAGCAACTGATTCGAACTTACAAGTAGAAAACGATGAATTGAAGAAGGAAAATGCTAGTCTTAAAGCTAGCATTGGGCAGATCTTGAAGACATTAAAAAACATGCAACAAGACTTGCCATCTCAGGAGTAATTATCTAAGTCATCCATTTAACCCATTTTTGGTATTCATTACTAAACATTATGGTAGCTTATTTTGTAATCTTTTGTTAATTCTTAACCATAGCTACCTGTATTTGATGGGTTATCTTGGAAAGATCATAGACTAGCCAACTACGTATGGATTTGTATTAGTAATTTAGTACTTTGTGCAATTGACGTAGAACTTGTGTTAATTGTTGGGTTGTTTACATTTACTGGTTGTGGCGTGCACCATAAAATGATTGGCCGATATTAGCTTAGAAATGATTTATATTGTTGGTAAAATCCATTTTAGCAACAAGTCGAAAGCAAACTACTATCGTTGCTATTTTTGAGAAATTACCAACAACTCTTGTTTGAATTTTACCAACTGACAATAGTTTGTTGGTTTTATATTACCAAGTACTTTGGCATGTTTGTGAAATTTAGCAACAACATAGATATTAGTTGATAATTTACCAACGATCGAAGAACGATGGTTGGTATTTTAAATTAGCGACAAGCCTTTTTCCCACAACCTTGGTTCGTTGGTAACACTATTTACCAACCAGATATTGGTGTTTACGAACGAATATCGGCCATTGGTACTGGCATATTTCTAGTAGTATACAACGTAAAATCATCTTGGACTGTCTTGCCACTTTATGATGATGTCCCTCACAAGGTTAATGATGCCATACACACCTTAAAATCGCTTGAGGATGATTACATTCCACACACGAGTTTCTTTACTGATGATAGTGAGCAGATCGAGTTAAGATACAAGGAACAAGATATGTGTGCCCCTTATCTCCTCATGTTTACAGGAGACTCAAGAGAAAGAGGGAGCCAACAAATAACCATAAGGTGATCTCTATGTACCATTATCATGTATTCCTTTCTTTCAAATGTCACATAGTATAGATGATATATGTAATATATCAGCTTTGTTAAGCATGTGACAATCAAGCTTTTGATTAGTCTATATATGATCTTCTATATATAGGTTATAATTTAGGGGTGGCAATTAGGGTCGGGTTCAGGTTGGCGGGTTCGGGTTGTCAGGTTGGCGGGTCAGAAAACCCCAACCTGAACCTGACCCATTTATATTATCGGGTCAGCTATGTCAACCCTAACCTGTTTACACGTAACCCGAACCTGACCCATTTAACCTGTATATATACTTAGGTTAATAGGTTAAATAGGTTACATGGGTTGAATATGTTAAACGGGTTTCGAGTTGACCCATTTAATCCGTTTTATATATAAAAGTTAGCACATTACACGAGTTAAATGGGTTAAACGGGTTAGTGGGTCGACCCGTTTAACCCATTTAACCCGTATAATTAAATATAAATAATTTTTAATTAAGAAAAAAGACTTAAACGGGTTGGCGGGTCGACCCATTTATTTTATTCCTAACCCGAACCTGACCTGTTTAATAAACGGATTAGATATGTCGACCCAAACCTGACCCATAATCTATTTAGCTCAACTCGAACCTGTTAATTTTCGTGTCAGTTTCAGGTCGGGTTTCGTGTCGTGTCAGAAATTGCCACCCCTAGGTTATATATAGAGGCTTTCTAGTGTTTTAGTTAGACATGCTCCCATCTTACCCTGTATTTGATTTATGTAGTTTGGAGAAAGGTCCGAAGCTAAAACACACATAATATGTGTGTACCTATTTATAAGTAACTTTCTATGAAATCTAGAGATTGGCTTGAGTAGCTAGCTTGGACTCTTATCGTTATTTATTTGTATGAAAGCATTGTGCAACTGTATGCTAGTGGAAAGTTTGTTACACATGCGAGCACATATATGAGAAACTCGGAAAGTTGTGTATTTGTTGAAACACACACTCGTCCTCAAAAGTAGTAACTTGAAGCTTATTAGTTGTCAAAAGCACAATTTTGCTCATATTTTTGTTCTAGATATTCAATGCTCTTCCCACTTTGCCTATGCCTTTTCTTATTAGCTATATGTTTTTACTCACTTCAAGTGCATTTTGATTTTTCAGTTAATTAAGGGATGTCCGAACTGAGGTCGATGTTGTTGGAGTGAAGATGACATCACATGCCATACACTAGTTTGCTTGTTCTTCAAGATTTTAAAGATACATGCTTATCGATCTATTGTCTTCTTTCTTTACAGTATCTTGTGTTTGATGGTTTTGAATCAATAACTTGTGTTTGATGGATATATTTTAGTAATTTGGGGCTTTGTTGATTTCCGAAAATGTTCAAATCTGTTACTCGTACTATGTTTTAATAAAGGGCATCTTATGACGTTAATGATGCTTTAAACATTGTCATTCTAACGATGGCAAGAGTTGAGTTTCCTCGAGTGTCATTGTTATTTGTTTGTATGAAAGCTTTGTGCAAGTTTATGATATGTACTAGCTTGAAGCTTTTCACATATGTAATACATATGTCTGGACATGGAGAATTGAACCCGTTTAATTTAAGTATCGGGTTGCAACACAAACTTACCCTTAAAGTACTAAATTTGAAGCAAATATATTACTTATTCAAAACGCAAGTCTAACTTCGTGACTGGAAGAAGCTTTTAAGTTCTAAATCTTATACTAGCTAGTACGTAGTAGGTACCGTTTGATCTTTAATAGTTTAAACTTGTGACATCTTTAGTCTTATTTTTTCCTATATATGTTCTTAGTTAATTTTGAAGCACTCATTTGTTGAGAAAAATAAAATGTTACAGAAATCCCTAGCGGACCATATATTGAGCACTTAACCATTTCTGCTAGGGATAGTATAAAAGCCACATTTTTAACTAGCATCTACAACGTCATTGATACTAGCAATGGTTCTTTCAGCGAATAATGTTGTTCCTGACATCCTTGAGAGTATACGCAAGATTGGATGTGAGGGATCTCATCCGATGCAAAAGCTTGTGCAAGTTATGGCGTTCTTTCATTTCCAGTAACCCCTCGTTAATGCTCATTTGAAATATAGGTATGACAGTGATCGCAATAACAATAACTTCAACCTTAGGAGGATCTATATGTCGTCTAAGTCCGATTCTTACCCTGGCTGTCGTAACCCTAATTATCGTACCTCATTCAATGCATGCAATATTGTTGGTTCTTCTAATGGCCTCGTATGCATCGCTTCTAAAAGTGCTCGAATTTTAGTAGTTAATCCCTCTACTAGACAGTTCAAAATACTACTAGATCCCGACATTAAAGACTTTTCCAGGGTTTCATCCTTATATGGGTTTTGGTTATGATTCATCTTCAGATGATTACAAGGTTCTGAAAACAAATGTTTGGAGATCTCTTGGAAGGATAGACGATCAGTATGAGTATATCTTTGGCAGGATTCAACTTGGTACCTTTTGCAATGGGGCCATTCACTGGTTAATTCAAGAACCTATAGACGGTCCCTCCAAGCTTCTGATTATTTCTTTTGATTTATCCACAGATCAGGAATTTAAAGAAATACCCCAACCTGATTATGATGCCGATTATAAGCTAGATTCTTTATTCAACCTTGGAAATATCGATGAATGTCTATGCATATGTGATCTGTACTCTTATTATCCTATATGGGTCATGAAAAGCTACAAATTGAAAGAGTCTTGGACTCTCGTGCTGTCATATAATGATATTCCTCCTGATCAGCAGATTAATGCTATACACACCTTAGAACAGCTCAAGGACTGCATTCCGCACATGGGTTTCTTTACTAGTCACCTTATAATTCGGTTAAGATGTAAGAAAGTGGATATTTGTTCCCCTATATATCTGCAGAGTCTTGTATCTCTCCATGTAATTAGCAGAAGACCCAAGAGAAAGAGGGGGCCGGGGCAGACACTAGCCGTAAGGTAATTTCTAGTAACATGTCATCTTCCTTATATGAATTGCATAGTATATGTAATATACCAGCGTTATTAAAAGTGTGACGATCGATCAAGCTTTTTGATTAGCCCATATGATCTTATATAGATTATATATAATGGCTTTTTGGTGTTCTAGCTAGTTAGACTTACTCCCATCATGTTCCCTATCTGATTTATGTGGTGTGGAGAAGGTCGGAAGTTAACAAACACCTAATACTTATTATATAAGTATCAGAAATTGGCAAGCTCGAGTCTCCATGTTATTTGTTAGTATGAAAGCTTTAGTGCAAGTGTATACTAGTTTGAAGCTTGTTACACACTCACATATATGAGATTAATTATAATCCCACATACAAGCAACTTGGCACAAAGAATGCGGTGAAGTCATGTGTATTACTTGTAACACGGGCTCATCTAAAACAGTAAATTTTAAGCTTATTAGTTGTCAAAAGCACATGTACGTCTTGCTTAATTTTTGTGTTTGTTCAGAGACCAATTACTCTTTCCAGTTCACTTGTGACCAAACGATACTTGTGATCAGTGATCGATTACTAGATCTTCTATACCCTTTATTGTTAATGCATGTGGTGATAGAAACTTTTGTGTTGCAATGTCTTTTAGAATGTAACTATATATTTTTTACTCACTTTAATTTTTATTTTGATATTTCAGCTGATCAATGAGTATCGAGTCTGAAGTGGTTGGACCATTGGAGTGAAAAATGAAATTGCACTGCATACAATGGATGAACAATTCCCTTGTTTTTTAAGACCGTCACTAAAGATCCATGAACATTTACTATCTTTTGCTTTTAGTATTTTCTGTTTGATGGTTTGGGGTAATTTATGTTTGATATGATGGATTTCAATAATTTATTTACGCTTGATATGTTTCATAGTTTATATCGGATGATCTATGGAAATTTTAAAAACTGTTAATTTGTTCTCATAGAAGGTGCTTGTGATGTTAACCTATAATGGTTTAAATATATATTGTTAGTTTGAATTTAATCTAAATTGAGCAGAATAACCTTCCTTAATTCTCGTCCTCTCGATCTATCAACAAAACAGTGGTTTTCTTTGCAACTACTTTGATGTTAAGCATAGGCAAGATATACTAGGCGATCATCAAGTTACTTTCTAATCTATGGATTTCATCTCGAGGTACGAAATGCTTAATAAGTTGGAATTAATACAGAAATGCTCCAAATGTATTGATGCACCATCTTCAAATATCTATGTTTTAACAAAATTCAAATACATATATATATATGCACTTATACATCATAGCTTAATTAAGAGATACGATTGAATTTCGACTAGTTACCTATGAAGAAAATAGGGAAAATGTAATAAGAATAACTCGAAGAATCATGGCAAGATGTTACATGATACTTAACAGGGTCGCCCGATGGAGGAGCTGGACTCTCCTTGATCGGTTTCATGTCAACTAGTGTGGTACGAGCAAATGAACCCGATGCTATGCTAGTGGTAATGAGTTTTAGCACAACTCTCCGACTCATTGCTTTTTCATCATGTTTGTATTCGGTTTTGACAACATGGCTCGTGATGCTGTGGCTATTTCGAGCCATATGTGTGAGACGGGCCGAGCCGCTAAGATCAAGCGACGCAGCTTGGGAGGTCCCTAGAAATCGAATTGAAGACATGGTTGAACTTTCTTACGACAATGTTCTTGTCATGGTTCCCTTTTTTTTTTATGTAGGCATCATAAGATGTTGCTTAAAGGATTTTTGTTGTTGGTTGTAAAATGTATGGTCACAATTCTATCAAAAATATATGGATGTGTGTTATTGTCTGTTGGGGAAAATGTAAGACACAATCAGAGAAGAAAGAAATCAATGATTCTACAGATCATTGCTTGTTATTCATGAGTGTGATAAAAGGCCTCTTAAATAGGCTACATATGTAACGGAAATAAAATGGACTCAACTAACTAGACCCATAAAACTGGAAGACTAGCTAATAACCAGGAACTAACAATTGACTGGAATATTTCCAGCTTATTTATGGTTGACTAAGACCCACGTAAAGTTTGAATGAGTATTCCAACATTCCCCCTTCATTCAAACTTGCAAACTCCTAACTCCAGACACAACATTTTATGTTTCTTCGGCGGGAGACTCTTGGTCATGAGATCTGCAATTTGTTCTTCGGTTGTACAGCTTTCCAGCGTCACTTCTCCTTTCTCCAGTAACTCGCGTATGTAGTGGTGTTTAATTTCAATGTGCTTCATTCGATTGTGTAAGACAGGATTTCTTGCAAGCATTACAGCCGACTTGCTATCACAGTAAATTTCAGTAGGTGCCTCCTGCTCTTCTCCCATGTCACACAAAATTCTTCTTAACCATACGGCTTGGCATGCTGATGCAGTGGCTGCAACATACTCTGCCTCAGTGGTTGATAATGCTACAGTAGCTTGTTTCTTCGAACTCCATGACACGGCTGCTGTTCCAAGAATAAAACAACTACCAGATGTGCTTTTTCTGTCCGCCACTGAACCAGCCCAATCGCTATCAGTGAATCCTATGAGATTGAAGTCTTTTGTTTTTCGATACCACATCCCCAAATCCTTTGTTCCTGCCAAGTAACGGAGAACTCGTTTTGCTGTTCCATAGTGATGCTTAGATGGATTGTGCATGAAACGAGATAAGACTCCAACTGTAAAATTAATGTCTGGTCGAGAATGAGTTAGATAAATTAATCGCCCAATTAGCCTCCTAAATAAACTCCCATTTGCGGATCCTGTACCATCATTTAATTGAAGTTTTTCACCAATGTTCATTGGTGTTGGGACAGGCTTACACCCCATCATATTAAACTTGTTAATCGTATCTTCAACATACTTCTTCTGAGACATAAATATCCCAGCACTTGTTTGCGCAATCTCTAGCCCCAAGAAATAATTCAGCTCCCCCATATCCGTCATATCAAACTTATTCATCATTGTTTGCTTAAATTCAGAAATTAGAGACAATGAAGAGCCTGTGTAAATCATATCATCCACATATAAACTAACAATCATGAGATCGGATATACCTTGCCGTTTCACATAGAGTGTTGGCTCGTGCTTGCTTCTTTCAAATCCTTGCTTATGAAAGAAATCGTCGATCTTACTGTACCAAGCTCGGGGAGCCTGTTTTAACCCATAAAGGGCTTTCTTCAAACGAAGCACTTTATTTGGGTTACTTGTGTTCTCGAAACCAGGAGGTTGGCATACATACACTTCCTCTTGAAGGTCTCCATTTAGAAAAGCAGATTTAACATCGAACTGAAAAATCTTCCATTCTTTTTGAGCTGCCAATGCCAAGATCATTCTTACTGTTTCAAATCGAGCAACCGGTGCGAAAGTTTCTTCGTAATCTACCCCTTGTTGCTGCGAGAATCCCCTTACTACTAACCTTGCTTTGTATTTTTGAACACTGCCATCAGGAAGATACTTTGTTTTAAATATCCATTTTAAACTAATAGCATTTTTACCTTCAGGTAGATCAGCATCTTCCCATGTTTGATTTCTTTTGATGGCCTGCAACTCATCTTCCATTGCATTCCTCCATTCTTTGTACTTCAATGCTTCCATAACTGAGATAGGATCACCAGCAAACATAGCCATTAATGATGCATCTTCATCTTCATTATCAGTTTCACCTTCAATCTCGAATCGAACTCGAGGAATTTTACCCCGCTTACTTCTACGTAGATGAGTTGAAACTGGTTCTGTTGAAAGGGATCCTTCTGATGAAGTTTCTAAACTTGAGGTTGAACTTGTTTGTGCTGATTTTTGTGAAGAAATAGGTGAAAATTCTTCTGTATTTGTTGTCTCGATCTCTTCTTCTTCAACAATTTGACTGCTTGACGGTTGAAACTTATTTTTCCAGTCCCAACATGCTTGCTCATCAAACACTACATCTCTGCTCACTACAATTTTTTTACTCGTTGGGTTATAGAGTCGATATGCCTTAGATTGTGAGCAATATCCAATAAAAATGTACTTCTGCGACTTATCCTCTAACTTATGCTTTTCAGTTGTGCGTAAAGCGTAACTTAAACAACCAAATATTCGTAAATGGCTCACCGATGGTTTATTGCCGTACCATGCTTCATATGGAGTTTGGTTCCACACCGACTTTGTAGGCGATATGTTAAGAAGATACACAGCTACAGCAACTGCTTCAGCCCAAAAACTATCTGGCAATCCTTTAAATTTCAGCATCGAACGAGCCATTTCGACAACCGTACGATTCTTTCGCTCTGCAACTCCATTTTGTTCGGGGGTATACGGGGCCGTTAATTCCCTCTTGATTCCTTCATCATCACAGTAGGCTGCAAATTCTTTAGATACAAACTCACCACCGCGATCAGTTCTAAGAACTTTAAGATTCTTTCCAGTTTGCTTTTCTACCAATGCTTTAAACTTCTTGAAAAACTCAAATGTTTCAGACTTAAGTTTTAGGAAGTAGACCCAACTCATTCTACTATAATCGTCAGTGAATAAAAGAAAGTACCTACGTCCAGCAAGAGAGTCCGTCCTCATTGGACCGCACAAATCAGAATGCACTAGCTCCAACACATCTTCAGCTCGTTTGGATTTTCCTACTGTAAATGAGCTCCTCGTTTGTTTACCAAGAACACATCCTTCACAAACTTGTTTCAGCGGCATGATGGATGGTAGATTGAACACCATTTCCTTCGATTTCAATAGTTGGAGACCTTTGTAGTTTAAATGCCCGTATCTTAAATGCCACAACTCGCTTTCTTCCAAATTCTTGTTCATCAACACCATTTCTGTAGAAAAATCAAGAGGAAACATTCTGTTTTTGGTCATATAAGCACGTGCCACAACCTCACGGGTAGCTTTGTTCTTGATTACGCATTGACCATCATCAAACTTAAGCGAATAGCCGGATTCCATTAGTTGCCCCACACTTAACAGGTTGTGAGCCAAACTTGGAGCATAATGAACGTCTCTTATGTATTTTTCTTTGTTTCCTATGTTTATTGCTGCACTTCCATGTCCTTCAATATGCAATCTCTTGTCATCACCGAGGCGAACATGTGTTCTTATCGACTCATCGAGATCCTTAAACTTTGATTTATCTCCGGTGATGTGATGTGAACAACCGCTGTCTAGATACCACACATCACTTGTTTCGTTTCCTGTCCTTGCCTCAACCATGAACAAGTAATCATCTTGTTCTTCATCTTCCTCTGCATAGTTGGCTTCTTCGGGTTTAGACCAACAATACTTATCACTATGCCCGTACTTTTTACAATATGAGCATTGCAAAGAAGCATTTCTGCCACGACCTCTGCCTCGGCCTCGAAAACCTCCTCTGCTTCGTCCTCTACCTCGCTGATAAGAGGAATCCATATCTCCTTTGATTTGAAATGCTTTGTCTTCTTCCTTGGTTACATTTCTGTTAATTCGAGCCTCATGAGCTTGAAGGGACCCCATGAGCTCATCAAAGGACAATACAGACAGGTCCTTGGACTCCTCAATTGCAGCCACAACATGATCAAACTTAGGTGTTAGGCTTCGAAGTACTTTAGCAACAACAGTTTCGTCTGTGATTTTCTCACCATACGACCTCATTTGACTTACGATAGTCGAGACTCGTGCCAAATAATCTTGCACTGATTCATTTCCTTTCATGCTAGAAGTTTCAAAATCTCTGCGAAGAGATTGTAACTTAACAGTTATTACCTTGGTAGATCCTTGATATTCAGTTTTCAAGATCATCCAAGCTTGGTTTGATGTTGTAGCTGCAGCAATTCTTGAAAAGATTGATTCATCCACAGCTTGTTGGATGAAGAAGAGCGCCTTTGCATCGCGCTTCTGATTCTCTTTTTGACGAGCCTCATCATCGCTGGTCTCAGCAATACCAGCTTCCACAAAATCCCAAAGATCTTGAGACCTAAAGAGTGTCTTCATCTTCGTACTCCAGAACTCGTACGACTCTCCCTTAAACACAGGTATTTGCGGCTGTGACAAACTCACAGAACTTGTATTCGTTGTCATGATTCAAGAAACTGAAGAGACGGATTAAGTTTTTAGTGTTTAATGGGATTTAATTTTTGGGATTTATGGGAATGAGAAACCTGGCTCTGATACCACTTTGTTGGGGAAAATGTAAGACACAATCAGAGAAGAAAGAAATCAATGATTCTACAGATCATTGCTTGTTATTCATGAGTGTGATAAAAGGCCTCTTAAATAGGCTACATATGTAACGGAAATAAAATGGACTCAACTAACTAGACCCATAAAACTGGAAGACTAGCTAATAACCAGGAACTAACAATTGACTGGAATATTTCCAGCTTATTTATGGTTGACTAAGACCCACGTAAAGTTTGAATGAGTATTCCAACATTGTCAACTATTAAAAAATGCATGTCGAAGTATTATAAGAAATCTTCTATATAATACGAGAAAAATGTGTTTTTAGCAATCCAATTTTTTTATTGATCAACATGAGGCTCAATTGCAAAGGCTCAATTGCCAAATCGAGCTCTTCTATTAGTTAATAAAAATCATAACTGAATTACTGAATTACTTTGGTCAAAGTTTTGAAACTTTTGGTATATTAAAAAAATAATAATACGCATGGCTTTGTGAGCTTTTTTTTAGGACTTAAATGTAAATTAATGTTATATTTTGATTGTTTAATAGAATTCATAATTAAATCTTAAACTTTTAAAAAGAGTCTAATCTTTAAATATACACTTATGGGCTTTAAGTGTAAAATCCTCAATTTTATAAATTTTTTGAAAATTTATATATTTAACAAAAATTCCATATATTTTTAACTTTTCTATAAACGACAACTATTATTGTCGTCGTTGTTGTCGTCGTCGTCATTGTTGAATTGACCATGATACTAAAAACACCACCAACATACGACTACGTGCTATTTAATATATGCACGAGATTAAATATAACATATATAAACATTTATCTTCAATGAATTTCTAGTTGAAATATTATTATTAGTTATATTCATTGTTCGGACTTAATCCACGTTTAATAACCCACACATATACGGGTTAAAAAATAGAATACGCATAACAATAAATAATTTAATTATAATACCAAAAATATGTAAAGGCACGAGATTATAGTTATCAAAATGAAAACATGACTTCTAAAATAAATTTAGTTAAAGTATAATTATTAATTATACTTATAGTCTGAACCCGGTGTGCGTAATATAACAGTTACAAAACATTAAACACTGTCAAATTTGTATATATCGGTATGTTAAACTAAAATTTTGAAATAAATTTTATTCATTTGTAAATCCAGTGCGTGTACATGAGGTTTAACTAGTCTTGCATATCATATTCTAATACTTATTAAATTTGAATGGAGATGTCATCATCCATGCATTACAAAGAACAAAAAATGATATTCACGTAATGTTTAAAAAAAAAATATTTTATACACACATATGGTAAGTGCACCAATCAAATAGTGTTACGTAGTATATTTTTTATTTTCTTGTTTTTACTATTTGATATTTATTTAGTTCACACACGCATGTGTGAAATTTATTTTTAAACATTATGCGATGTAACATTTTTAATAAAGAAATGTTATTTCTATAGAAAAAAGAAACTAGAGTAAATTGCAAAATAGTTAACGTGCAAGTTGGTAAAAAAATGTAAGTCTAGTCTCTAAAATCTCGAAAGTGGAGGTGGTTAGGTTGAACCTTGATGAGCAATTGTCATCCGGTGCAATAACGAAAGAATCATTAACCAAGGTGCACTAGTAGCTAGACGCCCTGATATCCACATAACCTGTCTCATGTTCAAACCCCACTAGGTAAACATTTTAAGTTTTTGACGTAGATAGTAAAACAGTAAGAATGATATCTTAGCTACAGACATCTTAGTTAAGACCCGATCTCTCAGTTAACCAAGACATGAAAAACCATCATTAACCATTTGGATCTTGACATATGGATAGATACAATCAAGGGTGTTAATCGGGTCCGGTTGATCGGGTCAAAGTCAGATCAAGGTTAAAAATAACACACTCGAACACGACCACATTTGAATTCGGGTTAGTCGGTTCATGTCAATTCGGGCTGGTTCCATTCGGGGTCGAGTCAACCTAAATTTGAAAAATGATAATAAAATTGCTAATTTGTACTAGTTTAAATAGACTAGAAGGGTACCTGCACAATGCAACGACGGGTATCCAGTGACTATTTTGTTGCAAGCAAATGTTTTTCATTTTTAGCATTAAATTGGTGGTTATAAGTTTACTGAACTTTTCTTATAAACAATTCTATTAAAATATATCATTATTGAAGAGGGTTACTATATGGTTTAAATGAGATTTAAATTTTCAAAGTTTAAATTAGTTTTTTAATTTTCCATTTATAGTCATGTTTTTTGTCTTAAAATTTTAAAACTCCCATTTATAAAAAGTCCCAAATACTTTATAATGTAGGATAGATAATTTATAAAATATATACATAAAAAAAAACCCTTTATTCAGGTCAATCAGGCCGGTCCGAAACCAAGTTAACCAAATATTTTCAGCCTGATAACCGACCATATTTAGTATTCGAGTTACTAATTACTATGATTGATCCGAATAACCCGAATAAAATTATTGACCCGAGTAACCAGACTCAAATAATCTTAATCGGGTTCGGGTTCAATTTGAGTTAGGTTGGGTCGGCTTTTTTACACCCCTGCGATGTAAGGTCCGAGAACTAGATCTACATATTGTAAGTCCACAATTTTTAGATCTTGAAAAAATATAAAATCATTCATTCATTTGGAAACCAAAAAGCCCATAACCCGGCCCAAAACAAATAAAGTAAGAGAGAGCCTCATATTGCACTCTCTTTCACAGGAGCGGCTAGATCTAAAATTCAAATTTTCAAAATTTGGGGAAAGAGCCTACTCTCATTTCTCTCTCTCTCTCTCTATAAAATTTTTAAAACCCTAACGTTCTATTTTTCCCCAAATCAAATTTATTTCAAATCACACTCTCATCCATATTCAATCCAAAAAAACCCCTTACTAATTTCCATTAACTGGTGACGTCATCATCCAATCTAATCCAATCAATGGCGTCCCGTAACCAAAATAATCCGCCTCTAAATGTAAGCTTTTTCTTAATTACTTTAATCTGTTAGTATTTTGTGTTATTTCGTATATGTATCGAATCGAACTGATAACGTAAAACCGATTAGTTTTGTTAAAATATAGAAAAGTATAGCGTAGATATTTACACGAATCGCGTAAAATATAGAAAAGTATAGCGTAGATATTTACACGAATCGCGTAAAATATAGAAAAGTATAGCGTAGAATTATTCAAACTTGTTACTGAATCGCGTAAATCGAGATCTGAGGTTGTAGTTTGTAAGATTTTTAATTTTAATTGAACTTGTTGATGGATAGCGTGTTGAAATCTGTGTCGTATTTGATTGATGTGTTATTGAATCGCGTAAGTAAACATAGAACCGAGGTTTTGGTGAAATGTTTGCGTTTGTAGTTTTGTTTAATTTATAAGATGTATGAATTTAGTCGCGTGAACCTAGAAGAATAGTGTAGTGTTGTTTGTGTGGTTGTGGATAGTTTGTTAAAGTTGTTAGGGGTGTGGATGATTGAATTTGTTCAAATTCTGTCAGGTAGCGTATGTATATCGAACTGATTCTTTTGATATCATTACTTAAGTGTTTATTGTTTGTATAGAAAATGTATGACTTTATAGCACTTGTCTATCGATAGCTTGTTAGAGTCGCTTGGTTTTAGAATTGATTGAATTTGTCCCAGGCTAGTAAAATGTATTGATTTTCATGGCGCGTGTGATTACGTCGTTAGTTTTGGTGTTAGAATTAAGTGAATATGTTGGATGTGTCTATTTCTCAATCGTTAGCTAAGTATCTATGTTTCTGTATATGTACTGTGGCTAGTAAACGATGCACCACTTAAAACAGTCTGTAGTTTTAAATCAGTTACTGGGATATAGGATCGGGGTAATGATTGTATGTTATTTGTATGTCTTTACATATGTTGGAAGATGTTATCATAAGACATACAGTTAGCGTCATATGCTGATAGGCTTTTTTTATGTTTCTAGCCATGTTACAGCGAGTGACATTCTTTTATCAGTTACTGATGTGAATTGGTGATTGTCTTGCAGAAAAATCGAGCTACAGACGATGCTCCTTTAGACAAACGGCGGAAAGTAGGCCCTGGTAGGATTATGGCCTCAACAACCTCAAGTCGAGGCAGACAGGCTCTTGCCCCTGTGACTACTAATCAAAAGGAAGCCGCTGCAGCACCTTCTGAAGCTCAGGTTCCTGAAGATGAAAATATCGAGTTTACAAACGAGGAAGTGGATGCACTATTAAGTGAGAAGTTTAAGGGAGGGAAGTTTGATTCAAAGGTATAGCTCGTGTTATGTCATACTATTCTGCGATCATGAATAGAACTGTGGTATCACTATGTTTTTTAACTGTGTATTGTCATCTTCTTCTGTATTTCAGGCAAAACAGGTTTGGATAACGGATTATTTGAAGAGGCTGAAAATTTGTATAAAATGGTTTCAGAAGAGTTTACAAAACCTTGCTACGGAAAAGGATAACTTGCGTAATATGCTTGATGCATCGGACAGAAAATGTGTGGAAGCAGGTTATATCTTTGACTGAAGACTAAACTAAAGTCACTTTAAATTACACGATTTAACTTCGTCTTAACACTGTTTTGCATTACAGAGGCTGCAATGAAAAAGAAGGAAGAAGAATTAAACGCTACTATTTGTAAATTGGAAGCAAATATTTTGTCTTTGAATGCTAGTTTGGCAAACGAGGAGTCCCAGAAATTAGTAAGGGTTTTATTCAAATGTTGGTGTGATATCTCGCTTTCATTGTTTTTTCATTATAACTGATTCTTTGTATACATTCTTAGGATGCACTTGATTGCCAGAAACGAGAAAAAGAAGCTAGAATAGTTTCGGAAAAAAATCAGGATTCTTTAAGGGAAGACCTTCAAAGGGTTGAGAATGAAGCATTGAGTTATAAAGAAAAGGTAATACAAAATCCACCATCCTCGAACTCAAACTACGTTGTTGATTTCAGTAGGCCTATTTAGTTAACGGGTTTTCTTTGTCACTGATTTTAGGTGAAAACCCATGAGGATATGTACAAGCGGCTGCAGGAATACAATACTAGTTTGCAACAGTACAACACCAAACTTCAAAATGACCTGAAATCGGCAACTGATTCAAACTTACAAGTGGAAAGAGAGAAAGCTGTTATTTTGGAAAATCACAGCACTTTAAGGGGTCATTATAACATGTTGCAGACTGAGTTTACTTCTGCCAAAGTAAGTTTTTTGCCGTCTACATTTCCTTGTTTTGACCTGCATTAAAGTAATAAAGTCTTGTTTAATAACTGTGTTGTTGTAATAGGATTCTGCCTAAATATATTGACCTTAATCTGTCTTGTTTAATAACTGTGTTGTTGTAATAGGATTCTCGTGACGAGGCATTCAAACAAAGAGAGGCTGCGGTTAAAGAAGTTGGAATCTTAAGAGGTGAATTGCAGCAAGTGAGAGAGGACCGTGAACGTCAGTTATTGCTGGTGCAAGAGTTAACTTCTGAGTTAGCTAGATTTAAAGAAAATATCGGGTGCACTGTTGCTGAGGTTGATAAATTAAGCATAAAGTCTTCTGCTTTGGAGGTTAGCTGCTCAATGATTAAATAAATGCTATCTTTTCATTTGCTTAGTCATGTGAATATGATAGCTATATATTATTTCTATTGTAGGAGACGTGCTCCTCTCAGAGAGACCAAATATCAGTACTGCAACATCAGTTAGCTGCTGCTAACCAAAAGCTTAAGGTACAGTTTCATTATTCTTAAAACTATTTAATCTATATTATTAACGTTGAAATTTCAAACTCTGTTGCTAACAAATTGTCGTATTTAAATAAAAATAGATGGCTGATTTATCCTCGTCAGAGATAAGGACAGAATATGAGGACCAGAAAAGAATAGTCATGGACTTACAAGATCGATTACGTGAGGCGGAAAATCAACTTCTTGAAGGTGAAAAGTTGAGAAAGAAGCTGCACAACACTATTCTGGTAAAAAAGAAGTTTATTTGGCATCCAATAATTAGCATAGATAAACAATTCAAGGTTCATTTTTATTTAATGTTATTGTAAAATGCAGGAGCTCAAAGGTAATATTAGAGTGTTCTGTAGAGTAAGGCCTTTACTTCCTGATGATGGTCCTGGAGCAGAACCCACAGTTTCATATCCCACTAGCGCTGAGTTAGCAGGACGAGGGATTGATTTAATTCAAAGTGGTATGGTTTCTCATTCTGATATCTTAACATCATTACTTTATAGTCCATAACTCCATATATATTTATTTGTTTTCATTTTAGAAAATAATTGCATTTTGAACTCTGCAGGCCAAAAGTATCCTTTTACTTTTGACAAGGTGTTTGCTCATGATGCGTCCCAACAAGAGGTCTTTATGGAAATCTCACAACTTGTTCAGAGTGCGCTCGATGGTTATAAGGTAGTTATTCTATTTTGCTTTTATTTTAAAGTTGTTTTTCTATTATGATAATTAGTTTTTTCATTCTTGAAGTTGGTCTCTGATGTGAAGTCCAATATGTTTTCTATTTCATAATCTATAAAATGAACTCAAAAATAAGTTTCTTCATATGCATTCTTGTGCAGGTTTGCATATTCGCCTATGGTCAAACCGGTTCTGGCAAAACGTATACGATGATGGGTAGGCCAGAAGCTCCTCTGCAAAAAGGTTTGATCCCACGCTCTTTAGAACAGGTTTTTCAAACAAGCCAGGCCCTTGCTGCTCAAGGGTGGAAATACAAGATGCAGGTTATGATCTATCTTTTATACCTTCTTCTGTCTATTGACCCAATACATGGAGCTTAAAGTTAATAAATTCTTGTTTTTTATTTTCAGGCATCTATGCTTGAAATATACAATGAAAACATTCAAGATTTGCTGGCATCAAAAAGTAATGCTGGAAAAGAAGCAGGGAAGCAGCAACACCAATTTAAGATCAGTCATGATGCAGAAGGAAACACAACTGTTTCTGATCTTACCATTGTTGATGTAAGCACCATAGGGCAAGTTTCCAATCTTCTTCAGAAGGCTGCCCACAGCAGGTATATGGTTTTTCAAATGACTCTAAATTATCCTATACAGTATGTTGTTGACTGATATAATTAGCTGTTTAAGTGCTAATAAGTAGACACGTGTTTAATATGATTGCAATAACCAGGCTGTTGTAATAATAACTAATAATCTTTTTGTAGCTTGTGCATAAAAAGGTTTTACGTTAAGAGGTGTCAAATAATAATTCTATTGCAAAATTAGTTACTTTGCATATATGAGCAGGTTTTCGGGATTTTTTGTAATAATAATACGAGCAGCTTTACAGAATTATCCAGAATTTTATGTAAATTATGTGCAAGTTTTCATCACTATATGTATTTTTTATCTTGGTCCAGGTCTGTTGGCAGAACTGATATGAACGAAGAGTCTTCCCGGAGTCATTTTGTTTTCACGCTAAGAATATATGGTGTCAATGAGGTAACTTGTTTTAAGCTTCAGTAAATGCATATGCTATCATAACTCAAACCATCTTAACTGATTTATTTTTCTTATTAGAGCACGGAACAACAAGTACAAGGTGTGTTAAACCTTATTGATTTGGCTGGTTCAGAAAGACTCTCGAGAAGTGGCGCCACTGGTGAAAGACTTAAGGAGACCCAGGTTTGAAACGCTTTTCACGGTGTTACTTCTTCTACACTTCATAAGTGGCAACATTACTGTGTCTTAAATATCTTTTTGTCTTTGTTATATTATCAGGCAATCAACAAGAGTTTGTCTTCATTGAGTGATGTTATTTTCGCGTTGGCTAAGAAAGACGATCATGTCCCCTTTAGAAACTCAAAGCTGACATATCTTCTACAGGTAGTATTTGTTATATCTTCACATTTTTTATACTTTAAAAAGTGGTAGGTTTTATATATGATTTGTAACTTAGTACTTTTCATAACTAAAACAGATGTAGATGTCAACTCTTAATTTATTTAGTGCATAACCCCTTAAATGATTTTGTTTAATAAAATTAGATAGTTTCTGTAACTCTACAGGTTTTAAAGTTTTACCTAGCCCATTAGTTGTTTATTAAAACTTGATATAAAGGTTGGTAGTTGCGGTTCAATCCAACCCAACCCAACCCGATTTAATTGTTTACTGCTACTTTAAATATGAAAAAAAAAATGAAAAAATATGAAAAAAAAAGTGATGGCTTTGACATCTGGTAGTCAATTTGTGCGAGTTTACTCTTAACTGATGATACTTTGTTAAAACATATTGTACTGCTACATCTATTTACTACTGTATATTTTCAAAGACATACATCATCCATCTCATATAAATTATGGACTCCTAAATGGTCTGTTTGACCATAAATAATTAAATAGTCAAAATATGAACTTTGCTGCGAAAATAGTGTTAATTTACTATGAATGACTATTTTAACTTTGACATCAATTTCTTTTCCACTTTGTGACTACTTGATTATTACCAATAGAATTCTCGAAATTGCATATTACTATATTATTATGGTGGAGTATACCATTAGTAGTTTTTGACTATTGATTTGATATAATTGCAGCCTTGTTTGGGTGGAGATAGCAAAACGTTGATGTTTGTGAATGTATCTCCGGATCCTTCATCCATTGGTGAATCTTTATGCTCACTGCGATTTGCTGCAAGAGTGAACTCGTGTGAGATTGGAATCCCACGTCGTCAAACAGTTAGACCTTTGGATTCTCGTTTGAGTTGTGGCTAATTTATGAAGATATGATTAATGGAGGTAATATTCTGCAATGGGGGCGTTGTAGTGCTGTTTGTCATATGCCCATTGACATTTAGTATTATTACTATTGTTTTCATTTGAGAGAAGAAAATTCTGCTTTAGCTACAGCAGGAACTTTTAACTTGTAATTGCGTGGGAACTTGGTTTGTGTATTTGTTGTAACTGATGTAGATGATGAATTAGTAATCTTTTCGTATACATATATGTAATATCTACATATGAATGGTTTTATCACTTTTGCACTTGCAGTGTTGATGAGTTGAAGGTAGATTTTGATAGACGAATTGTTAGGTCCTTACTGAACTTTGCATTTTGAAACCACTTTATTTTTAGATTTCTTTGCACAGTTAAATGATAAATGAACAGTGTGTTGTTGGGTCCTTACTGAACTTTGCATTTTGAAACCACTTTATTTTTAGATTTCCTGCACAGTTAAATGATAAATGGTCTTTGCGCGTTGGGTCATTACTGAACTTTGCATTTACAAACTTTTAATTGTAGTCGTTGAGGACTTGTTGAGGATAAGTTCCGCGCTCCACTTGATCCATAGCAAATCCAAGTTTGCAATGTTCTTGTGCATGTTTGACTCTTTGACATCTAGAGTCACTATTTAAACTCGTATGAATCTAACATTAAGTTTTTCATATATCTCGTTGTATTTTCTTTTTCAAAAGATTAGTTTGTTACCATTAGGGGTGTTCAGTATTTGGTTTGACATCAAACAAACCGAAATATAACCCAGACCGAAACCAAATAAAACCGGACTGAAAATTTTAACTGGTGTATGATTTGGTTTAAAACCAAATCGAAGTATTTAATTGGTGTTTGGTTTGGTTTTGGGTTTGACAAATACATAACCAAACCAAATCGAAAAAACCGCATATATATCTATCCACACAAAAAATTTTAAATTATATATATACGGATTTTATATGTTTATCAAAAAATCTTAAAATTTTAAAATATCTTATAAACTAACCACGCCTAAAATCAAGGATGCTTGAAGATGGAATATTGAAGCATAAGAATTCTGTAGACCTTTGTCGATTTTTTTTTAATCTTATTTCGCTTTCATTTATTTTTGTTAAGTTATGAAACCTTTTGGTTTCTTAAACTTTGTTTTATTGATTTACTTAAACACTTTGTGAGACCTTTTGATTTAGTAATTTTATTTGAACTTTTAGGTTTTGTTTTGTTTTGTTTTTTTTTTGTTTTTTTGTTTTTTTGTTTTTTTGTTGTGACTTTCAGATTACATTTAGAAGTTTACTTGAATTTGGTTTATTTCGTTTTAACCGAAACCAAACCGAATTCTAAATTGGTGTATGGTTTGGTTTTATCCATTCTATAATTGGTTTGGTTTGGTTTTGGTTTTAACTTATAAAATTTTTTCAAACCGATTAACCCGAACTGTACAACCCATAAAACCGAAAACCGAACCGATGAACACCCCTAGTTACCATTTCTTAAACTTGGCTTTGATTCAAAAAAAAAAAAAAAAAAAAAAATCAAAACTGTCTCATGACTATCAGTCGTGGCCAAGGTTTTTTCGTTGTTACGAAATCGTCAAATGTCACTTAAGATGTATCGGGTTGTGAATGACTTTCATTCTCATTGTGGTTGTTTGATTAGTGAGGTTGTCATTTGAAATTGGGTATCATACTTTCAAAACTAGACTTTTTCTAAAACCGCTTAAGGTGGTGGGTTTGCAAACCCATTCTGATTATCATATTTACAGTCACTCCTCTCTGCAAAGTACAAACTAAACATCCTTTGAATCTTTGAAACATATACTTCTTTGTATCTTAGGTAAATTTTTTAGTTAACAACACCAAATCTATTTTTGACTTATAAATAGTTCACTTGTCACCATCATCAAAGGCGGCATAAAGCATAATATAATACTACGTATGTTGTTACGAACATCCTGATTATTAGCTTGGTCAAGTAACACATAACCGTGTTAAAAAAAAAGTAACACATAAACATCACTATCTTAATCAAACGGTTTCTTACATTTCACTATATTAGACGTTGATCACTTGTACCTTATTCATTGAAACTTGTATCCTCAAAGCAAATACTTGGTGGTTAGTGGTTACAATAACATTAGTATGGTGACACTATTTTGAGGGCTAATTATTTAAAAATATATTATACTTGTTATTTTTTGTAGTTTTGTAGTTTTGTATATCATTGTTCTAATCCGAATATTCTGGAACTAACTTTTTAAAATTTAATTATTGTGTGTCTCGATTGACTTATTTTTGGGTATCGAATCAAGTGTTTATTAAAAATTAATACACAGAATAATCAAGTATTTCTAATCAAATATTGGAGAAAATAATCAGGGTTTAAAGCTCACCTTCTGATAAGTATAGTCACTGGGCATGTGCTCATTGCCTGGGATTGGGTCATTGGAGAGAGTTCAGTTGGCATCCTTAGGATGCATGAGACCAGAGTGATCTCACCGTTCTTCACTTTTTGGAGAGAATAATCAAAATTTAAAAAGTTAGCTTAGAATAATCCAATTAAAACGATGCTACATACAACTACAAAACGTAACAAGTAAAATACATTTTTAAACAATTATTCCTTATTTTGATTAACCAACAAGTAATAGATTCTGTAACTTCTTTGATTCGCTTTGAGGGTGCAAGTTTTAATGAATAAGTTACAAGTGATCAATGCTTAAAAAGGGGTATGTTTGATTATGATAATGACTTTTTGGTGTTTCTTGACGGTTAAATAGACCAAAACCTTTATAAACCATTAATTACAACTTATAATAGCTGCTAGGATATAAATGAATCAGACGAACATAATTTTAACCGGACAAATAAGGACAATAACATTTAAACAGACGAATCTTTTTGTTCATTTATGTTCATTAAGAAATGAGGTTATTCGTATTTATTTTTGTTCGTTTATTAAAAGATTAAATGAACATAAACGAATGAACATAAATTAACTTATGAAGACAACAAAAAAAACATACAAATATTGTGTTTAATTGATTAAGTACGTCGATTTTTTATGTATATAATAAAACCACAATATACAACCATAAAGTCATAAACAAACATTATCAAACATATAATCAGACATTGACAAACATAAATGAACAAACGAGACTTTTATTCATATTTGTTCATTTAATAAATAAACACGTATAAACAAACATTTTACCGCACGGCCAAACCGCGTAAACAATCGAGCTCAAGTCGGATTCGAGCTTTCGAGTCAAGCCCAATGTTCCAATAGCCCATTAATCCTCTCTTCATTTCCAAAAACTCAAAACCCTCACACACAAACACTGTGTGATTCACCATCACAAAATGTTAACATTAAAAAAGGTAACGTCATCATCATCAACAAGATCAGCAGTTAAACAGCTCTTATCATTCCATCAACAACAACAAGATAAACTAACTATACCGGTCAACGTCCCGTCACGTTTGACCTCTAACCGTTTTCTTGATTTCTATCAGGTAAACCCTAATTTATAATAAACCCTAATTTGAAATGCAGTTATGAATTTATATATATCATGTGGTTTTGGAAGTGTTGGTTAATAAAATGTGTTTGGTTTTTATATGCAGCTTGGAAATAAGGATGCTATTGAGAAAGAGCGAGCTCGACTGTAAGTTTATTTATTTAGAGAGAGGGGGGGGGGGGGGGGGGGGGGGGGGGATAACAAGAAGAGCCAAACATTTTAGAAAATTTAGAGGGGGCACACTTTGATAATTTTTAGAAACTACACTACAAGGGGGTGTTTGTCTCGGCTTATATAGCGGCCTTATGGCTTATACGTAGTTTTCGGCTTATGTTACATAACCTCACTTTTTGTGGCTTATTTTTAAACTTGTGAGATTATATAAACTTATCATGACATGATAAGCTTATATAAGCCGGAAAATCTCAAAATAAGCCACAAAAAGTGAGCTTATGAAACATAAGCCGAAAACCACGTAAGCCATAAGCTCGCTATATAAGCCGAAACAAACAATCCCCAAATTGGTTACGGGAATCCAAACATTTTAGAAAAGTTGCATACAATTTTTTTTGCTAGGGGGCGCATGTCTCTGCCCATGGTTACGAGTGTGTGTGGTTGTTGAGTTGAATTGTATGTTGTAAGGTGTGGTTAATTATTGTGTGTGTTGAATTTATGTGGTTTAGGGCAGTAAAGATGAAATGAATCGGGGGTATTTCGCTGATATGGCTGAACTCAAAGAACACGGTGGTAAGGTGAGATAAGTTCTGCTTATTGCGTTTTTTAAAGCGGATATGCAATCTTAAAGACACTATGGATACCTGCTTGTTAGTAAATGTTTATATGCTTGATATTAGTGTAAGGGGGTGTTTGTTTCAGCTTATATAGCTGGCTTATGGCTTATTTTGGTTTCGGGCTTATGTTTCATAAGCTCATTTTTTATGGCTTGTTTTGCAACTTTTTGGCTTATATAAGCTTATTATGACATAATAAATATATATATAAGCCGAAAAGTTTCAAAATAAGCCAAAAAAAGTGAGTTTATGAAACATAAGCTCAAAACCAATTAAGCCATAAGCTATCTATATAAGCCGAAACAAACACCCCCTAAATAAGCACTTAATACATGCTTATTTGCAAAGTAGTTATAAGTACTTTTATAAACAAGCAGTGTCAGACACCTGTGGCTCTTAAAAGATCGGAGACTTGGCCTGTGAAGAAACTATGCGGTTGTTATATGATGGAATTATCATATCTTATGATTAGCTGTAAAAATGGGTGTAGGAGATAATGTCTAGGCGTGCTTATGCAGTTTGAAGTTGGGGTAATCAGTTGGCTAATTCTGATTATCTGAGGATTTGCGTATAGAATAACCCCTGATTCCGCTTTTCAAAAAAAAAAAAAAAAAAAACTCTTGATTCCCTAACTTTTGTTGCAGCTACTTTAAAATTGATTATGTAGACTCTCAAATAATCCAGATTAGTTGTACTATAGACAAACACTAGAAAGTGGTTATTTGTTACTTGAAATTCCAAATCATGAGATAATCATTATATAAAGCAATGCAGACAATCCCTAGGTTTCAAGTACTTTCTACGTTTTATAAGCTAAATTGTGATATGAACCGGCAACGATATGTATTTGCAGATTGCTACTGCGAATAAGGTTATTATTCCTGCAATGGCAGCTGTGAAGTTCCCTCAACTAGAAGTAAACTATTCAAATGGAAAATCCTTTAAGCTACCGATCACTAGTTATGGGACTGACACTGAATCAATGAAGGCTGATATCCCAAAAGCAACTTTGATGTGTCTTTCATTCCGTGCAGCTTCACAGGTATCTAATGTCATTGTTTTTCTCCTAAATTCAGTAAACGAACTGTGTTAATCTTTGTTACATTTTGAAAGGGGTGATACTTATATTTGTATTCCCAAAGGCATTCGAGTAACATGGTTGTCAATTGAGCTAAGTAACTGATTTACATACTGAAAAGACGGCATATTTTTGCAGGAAATGACTGATTCTTGGAGTGTTCCTTTTGTTGAAGCTTTCAGTGACTCAAAGAAAGTCCAGTTATATGAGGTATTAATTATTAGATTGTAGTACCATATATTCATCTAAAACAAAGTTGCTTGTCATGTAAATTGCATTATAAAGGCTTAATTCAACACCTGCTATATATTGTCTTATTAACTTCCTGCTAAACTTAGACTTTCGATTGTTGTTGGCTGGCCATAGTGTAACTCAAATGGGTTGGGCTGGTTGGGTAACAGGTTTGTAACCAAAATGGTTAGTTTTTGTTCAGGTCTGGTTGGGTCAATCCGAAACTCTTGTTGCCCCTTTTTTGATTTTTTCTATAAATAAATAATGTGTTGAAATATGGACCGGAAACCATATATAATAAAAATAGTTTCGCTTATTGACAAAGCGCTTTAAGAGGTCGTGGTATGGATTAAAACTACACTTTACGGCTTAGGCGAGTTACAACCCATTTGACTAGTCTCATTATTAAGCTACATCTTATTAAGCTGACTCAAATCCGGGCATTCTTAATTAAATAGCTTTAAATGCGACATATGTCTTTATGTATTTCGGATCCATGATCCCGGTCGAGAAGTGTGACATGAGGCTGAGAAGTGTTCGTTTTGTTTTGTTTTAGATATCCTTCATTGAATCGTGGCTGTTATCTATGACCCCAATAAAGAAGCTTTTACTTCACGTGCTGAAGAAGTCAAAACCACAGGAAAATGGTGTGTTGCAGAGACAGATAGGGTATGCTTTTGGCGACCATTATTACTTCAGAAAAGAACTGAAAATACTCAACCTTCTAACCGGGTACTAATCTCTTTGTTTTGTTGCATTTTTCAAGTTAGCTGTATTTTATTCTGTCCATCTTAGATAAACGTTTGCTTTTTTTATGTTCCACAGTTACATATTCTTGGTCGACAAGTTTGGTAGAATACGATGGCAAGGTTTTGGATTGGCAACACCAGACGAATTGTCGTCACTTCTGTCATGCACTTCACTTCTACTGGAAGAAGAATGACAGTAATAGCTTTTCTGCTACAAAAAGTTTTGTTTTGAAGGATCTATTTCTTGCATTCATCAGATTCTAAAGCGGGAATTAACTAATGGGGTTGTTGTATCTGCTGAGAATGACATATTTGATTAGACATTGTTAATAATGGTCTTTTACGGAAGAAAATGAACTACAATGCGAAATTGCATCTTAAACAATTATTGTAGTGCAACCACATTTTAAACGCAGCCTTTTTACATTTGTTTCAACTCTTGTGTGACTACGCTCATTCCTTTTAAAACCACAACTGTTTATTTGGCTAGTTAGTTACCCAAAAAGAAAATATCCTTTTGAATATGCATACGGAGTATTCCTGAAGCATGTATACAACTTATAAATGAAGCGAGTCTATGAAACTGATGGGTATGCACAGAACACATTTGTCCGTGAAACTGTAGCTGCTTAAAGTTTGACATAATATTACATGCTATGAAAAACACCCGCTATAATGTGAAACCATAACGACGAAAACCGATTAAGCTATCTTTGGGCATACAATTAGTCATTTTTTTTAACCAAAATGATTAAGGTTTGATTGAAGTACTGTGAATACATTACAATGAATACATGGACCATTTATGTTATCTACTGCAAGATTGTAGCATGAGCAAACTCAGAAAATTTAGGAAAAACAGAAGGCAACAGATTTTTCAGGAAATCAATGTAGGATTTATGTCATATTTAGAAAATATTTGGTGGGTGTGATATCACATTGTTTGAAATTAATGGGTTCATGTCATCTCTCTTTAAACACCAATAGTTTCTACAAAACAAAAACATGGATTTCACCTTCCATCATCATTGGAACACTGTCCAAATTTCAGACCCTCTAAACGAATCTGTGCGACCATATTTAACATTGTATTGGTCATTTAGTAAAAGTCTTCAAAGATTAAGTGTAGAGGAGAAGATAAAGGAGGGAATGTCAGGTTCTATTGTTGCCAGAATTACGGCAACTTTGACATTTTTTGGCGTTGTTGTGGCTGTGATTTTGCAAGGGATGGTTGTTCTTTGCATGTCTCCGTTGAGCCTTAAGCTAGAGAGAGCTTTTCCACATGGTGACCAAATGAAATTGACAGAGCTTAGAGATAGAGATATTTTAAGGCATAGTAAATTCTTGCGGCGGTCTTCTACAAACGATTATATTGATTTCCATCTTAAAGGCAGTTATGATCCTTATGGTGTCGGGTACTTTCTTGATTTGCTTCATCGTTATCATTCTTCATAATTTTCTCATCATACAAAAAAAAGGAACAATCTTTTCTAGAAACAAAAATGCAATTTTTTCCTCATTTTGCTAAGAAGGGCGAGCAATATTTAACCGTAGGTAGAGGTATTTTATCTTTGTTTCTTGGTATTTTACCTGTTAGTTTTGTATTTTGCAGGCTTTATTATACAAAAGTCCAATTGGGTTCTCCTCCGAAGGACTATTATGTACAAGTCGACACCGGAAGTGATGTTTTGTGGGTCAATTGCAAAGATTGCAAAGGTTGCCCCACATCGAGTGGACTCAAAGTATTATTGACACTCGACTCTCTTAATCTCTTTTGTAGTATGATTCATCGTGGTTGGCTTCTAAAGGACTAATTTGTGCTATAATGTTTTCTAACCAAAACAGATTCCAATGGTGTTATATGACCCTTCAAGCTCATCAACGTCTTCTTTGATCTCTTGTTCAGACAAAATATGTTCCATCGGATTCGAATCTAGTGATGCACGCTGTGGTAAACATAACCAGTGCATTTACTCTTTTAAATATGGAGATGGTAGTGCAACATCGGGTTATTATGTGTCTGATGTAGTCCATTTGGAAATGATGTCGGACGATACAAACCCATCGTCAAATGCGTCATCTACCATTATGTTCGGGTGAGTTATTACTGGGTGTTTGGATTAAGGATGATCAACTAGTTAAAACGAGTCACAGAAAGTAATGTTAGGATGTGTTTATAATGACCGAAGTTGTATTATAAAATTTTGCTGAAATATGAGATTATGAGTACGTCTTAAATATATTGGTGAACCATACACTTTGATGATCTAACATAGTTAGTTATGAAACAGTTGTAGCACATATCAAGCTGGTGAGCTGACTCTGCCAGATAGAGCTGTTAACGGGATTTTGGGGTTTGGTCCACAAGGTGTATCCGTTATCTCACAACTTGCTTCGCAAGGGGCAGCTCCAGATGCATTTTCTCATTGTCTTGTTGGTCATGGTGATGGAGGTGGTATTTTGGTTCTTGGTCAAATAATGGATCCGAACATGGTCTATTCGCCACTCCTCCCATCACAGTAAGTCTATGCTCAAGAATTGCCAATGGGTTAAAAAAGTTTGTATAAAAAAAAGTGCTTCTAAAAAAAGACATTCCAATAAAGATCTCAAACATTTGTTGCAAGTCAGAATCGAGATATAAAACATTTATTTTGATAAGTGAATTGCGTATGCAGGCAACATTATTATCTACATTTGAAAAGTATTACAGTAAATGATAAAACATTGCCGATTGATCCATCAGTTTTTGAATCATCCAACAACCAGAAAGGAACTGTAATTGATTCTGGGACAACTCTTGGATACCTAGCAGAAGCGGCCTACGATCCTTTTGTGGAAGCTGTAAGTGCGAAAGGGTATTAAATTTACATTTTTCCCGATGAATAATATCTTTTATAACATTTGCAGATTACGAAGTCTGTTCCTCAATCAGTCGAGCCTTTTGATGGAAAGGGATATCAGTGTTATGTAACAAAGAACAGGTCTCGTGACTCTCGTCGTGCGTTGAGATTTTTATGTCTATTTAATGCATATACTATTCCTTAGTTAATCTTTTTTGTATCATTTTAGGGTCTCTGAGGTGTTTCCAACTGTGAGATTTAATTTTGCTGGTGACGCTTCAATGGTTTTAAAACCCAAGAATTACCTTTTGAAACAGAAGACTGTGGTATTGTCATGCTGACTATCATGAGCTACCTTTATTTAGTTGAACAAGCGAAAATGTTTCTTTCTTGCTAAATTGAACAAGAACTGTATATGTCTAGGGTGATGAATCAGCATGGTGCATCGGGTTTCAGAAGATTAAGGGTCAAGGACTCACAATCTTAGGAGGTAATATGCGTTTGAGTTTTGACCTCATAACTTATGAATGAGTAGAAGGTTTTGATATTTTATGGGTCAAACATGTATATTTTAACCCAACCTGAATCCATTTCGGCCTGAAACCATTTGGACTCGTCATGCAACTTGCCCATCTTTCGACATCCTAAATTTTGCCCATATTTCATGCAGACATTGTATTAAAAGACAAGAGTATTGTATATGACTTGGGTGGTCAACGGATCGGATGGGTTGACCATGACTGTAAGTCCTTCAACTATTAAATTTTTTACATAATGTAAGCGAGTGTTTGAAGATTGTTAAATCATGTTGTTGATGTTAGGTACTAAGCCGGTTAATGTGTCTACTAAATCAAGTAGTCGCAGAAGGATGTCAAATGCTAGTATGGATCATAAGAGTTCGCTGCATAATACACTTTATAAGCTGACTCCCATCATGATACTTGCTTCAATGCTACATCTATCGGTATTTCATGGTTTTTTGCTTGTAACAAGTTAGTTTTCCTTGTTAAAACATGTGCTAGTTTTATATCAAATAGTATAAGACACCTTTTTATTTTATTGCAATGCCTGGTACAACAATCTTAGTTTTATTTTCCAGCTGGTTTTATTTTCAAACAGCATGTCTAAAAGAGTAAAGAAAAAGTAACAATCATATACTTACAAATAAAACTAAAAGATGCTTCAACCATACAAGCAAAATATCAAGTATTGTTTGAAAGACATTAATGCTCCCATCAAACCAAAGATTCAGTCACCATGTCGCCAAAATACTGAACCACCAAGCAATCTTAAAACGGGCTTGACAAAATAGCAAGCCAACCAAAAGATTTAACAGTAGTACATAACATCCTTCACATTGTTATGAATCACAGGAAGCTTTCGTACTTCAGCAGTTCTTTCCCTGGTTGTCCTCCCACCAGATTCACTCTCCGATCCCACGCCTTCCGTGTAATAGCGTGCCCTGAAGGCGGTCAAGTGAGCATAGTATGCTGGAGGAACTGCAATAAACATAGATAAACACTACTTAGTAAAATTCAACTTGCATAATAACAAAACTTACAAACCTTCAAAGGTTTTTTAGTACATACCTATAGAGACGGACCTTGTGCACCTAGCATACCTGAGATGCAGATTAAACGCTTAATATACGTATAGAAATTAAAAAAAAAAAAAAAAAAAAAAAAAAAAAAAGGGACGGTTTAGTAATGTACGTGTAACACAAGTTGTTAGTAAGCGTTTGTAGTCCATCAGCAGAGAAATTGTTTTCATCATAAAGCACATGATAATGTGTTGGCCGGCTTGTTCCCTTCAAATATTTGTACAAAATTAGATCGAAAACAATTAAATAACCAGAATGACAGCGAACACAACCACCAAATTCTCATTGTTTACCTTGATTCCGGCATGGCTACATAGGTAGAAATCAAATTCAGTAGGGTGACATATTTTAGTATCAACAACCGTCCCTGAAAATATTCAATAGATAAATAACCAAAAATTAGTCCATGATCATTATAAAATAAGGACCCCTTTAAAATAACATGTAAAATGTTGCAAACCTGGAAGGATATTGCCACTTTTATCTGTGTTTGACCGATCATTGTAATTCATTGGAAACAAGCGCGTATGGTGTCTCTTTTGCACAACAATAAAAGTAACTCGAGGTTGGTAATTCGCCTCTAAAGATGCACAAGCCTGAAACAACAAGAAAACATTTTTGATTTTTAAAAAACTCAAAAATTATAAATATTATATCTCATAAAACTACAAGTAAAAAACTACCTTCCGGATTTGATCCATCTCATGTAGCAAAACATCATTAAACTGACCCTCGCTAACTCCATCTCTGTGAATAAACAATTTATGTATTGAGTAAAAAATAAATAAATAAAAAATAAAAAAAAATAGTATCAATTAACCTATAAAATATAATCCTCTGAGGTTTGTGTCCGCCCGTTGATCTCCAGAATGCTTTAAGATGGTCACTGTCGGAACACGTAGATAGTTAGAGTAAGGGTGTGTTTGGGTTACTAATTGATATGATGTATCTGGTTATTGCTTTTCGATTAAAGAAGATAAGCAGTTTGGATAAGCAATCTCAAACAGCTCTTATACGTGGTTTCAAGCAATAAGAAGATAAAAACAACTTATAATCTCATAGCATAAGATATATTATTTCAGCGTGTATACCTAATCATTGAGAAGAGATCTTCTATAATTTCCTGTCTGTGAGGCTGTGCAGACATCAATGCTCGATATTTTGTAGCATGCCGATCCATTGAAGCTACCACCTAGAAACCGATATATGAAGATGGAAGTTTGTGAGATGATGATTATTTAAAATATTGATTAGGTATATGATATGGTACGAAACAAAAAATTACCGCGGCTATTGAAGAGCTTGAGTCCTCCCCTGGTTGAGGATGAGTCACATCCGAACCAAAAATAATTGTTGGACGTTCATTTAAAATTTGTATCGGTCTGGCCAAGATTGCATTGGTTCCCCCTACCTTTACATTTATTTTCATAGCTAAATTTTCAAAATACTGGGGATTTGACTTAAAAACGTGCTTTGGCTGACAGCATTGTGAAACGATCCCCAAATCAGTTTCTAATACTCTTTTAATCAATCCATAAGAGCCTGTCATATCAGGTAGAATGACAATTAATAATTGAAGTGATTTTCCAGGTGCACGTTGTGCTAATACTGTAGAACATCGACGGTCAACATCGACTAATGCTTTCTCAATATTATGAGAAGGAGGAGATTGAGTCGGGATCAATTGAGGATCGAACACCTGTCATAACAAACAATGTGATTATACTCATGTTCCATACAATTATCATGACAAAAGAAAAAGAAACTCATAATTTCATACCATTCCTCTAGCTTTACACATTGATATAATTCCATTAACAAATTGGTCCACTGCTTGTGGGTTTTGCCTCGAGAAATTTACTACGGCCCAATAATTCACTGTGCCTCCATTGAACATTTTCTACACAGGATATAAAAAAATTACAACGTTATACCGATAACAGAACATATATACAAAACAAAAAAGTAGACATATGATGAAAGTAGAATTTTACCAAATTCTTCATATTCCATGTACCAACGGATGGGCTAACCTCTGACTGAGCACCCGAGCCATGATACTTGAGCTGAACCAGAGAAAGGGATCAGAGTCATAAACACACACACAAATTAAAAGAAGAATTCGAAGTAAAAAAAACTCGAGAAATATATATTACAGATGGAGGTGGGAGAACTCGGGCTTCGATTGCAGTAGGTCTTTCCCCAACTTGCATGCCAAAATCTTCCTTCACAAGTTTATCTTGGTTGTAGTTGTTTCCTCTTAACACCTATAACCACCAAATATATCAACACAATAAACAAATAAAATTCTTGAAACAATGATACAAAGAAATTGTGAAATTGCATACTTGAGCTATTTCGTTTGCGCGATCTTGAGGGCGTTTACATGTGGCACCGAGCATTCCTGTAACTTGCCTTTGGTTGAGCTTCTTTGGATATCGTTGACCATCATTAATCCTACAGATCTTTATATGTATATGTTTGGTGTAAGCATAAGATACTTATGATTAGTAACCGAGGGTGTAACACTTAAGAGTTAAGACGATAAAATACCTCCATGGGAATATATACTGGTTTTGCATCTGTGCCAGCATTAAGCGCAGGAAGGTATGAGTGTCTAAGGGTGGTGTTGTATTTCTCACGATAGTATCCGACAATAGACACAGTTGTGCCATTTGAATCTATAAAACTACAACAAAAAGCGACAACAAGTCAACAAAACCTGTAAATGGCCGGAAAAATGAAAGCAAGATACATAACAAAAAGGCTATAAAAACAATGTTTAAAGCTTACGTTAGCTCTCTGGTAGCTTGTTTCGTAATGTTCTGAACTTTGTAGGTTCTCTTAAAACCACCATTAACGACTTCCACCTTAATATTTCTCAAGGCTTTTTTGACCTACGATTAAAAACATCCAATATTCGAACATAAACCATGTGCTTAGAAAATATATAAAAATGTACCATAGTTAGTTATAAACAATACCTTAACACGATCTTGTTCTGTAAGTGGCCCAGGAGCTCGTTTTCCAAGATACTCTATAACAAAATCAGATACCAGCATGGCACGATAGAAAGCCCTGGCTGACATGTCTGCACAACGAAACTTTACACATAAACACACATTCACATAAACAAAGTCATAAACATAAACATTAAACTCAATCATGTACACACCAATATTGAGCGATAGACCCATTTGTGTTGGGCGCAGACTTTGATAGAATCCTCTACAGTAGTCGACACCATCGCCAAGCGGACCCATCTCAAAATCGGTGCTAAATATCGATCTCCCAACAATTATCCTTCTGCATTCCAAAGACAAATGATCAACATCTAAGAACTAAAACTTCATACACTAAGAAACGGCTAATAATGCAAAATAGTAACATACTTGTGTGAAGCCGCTTCTCTTAGGACAATATCAAGAGCTTGAATGGTTTCTTGAGGATTATCATGCTGTCTACCAATTAAGAACTGGCGAAGATGATCAATGTCTTTTGTCGCAGCAAATTTCACAGCAACCTTGAATTCACGTTGTCGCCTACAATTTAAAACCCTTGGATGTTAATTACTAAGTTTTAAGAAGCTAAGGAAAAAATCTTGAAGCAAAACAATATCAATATACCCGTCTTTTTCTGGAACAACAATGACAAACTCTTTGTTGTCGAAAGGCAATGGCCCAGCAGAAAATGCACTTTTATTCCCATCATAAGCCAATCCTCGATTACCCAAATGAGAAGCCTGGTACTGATCGATTAAGCATTTCATTATATCTTTGCATTTTGCTTTTGAGGTCACTTCCGGAGTAATGGTCACCTACATATAAAACCAGTGAGCAATTGCAAACAAAACATAAATAATTTTCTAAACTACTGTATACTAAAAAGTAAGGAATGTATTGTTGAAGATATAAACTAAATATAGTACGTAGTATATTAGAAAGTTTAAGGATGCTTATGTAATAAACTAAAGCCTAAGGGCTAAACATGTATATTAGTTAGTTAATAACCGAATGGCGGTTATAGTTAGTTATAGGTAGTTAAAGTCGGTTATGGTTGAACCATTGTGTTGGTTCATGAAGCGGCATAATACCCTTTCTTGTAGTATAAGTAGGACAAAACCAGGAAACAGAAACTCGTTGTATTCATACTTGCAATTTCATAATAAAGTTCATAGTTTATATATTATAAAGATTGTGTTATTGCTCGTGGATTACCAACAGTGGTATCAAGAGCCAAAGGTTCAAACCTGGGAAGTGGCATCAGAGCGTGCATTCGATTCAGGGAGAAAAAGAAATCAATCAGATTTTGATTCATATACAGAAACAATGGTAGAAACGGGGTAGTTTAAAAGCAATAGCGGAATAGACGGATTTGACTTTACCCAGAAATCAAAGAAACTGACAAGATTGGAAAAGGAAGGAAGAAAAAGACAATGGCAGGCGACGAATCCAGTAAAAATAAGAATGAAGTTACGAAGGATAGTGGAACATCAATGACGTTCCAATACCCGGTTCTCAATTCAACGAATTACACGATTTCGGCAGTAAAGATTAAAGTGTTATTCAATGTCCATGGAATCTGGGAAGCAGTTGAACCAACAACGGACGCTGAAGTTGATCAAAAGAAAAACAACATGGCAATTGCAATGTTATACCAAGCAATTCCAGAAAATATGGTTTTGCAAATTGCAAGCCTTACTTCGGCAGAAGAAATTTGGGAAGCGTTAAAGGTTCGACACGTGGGAGTTGAAAGGGTTAAGGAAGGACGCGTTCAGAGTTTGAATCGTTAAAAATGGGTGCAAATGAACCACTAGATGTCTATGCGGGAAAGATTAGTGAGATTGCTTCACAAGCGAGCAATCTTGGACATACTTTGGATGAAAAGAGACAGGTTCGAAAACTTCTAGGATCGGTGCCAGAAAAGTTTATTCAAATAGTAGCGGCGATTGAGCAATTTGCGGATTTGAATAAGATGTCGTTTCAAGAAGCCGTGGGGAGATTAAAAGCTTTCGAAGAACGGACGAAAAAGGCAGTCAAAGAAGAAGACGGGTCCAGTAGCCTATTATTCAACAAAGTAGATGAAAAGGAGAAGACCAAGGAACACAAGTGTGAACATTGCGGTTGTGGAAATGCAAGCCAGAAAGACTTTGGACGTGGCCAAGGACGAGGTCGGGGGTCCGGGAGAAGTCAAGGCGATGGTCGAGCACAACAGGACAAGAGCAACGTGAAGTGTTTCAAATGCAATGAACTTGGGCATTTTAGTAATGAATGTCCAAAATGGGAAAATAAGAAAGATGAGGCAAATCTGATTCAGTACGAGGATGACGAGCCAACGTTATTATACACCAGTTGCAAAGATGAAGATGAAGACCTCATTTAAACTATATTTAGTTTAAGGGGGAGTGTTGAAGATATAAACTAAATTTAGTATATTAGAAAGTTTAAGGATGCTTATGTAATAAACTAAAGCCTAAGGGCTAAACATGTATATTAGTTAGTTAATAACCGAATGGCGGTTATAGTTAGTTAAAGGTAGTTAAAGTCGGTTATGGTTGAACCATTGTGTTGGTTCATGAAGCGGCATAATACCCTTTCATGTAGTATAAGTAGGACAAAACTAGGAAACAGAAACTGGTTGTATTCTTACTTGCAATTTCATAATAATGTTCATAGTTTATATATTATAAAGATTGTGTTATTGCTCGTGGATTACCAACAGTGGTATCAAGGGCCAAAGGTTCAAACCTGGGAAGTGGCATCAGAGCGTGCATTCGATTCAGGGAGAAAAAGAAATCGATCAGAAGGGCACTGTTTTTTATTCATATACAGAAACAATGGTAGAAACGGGGTAGTTTAAGATCAACAGCGGAATAGCGGGATTGATCAAGATCAACAGCGAAGAAGCGGGATTGATTGTCAATAGTGGTGAAGCGGGCAATAGTTGTCATTAGCACGAAGCGGACGTGACAATTATTTGCTAGACGGATTTGACTTTACCCAGAAATCAAAGAAAGTGATTATCAAGATTGGAAAAGGAAGGAAGATAAAGACAATGGCAGGCGACGAATCCAGTAAAAATAAGAATGAAGTTACGAAGGATAGTGGAACATCAATGACGTTCCAATACCTAGTTCTCAATTCAACGAATTACACGATTTGGGCAGTAAAGATTAAAGCGTTATTCAATGTCCATGGAATCTGGGAAGCAGTTGAACCAACAACGGACGCTGAAGTTGATCAAAAGAAAAACAACATGGCAATTGCAATGTTATACCAAGCAATTCCAGAAAATATGGTTTTGCAAATTGCAAGCCTTACTTCGGCATAAGAAATTTGGGAAGCATTAAAGGTTCGACACGTGGGAGTTGAAAGGGTTAAGGAAGCACGCGCTCAGACACTCGTTTGAATCGTTAAAAATGGGTGCAAATGAACCACTAGATGTCTATGCGGGAAAGATTAGTGAGATTGCTTCACAAGCGAGCAATCTTGGACATACTATGGATGAAAAGAGACTGATTCAGTACGAGGATGACGAGCCAACGTTATTATACACCAGTTGCAAAGATGAAGATGAAGACCTCATTTAAACTATATTTAGTTTAAGGGGGAGTTTTGAAGATATAAACTAAATATAGTATATTAGAAAGTTTAAGGATGCTTATGTAATAAACTAAAGCCTAAGGGCTAAACATGTATATTAGTTAGTTAGTAACCGAATGGCGGTTATAGTTAGTTATAGGTAGTTAAAGTCGGTTATGGTAACAGAAACTGGTTGTATTCATACTTGCAATTTCATAATAAAGTTCATAGTTTATATATTATAAAGATTGTGTTATTGCTGGTGGATTACCAACATGTATGTCTTGCACAACAAAGAGCCTTTTTACATTTTTCAAAAGGGTTCACATGCACACATGTTACTGTAATCTGTGTTTTTCTTCACTTACAATACTTAACTTTTTGTGTTTTTGTATTGTATAAATTGGCTCATGGTCTAATGTTGTTCATGTACATGTGAATGAAGAATGATAATTAGTAACTTGTCGAACCATGTTTCAACCAGGGAAAAGTTTCTATATGAATGTAGATATCTAGTTTTCGCCAAAAATAATAAAAATAAAATCACATACATCTTTATTACTTGCAAAAAATCATAACCTATTAATTAACTTGAAAAAATATCATTCTGTTTTTACTAAAAATATTTTTGATTACAAAAAAAACCTTAAATCTACTATGTATATAGAAAATCTTTAATTCAAAAGATTATGATCGAGAATACTAAATCAGGCAGAACACGATTTTTAAGCCAGAATAAATATTGTACCATAAATATAAATCTAATAGAAAACTTACATCATATTGGTAAGGATTTTTATCACCAAGTTGAACAAGAAAGTGATTAGCCGTGATCATGATTTTCCTTCCAACCGTACCAAAACCGGGTCTAGCAGGAGGCTTTATGTGTTTAGACGATGAAGGAACCAAAGGCAACGACACCGCCTCCGTCTGAGTCGTTGTAGTTTTAGCAATTTGTTGCATGGGGGGTTGTGGCTGCACCGGGACAGATGCAACTGGCGTACTTGTACCAATAGAAAGATTTCTCATACCATCTGTTGGCACACGAGAAGACGAAGAGGCTGGTTGTGCACCCTGTCCACGGCCCATGACATGACTTGGTGGCACGGACTGGACCGGGCGGTATTGCACATGTGTTTGTGGCTGTACTGGGACAGATGCAGTTTGCGTACTCGTACCAGAGGAAAGATTTCTCATTCCATCTGTTGGCACACGAGAATTCGAAGAAACTGGTTGTGCACCGGCCTGTCCACGGCCCATGCCATGACTTGGTGGCATGGACTGGACCGGGCGGTATTGCATAGGTGTTTGTGGCTGATTTGGAGCATGCGTGGTGGACGGACGATACTGGTGATCATTCCCTCTACCTAGAGATTGAGGCCGTGGTTGATGACCTTGTCCACGGCCACCATCACGGCCTCCACCAACACCAGAACCACCACGTCCACCACCGTAACCGCCACGCCCACGACCTTGCCCTGACATCTTGGCAGTTTTTTTTTATGGGATGCGGTGCGGGAGAAGGTTAAGGGATAAAAGAGTGTGAGGGAAGATTGTATGGTTGGGTGTATAATATTTATAGGCGTTATGATATCAAAGGGATAATAATTAATGGTATGTTTTTCATGTGTAAAAAATCTTGAGTGAATCTCGTCAAATCTTTATAACTATTTTAGAACATTATTAAGTAAAATTCCTATTTTAATTTTTAACATAAAGTATATCATATTAAATTAAGAAAGTATATTCTAAAATTCTATATGAAGATTATCTTACATTTTTTTTTTTTTTTTTTTTTTTTAAGACTTAGAAGTTGAGTTTACTTCGATAACAATATCGTTAATGTTTGATAATTTACGACTAAAATAAGTATTTTTTTATATTTTAGAATATACTTTCTTAATTTAATATGATAAGAAAATATATTCTAAAATTCTATGATGATTATCTTACTTTTTTATTTTTTTTTTATTATTTTTTTTTTTTTTTTTTTTTAAGACTTAGAATTTGAGTCTACTTCGATAACAATATCGCTGATTAGGGCTGAGCAATCCCGACCGACGTCCGACGCCTAACTCCGACCGACATCGACCGATCATAACTCGGGTCGGTACCCGGTTTGGGTTTTCAGCCTTGTTGGGACTCGGGTCGGGTCGGGAGTCGGGATTACCTGAGAAAACACAGAGAATACCATACAAATCGGTTCGTTTCGGGACTCGGGTCAGGATTCGGGATTACCCAAACTAGAATAGGGTCGGGATTCGGTTAGAATTTTCAGCCATGTTGCCTTTGGGACTTGTCGGGATCGGGTCGAGACGGCCTGATGCTCAGCCCTATCGCTGATGTTTGATAATTTATGATTAAAATAAGTATTTTTATATATTTTAGAATATACTTTCTTAATTTAATATAATAAGAAAGTATATTCTAAAATTCTATATGATGATTATCTTTAACTTATTTTTTTTTAAAGACTTAGAATTTTAGTTTACTTTCATAACTATATCGCTGATTTTTGATAATTTACGATTAAAATAAGTGTTTTTATATATTTAAGTTTAAAATTAAGAAGAATCTAGAAGAAAAAAACGTATGATTATTAGTAGAGTAATGATACAACCTAAAAAAAAATTAAAAGAAAAAAAAAAAAAACTTATGATTGTAGTTCATCAATGAATTTGGGTTTTAAAGGAATTAAATCTGTAATTATGAAACGGGTTTGGCAAGTGGTACGGTTGATTATCTTTTGTGAGTTAAAATAGTGGAAATCATTGTAAAAAAGCTGGAAGGGCAAGAGACAAGCGATGTAAATTGTAGCTCATACAGTAAAAATACTAGTTATAAGTACCGTGCACGTACGGGTTCACACATAAAATTAAATTTATTTTAAAATTTTGGTTTACAATATGAACATATAAGAATTTATCTATGGAAATTGTGATATAAGTACAACTAATAAATATACATGAGTTTCTCATTATGTATTAATATCTATTAATCTTTTATACAAAATTTTATTGGATGAAAGATTTAACTTTGTTTAACTAACATGGATGTTGAGGTTCAGGTTGATGTTGTTGTTTACCTTTAACTATTAATATCATGTTGTACAAAATGTGCGAGTTTACTAGCACCTAATGAGCGTTGATAAAGTTAAAATATATTTCGTAAAGTTTTTTAAAATGTTTTTCTGGATATCCGTATATAAATTTTAAATAATAATTACATGAGTCGTTGTTATAAGTACAATCGCGTATATTTGATATCATGTTACACAAAATGTGCGAGTTTAGTAGCACGAGCACTGTCGTTGTTATAAGTTAAAATATATCTGTATATAAACTTTTATTTAAATGATATAAATGTTGAGGTTGATGTTGTTGTTTAACTTTTAACAATTGGTATCATGTTGTACGAAATGTGCGAGCTTAGTAGCATATAATGAGCTGATGAAGTTAAAATATACTCCGTAAAGTTTTTCAAATGTTTTCAGGATATCCGTATATAAACTTTAAATAATAATTTACATGAGTCGTTGTTATAAGTACAATCGCGTATATTTGTTTTCATATCACAGTAACTCGTGATTGAAATTTGATATTTATATTACCGTTAATAATAATTTAGCCGTATTTAATATTCAAATCCGTGTACGCAGAGATTAAACTTTTAAATAGGATAATATACGTCCTTATTTAACGTGCATAGTAAAAAGAATATTTTAGTAGATGAAAGTTTAAAACTAATATTTATTTTAAAAACATAACGTATATTAAAACTAATTCATATATTTATAAAATTTTGTAAGTTTAACGGATGGAAGTCTCAAGCTAATACTAATACTCATGTAATTGTAAACAAATTTCATATTATAAAATATAGGGGTATAAAGTGTAAGAAAATATGGAGATTTATAATTTTACAATTAACTCCATATAATATATTTAAAATTCAACCACTAATGTTTTATTAGTTACTTCATCTTTTTATAAGCTTTTATTTTCATAAATTTGACGCATATATTTTTACGTATTTTTTTCCTTAATCAAATTATCCATCAAATTTATTAAAGTTTGATCAAAATCAATTCAATTTTGACTTTTTATTGGCCAATCATATTGCTCGATTTTCCCCTATGTGTCAAAATCGAGCTTTCCTATTGGTCCAATTTTTTTCCACTAAGATTATTTTTGCAAAATCACTCCGAAATGATATAATTCTTTTATTATATAAAAGATTTTCATCTTTTACCATGCACAACATTGTGAGCATTGTGGTGCGTGTCCATATAATAGTTGTCTACTTTTTCAGATGTCTAGATATGGTACGTGTACTTTTTTTTGTGCTAATATGGTATGTGTACTTTCAATTTTCATGCTAATATGGTACGTGTACTCTTTTTCGTGCTAATATGGTACGCTTTTATCCGTTTTCATTCGTTTTTATCAGTTTTTGTACGTTTTTTTAAAATAAGTCTTTATGCGTTTAGTTGGAGATTTTTTTTCCTATTTTTAAAAAAATACGATATTTTTCCTTTGTTTGTTTTCATTTGTTTTTGTACGTTTTGTCAATTTTTATTCTTTTTCAGCAATTTTTATACATTTTCTTTCATTTTTTTTTACGGTTTTGTCCGTTTTTATATGTTTTCATCCGTTTTTATTCGTTTTTCATCCGTTTTATCCGTTTTCATTCGTTTTTCATCCGTTTTCATTCGTTTTCATCCGTTTTTATACGTTTTCATCCGTTTTTATTCATTTTCATCCGTTTTTATCCGTTTTCAATCGGTTTAATCCGTTTTTGTCCGTTTTTATTCGTTTTTCATCCGTTTTCATTCGTTTTCATCCGTTTTTATACGTTTTCAATTATTTTCATCCGTTTTTTACGTTTTTGTCCGTTTTTATATGTTTTTGTCCGTTTTTATCTGTCGTTTTATACATTTTCATCCGTTTTATATGTATAAAAATGGATGAAAACGAATAAAAACGAATGAAAACGTATAAAAACGGATGAAGGCGTATACAAATGAATGAAAACGAATAAAAATTGACAAAAACGAATGAAAACAAACAAAGGAAAAATATCTTATTTTAAAAAAAAGAAAAAAAAAATCTCCAACTAATCGCACAAAGACTTATTTAAAAAAAAGTGCAAAAACGGATAAAAACAAATGAAACGGATAAAAGCGTACCATATTAGCACGAAATCGAAAGTACACGTACCATATTGACAAAAAAAAGTACACGTACCATATTAGCACGAAAATTGAAAGTACACGTACCATATTAGCACAAAAAAAAGTACACGTACCATATCGAGACATATAGAAAAAGTAGACAGCTATTATATGAACAAAACCCTAACATCTTTACCAAATGCTTCTATTATACAATGCACATCTCAGTCGAGACCCGAGACCCTTATGTTTACGTATACAATACTCAGAACGACTCAAACTCAAAGTAAATAACTCCGATCCAATATAAAAAAACATGACGAAAGCTGATAAAATCACACAAGACTTATTAAGGATCGTAAAAAGTAAAACACATTCTACACTTGATCGACGTGACTCGAGAAGAATTCACCTTTTAACTGCTTCATCTTTACATTATAATCTGTAATTATGTTTACAATATACATTCACTTCGCTATTTTGCTAAAATATAGCATACTGTGCCTCAAATGGAACCAGAGCTTGATCTTTTGATTGAATTGACCGCGAGGTCGCATAAATTAATGAGCTCCAATGGTTGATCTTAATGGTTTCGTATCTCATGTGTGTGCTGAATTTTGGTATTCCATCTGTTTATAAGTGATACGATTCCTAGCTAAAATCGTTATTAGTTAGTTAATGTAATTTGCAAGATCAGCCTGGCAGCCTAAAGAATTTTCTTTGCCCTGAGATATGAGTATGTGAGAAAAAACGCCACTACAGCGCCAAATACTATTCCTCCTGTAGTAAGCCAGAATGCAAACTGCATACAAATTATGCGCAAGTGTTATAAGGTGTGGACTACACCCCCATATTTAGGTAGAAGAAGAGTATTAAAGCTCTAAAAACTAAGAAATTACCGCGTGTTCTTCAAGGTATGATCTTAAGTTCATGCCAAATATACCTAAATAAAAAATAAACAATGGGGTCTTTTCATAAACGGAAAAAGATTGTTCTTGCGCAATTCAACGATGCATTGCAACATAGATGCTGAGAAACAGTAACCATCTTGATAAATGCAAGCATTTATCATAGGATGGGATAAGTATGACTGAAGCAAAAAGTAATAACCTGAAATAAGAGCACCAACTCCAAGACAAAAGGCCCCAACCTGAAGAAGCAATTCAAATCTGCTGACCTGAAGCCTTCGCGAACTGGAAAAGAAATAGATAATATGTATACACATTATTAAGTAAATCAATTCATCATATATCCCACCATTGTCCGTCCCATACAGACCACAAAAAAATTCGTTTCAAGATGTCCATATAATGTGGCTGAAAAGACTCTTCTGAGAAACATGTATACTTAAGGTAAAAGCATACAAGTATTCAGAATAATGTATTTTGATGCAATTTCGGATAGAAAAGAACATGTATGCATACCTCAAGTTAACAGCAATTGAGTCTTCCATTTCTCTCGCAGAATCAAGAAGCCTTTCTGCTTGATTATGACATGATTCGCATCTGCAATCATAGGAGACTCAATGTTTTGAGAAGTGTACCAAAAGACTGCATTATGGATCCTAGTGATTGGCATTGATTATGTACCTGTGAAGATAATTTTCTAGCAGCATTTCAATTTCTTCCTCCTCTTCTGCAGAAAATTAAATTAACCATAAGTTTACCATATTCAACAATAATATTCCCAACTATGCAACACACTTACCCTCAGCAATCTGTTTATCGAGCGGAACTGAGCACTCCACATTGCTGTTATTACCCAAGATACAGTTTCTGCCCACAATACAGAGGCGACGTATTTCTTGAGAATCCTCTAACATATCAAGCAGCATTTGTCTAAGTGCCCCTGCTTTTGATCCTAGCTCGACCTTTCGTCAAATAATAGGGAGTTCTTTATTTTCAGTTCACATAATAGGCATGAAATTATAAGAACAAATATTATATGTGGCTAATAATTGGTACCAATGTTTGCTTGCAAATACGAAGTTGTTCCAGTACGCCAGCTGTTAATCTGTTTGGTAAAACCTTCAGTAGATCTTGAACCTGAAGTACGATAGAAAGTTTTCTTTACTGCATGTGGATGCAACAATCAACTTTGAAATCATATCTAACATTTACAGAAAAATGATCTGACAAAACATAAATCAAATATTCGAATGCTCACATGTGGGTCTAAATCCATTAGCCTGTGCTCAAAGTGTTGTATTCGTGAATTAAGGGCAGCTTCAACCACCTGAAATTCCAACGTCAAAATTCTTATTATAACTTGGCAAATCCATTATAAAAAAGTTGAGCTAAAGTTCATTTACAGAGCAATAGCAGATCTCAAAAGAGATGACAGAAAAACTTCACATACTAAGTAAATCTGAAAACTTATAATCTTACATAGAAGAGAGTTAAAGGACCAACCTCAAGCTCAAATGGCATTACTACGCTTCCTCCAATCATACTTTTGGGGTTTAAGCGAGGTAATAAATCGTCAATGAAAGCTTTTCCTCCTCTACTGCAATACTCAATAGATTACCAAGAAAAGAAACACGTCAATTCAGTAACTACACTTCAGTATGAAATAAAATGGATCAAATCAGGGGACTTTTCAGATGAACAATACTTACCGGTTGAAGTTAAATATAAAGACACTCTCTTGCATTGCAATCGCCCGCAGAGACCCCAAATTCAATAGTATGGCATTTTCACGAACCTATAAAATATATCACAAAACGCGTGTGCATTAATACTAACCAACAATCATTGTGCACATGTTTATGCTTGGCTTGGAAATGTACCAGCAAAGAAGGCATTGTGTTAGTCAACCACAACGATGGATCAACACTTCGTATGTCACGAGGACGAAGACCTGTAATCGGAAACCGAATTAAGACCATGCCAATTGGGGTTTCATCAATAAACATAACTCAGTTAATGCAAAATTACTAGGATTAAGTTGTGCACAGAGATAAGTATGAAATTCGCAATTAGCAAGAGCATGCTTGCACTTCCAACTATTGTGAGATTTTACACATGAACACATTATTTTATTTTATTTTTAAGTGAACATTAAGGTTGCTTAAAGTCTTAAACAATAGAACTTCATTGATAACTATGAGATTCATTATGAACTAAAGAAAACATATCACTGTATATTTGCATATTTACCACTTGACTTCAGTAGATGTCGTCTGCTAACTTTTCGAGTTGAGACCATTCCTTTTGAACTTACTTCCACAACCTTTAAAACAAAAACACAAGTTTTTGCTATATGATTATAAGATTATCTATAAACATTATAAAACTTATAAAGTAGTGACGATTTCTACTTTGACGACTGGAAATGCAGAATCGCAGATAAGGACAGAATGAAGCTATTACAGGTCCATGTGTATCTTGTGAAACACTAGATCAACTAATGATAAGATAACTACAACCCAAATATTGTTGTAACAAATCGTTATATTATTTGCAATAATCTCTGTGAGTAGATAAGTAGTCCGTATTAGTTAACAAGTTTCTCATTCTACTCATAATCACACTCATTATAATACTGCATTCATCATCTATTCCTAATACCATATGTTTGTTAATTAGGGGGTGTTTGTCTAAGCTTATATTTTGGGCTTAGGCTAATATTTCATAAACAGCTTATAGCTTATAAATAATAAGCTCATAAGCTGACTTTTAGTGTTTGGGTTAGCTTATTACAGTTAAAAAGGTAAAATGACCAAAAACTACAGACATCTAAATTTGTACTCGTTACTGCGGCCTTACATAAGTCCATCCTCATAAGTCAACCATATAAGCTTAACCAAACACTTGATTGGGCTTATTTTTGTTATATAAGCTAATAATAAGCTCACAAGCCCCCTATATATATAAGCTTAAACAAACAACCCCTAGGTATAAACACAATAAAACTAAGTATAAGCTTAAACAAATATATAATATATTAATTCAGAAGCGATGGAGTGTGAATGCTAATACATGTTATATTGAGTAAACAATGACCAATGCGTGTTCTTAACTCGTTATGTACCAATTCTCAATCACATTGTAAATAAGCTATCAGTATTACAGACTCACAAGCTAGAACGTACATTAGGATAAGCTACAAAACAGCGTAGCGTCTCATAAACCGGATCACAAATTCACAACTACCTATATTCAGCGCATTAGACAATAACACAACATTCACATTCCTCTTCAAATCACAAATATCATATATCATTATACTACGCATCAGACAATAATTTTGAGCGCCACTTGTTATGTATCTTATAGTCTCTAAACTCTAAGCCAATATCGATCAAACTTGACGTAAGCTGCGTAAATATCACTTAATCCACAATGTATGCTCTTATATCTAATAACTCTTCATCACATTGTTAACTTAACTAACTGCAAAACGACGTAAAATATTCGTGTAAAAGCGAAACAAACCTCATAAACCGGATCACGGCTACTCAAATTCAACGCATCAGTTAACGAGGCAACATTCACATTCACATTCTTCTTCGAATCCACGTCATCATTATCATCATCACTGGTAAACGCTTCATTCTCACTTTCGTCCGTTGATTTCGCGTAAAAACGATTAACCGTACCGGTTGATAATAGTTTTAAAGGGACTGGAAATAAAAAGTTGCAGGTTCTCCGTAACGAGATCGTGGGAGAGGATCGGATGACGGTGTATTTGGTGGAGTGTGTGTTTAAGTTGGGGAAATGTGAAGGTTTTAGCGCCATTTTTGTGGTGGTTAATTGGGATTGTGGTGATTGATGATCACGGTTATGGTTTTGTAATGTGGTTGGGGTTTGGTGAGCGGGGGGAGGGAGGATTTTGGACTTTTGGTGATTGGTTGGTTATGTTGTGTCCACGTGGATTTTATCCACTTTACCCGCTCACTTTTTCAAAGTGAAACTGCTTCAATAAAAATATGTATTTTCGTTATAAGAGTCGACATTGGTTTGTTAAGCTTCACCATCCACACAAATTAAGGGGTTAAAAATAAGGAACCGACCTGGACCGACTCGAACCAAACCCAAGTAAGACTATTTGGTCAGGTTATGTGAGTCAAATTGAATAATCTGAATACTAAATAATCTCAGGTACTGGGTTAAATATTTTTTGCTAATTCGGTTGACCCGTTTGCCTCGAATAAGTTTTTTTTTTTTTTTTTTAATTATCTGCCTAAAATAGAATAAACATGCAAGTTTATGAGCAAACAAGTATTTGGTTGTGTTCAAGTGTAGCCAATTTATTAAACAAGTAGTGTTCGAGTTAGAAGTTACTTAAACGGATAGACCCGTCACCTAATTTATACTTTTTTTAAAGATAAAAAATAAATTTCTAATTGATTAAAGGTATATTATTTGGGTTAAATGGGATAAACGGGTCGACATTGCCAACCCATTTAACATGTTTAAACCGATTGATATGTTTAACCCGTCAATCAATTAGATAAACAAGCTAAATGGGTCGTGTACAAGTTAAGAATAAACAGGTGACAAACCTAAACAGGTTATTTAAACAAGTTGTGTTTGGAGTGAAGGTTTTTACCCGCCTAACCCAACCCGAATTGTCAACCCCAATACTAAATTGTATGGCTTGTTAAATTCATGAGCTTTTTTATCAAGACTTTACTATTTCTCCTTTATGCTTTGTGTATGTTGAGTCGCGCGGTGTTAACCATGATTGTTATTGTTATTACTTTTGTACTTTTAATAAAAGCTCAATTGAGCTCGACGAGTTTTAAATTTCGGCTTTTTAATCAAATCAAGCTAGAACTTAGCGTTGTATCAAGTCGACTAGATTACCCTTTCTTTTTACACACACAAAAAAGAGCCAACATAAAAGGATATTAATTGGTGATTGATGATAAAATCAAAATTACAAGAGAAAATAATAGAACACAAAAAGATAACAAGAATCGACAATACATGGTCATCACAATGTATTACAAAATGAATTTAAAGACGTATAATAACTAGAGTTAATTTATTTTATAGTTCCGCATTGCACACAGCACAAATAGTTGTTTTGAAGAACTCACGATACAAGAGCGATGCCATCAACGAGTAAGTCATCTGATATAAGCTTATTCGCTGCTTCTGACGGATGAAATCCATCCCAAAAAACATATTCCGAAGCGTTTTTACACGTCCCTGGTGACTCCTTATTGCATAGATACGACGTTTCTACTAATCCTGTGCCACAACACGCCTTCCTTGCCTCAAAGAACCCTACACCAACATAAATCATTAGCATATGTACAATGTGTGCGACAAAAATGCACAAGTATTGTTTCTAGTGTATACCATAATCAGTAGGCTTTTGAACGAGGTCATAAAGAGGCTTGTAGATATCCAACACGACAATATTAAGTCCCGAGAGTTTGGACTTTAAGGTTAGAGATGTTGCATTGAGCTTTTTATTGAAGTATTCGGCTACTTTGTTCATCTTGTCGACACACTTGTTGCTGTCTTCACTAAAGATTGTTATGGATGCTGGTAGGCAACCAATTGGTGGTAACGTCGACACACCAATCTTTCTTGCTCCTAGCTTATATAATTCCTGTGGCACCCAAATAAGCAAAATAGATACAAATATTATTGTAATCACAAATGCCAACTTGTATTTGTAAGTAGTAATTTTAAAGATGAAATTATGTATGTACCTGGATGAAGTGAGAATAAGCTTGGATAAGGATGTCCGAGAATTGGTAAGGAGTGTATTCTTCGTAGAGGAGTGGATTAACATAATAGTTTTGCACAAAATCGCTACTTCCCGAGCTAAGCAGGTATACTGAACCTGTTATAATTGATGTCGCATTGGACTTTCCTGCAATGCCTGCCAGTTTCTTTTGGTATTCCTTGTAATACCCAAGCTGCTTGCTCAACGAAATTGTACCCTGCATCCGTTTTCCAGTAATTTTGCATAAGAGTTGTAAATTGTAATTTCAGTTGATTTATAGTAGTTAACTAGATAGATTCGAGATGCATTGTATTGAAAACAGATCAGTATTTAACCCGACTCAACCTGTTACTAGAACCCTTTCTATTCCGTTATATAACCTACCCATCTTATAATATCATGGTATATGATCTAATCTGATTTCATTACTGATTTAAACTTTTATACTATTGATGTTCAACCAGCAACCGAACTCAATGGTATCATGACACAGTTGTCGTAATAATGTACAATAGGATCATAAATTTGGTCATACATATATCTCAGCAGTCGTCTCATAGTATCCAGAGCCACCGGACGCAAAATTGGCTCCAAGCAGGAGATTCTTCCCCCTTGCTTTTTTGCTTAGTATCGGTGGAGGATATGAAGTGAATCCTAGATTCTCACCTGCACCAAAAATATATGATACTAATTTTTAAAGCTTAGAGCTGTTAGTACATTCCAATACTCGCATACATACACATGGCAATATGACATGCAAGTTGATCGAGCGAGTGCATTGCTATATTTAACAAAAGTACTATGATCGTTTTGTAAATTGTAATACCATGTATATACTGCATAGTTGCATGAGAAATTACATACCAGTGAAGTCAGAGGCGAGTTTTCCATTACAGAAACGACCCGTGGATTTGTTGTGGATGAAATCTCTACCATAAGGAGGAAAATTGGATTTGACAAGGGTCTCGAGGTCATTATTATTTCCAACGTCAACAACGGAATCTCCAAATATGAACATTGCCGGGACTAATGGCTGACTGTCTCCTTTCGTACTCAACAAAACAACAACACTCACAACGAACACAAAGAGAACATCAAGTCTCCAAGGTGATGTTTCTACAATGCCCATTTTGCTAGTTTGTTTTTTCTTTCCTAAAGAGGAAACTAATGAGTTTAATTGTGTGTTTTGTGCATAAGATGGTGGAAAATTTATATGGAAACAGAAGAGTATGTGTCACATTTTTCCTTCACAAATTAAATATAATATTTAATTTGACATTGTGTTACTTGGATAGTTTGGTGCCTAACGATATTTATTTTCATTTTATTATAAGATAATCCAGAAATAACAATCATTTAGTTAACTACATGGCAGCAGAAAATTGACCGGTTATCTAAAAATAGATTGTATTAACTTTGTATTGTAGTTTGGTTGAACACTTGAACATGATAAGATTATAATCATTATATGTCTGAAATGTTCGATTGTGGTTACTTTTCATACTTTTTATTTTACCGAGTACTTATTTTTCTTATTTGTTCTCAACTCTCGTTACAGGAACATGTAAATTTAAGGAGGATCTTTTTTCCTTCACATGTTGCGAGAAGTTTAAAGTTTTACATTTTTGAATATTGGCATTATCATTGATATTTTTCATTATAAATTTATCTAATTTATAAATCAAAATATATATTGTGTAAGAAAATAGCTACGTAGTCGTTTGTCAAAGCTGAGATTCGCCATAACCTCTACCATTTAATTTATCTATTTTGCCACAAATTACTACAAATATATTACGGTAGTTTCAACCTCCAAATAATTTCTTGGTTTTGACTTGTCTTGTCATAGCTTGTTAGACAATTTCCAATTTTCCATACACAATTTTAAAGGGAAAAATCTTTAATAATGTATCATACTTGCCAAAAAAATGACTTTCGCGTACTGTATTAAAAAAAAAAAAATTTCTCTCCCTTAGACTCAACTATTTTGTCCTTTTTGATGTACTGAACTTTTTTTTTTGGCCTTTTTAATGTACTTTCGTGACATTTTTACCCCTGGATTTATAATAATTTGAGGGGTAAAAATGTCAAAAGTACATTAAAAAGGCAAAAAAATGAAAGTTCAGTACACATATAAGGAAAAAAAGTTGTTCGCGACACGAAAGTCATTTTTTTTGCAAGTATGATACATTTTTAAAGATTTTTCCCCAATTTTAAATGTTTGTGTTTAAAGATGTTAATGATTTACTCTTCAAAAAATATAAATTGGTTACAAGTACGTATGCTTAGGAGTGGATGTACATCTGCGAAACACACTAAAATATCTATGTTTTTATAACTTAAGATAATACCAAATAAATTTGGACATGAAGATACATACTTTGTATTTCCTAACAAAGTTTTGTTAATATTGGTCCACCGAACATATGTTATGATTATATAATTTAATTAGCTTTAAAATTCTTTTTCGATATACTCAAACACGAGCACGTATTACCAAATCTCAATTACTCGTCGTACATAACAAAAGCTCATCGAGTTGAAATGTTCTTAATACCGTATCATTCTATCAATATCAATGTCTCAAGCCCATTAATTATACATTACAGTTAGGGGTGTTCATGGATCGGGTAATATCCACAATAACCGAAAACCGAAACCGAACCGAAAAAAACCGAACCGAACCGAACTAAATATTCGGTTATCGGTTTGGATATGGGTTTGGCAATGAAAACCGAAAACCGAAAATATATAAATATATATATTTTAATGTATTTATATATAAAAATAATCACTAAAAGTCTTTTTTAGTATAAATATAACATTATTTAAGCTTGAAAAGAAAGTTTGTTCTAAAAATATATATAATTAAATGAAAAATAAATAAAATTATGTAATTCGGGTTATTCGGTTCGGTTTTCGGTTATAGGGGTTCGGTTTTCGGTTATTCGGTTCGGTTTTCGGTTCGGTTGAATCAAATTTGAATTCGGTTCGGTTCGGTTTTCGGTTTGACCCAGAAAAAAAATAACCGAACAAACCGAACCGAATAAACCGAATAACCCGATAACCGAACCGATAAACACCCCTAATTGCAGTCAAGCTCACCATAAACACTTAACAAGACCCGTTATCAACATTTGATAGGCCTGATTACATTCACTGGCTGCACATAGCCTGGGAAAGACACTTTCAGGTCGTGCAGCACACACACATAAGACAACTTTCTCTCAAGTGTCACTAACTGTTAAGATGGATTATCTGACATATGACACTGGGATACATATCAACAAAAATAATTGAGACGGGCACGACCTGGTATGAGCCAAGGAGGAGCTGTCACCTGTTATTCTTGTCTACACACCGGATGATCAACACGTGGTCTATCATACATTCGTTTGATCATCCTTGTGGGGTTAATTCTTAAACCCTAAATGTCTCTCTATAAATACAAGGCATTCTCATAATCTCTCTACACTATTTCACGTAGTAAAACACACACACTACATTGTTTGTTTAAATGTTACTCAAACCGCTGGATTCTCAATCATTCCTTTGGGTCCTTACCGTTCTACAAGGGAAACAGAACAAAACAACCATCTCAATATGATACTAATCACGTTTTACATCTTATACGTAAACATGGCACCAACGGTGGGGAAGTGATACAAAATAGCCACAAACCTCACAACCTCTAGCTCCTAAAACAAGCATCAATCACCTCGGACAGTCCAGGTGGAAGATACTAATCACCTTAAAAATGGTCAACAAATGCTAGAAGAAACCCTGCGAAAGGACCATTAGGGGAGCTATACAGAACGAGTGACCATGTCCAGTTGCATGCAGTGCCTTTCCTAGAAAACCTCACATAGGTCAGCTCAAGGTCTCAGGGTGCAGTCTCAGGTGGTAGAGCTTCAAGCGTCGTTGTCATACAATAAATCGGGTTCCAAGGTACAATACGGGGATGAACAACAAAATACTCGGGTTGCGCAAATGGTCGACTCTCAGGTAAACGCATGTCCATCTACTTACGCTTCTCCATATACCTATATATCCAATGCTCATAGCAATTTTTGGAAAGAATACATACATTTTGCAAATACTTTATAAATGTTACATTTTTCAATACTTTTTGGAAACATGATGACTTGGTTAAAAACTCAAAGATTTTGCTTAGAAAAGTTATCAAAACATGAGTTATACAAAGCCGTGATTTATCAAACCATATAGCCCAGTAATTTCGGCCCAAAACATTATCTTGAGATTGTGTAATTATCCCCAATTAATTCAGCCCAAATCAGCAAACCAACGATATTTGCAATTTAATTTTACACAAGCATATTTTGTCGGTAGATAACACGCACTCGCGCGGAATAAATCTACAGTAGTCAAATCTTTATTTTGAATTTCCTTTGTCCTTATTTTATTTGTCTTTTTTGCAACAATCTTATTATTTTATTTGTCGGTGCCAGGCAAAATTGCAAATGCAGTGGGCCACTACCCACTAGTCTAGTTTGTTTGGATCTTAATTTTTATCCATGTACGTTGAAAGGCAAAAAAGTGAAAGACCTTGTAAATTAAGACTTGGTTGTGATTAGATTAGTTAAATTTTTACAATCAATCTTAATTTAAATTTTTAACAAAAAAAATACTTGTGGTTTTTGATGTAATTGTAAAAAATTGTATATATACGTAGTATTATGAGTAAATTTTCAAAAGAGGCAAAAAAGTTAAGTTTTTTTTCAAAAGAAGCCAAAAATAACATGTTTTTCAAAAACAGTCATGTGCGAATATGTAAATGTACGATTCCACTAACTTTTTAACAAATGTCCAGAATTATTATTATCGTTTTATTTGTTTTGTCATTACTAATAGCTTTGGAATAAAATCTTTGCAAGCATGTGCATTTAATAATTGGACATGACTCTCCACGTGAACCACTTCCTTCTTATTCCTTATTGAGTTCTTTCCTACTGACTCAAATGGTTATCGATCCAATCCAAGTATTCTTATTCCAACACAAATAATTAGTGTAAATTGGTGCAAATGTTACATAAAATTTAGTGAACTGTGTTGAGATTGTGTAATTCGCTTGGAGAATTATTGAATTATTAATTTACTTTCAGTGATAGTTGTTGTCTTTCTGATAGCAAACATACAAATAAGAGTCATCATTTACTCTTATTTATTGAGTTGTAATTTGAGAAGAAAGGAAGAAAAGAAAAAGCAAATTGTGTGTTCTTGAAAATTTCTTTTAGAAAGAAAAAACGAATTTAAAAGGAAAATTAGAGTAACTTGTCTTAAAAAATGTTCATCTTTTTTTTGGAAAGAAAATGAAAAAGGAACATTAATATTGCGTAGAAACTAACATGTTCATTTAAATGATTTGGTACTCGCAACTAAAAGTCATGCATACTCACCTTGTCCTAAAAAAAAAATAATAAAAAAATAAAAAAAATCCTATCTTACTATTTATATTTGTCTCAAAATAAGTATTTAACAGTAATTATGACTGATTTTTCTACTTTACCCTTTTTATTATAACTTGCATTAATTACTCATTTTTTATTTATATATTAACTATGGAGGAATGTTATAACCACAAAGAAAATTTTCACAAAACATCCACAAAGTGATGTGTCAAAAGGTCATTGATGTATGTTGTGATAGTTTCTCTCTCCTTTTTATGATTAAACCAATGACCTTTTGACACATCACTTTGTGAATGTTTTGTGAAACTTTTCTTTGTGGCTATAGCATTCCTCTTAACTATGTGGTTAAGACCAAAATTTGTATGTTTGATGGAAAACTTGCTAGTTGTTATTCTTTTATAAGTTAAAATTGTCACACCCTCGCCGAAGGCGGAAACACGAGGTGCAACGAAATCGATATACATCACCAAAGAGAAATAAGACAATACCATAAATTACATTAAGGAAAAGTATAACATTACAACATTGTTATTGCCAACATTGGCAATTTAAGACATAAGTTTAGTTTCCAAAAGATGGTATTTTAGTACATAATGAATAGTAGTGACATGTGAAAACTTCATTATGCAAGACCTTGATGACAAGCTTACTGACGATCACCTGAAATGCATGAGAGAAAACGGGTCAACTATGAAAATAGTTGGTGAGTACAAACGTTTTATATAATAAGAAAACCATTTGAAAAAGTTCGCCAGGCAAAGACATTGTAAATTCACTCAGTTCCAAGTCCCGCCATAAGAGACTTGTAACCTGTGTGTTTACAACCCACTGCCAAAAGTTATATGTCTGATAGTCAAGCACATGTGGTCAATATAGTTCACAATATGGGTACATAGTATATAATAAAGTATGTGGCAAGGCTCCTAAAATAAATAATATGCGTTCCGTAGACAGGGGAACGAGAGGTTGGCCGACCTCTAATAGCGCTATCCATACTACCTACTGCTCCACACAAGGAAGCCGTACGAACGATACGTATAAACTGGAGTGCGAACGGCAAACCAGCAGGAGACTAACAATTGCGGATGCACGAACAGTACATCATTCACAAACTATTACATAGTATAAAGTCAAAGTTACTCCGTAGACAAGGGATATTTTATGTTGCTCTGAACATGGGAGACTTGATAATGCTGCTCCGTAGACAGGGGAGACTTTGCACTGCTCCGAACATGGGAGACTTTAGGTTATAGTACGTACGGTACTTTAGGGTCAAAAGTTTAAGTCAAGTTCAAAAGTCAGGTCAAGTTCAATAGTTCAAAACAAGTTAAAAGGTCAAATGAGTTCAAAGAGTAACAAACAATTTAGTTCAAGAATAAATTCATGCATCCACCCCAAAGAAGTTGAAATAGTTAGAAAAAGGGGTTCGTGAATACTCACCTGATATAAGCGATATGATAACAAAAGGTATGAACTAAAGTAAGGCGCGCACTCAATCCGCAACCTAAATGAATTATATGATCTACTTTAGATCATGAAATGAAGAAAGGAATGTACATGCACATGTTTCCTATACCACTCTTAACTTGAAAAATACTAGTTGATAACAAAATTATACATTTTCCAAGACTTGGGAAAATAAGGCAAACTAGAAAATAAAACTAGTCGAAATATATATATCGTATATATAAGTCTTAGTGTTGAAATCATCGATTTGAAATCCTTGAAATAACGTCTTGTAGCCATAAAAATATACTTGAAATCACTAATACTTCATTAGTTATGAAATTGGGCACTTGGTTATTATTTTTAGAAATCTAGAGTTAGTACGTAGTAGTAATATTATTATTATTTTTCTAGTTAAAAGCTGTCAATTTGTATAAGGTATTGCCGATATTGAAACGTGAATATCTTTGTCGTTATAAGTCCGTTTTTCTCGTTCTTTATATCCATGGTTACGTCTTAGTATGTAGTAATATATTTTGGAAAGCTTGGCTCCTCCGAGTTACGTCTAAAGCCTCGTTTTGCCCGTCGAAAAACGTCCAACAGCATGTATTTTCAGAAAAATAGTTTTCGGTGTTAAACTTTGTAAAAATCATATCTCCTTCGATATAAGCTTGTTTTAATCGATTCTTTCGCCTACGGCTTCGTTTTTGAAAGTATTTTCTACAAATTTTGTCAAAGTGGACCTTAAATATCCTGATTTTCCTGGGTTTGCCAAATAGGGACAGTAGGTTTATATATATGTTCCAAATCCATTTCCTAGGCTCTAAACTAGTTTCTAACATCACCAAATCTCTTGCAAACACCACAAAGCTATTCTAATCTTACCATACACCTTCTTAGGGTGTCATGGGTTCCTAATCATCACTAATCATGTTAATCTAACAAGGAAATAAAAATAAATATTTCTAGGGTTTCAAAGTTTACAAAATAAAGTAGTAAAAGCTAGCATATGTATGAAAAATAACATGAAAACCATATGATCATGATAAATACTTGAAGAAATGATAAAAATAAATTTTTGTAAACTTACTTGGATGATTGGGATGATTAGATGATGAAAACCTTGTAATTCTTGTGTTTATATTACTAAACCCCAACAATAATCACAATATAAACTTGATATAAACTTGTACTTTGAGAGAAAAAAAATGGATATTGGTGTGGTTTGGTTTGTTGCCATGGGTTTTGGAGAAGAAAGGAGGAAGAGAAGTCAATTTTTGCTTCTTAGAAATATATGAGGTGTGTTAGGGAAGTTTTATTAGATATTTTGTAGTGTTTAATTAGTTTAGTTATAATCGGGTACCGGGTTTGCTGGAAATAAATATTAACGAAGTTAATCGGGACAAAATAAAGTTATAAAAATGATAAAAATATGTTGGGTACAATTATTTAGTGTTTGGATAATTATCGTTTAGTTTTTACGAAAACCGTCGTAATATTAATAACTTACTATATAAATAAAATAAATTTCCAAAATACTGGGTAAATGAATTTTATAACTTTTAAGATGTTATAAGGGATATAAAAATATGTCGGGACCATGGTGAGAATATTTAGATATATTTGCTATATTTATTAATCGCGTGTTAACGTTTAATTATAAATACTTATACGTAAAACGTTAAATATACTAAATATATTAATTTGAAAATCCTAAGAGTGGTATATAGGGCTGCAATCAAGTCAAGCTTTTATCAAGCAACTCGAGCTCGAGCTCGAGCTTGACTCGATTGAGTCAAGATTTTATCAAGCTCAAGCCCAAGCTCAAGCCCAAAAAATAGCTCGAAACATATAACAAGCCAAGCTCAAGCTTTTGATAGCTCGGCTCGAACTCCTATCAAGCTTTTTCGAACTTTAATATAAATATATTTCCATTATAAATTTATATAACTAACTGGGATAATTTGAGTATTAACATAATTATAACAACTTACTTTGTAAATAATTGAACATGTATTCTAGAAGGTCATTTAAACCTAATTAATCCAAACGTTTTGTATCCTACCTTACTTCTTGGGCTGTCGATTGTTATAGTGTTATCATTTCTATACAATACTAGTGATTTTGGCTATTATGATTTAAGTTTGTTTTACTTTATACATACATTTATTGATAAGTTTGGCTATTAGATACAATATTTTTATATACGTTCAAGCTTTTCAAGCCAAGCTCAAGCTTTAATCAAAATTTTCAAGTCAAGCTCAAGCCTGGATAATTAAAGCTCGTCAAGCTATCAAGCCAAGCTCAAGCCTAACTTATAAATTTCAAGCCAAGCTCAAGCCCTGTTAAGCTTGAGCTCGGCTCGACTCGATTACACCCCTAGTGGTATAGCATGTAAATGACATTATGATGATATGCAGACTATTCTAGTCAGTATGAGAGGTCCTTACTGATAATGCACGTGAATAGTGGAATTTCTTCCGGAATGAATAGTGTTCTGTAAATAGTAAAATTTTCAAATGTTTCTCAGAATATCAAACGAAAATCAAAAGCGATGAATAGTAAAATGATGAATAGTAATCGATGAATAGTGAATTTCCAAAGTTTGGGAATAAACGTAGACGTGGAAAATATCGGGTTGTTACAAAAATCATGACGAAACAAGTTTAATGGTTCATAACTAACTAGTTTATTAATCGGTAAATCGAAAGGTAAGAAAACCGAATCGGTTAAATGAAAATAAATGAATGCCGAAACAAAAAATATTGAAACCAAACGGTTTTCAATATTGAAAAACATATGTTTTCGGTTCGACCAAGGAGGGTTATAAAGGTATTAGTGAACCAAATGATTTTTTCAATAATTTTTATGCTTAAAACTTAAGAGCACAAGGTGATTTGAGGTGTTACAGCCTTATATTATAGCAAAAGTAGTTGTCATGTCAATTTTTTTTTAACTCATAACCTATAATTTAATAAAAAAACAACCTCTATCATCACTTAAGTTATAGGACACCTTCGACCAAAAATAAAAATTACTGAAAAACGATTTGTTAAGCATATTTAAATTATACACATAATTTTAAAAAGACAATAAATAAATAAATAAATAAAGTAAAAAATAAAAGGTAGATATGAATTTAAACATGTAATTATGGTTGGACCAAGGAGGGTATAAGGGTATTAGTGAACCAAATGATTTTTTCTTGCATAGTGTAAAATATATGAAGTTTACTAAAATACACATGGTCTCAAATTCGTCTGTTACAAGTATGTTTTTAGTTTTGATAAAATGCATCTCATGACTATAAGTCCTGTGTGACAATATTTGCTGCCGTTTGTTTGTTTAAACTCACAACATTAATTAAGCTTTATAAATAAAACTCGAACCTAAGCATAGACGAGTCTCAAACTAGCTAGAATTTGAGTTTAAAATCCGGCTCGTTTCAATCTTTTACCGACCAACATTGCTATATCCTCATATATATTCTTCTTCTTATCCTCCAAGATAACAAGTGAAATTCATTTTTCCCTTTTCATGATCTTGTACAATCACTTTTACACATGCATAAATAACATGAGTAAAGATAATATGCAGAAAAAAAAATGTAAGAGGATATATCATTTTCTTTTAGAGAACCGTTCCTAACAGGGGTGTTAATCGGGTCAGGTTGGCCAGGTTCGGTTCAATTCGAGTTAGATCAAAGTTGAAAATAACATATCCGATCCTGACCCTATATAAATTCGAGTTAGTCAAGTTCGAGTCAATTCAGGTCGGGTTCATTACGGTTAACCCGAATATTAGTAAAATGTAATAAAATTGCCTATTTGTACATGTTTAAATAGATAATTTATAAAATTATATTAAATTTAGAAAAAAAAAACTTTTTTAGCTTAATTTCATCGACCCGAACCCGAGTTAACCAAACATTTTTTATCCAATACCAACTCTATTTAACATTCAGGTTACATGAGTTGATCCAAATAAATTTTCTTAACCAAATAACCCGACTCGAATAAACTTAATCAGGTTCGGGTCATATCGGCTTTTTTCGACGCCCCAAACTTAAAATAAAACACCACGTGAACAACTTGACACGGTTAAAAAATTACACTACTCCACCACCGTCTTATTCCCATTCTTACACAAGTGGGCCCACCCAAGTGTGTGAACTCTGTGACCCTCATCTCTATCCTCACTCCACTCCCTCCCTTTTCCCACCCCTTTAAATCCCTCCCCCTCACCACACCACACAACATCTCCATCTCCACATTTCACACACACACACAATGACGTCATCATCACCATCACCGGTCCGACTAGATCTAGACGGAAACACAATCAAACCGCTAACAATATGCATGATCGGCGCCGGTGGATTCATCGGTTCACACTTATGCGAGAAGCTAATGAACGAAACGAATCACACTGTGTTAGCTGTCGATGTTTATAACGATAAGATTAAGCATTTGCTTGAACCGGAGTCGGCGCCTTGGACCGGCCGGATTCAGTTTCACCGGTTGAATATTAAGAATGATTCTAGGCTTGAAGGACTCATCAAATGCTCCGATCTGGTATATATATTTGCTGTTTTTACTTTTTATAGATATATTAGTGTGTTTTGAAGTGAAAATGAGTTATTGTTAGTTAATTATAGTGATTAGGAGCAAGTGAATTGCGCGATTTAGTTTCGGCGAATGCGGATCGGTATATGTTTGTTATTTTGTGTATATATTAGTGTTTTATAGTGTTAATTGTGTATTTTGAAGTGAAAGTGAAAATTAGGTTTTAGTATGTTGAGAATTAGTTATTGTTAGTTAATTATAGTTTATGAATTGGTGATGTAGTGATTAGGAGTAAGTGAATTGCGCGATTTAGTTTCGGCCAATGCGGATGACGGATCGGTATATATTTGTATCATTTTGTATATATATGCTGTTTTGTAGGTATATTAGTGTGTTTTGTAGTGAAAATGAGTTATTGTTAGTTAATTATAGTTTGTGAATTGGTGATGTAGTGATTAGGAGTAAGTGAATTGCGCGATTTAGTTTCGGCGATGATTGGTATATATTTGTCATTTTGTGTTTATATGCTGTTTTGTAGGTATATTAGTGTGTAATGAAGTGGAAATGAGTTATTGTTAGTTAATTGTAGTTTATGAATTGGTGATTAGGAGTAAGTGAATTGCGCGATTTAGTTTCGGCGAATGCGGATCGATATATGTTTGTTATTTTGTGTATATATTAGTGTTTTATAGTGTTAATTGTGTACTTTGAAGTGAAAGTGAAAATTAGGTTTTAGTATGTTGAGAGTGAGTAATTGTTAGTTAATTGTAGTTGACGATATGTTAATTAGATGCTGATAGTGATTAGGAGTTAGTGAATTGCGTGATTTTGTATCCGTGAATGTAGATCGGCTTTTGAGTGCATTGTTACTTGATAAGAGTGAATAAGTAAACAAAAGCTGATAATGACTAGTGATTTTATATCCATGAATGCGGATTAGTTTTGAGTGTTATATATGAAGCTGAATAGATTTGAGGTGTAAGATAGCTGTTAATAACTTAATATATTTATTAAATGCTGATAGTGAAGTGTAGGATGGTTGATAGTAAAATATTAATTAAATGCTAATAGTGACTAGTACAGTATACTGTGATTTTGTATCTGAGCATGCATATCGGGTTTACATTTCTATCGTTTTGTATATATGCTGTTTTATAGTTATATTAGTGTTAAGTGTAAAGTAAGTGTGCGTGTTTTGAAGTGAAAGCGAAAATTAGGTTTTATTGTGTAAAGAATGAGTTATATTGAAGGCTGATAATGACTAGTAGTTAGTGAGTTGTGTGATTAATGTATTGGTGAATGCGGATCGGTATTGAGCATTGTGTTTAGTTGATAATGTACCTCTTAATTAAACGCTGATAGTGATTAGTACTTTGTGAATTGTGTGATTTTGTATTTGTGCATGCAGAATGATTGTTAGTTCGTTATACTTGATGATATAGTAATTAAATGCTGATAGAGTTTAGTAGTTGGTGTAAAAAAAGTAGTTAGTAATTTTGTGATGTTGTATCTGTCAATTCGGATCGGTTTTCAGTGTGTTAATTGCTTGTTTGAAGTGAAAATTAGTTTATAATATGTTGATAGTGATTTGTACTTACTGAAATGTGTGATTTTGTATCGCTGAATTTAGATTAGTGTCGAGAATAATGTGAGTGATGAATTGGTTTGAAGTGTAAGACAGCTGATAGTAATACATTACTTAAAGGCTAATAGGGATTAATACTCAGTGAGTGATCTGTATCAGGGGATTAATAGGTATGGGCAAATGCAGATCAGTTTTGAGTATTACATCGTATGCTGATAATGATTAGTATTAAGTGAATATTGTGATTTGTATCAGTGAATGCAGATCGGTTTTGCGTAGGATAGTTGGTTTGTGGTGTAGGATAGTTGATAATATATTTCTTCAATGCTGATGATGATTATTACTCAAGTAGTAGTGTGATACTGTATCAGTGAATGCAGAGCGGATTAGAGTAGTACATTTTGTGCTGAGTTGGTTTGAAGTTTAAGATAGATGATTATAGATTAATTAAGTGTTAATGATGATTAGTATTTGGTGAATGGTGTGATTTTGTACCGCACATGCAGATCAATTTTTAAGTTAAAGGTTTGAGGTGTACGATAGTCGATAATATATAAATGAAATGCTAATAGTGACTAGTACTTAGCGATGAATGCAGATCGGTTCTGACTTCTAAGAAGTACAGTTTGCGCTGAATTGGTTTAAAGTTTAAGATAGTTGATTTTGTACTTATCAAGTAATTGCTGATACGTGAATGTGTGATCCTATATCGGAATATGCAGATCCTTTTTGATTATTGTAGTGGAAGATACTTGATATTATATTTAGTTAAATGCTAGTAATGATTAGTAGTTTGTGGATCGTGTGATTTTGTATTTGTGAATGGAGATCGGATTCGAATATTGCATTTTGTGCTGAATTGTCTAATTTTTGTTTTTTATAATTGTGTATAGACTATAAATTTGGCGGCTATTTGCACTCCAGCGGATTACAATACGCGTCCTCTTGACACAATCTACAGCAATTTCATTGATGCTCTCCCTGTGGTATGTATTGCTGCATGCCTGCAACTTTTCGTTTATGCTATTTTTCACTTGACTGTTTGACTATCTATATAGTTCTAAGTCAATCCTGTTGTTATTGCTGCAAATTTGAGTGATGGAAGCAAGTATGATAAGAGTATAATTTTCCTGCTTTCATTTATAGGTTAAGTACTGTTCAGAGAACAACAAGAGGCTCATTCACTTCTCTACTTGTGAAGTATATGGGAAAACGATCGGTAGCTATCTTCCCAAAGATAGTCCTCTACGACAGGTAAGTTCTACTAGGTTTCGGTTGGTTTATTTAATATAGTGAAATGTGTCGACTCATTTTGGTTACTGATATGTGTTGGTGGCTACTGTATGTTATGTCGTGGGTTGTTTGGAGCAGAAAATGTAATGTTATTATAGGTCTTCAGCTTAAGTTTTGATATATATACAAGTGTGTTAAAGGATGAAAGTTGCAAAAACACTTGCAGAGAATTAAGTTGGAAATATCACAGCTTAACTTTTCTTAGTTAATAATACTGGCTTTTCTTTTAGACATGCTCAGTAACATTCTCAGATGTGATGTGATGAAATTGAAGTCAATAGTATCAATGCTTGACCTGTTAGTTGGATCAAGTAGTACGCTGACCATTTATTTCTCTTTTGGTTTACAATGTGTACAGGATCCTGCTTACTATATCCTAAAAGAAGACACCTCCCCATGCATATTTGGATCAGTTGAGAAACAGAGATGGTCGTATGCATGTGCTAAACAGTTGATAGAGAGGCTAATCTACGGTAAGCAAACTTAAGCCACATCCTGTCCCAGTTACTAATAATACCAACTGTAGCATGCTTACTCACTTCTTTTCCTGTTAACCTTTCACAGCTGAGGGTGCAGAGAACGGTCTCGAGTTCACCATTGTAAGACCTTTCAACTGGATTGGCCCTAGGATGGATTTCATTCCTGGGATTGATGGTCCCAGTGAGGGTGTTCCAAGGGTTCTTGCATGCTTCAGCAATGTTAGTTTAAGTTTTACCTTTGAAATATTTTGATCTAAATATCATTTTCCTCAAAAAGTTTACTGTATTTACTGACGATTCTTTGTTCTCCTTCTTACCCAGAATCTTCTGAGAAGGGAGCCTCTCAAGCTTGTGGATGGCGGTGAATCACAAAGAACCTTTATTTACATCAAGGATGCTATTGAAGCTGTTCTTCTGATGATTGTATGTTTAATCATTTCTCTTTAACATATGTCCATATGGAAAATTATGTTTATGACAAGTGTTGATTTGTCTTCTCTTCCCTACTTATCAGGAAAATCCGGCCAGAGCTAGTGGCCATATCTTCAATGTGGGAAACCCTAACAATGAAGTTACGGTTAGACAACTTGCTGAAATGATGACTCAGGTGAGTAGATATTCTATGATTGTCAATTTGACTTATGCAAGGAAAAAGTGTGTTTCTTGTAAGTTTGTTCCATGTATTAATATGTACCATCCTATGCAGGTCTATTCGAAAGTAAGTGGAGAAGATTCAATTGAGACTCCCACAGTTGATGTCAGCTCCAAAGAATTTTATGGGGAAGGTTATGATGACAGTGATAAAAGAATTCCAGACATGACCATCATAAACAAACAATTAGGTTTGATCCTCCTCTCATCCTTAGAATTTACTTACTTTTTCTAAAAATAGAATATAAATTGGGTCATTGTAATGTAAATGAAGACGTAATCTGAGGAACCCCACGGATGCTCGATAATACTCACTTCTACCCTAAGAAGAGTCAACTTGAAATTTAGAAGCGAGGGAACGACAGTAACTGTTGCGAGATCTAACACTTGATTATATACTAGTTAACAAAATGCCTCATTTTCAGATCTTTTGAAAAAGGGTATTCTAGGAACTTTCAGATACAAACATAATAACTATGAACTCTCTCTGCACTTAAAATCATTTTTTAATAGATTAACCTTTATTGGCCTGCTAGACAGTTTCTTCAACTAATACATCAGAACACTGAGCACACAACCTAATTCATCGAAACATGTTTGGGTTTCGCCCTTTATTTGTTCTTCATGTTTAGTAGTTACGTGTCTTAAAATGATTGAACTTATTCAGAAAAGTCAGACCAATTGAATTTAGAGTTTTCATATTGACTTGGAATCGTTGTTCTCATGGCAATTTATTCTTGCGTGAATGCCAGGATGGAATCCAAAGACATCACTTTGGGACTTGCTGGAATCCACTCTTACATATCAACACAGGACATATGCTGAAGCTATCAAGCAAGCAATTGCAAAACCAGCTGCAAATTAGAAGAGGAAAGAAGAATAAGGATTCTTGTTCTCATGTAGGTCCCTCGTGTGTGAGCTTTAGCTGTTTTGGTTCTTTCTCAAAGTCCCTTCCGAATATCTGTCTGGTTCGTTCCCATCATATACACAACATTATCTTCTTTTTTTCCATACTCCTTTTCACGTCTCTAGTAGTTTGACAGTTGTTGAGAAACGTGTTCTTCAAATGTGTAGTGTCCTACTGTGTATGACCAGAGAATTAAACGGTTTAATACCAACTTTTTCTTGGTTTGTGTGTTTTGCTCACCACTCTCCCCGAGTGTGTTGTATTTATTTGCTTTATTCTCGACACGTCGTGCAATAATTTATTATTCATTTCATCTGCTAATTAGCTAACTCTCGGCCTGAATTGTGTGAGTTATATGAATTTTGGTCTTTGGACACACACGAATTTGGAATTGAACACGATGTGGTAATGCATACATATAAGTTGGTGAACAATGCATGTGCTGACACCTAGAAAGTGTCGCATGATAAGCAAGCCCCTTTGTTAAATCCTTTATTACAGTACTTGAGAAACAAGCTGCTGCACTATTCGTATTGATAAAATTTTAGGGTTGATCAAACGTTGTTAATAACATAATTCAATGCATTTGAGTCGAGAGAGATATTTGTAAAATTTATAAAAGTTATGATTATAAAGGTTTATGGATATTTAATAGTAGGTGTATTAGTCGACTACTAGTCGTGTTGACCTCTTTTCAACTCTTCAACATTTGTCTTTGTTGTGGATTTAAATCTGATGCTCGACTGCTCTTTCGCCAACTGGTCTGCTTGGATCTTGTCGCCAAAATCTATTTTTAGATGTGATTAATTTGTGGTTTGTTTTCCTTTGCGAGTGTTTTCTTCTTTATTTTCTGCTTTATTTTCATGTTTATTCTCGGCTTCTGCTTGGAGATGAGCTCTTGTATCTCTTTCAGTCTTTTGTTTTTGCCCCTGTTGATGGGTGGTTCTAATAATATGCTAGGCACTTCAAAAACATATAATATGAAAATAATATTACCTATCACTAAAATATTATTACAAATACTACATTAACTAAAAAGTAAAATTACAGACTACAGTTTTAAAAGTCATACCTACAATAATTTGATAACTTTTTTGTTTTGGTAACTGCTTTGATTTTATCAAAAGTGGCTAGAATTCAAGATACAAACACCAAATTATAGTCTTTGCGTAGAACCGCCAACCGAAACTCCAACATGTTTAGACTTGGTCACCTATCAACCTGGTTAAACCAGGTTTTAAAACATTGGTTTTATGCCATTTAATTATTAAACTCTCCATCTTTTGTTCACTCCTGCAATTGAGTGACCAAAAGTTCAACTCATTAAATCATGCCAACTCATATAGTCAAACATAAAAGTATTTGATTTAATATGCAGTAAAGAGTCCACATCAATATTGAGTTTTATTTCATTAATAAGCAACAAGTTTGACCTCAAAAGGTAAATAGTATTTTCATAAATGTACTAAACAGAAGAATAAAACATGGTAGAATTTGAAGAGGATTTAACTACATTAATGGTAATAAATCAATAAGTCCAAAAATCAAAAAGGGATGGGAGTTACTTTAGACAAATTTATTACTCGTAATTATTAATACCATATATATCTTACCTCTTGGAACCTTTTCCATTTCACACATTACATAAACAATATTCTTACCAAGCCAATTCTGTTGATTCAAAAAACAAAACAATAGTTTTTATAAAATCTTGATCCAAAATAATCCAGTTCTTGTCTTGTTTACAACTACCTGCATTCAAATTTTGGTGTATATATACTCATGGTGATGTCTATATCCAAACAAATAATCTCATTTCAGTCCCTCCTGTTAATACTTGTGCTGTTCACAAAGAATCATCAGGCTCTTTCATCTCATGATGATTTAATTAAATCGGTTTGTGCATCTACACCATACCCTGATGTTTGCTTCTCCAACTCGCCAAAGTCTTCAGGCTCGTCGTCCTCAAAGATGTTTAACAATGTGAATATCCTCATACAATCTTTAAAGGTTGCTATATCGGAAGCTAATAAGGTATTTAATTTATTGTCCGATATTACTAATGATAATTTCCAGGAGGGGCAAAAGGGAACCATTCAAGACTGCAATGAACTCTATGAAATAACTATTTCGTCGTTAAACGATTCCCTCATTCAGCTAACATCAACATCTAGTTTAAATGACTTAACAGATGTTAGCACCTTCTTAGCAGCAGCTGCCACTAACACGGATACTTGTTTAGAAGAGCTCGAGTCAGCATCTGGTCCTCTAAAACCGCTCTTGGTCGACGCCATAAATAATGCTTACAAGCCTCTTATTAATTCTCTTTCACTTTTCTCAAAGGAAAATGTTGATACCACCAAGAGCACAAAAGGTATGACTTGGCTATCTAAACGGAAATATCGCAGGCATGATAACAACATCAATAGCATAACTGTGGCTAAGGATGGGAGTGGCAACTTTACAACTATCATGGATGCTATAAATTTTGCTCCAAACCGTAGTGTTGATAAGGTCATTATCAACATTAAAAGGGGTGTGTATGAAGAATACATTGCGATTCGTAAAAACAAACACAACATTATTCTTCATGGCGAAGGAAAGTATAGCACTATAATTAGTGGTAACCGAAACAGGATTGATGGTTGGCATACATTCAGATCTGCGACTGTTGGTAAAATACTAATTAACTTTACATACACGCACGCACACACATTATCCATTTCACTGAAAACAATTTTCTTGCAGTGACATCACTTCTATTAAGTAGTACGTAGTATTATTTATTATTTTTTTTTTTCTGAAATCTATGAACGTGCTGTTTAATAAGTAGTATATTTGAATTAAATGGTCCTGATAGGTGTGTCGGGAAGAGGATTCATGGCACGTGACATTCAGTTTCGTAACGTAGCAGGACCAGGGAAGGAACAAGCAGTAGCCCTTCGCATCAATGCAGAATTTGCAGCATTGTACAGATGCAGTATACGGGGTTATCAAGACTCATTATACGTCCACTCCTTCACACAGTTCTACAGAGAATGTGACATTTATGGAACCATAGATTACATATTTGGTGATGCAACCGTTGTCTTTCAAAAATGTAACATAGTAACAATAAGGCCTCTACCCGAGCAATCTACCACTGTGATCACAGCCCAGTCACGAAAGTATCCCTTTGAAAAAACAGGGATCTCCTTTATAAATTGTAACATTTGGGCTACTAAGAACTTTCGTCGTAGTGCAGCTAGTCATTTAATTAAAAGCTACCTTGGGAGACCATGGAGGGCATATGCTCGAGTCGTCTTTATTGAGTCATACATTGATGATTTTATAGATCCTGAGGGGTGGCTCCCTTGGGGCGAGAAGAATTATTCGGATACTGTATATTATGGTGAGTACGGGAATACTGGTCCTGGTTCAGACATACATGGTCGAGTTAAATGGCTTGGTCATCACATCATGGATGAGAATGAAGCCTCTAATTTCGAAGTGTCGAAATTCATCATGGGCCAAAAGTGGCTAGACTCAACGTCATTTCCTTACCATGGTTAGCTAGGTTTAGTATATCTTATGTAATTTACTTACTATTTGTTGGTGTCGAAAAGAGAAATAATAGAGGAAACTCTAATTCATTTGAAAAAAACTTCCTTGTTGTTGCTTACAGATCAAAGAGTGTATGCTATATTTGTGAACGAAGAATCGTTTAGAAACTGGTATTGCTTCGTTTTGATCATATATTTACTGAAATGCAACTTATTACATATATTAAATGTATGATCATAACGAAAATGCCACTGCGTGAATGCGTGATTTGTCCACTGATGAATATGGTCTAACAGTGTTTGGATGGTTCCTGGTTCTCTCATTTGAGTATCAAGTAATCAAACTATGAATGAAGCCATATGTGACCATGCCGTTTGACATGGTATATGTTGTGGATTGCTTGGAGTTCTAACACATGTTCCACTTTTGGAAGACCTTGTGATGGTTTTTCATCCGAAGTGCATATTTAACTTTTTTGTGCGAGCTTCTTTACTGTGATTGATCATCAGATGTATAGGCAGAATGATTTTCTTATAAGTTATAAACATGGTCTACAAACAAAAAGAAACTTCACTGACCACTGCCAAAAAGCTATTTTCTATCCTAAAACTAATTATAAAAATCAATTCCATAGTCCTCAGGGTAGCGATTCGTGTCGGGTTCGGGTTAGCAGGTTCATATATCTCAAATTCTCAACCCAAACCCGACTTTTTTTTTGGTGCAACAAAAAAAAAAGAAAAAGAAAAAAAGAAAAAGAAAAGAAAAAGAAAAAAAGGGCGGTTTAATCGTGTCGAGAAGGTCAACCATCACATGAACAAATTTATTAAACGGGTTAATCGTGTCAACCGACTTAAGAGTTGAATTGAAATTTAAAGGTACCAAATAGAATTTTAGAATTTAGAAGATGAATAGAAAGCCCAACACGATATATATAGGCAAAAGCATAAAAACTTCAAAAGTTGACGACATATCATAAGTCATAGACACAATTAGCTGGGTGTTTTTATAATCGTACGAAATTTATAATTTTTAATATTTAATGTTGATACAAAAGTTGGGCGTTCCTGATTACAGGCTCTTACTCTCGTACCAATTCGCTTCTTAATGCTTGAAACCTGCGCACTAAGAAAATAAACAACACCGTTAGGCTTATTGTGGGATTGTCTCCCACGATTAGACTCCGGCGTGAGAGTAAGTAATCGATTTAGGGTTCTCGTAAAGAGTTTAAGGGTTTGTGAATCGTACCTTGAATGAGAATTATGTCATTCCTTATATAGGCGCAAAATCCTTGTAGGGTTCGTGCTCCTTACGTTTCGCACACATGGTGCTTATCCGGGTTAAGGATATCTTTTCCATAGATAGAAGATCCTTATCTAAACCGTATATGTAGTTTAGTTGGGCTTGGGCTTATGTGACCCATTCCCTTTATTGGTGCGGCCCAAGTTATAATAGCCCACGCATGGTGGCTTTGGGCATTAGTAATGTTTATTATTTGGGCTCGTGGCCCATATATAGACTATACGTCATCATGTCCCCCCAGTCTAGTGTGCGCAGCTCGTAGCCGCGGATGCTAGACTAGTCACAACAGCGGTAAGCGTGGCGGGAGAACTTTGAAATATTGCCGCCCAATATTGAGTACAATGTACCTAGTCATAGATATTTCAAAGAAATGCCTCGAAAATCGAGGGTTGTGTCCACGTGTCCCTCGGAAAACGGGAAAAAGTGCATGTACCGTTTCGGTTTTTAGCCACACGTTTTGTGAGTGCGATCCACGTGGGCGTCATCTAGGGTTTTTGGAGTCCTTATATAAGAGTCACCGCCCCCCTTTTACCTAAAACACACAGTAAAAACACATACTCACCCTTGCACCCTTCTTCAAAGCATTTTTGTGCAAAGAAAGCAACTGTTTTATTAGGTAAATTTGTGTGCGTATCTTAGTAAATTTATGAAAATGGTTGCCCAATTAGAAGAGTTTCGCTCTGCGATGAGTGAAGATGATGTACGTCAGTTTTCATCTGACTACTTCATTTCTCTGGATGTGCATCCAGAGGCTCCAGATGTTGATGCGTGTATAGCCGATTTCCCCGAAGGGAAAATAGGACTATACACGCGTTTTTTCGAGTACGCGAATTACCGCGTACCTATATCTATTTTCCTGAGCGATTTGCTCAATCACTATCGCCTTCACATCTCACAGCTGCACTGTATAGGTGCGGCTAAGGTGTCGAATTTTGAGGTAAACTGCCGTTTACTTGCGATAGAGCCGACCATTGCCTTGTTCCGCGCCTTCTACCACACGACGTGGTCGCATGGATGGGTGTCCTTTGCGAAGCGTGCGGGGGCACTTCAGTGCTATACCGAGAAGGTAGACTCCCTGAGGCATTGGAGGGAACACTTTTTCTGGGTTGATGACGTAGTATTTCCATCACCCTTTGAGTTTTATACTCGAGACACGTTGCCAAGGGATGGGCGCCCCGCACCCGGTTCCTATAGTTTGACCGATGCGTAGACCCTTGATGCCAACCGCATTCCCATTAACCCTTATCCGGAGGAGTTTTTGGTGCATGTGGGGTTGAGTCGCAATTACTTCGGTGGTGTTGACGAGGTGCCAACCTTCATTGACGAGGAAGGCCGGGGTGGGTGTTCGTCCCTTCTGCTTCTAATCATGTAAGTTTTTTCTATATGCGCACGTTTAGTAACTAATCTCTTCTTTTGCTATTTGTTTCTGTGTGCGCAGAGATGGATCTGTTTGCTGTGGTAAAGCTGGAGAAGCCAAAGCATGTGACTGTGGGAGTGCGCTCTCTGAGGGAGGGTGAGCAGCCACTTCTGGAAGCGACCCAGGGTCATCTGACTGTGCTGGGGGATGTTGGCCACGAAGATTCGCCACCTCTCCAAGTAACGCCCGTTCAGAGCGTGGCGCCAACTGTGGAGACAACGCATGTGGAGGAGGTGCACTCCGAATCTTCGGATAGTGTGGAAATCCTGAAACCTGAGGAGGTGTTGAAGGAGGAGATAGCGCAGAATCTAAAGCGCAAAGGAGAGGCTGGGAGCAGTGGCACTTCTAAGAGACGACGCCACCTTATTGGAGATGCGGAGTCATTTGCGGAGGAAGAGACATCCGCTCCTGGCGCGGATAAGAAGGCTGCCGAGGCCTCGCCATTTATGTAAGTATTTTGTCGCATATTATGTATATTACTTGTCGTAATATTTTTCTAACAATTTGCTTTTTTGTTTATTGTAGTGATGATGCCACGAAGGATGATGGAGCCTTCGTGGAGACAGTGGCCTCTCCGCAGAATGAAAACAGGGAGGAGGAGGCAAAGGTTGATGAGGGCGTATCTGCGTAGCAACTAATGGATGAGTTGGCTGCTACTGCTGCGCGTCAAACTGAGTTGGTGGCTCAGTTGAAGACGAGGTACGTCGGGGAGAGTAGCACTCTCGCCCAAAAAGATGAGGAGATAACTATGCTCCATGCGCAGCTGGCTGAAGCGCAGGCGGAAGTGGGGTCCTTCAGGGTGTACAATGAGAAGGTCACCAATGAGAAGTTGACCGCGATGGCTGAACTGGAGCAGGCGCGCGGACAACTTCATCAGTACAAGGCCAACCTTACTTGGGCAGTAAGGTATCTGGAGGAGAAAAAGGAGGAGCACTTCGCGAACATTGCTAAGTTCAAGGAGCGCATGGAGGAGATTGTCCAGATGCAGGAGAATAAGCTGCGTGGCCTGAGCATAGAGTATGATGAGGAGTTATACCCTCATCTGATGTCGACCATTGCTGAGCGCAGGTACTTCCTTTTTCAGCTTTTTATGCTTTATTATATTTTGTTGCTATGTTTTTCTTTAACACAAGTTGTCCTTGTTGATGTAGGTGGTTGATCAGTCATGGACTGCGCCTGGCCGCTATGGGCACGTTGGAGTCCCAAGAGGTGTTGGGGGCCTTTGGGAAGGTGGTGCAGTGCGCTGTGGAGCGTGGGAGGTCGCAGGCTATGGAGGATCTCTATGAGGCTAAGTTATTGAGCAAGGCCTTGACTGAGGTACCTGGCTATAACGCGGGTGCGTATGACGAGCTGGTGCAGGCTATGGAGGGGATGAAACTTCTCGAGCTGCCTCATATTGCACGGTTGGAGCGCGACCAAGACAATCCCATAAAGGTAATTATGGAGGGGTTGACCTTGGAGCGCCATATTTTAGAGGATGCAGAGGCGCAACTGGACTACTTCCTCAAGCCCGATGAGTCGCAGCTGCAGGTTCCAGTGTTTGTGCAGCCTCGCCATATGCTGAACCCTTTTGCCCTTGAGAGGGAAATTCCTCTGAAGGAGGTACTGGAGCGCCACGCGCAGAGAGCTGCCCAAAAGAAAGGTATTAAGGGCAAGGCAGTATTATGCAGTGTGGGCGCTGCACATATTCCCAGGTCTGATGGGGTTCCCGTGAGTGTGCCAAGCGTATCTCCCAAGGATGCATTGCTCTTGAGAAAGCTTCAAGAGGCGGGGAGTTCTGCTGCGCCGGAATATAGCCCTGAGCATCGCCATAGCGTGTAGGGTATTTTTTGTATATGTATTGTGTAAATGACAAAGTGTATCTTTTGCTTGTAATTTTTTGTAAAAATGTTGAATAAGATACTCTTTTATGCATAAATTAAGTGTGTGATTTAAAAATATACTTGCATTAATGTTTGCTAAGTTTTATTATTTGACCAAGTGTCTTGGCTCGTTATTTGCTAAGCTTTGTACGGTATACTTAATATTTGCGCACCCTTCGTGGGATGCGTACAGAAAACTTACCTCAACGTCTCAAAAGTAAGGTGCTTAGCAAGGATGCGCGATTCAATGTTGATGGGTTTGCAACCCTCTTACTCAACGAGTGAATTAGTAGGTTTACTCATCCTTTATGTCTTCGTGGGTCTTAATTAGTGCATGCACGCCATGTAGGCAAAAATATAAGATAACAATATTGACATATATAAGTATGTACGCAATAAAGTGAAACACGTTATGGAGTTAGCTAGAAACCATAACATTTTATTGATACTTGCAAGTTTTTTGAAAGAATAAAGATACAATTCCTAAGAAAGAAAAGAAAAAACAAACACTTATTGGGCACATCCTAAATTGCAAAGGTGTCTGTGTATTGGCCGTAGCCTCGCCTAAAGATAGCATCTTTTAAGATTGCAGATGTTCCAGGTGCGCGCTAGGTCGTGACCTTCCATATCGCGCAGCCTGTATGCGTCATTGCCTAGCGCATCAGTGACCTCGTAGGGTCCCTCCCATTTAGGTCCGAGCTTACCTGTGTCTTCTGCGTGGCTCGCATCATTGGCGCGGTATACAAAGTCTTCTGGCCTAAAGGAAGTGTGTTTGACCTTTGCATCATAATACTTCTTCATTTTTGCCTTAGCCTTTGCTTCGCGTATAGTTGCGCGTTCACGTCTTTCTTCCAGTAAGTCCAAGTCTATGCGCCGCTCCTCATCATTTGTTGTGACGTTGACCTCTGCTGTTCGTATAGTTGGCATTCCTATCTCAGCTGGTATGACGGCCTCTGTTCCGTAGACAAGGGAGAATGGCGTGTCGCCAATACTGGTTTTGATTGTGGTGCGATGCGCCCATAAGACATGTGAGAGCTTGTCCACCCACCTTCCTTTGTGTCTGTCAAGGCGCACTTTTATTCCTTCACCTAGACTGCGATTTGCGCGCTCAACTAAACCATTGGTTTATGGGTGTTTTACTGAAGCGAAGTGTTGCGTGATGTTCAATTGCGCGCACCAATCTTTGAATGGGTTGTCACGGAACTGTTTCCCATTGTCTGATATAATCTCTCCGGGTAGTCCGAAGCGACAGACAATGTTGTCCCAGACAAAGCGTTTGACTTGGTTTCCCGTGATGCTCACTACCGCCTTTACTTCAATCCACTTTGTGAAGTAATCTATGGCTACGATGAGGAACTTTAGCCCTCCTGCTGCAACTGGGAAGGGTCCTGCGATGTCAATGCCCCACTTGTAAAATGGCCATGGTGAGGTAATGGGTGTTAGCTCTTGTTGTGGTCGGCGCGGAATTGGCCTGTGTACTTGACAATTGCTGCATTTCTTTATCAGATCGCGTGCGTCGCGGTGCATAGTTGGCCAATAATACCCCGACTGTAGAGCGCTTGCTACCACATATCGCGGCCCTGAGTGCATGCTACATGATCCAGCATGGATTTCTCGGAGTACATAGTCTGCTTGAAGAGGTCCAACACATCTGAGCCATGGTTGCAAGAAAGAGCGTCGATAGAGTATGTTGTCTCGTAGTTCAAATCGCTGCGCTGTGCGCCGCACTCTTCGAGCGTCCTTATGGTCTTGTGGTAAGACTCCCTTGTTAATGAATTCAATGATAGGTGTCATCCATGTAGGATCTTGTTCTTCTATCACTGTGGATACTTCCATCTCCAAGATTGACTTGTTTTGTAAGGTTTCTACCAATACCTGTTTTGATAGGTGCGCAAAGCTTGTGGATGCGATCTTGCTAAGCGCATCAGCCTTCCTGTTGTCCCCTCTGGGCACCTATTTTATTGTGAACCTGTCAAAGTTTTATATTAAGGACTTGGTCTTTTCCAGGTATTGGATCATGTGTTCATCCTTTGCTTCATATTCACCTAGCACATGGTTAGCGACTAGCCGAGAATCTACGTTTGCCTCCAAGTTGCGTACACCCATTTGGATTGCGATGCGCAGTCCAGCTAGTAAGGCTTCGTATTCTGCCTCATTGTTTGTGGCTATGAATTCGAAGCGCATCGCATAGGTGAATTCCATACCTTCTGGGCCTGATCCATCTACACATGAAGACCCATCTGTGAACAGAATCCAGGGTTCCTGCAGATCTATTTTGGTTGTAGAGGTTGGACTATCGTTATCTGGCTTCTCAACAATGAAATCAGCTAATATCTGTCCTTTGATTGCAGTGCGCGGTTTATATGAGATGTTGTATTCACTTAACAGTACACTCTACTTTTGTAGCCGTCCTGATGCGTCAGGTTTAGAGATAACTTGTTTGATTGGCTGATCTGTGATTACAGCTATTGGGTGCGCTTGAAAGTATCTGCGCAGTCTTTTGGCTGCGAATACTAGAGCTAAGACCAGCTTTTCCATAGCGCTGTAGTTAGTCTCTGTCTTCTTCAGTGCTTTGCTTACAAAGTATATGGGTGTCTGGACGGAGTTCCTATCTGTCAATAGTACTGCGCTAATTGCTCCATGAGTTGCCGATAAGTACATGATTAGCTCTTCCCCTGGTCGCGGTGCGACAAGTTTGGGAAGAGATGCCAGATGGTTTTTTTGTTGTTGAAAAGCTTCTTCGGTCCAACGAAAGTCTCCCTTTTTAGTACACTTCGTGAGTGTTTTAAAGAGGCGAAGTGATTTGTCTACTGACTTAGATAAGAAGCGATTTAAGCCTGCTAGCTTTCCATTTAATGACTGGACTTCTTTGAGTGTGCGCGGTGAGGGGAGATCAATAACAGCTTTTGTTTTTTCTGGTCAAGGCTTGATTCCATCAGGTTCTATTAAGTATCTAAGGAACATGCCTTCGGTTGCGCCAAAAGTGCACTTCTTGGGATTTAACTTTATGTTTATTTGTCCCAATGTTCTGAATGTTTCCTCAATATCGCGCACCAATTCATCCTTTGTGTGGCTTTTGATGACAAGGTCGTCAACGTAGACCTCCAAGTTTCGACCTACTTGTTTCTCGAAAGCTGTGTCCACCAATCGTTGGTATGTTGCGCCTGCGTTTTTTAAGCCAAAAGGCATTTTTGTGTAGCAGTAAACTCCTTGACTGGTGTCGAAAGCTGTTTTTTCTTCGTCTTCGACTGCCATCTGAATTTGATGATATCCTTTGTATGCGTCTAGGAAGCATTTGAAAGGGTATCCGCACAGGGATTCTACCTTCCAGTCTATTTCTTGCAGTGGATAGCAGTCTTGTGGACATGCTTTGATGAGGCGAAAAATGAACCACTTTTAGAGGGTCATTTAAGCCCAGAATTGAATTTATTTGATCAAATATTGCCCTAAATCGTTCCTTTTGTGATTTTAGGTACTTTGGGAGTGAATTCTGGAAAAGAATGCATTTTGGACGTCTTTGGAGCATAAAAGTGAAGAAAACACCAAAGACTTAATTTTCCAAGCTGGGAACAGTGTGTGACGGCGTCAAGAGCATTTTCCTGACGGCGTCAAGAGTAAAGATCATGACGGCCCAGTACTGAAATGAAGGCGTCACAAGGTAGAGCGTCAAGAGTTAAAAGTGTGACGGCCTGAAAAAGTGTATAACATGACGGCGTCAGATTTAGATCAAGGCAGTCCGAGAATTCTTTTGGTGGCGAGATGACGGCGTCACAAGATTGTTCTTGACGCCGTCAGCCTCTATTTTCTATATATAGTTTTCTAATTTTTCATTCATTAAGAAAGGAAAAAGTTTGGAGAAACCCTAAGGCCGAACCATATACGTATTTTACAGCTTTTTCAAGGGTTTTCAGCCCTTGAATGCTTACATGTGCTATTGAGATAAGTATTCTTTTAATTCAATCAATATGTCTATGTGTTGGTTGTCTATATCTTGTGCTTGTCTTGATTCCACCATGTTAGGCTAGATTTATCTTGTGTTTGCTTAGATCTAATGAAACCTAGATGTTGATTATGTGTTGATTACTTGTTTATGGTTGTATTGGATGAATGATTTCAATGTTAGGCTTAAGAAAACTGGCAGATCTCCAAATGGTAACATGCTTGAACGTCTTAGGAAACATGAAACGATGTGTACTAGGTTTTATTGGTTGTATTTAATGCATGAGTAAATTCTAATGATCCCATGTTAAGAGCTTCTTAGCCGGCTCGACATAGGAGTGAAGTAGGCACTCATAGGATTGGGGAGTTAAGTACGCCACCCCATGAATAGTATTAAGGAATACAATCCGTCATCCACGCAACTATTGTCACAACTCGTAAATTCTGGTCTTTTCCCAAATTTTCACATTTACTATTCATCATTTACTATTCATCGATCACTATTCATCATTTTACTATTCATCATTTTTTAGGTCAGTTTGATATTCTGAGAAGTGTTTTAAAATTTTACTATTCATAAAACACTATTCACCTCCGGAGAAAATTTGTCATTTATGCGTGAGTTGCGTCATTTCTGTATACGTACGGCTATCCATCTAATAAACGTTATCCTATAAACTATTACTATGAATAATTGATCCGACAATCCCAACTATGGTCCTAACACATTTTTATACCCATAATAATAATATAAAAATTTTATTATTAATTTACCCGGTGTTTTCTAATCAATTACTATATTTCACGGTCGGAGCTTGTTACTCCGTTGGTTTGCGTTATTTCAACCCGATAATTATTTTAACTTCCGATTCTCATCAAGAATATTATTTTACAATTTTTACAACTTCATTATATTTTATTTTATCTCGTTACAATTTATTTTTAGTTAACTCGGTACCCGGTATCCTCTAAAACTAATAATAACTACATAATATCTACAAAATCTAACCAATCTTGGACAAAATCGTACAAAAATCAGGTACCCCTCTCTTTCCCTTTTTTTTCAGCCGAATGACACCACCCTATTTCACCAACTTTGCCAATTTTCTTTCCTAGCTAATTAATGCTTATTTACTAACTCATTTTTTTTATTAATAAAACCATAATTCATTTCATTATAAAAGAAAGTTCCTAGCTACATTTTGACACAAGAAAAACACATATAAAACTCTCTCGATCGCCTTGTGATATTCGACAATGGGGAAAAACAAGAAGAAACCATAATTTTTTCCAAGATCAAGCTCTAATCTAGTTCCTTTAGTGATCCTTGTTTGAGTTTTGAAATAAAAACTCAAGGTTTCTTAGGTTTTACTCATCCAAGCTCTATAATCTTTCTGGTAAGTTGTCAAACTCTTTTCCATAATTTCTTCATGTTATTTTTATGATCACATGATTTCCATTCAAGATCTACATGCATATGTTAGTTATACCACTCATTTATATATATATATATATATATATATATATATATATATATATATATATATATATATATATATATATATATATATATATATATATATATATATATATATATATAACTTTTGAGCACTAGAAATAGATTATAGTTAGATCCTTGTTAGATCCACTTGATTTATGATGTTTAGGAACCCATGACACCCTAAGAAGGTGTATGGTAAGATTAGACTAGATTTGTGGTGATTGAAAGTGGTTTGGTTGAAGTTGGAACTAGATTGGAACACTAGAAGTGGTTTTTGAAACAATATATTTACCTACTGTTGCTATTTTTAAAACGTGGGAAACTCAGTAGGTGATGGATAATTTTTGACCAAAGATTTATAAAATACTTTTAAAAACGAAACTTTTGGCGAAAGAACGAACTAAAACGAGTTTATAACGAAGGAGATATGATTTTTGTAAATTTAACGACGAAAACTATTTTCTGAAAAACTGCATGCTGTTTGACATTTTTCGACGGACAAATAGAGGCGTTAGACGTAACCTAGTGGGGCCGAGCTATCGAAAATATATTAGTATATACCAAAACGAATCCGTGGATATAAAGAACGAGGAAAATGAACTTAAAACGACCAAGTTATACACGTTTTAAAATCGTCACAACTATATATATATATATATATTTAGTCACTACTAGAAATAATATAACTACGTACTAAATGCTATATTTTCAAGTTACGAGTGGTATAGGTATCATGTGCATGCATATTCTCTTCATCATTTCATTTCTTATAGTAGATCACTATCATTCATATTAGGTTGCGGTTAGAGATCGAACCTCATTTCTGTGTATCCATTTTTGTCATCGTAGCTATCGCTTCGAGGTGAGTCATAGCCCCTACTCTTTTAAATTGTTTTGTTAACTTTTTGGGGGAGAATACATGCTCGTTTTTACATGAATTACTACTTGACCTTTTGAACTCGACTTGACTTTTGAACTTGACTTAAACTTTTGACCCTAATGTACCGTACGTACTATGACCTAAAGTCTCGCCATTTTTGGTGGAGCGTGCAAAGTCTCACCTTATTGGTGGAGCGTTCTTAACCCTAAAGTCTCGCCTTATTGGTGGAGCGTGCTAAGTCTCCCATGTTCGGAGCGTTCTTAATCGTATATAATAGTTGTATGATGTACTGTTCGTACATTCGCATTGTTCGACGCCTATTAGTAGTATGGATAGCGCTATTAGAGGTCGGCCAACCTCTCGTCCACCATGTTACAGGACGCATATTATTTAATTAGGGGCTTTGCATGGCATACATTATTATATATGTGGTGCTTATATTGTGACTTATTATGACCGCGGGTACTTGACTACTAAACATGCAACTACTTGGCAGTGGGTTGTATACACACAGGTTGCAAGTCTCTTATGGCGGGATTTGCAACTGAGTGGATTTACGATGCCTTTGCTGTGTGATCATTTTCTATATACTTTATTTGTTAAACAAACTCTATGAACTCACCAACCTCGTGTTGACACTTTAACATGTATTTTCAGGTTTTAACCTATGGCACGCTACAGGAGATTTTGGCAGGGCATGGCATGGCCATAGAAGACTCTGATTAGTTATATGGGGACCGTTTTAAACTATTTTAAGGGCCTACTTCCGCACTACTTTTAACGATGTAAATTCAACATTTTTGATTAAACGATTTTATTTTAAATGATTCAAGTGAAAACCATTTTTGAACTTGTGTTGTAATATCAATTGAGTTACACCCCAGCTACATGTATGCTTCCGCTGGACCCGATTTTGGGGGTGTGATAACTATAACAAGTAATTAACGTGTAAAAGATATCTAGGGAGTAGTGAAATCTAAGTAAACACATTTCTCCACTTATTGCTCACAACCTTAGTTTAATTTAGTTTTATTTTCATTTTTAGTATGTTATTTGATTGCATCTTTAGTATTGGGTTAGTTGACTAGCAACTAATTCCGCCCAAATCCTTCAAACCCGAGATATTTACTTGCTTTCCAAAAAAATATAAAAATACAAAAAGAATCATCTCTCACCTCTAGCACTAGTAATTAGGTTTTTCTAATCCTAGCGACACTATTCCTAGCTGAACGATCAATCCCCCGGTACTTGTCACTATACTATACTACAACGATCAGGTACACTGCCTGGTGGGGGTTGTAAGCTTCTCAAGATCCCTTAAGAGGTAAAGCCTGGTGCAAATCCCCACGCACAAAGTTTTTGGCGCCGCAGCCCGGGGAATAGTTATTGTCTAGGTTAGAATTTCTTTTTATTAGGTCTACTTGCTAGATTCCTTTCTAGTAAGATTTTATTTTTATTTTTAGGTTTTCTTTAGTCTATCTTATTTCTTTGTGTTTTTGTTCGTAACTCTTCACCACCCGACATCATGGACGATGGGAACATCTTTGAACCCATCATCCCACCACAACAAAACCCACCACTATAACCTCTTAGGCCTCGAACCTTAGGAGAGTATTCCCGACCTAGCCACCAAGGCTACCGAAACACCATTGAGCTCACCGGAGCCAGTGTGACCCCCTTGCGATCCGACACCATCCGGTTGGTGCAAAGCGGATGTGCATTCCATGGACTTCGTTCCGAAGATCCAAATCAACATCTTAAGGACTTCCTAAAAATCGTAGACTCCATAGACCTAGATGTTGCAACTAGAGAGACAACCCGATTACGCTTATTCCAATTCTCTCTACGGGATCAAGCTAGTCAATGGCTTGAGCGTTTACCCGCGGGATCCATCACCACATGGGATGATCTCACCACTCATTTCCTTGCTCAATTTTCCCACCGAGGAGAACTACTAAGCTTAGAAATGACATCTTGATGTTCCAACAACGTCAAAATGAATCTCTTTATGAAGCATGGACTCGTTTCAAGGACTTACTCCAAAAAGTCCCTCATCATGGTATAAATCTTTGGCTCCAAGTCCAAATCTTTTATGACCATATCGATCTCTCCACGAGGCGAGCCATTGACCAATCGGCCGGTGGTAAGCTACGTGATCTAAGTGCGGAACAATCATGGGAACTCATAGAAGATCTTGCTCTCTATGACAACGAAAGTTGGAATGATCCCCGTGATTTGAACAAAACGGTCAAGGCAATATCTTTGCCTTCGAACAACTCTAGCACTCCCGACCGTAGGATCATGGAACTTGAGGACTAAGTCAAGTTTCTCATGAAATCTTACGAAGCTCCTAAGCCTTCAAGCCAAGTGAACAAAAGCACTTCTTCATGCGAATTATGTAGTGGTCCTCATGACACTCGTGATTGAGTGGAACTCCCCAGAACAGCTTTTGCGGACTACGCATCCTCGCGTACCGACGAAGCGGGAGATAAGTGGTACACTTTCAAACCTGAGACAAACCCTTATGGTGATTCATCTCTTGGAAAAATCACCCAAACCTTAGGTGGAAACAAAATCAACCCACTTCTTCCAATCCGCCTAATCGTTACCAACCAAACGGTCCACCCTCCAACCGTACTTTCAACAACAATCCTTCTAACAACTATGGTAGTACCAACAATCTTGAAGGATTGATGTCAAAGTTCATGGCATCTCAAGAAGCTCGCATAGCTAGGTTTGAAACCGAATTCAACCAACAACAAACGGAGATGACCAACAAGATTGACAACTTGTTGAAAGCCCTCAACAACCAAGCGTTAACCACACCTAGGAAGGACACTAGGGACACCAATAACGGAATCTAAATTAAGGACCCCTCATCATCTAAACATGTCCACTTTGTCAATGTTGTCACCATTAAGCCAATAGATAAGGAGATAGAAGAAAGTGACAAGGATGAAGTTGGAGTAGAAACCGAAACTAGGGATGAAAGTAGGGAAGTTGAGGTTAATAAGGAAAAGGGGTTAGAGGGAGTAGAAACTATAGAGAAGTACTTTGATAAGTTGCCCACCAAGGAAGAACGGGAATACCATAAGGATTTATTCGATAGTCCCGAGAGACCATATATCCTGGGCACACCCTTTATCAAAATGGGAGACCCTTCTAACATTAACATACCATGCAATATCGGGCATATGCATATATGGAAAGCTTATATCGATCCTAGATCTCCCGTAAACATCATGACTAGGACTTATTACAATTGGGTGATGAAGAAACAACTTGATTTTAGGATGATGCCCAATAGGAATTTGATAAGTAATTTTGTAGGAAGAGTGAAAGGATTGCATGTGATTATAGGCAATTTCACTTATGAGATCGATTTTATGATAGTAGAAGACACTCGTCCAGTGATAGATGATTGCCTAAGCCAAATAATATTTGGAAAACCATTTGTTGAGGTCACTAGGATGAGTTATGATCCGACTTTAGGGATAGTTAGATTCAAGGAAGAGAATGATGAGATTGCCTACCAAATGCCCTACAAGATTGAGCAATACCGCCTCCTCTCTAATTTAGAAAAGGAACACAAGCAAGCGGCTTATTATAGGAATGATGAGGATAGACGTAGAGGAGTAGAGTATGTGAAAAATAGGATGCTTGGTTTCTACAAAGAATGCTTGCAACTAGGTCCGGAATACAAAACTGGTTTATAAGATGACCTAGAAAGTGAAACCAACGATGAAGTCACGTAGTAACCCATGACCTTGAGTCTAGCTACAAGACTCGTAAATAAAGAAAAACGCTTCTTGGGAGGCAACCCATGTTTTGTGTAATTTTATTTTGTTTGTTTGTTATTTGCTTCCGTATGCATGCTTTATTTTTATTGTTGGTAAATCATGTTTCTAAACTAAAAAGTGGAAATACTTTACTTTGTTGTTTTGGCCTAAGTCTTAACTCCACCTAAAGATATTTTTGCAAAAGATAAGTGTAAGGGGAAACCCCAAATATGTTTTTAAGAAACAAACCGATCATGATTCTCCACAATATTAAGTGAACATGTATATTCGTATTTGTTATAGTCAAATGCTTGTATTGAGTCATAATGAAGTTTTGTAGGATTTTCCAGGAAGTAGGACCAAGTTTTTCCAGAAATTTTCCGGAAACTTAACATAAGAATTTCTGCAGGTCACTTCTGACGGCGTCATGAGCTTGCACTTGACGGCGTCACGTGTAAAAATCTGGAAATTTTATCAGTTTTGTTTTTCTAACGGAGTCTTAAAGTTTTTGCTGAATTATTAAGTTTATAATCTCCAGGAAATCTGCAAACTTCATTCCACAAGCATTATACCTTATTTTGTTTTCTAGGATTTAGTAACTTATGTAGATTGCCGTCGATTTTATGCGAGGTTGTTTTGTTTGTTTTCTCAGGATTTACAGGTTATGTATGACAAGAAAATGATTTATATTTTGGAAGGGAAGCTTTGATTGTTCATTTTCTTGGAGGAAGATCTAACATGGCCACCTATTATCCATACCGAGCGAATCAGGGGAGTATTTGATTTCATTCTTTTTACTTATTTCACTTTTACATTCTTTACTTGAACATTGGGGACAATGTTCATCTTAAGTGTAAGAGGAGAGTAAAATGATGATACCTTACAGATACACTTTCGCTTGAGTTTGTTTGTTTGATAGTAGATGTGTAATAAAACTATGAGAAATACTTGTTAGTGCAATTTTAGCGTCAAATTTAAATTTTTTTACAACATTTAGGAGTGAAACTTTAGCCATAGCAAGCGTCTCATGGATAGGAGATTGTATGACTAGCACATAACCGTACCATTCAGAAAAATTTTCCACCCAAATATGTGAGGTTCGCCTTTAGATTTGATAGGAAAAGCATTTACTATTAGTGCTTATGAGTGTACCGGTAGCATTTAGATTCTAGAACTTGCGTTAGTGATGCATCCCGAGACCGCTAGTGAGACTACATTCGTGTAGTAGGATTTACTACATGATAAGAGGCATTAGGATCGCCCTTGTGTTACACCCGTATCATAATTACTTGACCATTTAAGTCATATTACTTGGCTAGTTAAGTCAACTAATTTTTCCCACACCTTAGCGTTGTACTCATTTTTAGTACACGAAACCCCTAGTACACCCCTCCGAGCCTATCTTTTCGTTTCTAACTTTAAGCATTTTACTTAAAGGAAGAATTTGTTACACCCCACTTAAATGTACACCCAAATCGCCTTAGCCTTCCGTGTATGCGCTCATTTTTAGTGCATTATTGTTATCTGTTAAACCCTAAGTTAACTATCTAATTGATTACATGGTTGCTAAGTCGAGTCATATCCTTGTACATATTGTTTTGGGACGATTGGGACTAATGGGTAAAGTACTTATTTTGTGGAGTAATGGGGAAGAACATCATATATTACCCCCATATGTACGTTAATCTTAAAAGTACTCCAAGTGTTTTGATTTTCTTAATTCGAGTCATTAGATTAGTTTATTGTAAAGTATGTAAAAATTCAAGTGTAAGGGGAATTTTCATTCCCTATGATGTATTATTTTGGATGGTAGGGTAAAAGTGTATGCAAAAAAAAAAAAAAAAAAAAAAAAAAAAAAAAAATCGAAAAAATCGAAAAATCAAGAAAAAGAAAAAAAATAGAAAAAGAAAAAGAAAAAGAGAAAAAACATACGGACTACCATCCCTTTTCATTCTATGTTCATTTTATTTTTTTTGGTTATTTTTCATTTATTAGCTTAAGTCGAGTCTAGTCTTGGCTTAGCAACGCCACATTGTATATGTAATTAACCAAGATTGTTAACTCGCCACCAGTAAAGACTGCCTATATCAACAAAACCGTGTATTTCATATCCCTACACCTAACGTTACAACCCTTTGAAAGACCTCTTTGATAGTTTATCCTAGGTGCTTACGCCATGTGGTGGAGGTTTGATCCTTTCCCAAGCATATGGTAATCTATTTTGCTATGACAGGTAGTGAGAGATATCTTCCGTTTCCATATTGTAATTTATACTTTATTACACCCAAGAGATGTGAGTATCTAAACACTATTTGTGAGGTGCTTGTATATGACCTTCGTGCTTGTCTTTGGTCTTTAGTGGAACGATTATTTGTTGTAATTACTTTTATATTAGTGTTAAATGACCCCTAACTTGCATTTTGATTAGAATAAAAGCGCATTTGCTTGAGGACAAGCAAATCTCAAGTGTAAGGGTATATGATGAGACGAAAAATGAACCACTTTTAGGGGGTCATTTAAGCCCGGAATTGAATTTATTTGATCAAATATTGCCCTAAATCGTTCCTTTTGTGATTTTAGGTACTTTGGGAGTGAATTCTGGAAAAGAAGGCATTTTGGACGTTTTTGGAGCATAAAAGTGAAGAAAACGCCAAAGACTTAATTTTCCAAGCTGGGAACAGTGTGTGACGGCGTCAAGAGCATTTTCTTGACGGCGTCAAGAGTAAAGATCATGACGGCCCGGTACTGAAATGAAGGCGTCACAAGGTAGAGCGTCAAGAGTTAAAAGTGTGACGGCCTGAAAAAGTGTATAACATGACGGTGTCAGATTTAGATCAAGGCAGTCCGAGAATTCTTTTGGCGGCGAGATGACGGCGTCACAAGATTGTTCTTGACGCCGTCAGCCTTTATTTTCTATATATAGTTTTCTAATTTTCATTCATTAAGAAAGGAAAAAGTTTGGAGAAACCCTAAGGCCGAACCATATACGTATTTTACAGCTTTTTCAAGGGTTTTCAGCCCTTGAATGCTTACATGTGCTATTGAGATAAGTATTCTTTTAATTCAATCAATATGTCTATGTGTTGGTTGTCTATATCTTGTGCTTGTCTTGATTCCACCATGTTAGGCTAGATTTATCTTGTGTTTGCTTAGATCTAATGAAACCTAGATGTTGATTATGTGTTGATTACTTGTTTATGGTTGTATTGGATGAATGATTTCAATGTTAGGCTTAAGAAAACTGGCAGATCTCCAAATGGTAACATGCTTGAACGTCTTAGGAAACATGAACCGATGTGTACTAGGTTTTATTGGTTGTATTTAATGCATGAGTAAATTCTAATGATCCCATGTTAGGAGCTTCTTAGCCGGCTCGACATAGGAGTGAAGTAGGCACTCATAGGATTGGGGAGTTAAGTACGCCACCCCATGAATGGTATTAAGGAATACAATCCGTCATCCACGCAACTATAACAAGTAATTAACGTGTAAAAGATATCTAGGGAGTAGTGAAATCTAAGTAAACACATTTCTCCACTTATTGCTCACAACCTTAGTTTAATTTAGTTTTATTTTCATTTTTAGTATGTTATTTTGATTGCATCTTTAGTATTGGGTTAGTTGACTAGCAACTAATTCCGCCCAAATCCTTCAAACCCGAGATATTTACTTGCTTTCCAAAAAAATATAAAAATACAAAAAGAATCATCTCTCACCTCTAGCACTAGTAATTAGGTTTTCTAATCATAGCGACACTATTCCTAGCTGAACGATCAATCCTCCGGTACTTGTCACTATACTATACTACAACAATCAGGTACACTGCCTGGTGGGGGTTGTAAGCTTCTCAAGATCCCTTGAGAGGTAAAGCCTGGTGCAAATCCCCACGCACCATGCTTTGTTAAGGTCTGTGAAGTCCACGCACATTCTCCAACTGCCATCGCTCTTCTTTACCATCACTGGGTTAGAGAGCCAGTCGTGATAGTACACTTCGCGCATGATGCCTGCGTCTACGAGTTTGTGTACTTCTTCCAGAATAGCTTTTGCACGATCTGGGGTCTGGCCGCGCTTCTTCTGTCGTATTGGGGGATATCCTTGTCGGATTTGTAGCTTATGCTCTGTAATAGAGCGTGGCACTCCTGTCATGTGTTTTGGTTCCCATGCAAAGATATCTAGGTTCTTTTGCAGGAGTGCGCACACGGCTGTTTTACCTTTGTCAGATAAAGATCCACCAATCGAAACTTGTTGGTCCGGGTAATCGGGGTGAATAGCGACCTTTAGGTTTGGTGTTTTTTCTGTGCGCTGTTCTGGAATATTCTCTACCTCAGTGGTTACCGCGGTGCATTCCTTTGGTGGTACTGTTGTGTTATAGAGGGTAACAACTCCTCCTTCTACTGGAAATTTGAGCATCCCATGCGCTGTGGATGGCACAGCGCGCATGGATGATATTCCAGGTCTCCCAATGATGCCGTTGTATGGTGAGGGAGACTTTATTACCATGAAATTTATCCATGTCGCTGTTGAGTGTTGTTTATCTCCCACGACCACTAGCAAGCGTAATTGCCCCATAGGCCAAATCTTTTCTCCTGTGAATCCAGTCAGCGACGTTGTTGCTGGTGTCAATTGACTTTGGATTTCAGGTCGCAGTCTTTTGAAACAATGATCGTATAGGATATCAGCGGATGCTCCTCCATCAATGTACATGCGGTGGATATCATGTCCCCCCGTATGTATTTCAATAGTTAGAGGCTCTACTACTGCGTTGTCCGCAGCTAGGGTAGGGAAGGATATCTCTTTTTCTGGGGAGAATTTTTGGCTGACTTTTTGCTTTATTTTACGTTGCCATGACTGTATCATGTATATGGTGTCAGCTTTTTCTTTGAGAGGTTCTTTCTTACCCCCATTCCTTTGTTTGTCCTTTCCCTCTTTGATGTTTTTTACAAGATGGTCCATTCTGCCTTCCCTTACTAACTTTTCAATTAGTTGTCGTAGCTGGACACACTCGTTAGTTGTATGGCCTTTTTGACCATGGTATTCGCAGTATCCATTCCCTACGCGCTTTTCCTCTGCGGTACGCATTGGTGGAGGTTTTGGGAAATTTGCACCTTCTGTTACAAATATTTCCCTCGGCGTTTTTGTGAGAGGGGTATATTTGTCATTATCTCTTTCACTGCGGTAATTCCTGCCGCGGTTGTTATTCTAATCATTGGATTGTCTCCTAGGCTGTTCTTGTTGCCTATAATTCGAGTAACCCTTTTTGCTGTCCGCAGCGGCTGCTTCTCCTTGTATGAAGGATCTTGTGCGCTTTGTTAGCTCATCGAAAGTTTGGGGAACTTTGTCATTTAGCTTCCGGATAAGTTCTGGGTTGTTAATTCCATTCATGAACCCTGAAATTTTTAGAATTTCGGGACACGCTTTGACCTCTATGCACTCATCCTTGAAGCGTTCCATAAAAGCACTGGTTGATTCCCCTTGGCGCTGTTTTACTCTGGCTAGTTCAACAGGGTTTTTAGCGCACTTCTTTCTTTGGGTAAAATTGAGACGGAATGCTTTCCGTAACTCTTCAAACCCCCCGATGCTCCGTCGTGGGAGTTTGCTAAACCATGTGCGCGCATTCCCTACCAATGTAGAATTAAACATATGGCACCACACATGTTGCGGCCATTTTTCGATTGTAGCTGCTGATTCGAAAACCTTTAGATGATCATCCGGATCACCTGTTCCATCATATGTTTTCTCGTTAGTGGGCATGCGCCTCCTTTTGTGGTCGGAGTAATCGCTGATGCGTCGTGTAAACGCATCAATTTTCTGGCATCGCCATGGAAGAGATATGTCTTCATTCTCTTCTTCGCGGCGTCTCCCTCTTGATTTCCAATATCCTGTTTCCCTATCCTCGTTGTCCGAGGAGTCACTGGAGGAAGAGTAGTTTCTTTTTCGGCGCTTGCGCCGGCTTCCTTCAGAAGAAGAGCTTGAGGGGCTTTCACTTGGGGACATTCTTTTCCCTAATATGTCGTGAATTCTCTTGCTCCCAGATTTGGAGGACCCTCGGCTTGGTGAATGCCGAGGTCCTAATCGGTCTTGTATCCCTCGACTGCCAAGTCTGGAGTGAACATTAGTGCGCCTCTCACTACCTTCATATTCCTCTGAGTATTGTGAATCAGATGTCGTACCCAGCCTATCGTGGATAGTAGTACGTTTTTCGTTATCTACGCGTCTTCCTCGTGGGTGGCGCGGTGGTGATGGTTCGCGTTCAGGACCAAAATTGAGCCGAGCTTGTAGGCTCGTACTTGACGTTCTCCTTGCTTCTTCTTGCATGAGGGCAGTTAGGGTTTCATAATTTTGGGATACAAAATTTCCCAACGTTAGGTTGGGTGTGTCCTCAGTTGCTGCAAGAATGTCTGCCTCAGTATTGGGCACCCTATCTCGGTTAGGCACGCCCGGTGGTACAGTGTTGTTCAATGTAGGTACAGTTTGGTGAGGAGTAGTGAAGAGGGTGCGCTGGAGTTCCTCAACGCTTGGGACCACTGTGGTGGTTTGGGTAGTCCTTACAGGCAGTTCTACCACTGGAAGACGTTGGGTTGTCCCTGCCTCTTGGTGACCTGGTGCGCTGGTTGTCCCAGCAACCTGCCTAGGGGTCGAATCTTGTTGATTCTTCCTCTGGGGGTCACGTGTTTTTTCTAACTGCGGAGTCCGCTGGCTTGAGTTCTTATTTTTTTGTCATTCTAGTTCTTTAGTTCTCAGTAGGGGTCCCACGGATGGCGCCACTTGTTGATACAAAAGTTGGGTGTTCCTGATTACGGGCTCTTGCTCTCGTACCAATTCGCTTCTTAATGCTTGAAACCTGCGCACTAAGAAAATAAACAACACCGTTAGGCTTATCTTGGGATTGTCTCCCACGATTAGACTCCGGCGTGAGAGTAAGTAATCGATTTAGGGTTCTCGTAAAGAGTTTAAGGGTTTGTGAATCGTACCTTGAATGAGAATTATGTCATTCCTTATATAGGCGCAAAATCCTTGTAGGGTTCGTGCTCCTTACGTTTCGCACACATGGTGCTTATCCGGGTTAAGGATATCTTTTCCATAGATAGAAGATCCTTATCTAAACCGTATATGTAGTTTAGTTGGGCTTGGGCTTATGTGAGCCCATTCCCTTTATTGGTGCGGCCCAAGTTATAATAGCCCACGCATGGTGGCTTTGGGCCTTAGTAATGTTTATTATTTAGGCTCGTGGCCCATATATAGACTATACGTTATCATTTAATGTTTTATTATTATTTTTTTTTGTAACATGAGTTTTCAACTCGTCATTGCGAGTCGACTAATCCCACGGCGACTACCCTTTTAGATAGCCCGGAGTCGGCGCAGGTGAACCTTCGTGGCCACAATATTTAACTATATTTTTAGGGAATATTTAATGTTTTAACTATATTTTTAAACGGGTTGGAATCGGGTTCAGTATTTCAACCAAAACGCAACTTGTTTTTTAAGCGGGTTAGTTGTGTTGACTCATTTACAACTCAAACATGTTTAGCCTCAACTCTGACCTGTTTATTTTCGTGTCGGTCTCGTTATAAAAGAATTGCCATCCTAGTCTTCATCATCCATTTTGAGTTACATTTAACTATAAACAATCTTGTGTCGTACAAATTCCTCACTTTTAGTCATTCTTGAAAAAATCATACCATTACAGGGCTCGTTTGGTTTGGTTTGTAACTGGGTTTAGAATTCGATTTGGATTTGAGATTGGTTAAAAAAAAAAAATTAAGAAATTAATAATTATTTAATTTATATATTTATTTAAAGATATTTAATTGTTTAACTTAAAAAACTTGTAATAAAAAGACAAAGAAATTCAAAGAAAAAGATAAATTCTATGGTCAAGAAATGTGTGTCAGATGGAATCGATCAAGAGTCACCATTATAACATGGAATGAATTTTTACAAATGATTTCCTTACTTTTTTAAAAAAAAATCTGCAAAACAATTAGAGTGCGTTTGGTTAAGAGCTGGGTATAAATATAATTCAAGAAAAAGAAAACCCAACCATCATGGTAGGTATGAGCTATGCCCAAATTCATTACTTTTTTTTTTTTTTTTTTTTTTTTTTTTTTTTTTTTTTTTTTTAAATCTACCAAACAATTTAGGATGCGTTTGGTTCATAGTTTGGTATGAGTATAATTCAATATAGAGAAACTCAACCATCATAGTGGGTATAAGCTATGCCCAAATTCATGTATTTAATTACCAATTTTAAATTCCAAACCTTCAAAACAAACAACTTTTTAAAAAATGAAACCCATTCCTCATTCCCATAAAACAAACACACCTTTAATTTAATCTATCATGTATAGGGGTGTCAGTAGGGTCGAGTTGACCCGACCCGAACCTGATAAGGCTTATAGGGTCGGGTCAAATCGGGTCAAAAAAACTTATCGGGTTGTTTTGACCCGAACCCGATAACCCAATAGTGTTATCGGGTCGGGTTAGGGTTAAATAAATTTTGCTATCGGGTTATCGGGTCAACCCGATAAGACCCGACAATCGCTTATTGATTTTTTAGTTATTACTTTTTAGAAGCTCAATGTTTGTATATCAATTTCTCTGTGTGAAACTTTGGTTACTCATTTCATTATACATTACATAACTTTTGTGTATATGTCAAATTGTCAACACAGTTTGCTGTCATATAATTTTGCTAGTTAATGTTTTTAATTGTTTGTCCTTCTCATAAGCATCTCAGTATGCATTAATAAGTTCTCAACATCAGTAGTATTATAATAATATCCAACATTAGTAGTAAGTATTATAACTTACGGCGAGTATTTGATATCTTTGGTTTAAAATGACACAAATATTCAAATAAAATGTATTTTATAGTTGGTTATGTTTGGTAAAAAATGATGAAGTCTCAAAACGACAAGTATTTTGATGGAATGTTTTTTAGAGTTGCTCATTTGTAGTTTATTCAATTTTCTTTTTGAACTGAAGATAATAAATTTGGGCTTTGCATATCGTTAATATTTTTTAGCTATCAAAAATTAAATGTCAACGACAAGTGTTTAAGCTTAAGTATTTTTTTTTTGTCAAATTTTATAAGCCAACCCGATTAACCCGAATCACCTGACCCGACAACACCCGACCCGATATCAACCCGAACCCGATAATCAATTTGGGCTTTGCATATCGGTCTAGGATTGGACCGGACCGGACCGACAAGACCGAGGACCGAAATAGCCAAAAAACCAAGACCGAGGACCGGACCGAATGGTCGGTCCGGTCCGGTCCGTTCAGGTCGTTTGCTCAGCCCTACCCGACTCATCTGACCCGACAAGACCCGATAACACATATTTCATGGGTCCAAAGACCCACTTAACAAACACACCCTAAATGCATACCCATAGTGATTGATGAAACCAAACGGGTCTTTTATGTACTCCGGTGATGGTCAAACCACAGTAGCAATAACCAACAATGGCGGCGTTGGTATTACTCCGTCGCTACTCTCGATCTTCTCCTCGTAAACTCTTCTCACTCTTGTCATTATCTCAACAACCAAACACACCCCCACCCCCATCACAACCAAACACCCACCATCACTACCATTCCAATTTCAACCCCAAACACAATTTTGATAATCATTATTATTATTCCAATTTCAGTTACTTTAACACATTAGGAAGTGATTTAGGTCAGAGAACATATACTAGTAGTAGTAGTAATTGTAATTTAAAAGATGATGATAAAAAGGAGAAATGTGAATTGGGTAATAATAAGAAGGGCAAAGTGTCGACGTGGATTGATTTGTATTTTCCGAAGGTCGTAAGGCCGTATGCGCATCTTGCGAGGTTGGATAAACCTATTGGTACTTGGTTGCTTGCTTGGCCTTGTTTTTGGTGAGTTGTTGGTATCTCCATCTCTCTTATGTTTTTTTATATCTAGGGTGTGTTTGGCGTATAGTTTTAGGAGCATTTAGGAGCGGTTAGCGGTGAGCGTTGTGATTTTTAATGCTCGTTTGGCGAGCAGCGAGTAGCTTTATATATTTTTTCGGAATGCTCATTTTTCAACGCTTCATGAAGAAGCATTTAGGAGCTGTTTTACACATTATCTATATCTATCTATATCTATATCTATATCTATACTTCTATACTAGTATATAATGCATTTGAGACTATTCTATAATTAGAAAGGCTTAAAATTCAGACTTTTACTTGCTTATTATGGAAGGATTTCAAAATTAATTGGTTAGGAAGCAAGTCGGTTAGGAAACAAGTTGGTTAGGAAGTTTGTTAGGACGCAAGTTGGTTGTTCAAACTAAAATGATTTGACTTAACCATCTCTACTTATAAAGCATAAAGACAACTAAATGTGTAACTGAATAACCGAATAACACAAAATATAGTCACAGGTACCCACCGCCGCATTGCGTGGGTACCGTTCTAGTAATTACACGTGCAACTACGTTACCAAACGTTTACTGCTACTTTTGCCAAACACACCCATTGTATTTAGTTTAATTTCTCCAAAATACCGTTACTAAAAAGTGATGTTACAAACTTTCAAAAAGTGTTTCAATATGCACATTTTTGTGACGTGTCACAGTGACATTTTGGAGTATGACACGTCATCCAAACGTGCATATTGGAAGTTGGAACACATTTTAAAAGTTTGTAACATCTAGTGGAAGTGTGGAACACTTTTTAGTTCACGTATCAAAAACGGTACTTTGGAAAAAGTTTAGAAGCTTGAGGTTGATTTTAGTAGGAACTAACATCTTTCTTTACCTCATTCTATAAATCAGGTCCATCACATTAGCAGCATCTCCTGGACACCTTCCTGATTTGAAGATGATGGCTCTATTTGGTTGCGGGGCTTTTCTCTTAAGGGGTGCTGGATGTACTATCAATGATCTGCTTGACCGCGATATTGATACAAAGGTTAGAAATTTTAGAATTGTCTTGTTCTAAGCATATATTTATGTTTATGCAGTATATATGTATGTCAAATGTCGAGTTAGCAAAATGCGCACGTTGGGTAACGGGTCAAAACAATTTTGTGTTATTATTGAGCAATAAGTGTTTACCGTGTTCGAAAATGTAGCTTATATTAATGTTGAATGACTCTTAGTTTCATAGTTAAGTAGTTATCCGTGGTAGCTATCATTGATGCTTTTTTAATGTCTAAGTTTGGTACATTTGGGTTGTCCTTTTGTTCGTCGGAGTATGATATAAAGTATCAGGTTATTGTAGATTTATAAGGTGTTCTAAATCTCTGTCTTTTTGCTTATATATTACTAAGTACTACTAACACATTTTATGGCTCAAAAGTTTAAGGAAGTTTCAACTTTCAAGAGTTTTATGCTCTTGGATGGTTCGGATGCATACACTATACTATGTACTTAAATACTTAAATTGTTTATGGTCTATTAGTCTGCATGGTGGGACTTGAAATGTTTCAACTTTCATCATGATACATAGTCACCTTTTAGTTGTTGGTGTTTACTATTTACTGTGGAGTCCCAACTCTAGAAATATTAGTTCCATACAGTTTGTGCATAGTACCATCGTTAGGTTGTTCCTAGTGACTGAATGGCCTAATAAAGTGTTGCTGATATGGTGTTTCACTGGGGGTGTTAAGAAGATGGTAGAACATGGTTAACTAAAACCCATCTAGCTAAGCATAACTACAACTCATTAAGCATTACTGGCACAAAGTGTAACCAGAAACCTACTAAATAGAATTGCCCTCCTTTATCTGGATTGACCAGAGTAGTCATTTCCATCTCCTATGCTTTAATAGTTTAATATGTTAAATGCTTTGTATTTAAATGATAATTAGCTATTTGAGCCTCAGACTTAGACTATGTCCACTTGAACATTTATACATGATATAGCTATGGTTTGGAACCATTGTTTGCTGATGGCTATCAAGCAAAATACCAGTTGTTGCACTTCCAACTAATGCGGATATAGGTGTTACCAGGGTTAGTACAGCCAGAGCAAAACCTTTTTTGGGGACACACTACAATTAACAATTCTTTTTACACTACAAATCGCTAAAATTTTTTGTATGAATGTGCTTATCTTTTGAGCAGATATTTAGTTCAGAATATTGTTGCAATTAACAGACTCAGTCACACATGAAGGAAGCAAGCACATCATTTCAGTTTATGAAAGTACAGTAGTTGTTTAGAAACAATTGCCAATGCAGGTTTGAGACTGATTAGCCGTCATCTTTTGCCTGGCTTTTGGATTATGATTCATAAATTGTTTATAATTCTCTTACGAATCAGAATGGAGTATGCAAAAGTATAGTCTTGGTTTTGTAGCTCTGCATAATTAGCAATGCTTTTGGTTCTTAGTTGTCCATTAGTTCCAGATTTCTGGCATGTTCTCATTTTTTGGGGCATGCCGAATAATAGGATTTGATCAGCTTCACTTTTCAAATTATTCAAGAAACAATACGACCCACTTGCTTACTCTTGCAGGACGAAAGTCTGCTTAGTATATTCAATGATGATTCTATTTTAAGACATTGGTTGCTATATCAATGTAACCTTAGTCAACCCATTCATAAGCAAGTCAGTCAGACCTGCTACCTTTGTGCCGATATATTTACGGAGTTGCAAGGTATTATGATCGTACATTCCTATGAGATTACTCCCCCTGTCCCACAAGTTGATGGTATTGGTTTGGGTATGTTGATTATGAAATTCAAGTTTATGTCGCTTCTACTATCAGGAATCAGAATCTCTGTTTTCACGTTGAGTAGGATTAAGGTCATTTATGTCACTTGGTAGATATGTGCTGCTATTTGTATGATACCAATGCTTTCTTATAAGATAATATGATTTAGGATTTCGGTTTTCGGCATATAAAGTTATACTGGTGTATGTCTTTTGGGCTAGTTTTGGCACTGCATACTAAATAGTGTTCGACTACTGTGACACAGGTGGAACGAACAAAGTCAAGACCAATTGCAAGCGGTGCCTTAACACCATTCCAGGGGGTTTCTTTTCTTGGTGCTCAACTGCTTTTGGGTCTTGGTATTCTCCTCCAGCTTAATGACTATAGGTCCGTATTCCACTTGGCTATTCTTGGATTCACTGTTTTAACCTGTAATATTGTTAGTCTTACCTAAAAGCTTCTTTCATTCACAACAATAGGCTGTGCTAGAGGTGGCAAAATGAACAGGTCAGGCTGGCTGGGTAACGGGTCAAAACTGGCCATTTTTAGATCGACTGAAATGGCCATGCCGGGTTGGGTTTGATGGAGAATACTTTTTTATATATCTTAATAAAGTCAATAATTGTTTAATGTGTCAGGTCTGATTACAAAAACACTATTGTCATAGCAGTAATCTAAATTTCTGAGTAGAACAGTTTAGGAGGTTGTATGTATTGAAAATAGACATTTGGCTACTTTCAAGCCGTGACCCATTCCCCTTTTAGCTAAGTATCTTTTTGTTTCTTCTTATCTGATCATTGGATAAAATACGACCAAATTAATTTAACCGATCGAAACTGCCACCTCTAGGTTTTGCATTTGAGTGTCTATCCAGTGGGCATATCAATTCTAATGAGTGATGTTCATTTATGTTGATGATTAAAAATGATTGTTTACAGCCGCATATTGGGGGCTTCGTCATTGCTACTTGTCTTTTCATACCCCCTGATGAAAAGGATTACGTTTTGGGTATAACGTCTACTTTGTTATCATGAGTCTTATTGGTTCAATTTCTAAGACTGCTTGAATCATTGTAATATTGTAATTTGCTGCAGCCTCAAGCCTTTCTCGGTTTAACTTTCAATTGGGGTGCCTTATTGGGATGGTCTGCTGTTAGAGGAAGCCTTGATCCTGCTGTCGTGTTGCCACTTTATCTCTCTGGAGTATTTTGGACACTCGTCTATGATACAATATATGCCCATCAGGTAAAAATGCCTCTATTTGTTTCATGGCAATCTTTACCCATTTACTTGTTAATGGGTCGGTTTGGGGTATGGATGGATCTCCAACGAGTCAAACAGGTAAAATTTAAAAAAAAAAAAAAAAAAAAAAAAAAACATAGCTGAAAAGGAAAGGGGTAAAATAGGTCAAACTGGTGTAACTTGGAATTCACCACTCAGTTACTCACCCAAAGCGTAAATCTTTTAAATTATTTTGTTCAAGAACCTTTGTTATTATTGTAACATTATAATATTATTTTTTACCATAGATGACATACTAATTGTTGGTGTGAAGTCTGGAAGATAAGGACAAAAGTGTTTGAACCATAAAAAGTGTTTTGGGTCAACCCAACCTGACCCATACTGAAATTATCGGTCCTGATCTGATATCCAAGCCTCCCATATTGCCACCTCTAGTTCAAACATCAGTATAAAGTAGGAAATAGTGAACTTTATATGGTTGACCTATAATATATGTTTGTCACGGAGCTGGTAAAGAGGGATTGTGAGGTCAAAACTATGACCCGAACCCATCTTGACCCATTAGTCAACCTGTGGGATCCAACCATCTTACCCAACTCTAAATGTTGTTGTTGACTTTGGAAGGCTTGTAGCATCATACATGATTAGTCCTTTGACCTTTTTTCCAGGATAAAGAAGACGATAAGATAGTTGGAGTGAAGTCTACAGCCTTAAGATTCGGAGATTCGACAAAGAATTGGGTCAGTGGATTTGGAATCGCTTGCATTAGCAGTCTTGCACTCTGTGGCTTTAACGCAAATCTTGGTAATACTTAACTTCCAACGTAATTTTGCTGGTTCTAATATACTCCTATCACTCCATGTCACTCATTGGCACCATTATTTATCAAATTTGACTCAGCACATGGTCAAAGAAGAATGTGAGATGTGGATCTAATACAATGCCGTAATTTTTATTTGCAACAATGACAATGACCAAAATTAGGTTATCTAAACTTGGATACTTTCAATTTACAATGCATTTTTCTATAAATATCCCACACATGAGTGTGGGAACTTTCATGGTCAATTTGCCCATTTTTTGTATTAAACATGCTTACATGAACTTTGCATCACAATAATAAATAAATCGCCATATAAGACTTAGGTGGTGTTTACTTAGAGCTTAATGAGCTAAATTGCCCTATTAACTTAAGTTATATGTTCATTAATAAACTGTTTTAGTTGCTTTTTTATCATTGAAGTAATTACATTTAACCTTCTGTTATAGTTCATTTTGCATAAACGAACATGTAATCATTTGGACTCGTGGTAAAATTTGTCATTTCTGTTATTAAGATGTTTATTCAGCACAAATAAGTAAACAATAATTATTCTACATTATTTACTACAACAGCCATTGTATACCCAAATAGCCATCTATATATGTATATATATACATGTGGGAACTTGATGAAAGAAAAAAGGTAAACAAGTCATCACTAATATGAATGTGCTCTTGCTTCCTACCAAGCAGGATTGCCGTATTATGTCTTTTTGGCAGCAGCATCCGGTCAGTTAGCATGGCAAATTTGGACAGTAGACATATACTCTGGAGCTGATTGCAGTAGAAAGTAAGTAAAATTCTAATACTGCTTCATTGTGCTTTTTTCATGATGTACCGAGTTATAATACTTATTTTGCTTACCTGAGTTTTCTGTTTCTATTTTGTTGTAGATTTGTCTCCAATAAGTGGTTTGGAGCTATTGTGTTCAGTGGCATTTTACTAGGCAGATTATCGTCATAATGTTAAGCTCTGAGGATTCTTTTGTGATGATATTTTTGAGGCTTGGATAATTGTTGGACTTAGAATGTAGAGTATACAGGCGATGTTTGTTAAATATAGGCAACTTTTTTGTAAAATAAGATTGTATTGGTTACATTTAAGTTAATTGTATAAAAATATGGAATATTTGTTAGTTTGGTAGTGAACAAATCATATGTATACAACTATATATGATTCAAATGATCATTAGTGACGTCGGTGAAAACTGGCATTTTTTTAATTCAAGGCTTGTTAAATGAATGCGATCTTAGGTATATGGTCAAGTTACAATTGGTCTTTTTATCTATGATGCCATATACCAAAAATAGAAAGGCACGTTAAATTTAATTGTTGTTTGTAGTTTTCTGTAACCGTGATCGAACAGTTCTGGCGATTTCAAAGATAAACTTGTAAGACAGTTACTTGACCTGATTCACTATTTTAAATAAGTGTTGGAGTTTATTTAAATATCCTTTATATGAGTTATATGTTAAAGTATAATATAATGTGTATTAGTTGAAATAATCAAGGCTTCAATCTGGTCGACTTTTATCGGGTTACAATGAAATTACCCATTTTCAGAAATCCGTTTGCTAATTACCAGCTGATTACCGACACTATATCATTGTTGTACTAAATTTTCACCAGCAGCATAACTGTGGCTAAGGATGGGGGTGGCAACTTTACAACTATCATGGATGCTATAAATTTCGCTCCAAACCATGTGTTGTTGTGCTGATAAGGTTATTATCAACATTAATAAGGGTGTGTATGAAGAAGACCTTGTGATTCGTAAATACAAACACAACATTATTCTTTGTGGTGAAGGAAGGGATAACACTATAATTAGTGGTGACTGATCGATGGTTGCATACATACAGATCTGCGACTGTTGGTAAAACACTACTGTAATTAACTTTACGCACACACACACATTATCTATGTCACTAAATGACAATTCGATGGTTGACATACATATCAGACCAGGCCGTTTGACTGGGACGTTGTGGATGCTTCGAGTTCTAACACTTGTTCCACTTTTGAAAGACCTTGTGTTGTTCTTTCATCCAAAGTGCATATTTAACTTTTTTGTGTGAGCTTCGTTAATGTGATGATCATCATATATCTACAGATTGATCATCGGAATAGGCAGAATGATGTTTTGTACATATGATACCAAATCACAAATCTCATCAGATTTAAATCATAGCTAAAAGTTAGTATACAGAACATTTTAATGGCAAGTAACATAATCAGATACATCAAGTTCATAAATCACAAAACATGTTTATGCTCAATAATACAGTGGTCTGTAAACATGGTCGACAAACAAAAAGGAACTTTGATGACCATTGTGAAAAAAACTAACTGCTGTTTGTAGTTTTCTATGCGTCAGTTCTGGCGATTTCGAAGGAAAGAAAGCGATTTCGAAGAAGAAAAAAAAAAAGGTTTTGCAACAGTTTTTTAGCGATTTCGAAGAAGAAAAAAATTTGGACCATTTCTCGATTTGTGCGTGTCATCCTTGCGCAGGGGCCATGCTAATCTTCTCTGTATCGTTCCAATTTTATCGGATGTCCCCGAAGGGACAATACTCTGCTGACCTTTGCCTCTTTTTAAACTATCTCTAACTTCTTCTTCTGGTCGATGTGGGACAAGCTTTTTTTAGACAGTTCTTTGTTATGTGTTCCAAATATCTAACTTAATTCTTTTATTTCTTTCTTTTTGTCTTCAACTTAAAGTGTTGAACTTTAATTTAATCTACTTTAAATTGTTTACTTCAAACTTAATATAGTTGTGCAACATAGTTTATTGGTTGAAATAATAAAGGCTTCAAATGGTCAACATGTAAAGGCTTACTTCAACCTTGAGCTAGTTATCAAGTTCGAGTTCGAGGTTGAGCATAAAAACTGAACTCGTAATGTATAGTATGAAAGAGCTCAAGCTTATAAAGTAGTATGTGTGTATGTGTTACGTGTTTGACGTACCAAGTTACAGCGTTTTTAATTCAATATTGTTAGACTCTTCTAAATAAATTTTGACTTATGACTTTGTTTTGCTAAAAACTTGTTGCAGGTTTAAATTAAGTTTTGTTTGTTTGAATATCAAATGTAGTACATTTTGTGCAGAAGGTTAGTCACATTGAATATTTGCACAATTCGCTTGAATAGGGAATAAGCAAGTACTGTTTGAGCTTGTTTCTATTCACTAATTACCAGATGAATATTACTGGCACTGTAAAATTGAAAAACACATATCTGTTATTACATATCCAAAAACATCACAATTTGCAAACGGATAATGGCAAGTAAAATAATCATATTCATTAGCATAGTACATAATATCACTAAACATGATATATGCTCAATAATGCAGTGGTGGATAAGTTCTAAGGATCAGTGGTTCGTGTTTGTTCTTACAATCGAGAAATCTGGTTCGATAGGTGATAAATTTGATAATTCATGTGCTTCTGTGTATGCGTGTACTGGTGTGGAGGCAGTCTTTTCTGAGTTTCATATGGCTAGATGTGATGATCATCATTACAATAACCTCTCATAAGCTAAAAGTTAGTATACAGAACACTTTAATGGCTAGTAAAATAACCAGATACATTAATATAACTACATGAATCACAAAACATGGTATCTGCTCAATAATACAGTGGTCTGAAAACATGGTTTACAAACAAAAAGAGCTTCAGTTACCACTGTTGAAAAGCTATCTGCTGCTTTGCAGTTCCAACGCGCCCATCAGAGTTTTGGCAAAATTTCGAAGAAGAAAAAAATTTGGACCATTTCTCGATTTGTGCGTGTCATCCTTGCGCAGGGGCCATGCTAATCTTCTCTGTATCGTTCCAATTTTATCAGATGTCCCCGAAGGGACAATACTATGCTGACCTTGGCCTCATTCTAAGCTATCTCTAACTTCATCTTCTGGCCGATGTGGGACAAACTTATTAGATAGTATTGTGATATGTGTTCTAATTCACGATTTTAATTTCTTTTGTTTCTTTTTATCCTTTTAGAATTAGTTTTGGAAGTTATATATTAAGCTTTAGTTTAGTTTGTGTATCATGAGTTATTAGTTGACATAATCAAGGCTTCAAACATGTCGACTTTTATCTGGCAACTCAAGTACTTTTAACTAGAGCTCGTATATTCGTATGAAAGAGCTCCAAATTATATCAACTTCAATTTTACTATTGTTAGACTCTTCTATATAGATTGACTTAATTTTATGTATGTTTGAATATCAAATATTACATCTGAATGCACAAGGTTTGTCACATAGAATATAGGCACAATTAGTGTTTGAGCTTGTTTATCAAACTATTAGACAATGAAATTAGCAGTTTTCAATAATCCGTTCGCTGATTACCAGCTTATTACTGACACTATATATGTATTAAAATTTCTCCATTACTGGCATCAACAATTTGTTTAAACATAGACATATATTATATAAAATAAAAATGCTACTTTCCTTATTTTTATTTTCAGCACGAACAAATAATACTAAGCAAATAATGTTATATGTATCAGTCCTAACTAATTGTCATCATAAGGGACTGATTCAGCGACTAGCCAGTGTTCGCCCTTGATGAAATTTGATACGTTGAAACTAGAGGCTTCGTTAGAATCCATAGCGTGATGACCGGTCCAATTAACTCGGCCATTCAGATCTGATCCCGGACCAGAATTACCATACTCACCATAATATACTGTGTCCAACCCACCCTTATTAGGCCAAGAGACCCATCCCTCAGGGTCTATAAAGCCATCAAGGTATGATTCAATAAAGACCACTCGAGCATATGACCTCCATGGTCTCCCAAGATAGCTTTTAACTAAACCATTACTTGAATCAAGGAGTTCCTCACTAGCTGAAATGTTACAATTGTTAAACGCCATATCTGTTTTTGTGATGAGATGTTTCCGAGACTGAGCTGTGATCACAGTTATATGTTGATCGGGCATAGGCATTCTTGTTATAATGTTACATTTTTGAAACACGACGGCTGCGTTACCAAATATGAAATCTATAGTCCCATAAATGTCACATTCTCGGTAGAACTGTGTAAAGGAGTGAGCGTATAATGTGTCTTGATAACCGCTTATAGTGCATCTGTAAAATGCTGAATATTGTGAATTGACACGAAGTGCTACTGCTTGTTCCTTTTCTGGTCCAGCAACGTTGTGAAACCCAATGTCACGTGCCATGAATCCTTTTCCGGATACACCTGATCAATCATATAGTAAACAATAGTTTTGTGATGAAATGAGTATTAAACAATGCATTCCTAATTAACATTCAAGCAAGCAAAATTACACTACTTACAAACAGTGGCAGATCTGTAAGTAGCCCAATGATCAATCATGTTTCGGCTACCACTAATTTGAGTGACATCCTTTCCTTCGCCACAAAGAACAATGTTTGGTTTGTTTTTAGGAATCACAACATATTCTTCATACAATCCTGCTTTAACATGGATAAGGACCTTGCCAACACTATTGTTTGGAGCGAAATTAATAGCATCCGTAATAGTTGTAAAGTTGCCACTCCCATCCTTAGCCACAGTTAGAGTGTTAACATAGTCAATGTTGTTGGTATCTTTTTGTTCGGATAACCAATCAATACCTTTTGTGCTCATGGTTATGCTATAAGGATTTTCGTCTGAAATAAGTGAGAGAGAATTCAGAAGAGGTTCATAAGCAGCGTTTATAGTGTCATTTAAGAGTGGTTTCAAAGGACCAGAAGTAAACTCTAGCTCTTCTAGACAAGTATCCGTGTTAGTGGCAGCTGCTGCTAACGAGGAACTAATATCCGTTAAATCATTGGAACTAGAAGATGTGTTTAGTTGAACGATTCCCTCGTTCAAGGATGAAATAGTTATTTCATAAAGCTCCTTGCAATCTTGAATTGTTCCGATAAGTTCCTCTTGGATGTTCTCATTAGTACTTGTTAACAACATATTGTATACCTTATTAGCTTCCGTCACTGCAACGCTTAGAGATTGTACAAGGATATTAACATTGTTATAAGAACTTTCCGACGAGACTGAGATTTTTTGTGAGCCGAGGAAGCAAACTTCGGGATATGGTGTAGACTCGCAAATCGATTTTATTAAAGATGTGGAGTGATCAAAAGATGAATTTGCCATGATTTTTTCGGTAAACAAAAGCATTGCAATTAGCAGGAGAAACTGAAATGAGATTAGTTGTTTGGATATAGACATTATATTTCAATTGCATGAATCAAAATTTAACTGTGGTAAACAAGGTTAATTAAAAACTTTTTTTTCATGAAATGTGGCATAGGGTGCAATATGTTATATATAGATTGGTCTAATATAACTTCATCTCTTTTGATTTAATGAAACAAGTACGTAGTAACAACTAATTAATAGTCATGTTAAATCCCATTAAGATCCTACTACAAAACACCATAATCTTTACTCATATGAGTTCATTTATTCTCTTAAAACTTCACTTTTACATGGTCAATACAGGCCTTAAAAGAATTATTAATATCAACTAGTAACTTAAAACTTTAATTTCCGACAATACTTCAAGGATTTTCAGTCTAAAGCAATGTTACTGATTTATTTTTACGTGTTAAAGCTTAAAAAATTTAAACTAAGCCTGGTGTGATGAAAAAAAAAAAAAAAAAAAAAAAAAAAAAAAAAAACCTTAAGCCCATATGGCTGCTCTGGCCCAAAAGTGGCTTTGATGTTGTTCACTTATTTTTGTTTGTCATTTTAAATCTTGCATTAGTGCAATGGGGCGGACCAAGGATAGTAACTACTAAGTTACTAGGTGCATAATTTTTTTTACGAGTATGAAAAAAATATAAATAAACTAAAAGGTACGATTTCTAGTAAACAAATTAAAAAAACATGTATTTATTTTGAAATATTAGTAAACTAACTAGACATGTGCTTATGTGACAAATAATTTCGCGACCATATTCATTTTTAAGATTCGGATTTTTAGTGAAAATTTACACTATGTGACAAATATGTATCGGGTTCTCGTGAACCTTCAAGAATACCCCTAGACCCGCATGTTGTTTATGTGTCGTATGTGGGGTGATAGGGTATCCTGATAGCAATTAGAAGTCACGAGTATGAACGCTTTCAGATCGATTAAATTGGAGTGGATACTAATTAACGACCGGATAAAATCTAATTGATTCAAGTTTGTGTATGTTGTTATGTTTGCAATCAGAATTGTTTCTGTATCCTTTTGTTTTTTTCTGTATCTTACACTAGAACTTTTTATCTGATGAAACGGGATTTAGGGTTAACTGCCTTTTGGCAGTTTCAAGGTTTCAAGTTGTCAAATTTAGTCCCTCAATTTCCGAAAATTTAATTTTCTGAGGAATTTCGACCCCAGCCAGGGGCGCTGCCCCTAGGACCCTGCCAGGGGCTGCCGCCCCTTGGACCCTGCTTCTCTCAGGGACGTTGCCCCCGAACCCCCACCAAGGGGGCTACCGCCCCCTTGGAACCCCCGTTAGTCCAGTTCATATTCATATAAGTGTCGACCTTTATATGCATATTAAACTCAATCTATTTTACACTAAAATACCAACACCGCCCCTGTTAGTGCATATATTTTCGGTATAACTTTCACTATGTAGCCCAAGTTCTTTGTCAATTATTCATTTGTAGTTAACTACGCATATTTGTCGATGAATGTGTTGACTTCTTTTGAGCTTCTGTTAGAAAGTGTTTTTTTTATTTTATTTAAAATATCTGTCATATACTAAAAATACACAATAATAATAATAATAATAATAATAATAATAATAATAATAATAATAATAATAATAATAATAATAATAACCCTACTGGTGTGTATTCTGCAGGTGATGTCTTGAACTATGCCTTCCTTGCTTCTAGACTTCAATCTGCTAGCTTACAGACTAAGCTTCTTCGTAGTTCTGGTATTGTGGCTACTGGTCCCTCATTTGATAATGCTTTGCGTACTTGTAATGTGAATATGGAAATTGACCTTTTGAGTAACCCTAGTGAGATCGCTGCCCCCAAACTTATGAAGAAATTGGCAGATATACATTTCACACGTGTTGCCCGAACGATTGAATCCACCTTCCATTTATCTCCTAGACAGATGGCGTTATGGAGCACACTAAAAGAGGAGTATACGTCAGATTGGCTTCGGGTGGCACCGATATCCGGATTGGTACAAACTATGAATGCTAGGACTTACGCATGTATGTTGTGTTATCGGTTGGGTATTCCTCTTTTTACTGTCCTGATGCCATGTTCAGCTTGTTCTAAGGTTTTTTCAGGAGATATTTTTGGGGATCATGCTGTTTCGTGCGCAGGTATTGTTGGTATTAAACATCGGCATAATGTTGTGCGTGATGTTCTTGTTGATATATGTTCTCGGTCTGAAATTTCAGCTCGTAAGGAGGTTGATATTGGGCTTCATGGAGAGAGGGACAAAACCTTACGTCCAACTGATATGTTACTTTACTCTTGGGAGGATGGGCTTGATGTTTGTGTTGATCTTACAGGATCGTCACCTTTGACGCGTTCGAGTATGGTTGATTTTATGCCCGGCCGGGCGGTTATTGAAGCCGCACAACGTAAACGTGTCAAGTATGAGGCTAAATGCGCTGATATCGGATATGGGTTCCTCCCCTTTTCATTCTCCTCTTTTGGAGAACTTGAAAAAGATGCAGTGACCTTATTAAAGCGTATTCGACGATTCTCTATGACTCAAGACATTGGCGCAACGTACTGCTCCACATATTTTTAGTAGGATTAGCTTTGCTATAGCTAGAGGTATGGGGCTCAGTTAGTCTCTCAGCTCCCCACTAATTTCTTGTAAAATCCTATTTGTTTTTAATAAAGTGTGGTGGGTGTTTCAAAACGCATACTTTTCGGGCTAAGTGTCGGCATGGTGAGGGGTCTGATTTCGTGTCACCTCCTGATTGTGGTGATGGTGTTGTTCGGTTCGTGTTACATGATCTCACCAAACCACAAGCTCCTTCTCATGATGCTCTTGTTGAAGATTTGGTTTCTGATGAGTTTGGTGGTTTTGATTTACATCTCCTTGATACTCTACTTTCTAAGGGGGTGCGTACTGTCAAATCCATTCCTCCTAAATGTCGTTTGGGGTTTTCTCGGGTTTTGAAAGGAGCTCTTGATAAGGTGGTTTGCTCGCCTGACGACATTTCTTGCTGGGTTGGTTTGTTAGTCTTGCCTCTTTGTCTGCTTAAAACATTTTGCCCTAGGAGTAATCAAGAGTGTAGGTCTGCTATTAAGCGTCAACGACAGGAAGAGTATATTGTTAATGCCATTTCTTCTTGGGGCACACCTGGTGGTAGTTTACAAGTTGTGCGTGAGGTTTTAGCCGAACCCCCCCCCCCCCCCTTTGTGGTCTAATATTGATGAGGAAAACCTGGACTTGGGTGACCGTAATATCAAGCAGTGTAAGAGGAAGATTTGTGATGGCCATTATACTGCTGCTGTTAGAGTTCTTTCTTCTTCGGGTATTACGGCTTATGATGATACTACTCTCGCGGATCTAAAAGCTAAGCACCATTTTCAATCTGCCCCCTTTTACCAGATATACCTATTGATCATCATCACCTTTTGGCATCCCCTGCTATGGTTCTTGATATGATTAAGAGTTTCCCTCGTGGTACTTCGTGTGGAAGGGATGGTTTGCGTGCTCAACACCTTTTGGATTGTTTAAACGGTGCTGCTGTTGCCATCTCTGATGAGTTAGTCGCTTCTATCACCCAGGTGGTGAACCTTTTTCTTGAGGGTAAATGCCCAAGGGTGTTGGGAGAGTATGCTGCTAGTGCTCCTCTCACGCCCTTGGTTAAACCAGGAGGGGGGATCCGTCCTATTGCTGTTGGCACTGTTTGGAGGCGTTTAGTCTCCAAGGTTTGTGCTTCTATGATTGGCCATTCTTTGGATGGTTATTTTGACGGGTTGCAATTTGGTGTGGGTGTTTCGGGAGGTGGGGAGGCAATCCTTCATGCTGTGAATCGGTTGATTGAAGACCGTGGGGGTGATGTGGGTTTATCTATGTTGTTGGTGGACTTTAAAAACTCTTTCAATATGGTGGATCGTACGGTTATGTTACGAGAAGTTCGCCTTCGTGTTCCGTCTATTTCACGTTGGGTGGAATTCTGTTACTCCAGTCCTGCTAGATTATATTATGGTGAGCATACTTTATGGTCGCACCAAGGGGTGCAACAGGGTGATCCGCTTGGGCCTCTTCTTTTTGCTTTAGTGTTACATCCCTTGGCATGTAAGATTCGAGACTCTTTCACTCTTTCTCTTCAAGCTTGGTATCTTGATGATGGTACTATTATTGGGGATACTTTGGTTGTGGGGAAGGTTTTGGAGTTGATTATGATAGATGGACCTAGTTGTGGTTTACACCTCAATGTTGATAAAACTGAGGTTTTTTGGCCGAAGGAAGACCCTAGGAGCAGGTATGTTGGTGTTTTTCCCCTTAATATTTCTCGACCTTCGCATGGTGTTAAATTATTAGGGGGCCCCGCCAGTGTGGATTTTGAGCTTAGTAGTAAGCTTGTTATGAAAAGGGTTGCTAAAACTATTGAGCGTATGGATGTTCTTGCTAAGCTTAATGATCCTCAGTGTGAGTTGTTGCTACTGCGTGCATGTGCCGGTATTTCCAGGCTGTATTTTTCTATGCGCACATGTCCTCCTCGGGTCTTTGAGAGTGCTCAGGTTTCTTTTGATGCATCACTTCGCTCTTCTTTGGAACGTATTGTCACTGCTTCTGGACCTGGGTTTGGTGATTGGCAATGGAGACTCGCCACCCTACCTTTTGCTCTCGGGGGACTTGGTATGTATTCTGCAGGTGATGTCTTGAACTATGCCTTCCTTGCTTCTAGACTTCAATCTGCCAGCTTACAGACTAAGCTTCTCCGTAGTTCTGGTATTGTGTCTACTGGTCCTTCTTTTGATGATGCATTGTGTACTTTTAATGTGAATATGGATATTGACCTTATGAGTAACCCTAGTGAGATCGCTGCCCCCAAACTTATGAAGAAATTGGCAGATATACATTTCACACGTGTTGCCCAAACGGTTGAATCCACTTTCCATTATCCTCTAGACAGATGGCTTTATGGAACTCATTAAAAGAGGATTACACGTTAGATTGGCTTGGGGTGGCACCGATATCCGGATTGGGACAAACTATGAACGCCAAGACTTACCGATGTGTGTTGTGTTATCGGTTGGGTGTTCCTCTTTTTACTGTCCAGATGCCATGTTCAGCTTGTTCTAAGGTTTTTCCTGGAGATATTTTTGGGGATCATGCTGTATCGTGCGCAGGCTTAGTTGGTATTAAACATCGGCACAATATTGTGCGTGATGTTCTTGTTGATATATGTTCTCGATCTGGAGTTTCAGTTCGTAAGGAGGTGGATATTGGGCTTCGTGGAGAGAGGGACAAAAGCTTACGTCCGGCCGATATGCTACTTTACTCTTGGGATGGTGGCCTTGATGTTTGTGTTGATCTTACAGGTTCGTCACCTTTGACGCGTTCGTGTATGGTTGATTTTATGCCCGGTCGGGCGGTTATTGAAGCCGCACAACGTAAACGTGTCAAGTACGCAGCTAAATGCGCTGATATCGGATATGGTTTCCTCCCCTTTTCATTCTCTTCTTTTGGAGAACTTGAAAAGGATGCAGTGACCTTATTAAAGCGCATTAGACGATTCTCTATGACCCAAGACATTGGAGCACGTGCTGCTCCACATATTTTTAGTAGGATTGGTTTTGCTGTAGCTAGAGGTGTGGGGGCTCAGTTAGTATCTCGGCTCCCCACTAATTTCTTGTAAAATCCTTTTTGTTCTTCAATAAAGTGATGGTTATAAAAAAAATTAAAATAATAATAATAATAATAATAATAATAATAATAATAATAATAATAATAATAATAATAATAATAATAATAATAATAATAATAATAATAATAATAATAATAATAATAACGAGGTGAACTGTGGGCGATTCTTGGCGATGGGATCTCCTTGATCCGGTTCCGTCGACTTCGTCCCCCCCACCATCTGGGATTCAACCTTCAGTTGGATCGTCATCCCCCTCGTTCGTTGGGCGTGTTGTGGTATTGGGTGTGGGTGTGTTCCTTCGTTTTGCTTTTCATTTGTTGTTGTGCCGTTGTTTCTTGGGTGGACTGTGGTTTCGCATGTGGTGTGACTCCTGCGTTCTCCCATATTCAGCGGTGTTCGTGGGTGTTTGTTGGGGAGAGAAGCTACTGCGGTTTGCTTTTCCCGCCCTTGTGGTCTCATTTTGAACTTTGGCTTTTTGCGGTTGCTTTCTGGATTAGATTGCAAGTTGCGGTTAGGGTGGGATTGCGGTTTGTATTTTTGAGGTTTGATTTGTTTGTTTTTTTGTTTTTTTTTTTTTTTCTGCTGCGGTTGGTTGTATTGGTAAGCCGGCATACTTATTTTAGGTGGGACCCACGCTTTGTTTCCTAGTGATTTGTATTATTGCGGTTGCTTTTGGTTTTGGTAGGTGGGCCTCACTTTGGGCTAAGTTTGTTTGTTTAATAAGGGACCTTGCATTTTGTTTTTGAACTTGGGCAGCGGTTGGACTTATTCCTTGGGCCTTGTTGTTTTTCCTTATCATGGCTAACCTTGACGCATTTCGGATATCATGCCCGTTGCAAGGACATGAGGTGTGTAGTGGCGGGAATGAAAAGGGGTTCACTAGGAAATATTTTATTGATCACCTAGGCACCCGCCATTTTAAGACTGATGTATTGAAGGCTTCTCACAAAATGCGTATTGCGAGTGACTTCTCGTTGTTCTCTGCTCTTGACCAGGCTCTCCATCAAGCAGGTATTTGGCTTTGTGGGGAATGTTTTTGCACCCACACCTTCAGTAAGAATTGCAAACATGCCGTTGGTGATATGGTTCCGGCACCTCGTTTTGACGATGTAGCGATCTACGGTATTCCTCTACCCATGAGGCCGGAACCGAATATGGTCGAGGAGAGGGCCGCGGGTGATCTCACTATTGATAGGGGTTTTGTGGGAGATACGTCTGGGGTGCCCCCTCTCGTTGGTGAGTCCGCTTATGACATCAACCTCCTTGATCGGGTTTTCTCAAAGAAAATACGTACGGTTAAATGTATTCCCCCCAGGGCGCGACTTGGATTTGCTAAGATTTTTCGTGGTGCATTGGATATGGTACTATCGAGACCAGGGGAATTATCTGCATGGGTGCAACTCCTTATTCTACTATCCTGTGTGCTCTCCGCCTTTGTGCCAACAAACAGATCTCAACGACGCTCCGGCGAGAGAGAACACTGCCAGCTCGACTGTATTTCCCGCGCCATCCTCAGATGGAGGGATCCCGTAGACAGGCTTGGTCTGGTGATGGATCGGTTAGTCAAAGTGCCTTCATCTTTCAAAGGGGGGACGAAACGTAAGGATCAAAACGGGGTCAACCTCGGTCAGTGCAAGCGTAAACTTGGGGACGGGCATTTTACTGCTGCTATTAAGGTGCTCACGTCTTCTGGAATTGCCCCATCCACACCTGACACTCTATTGGAGCTTGAGGCCAAACACCCCAATGCCCCTCAGCCGACCCTGCCCTCTTTGTCACTTGATGATGACGCCCTTTCTGTCGACAAGGACTTGGTACTCAACAGGATCCGCAGCTTCCCCAAGGGGACGTCGTGTGGTCGTGATGGGTTACAGGCACAACATTTGATGGATATTTTGGGAGGGGCGGCGTCTGTTATTGTTGATGACCTGCTTGGGTCCATTACGGGAGTTGTTAATCTGTTCCTTAGTGGAAAGTGCCCTAGTCAACTGGGGGAATACATCGCTAGTGCTCCCTTGACTCCATTAGTCAAGCCCGGTGGTGGTATACGTCCTATTGCTGTTGGCACTGTTTGGCGTAGGCTTGTGTCAAAGGTTGCCTCCTCTTCAGTCGGTGATTCCATGAACTCTTACTTGCAGGATTTTCAATTTGGGGTTGGAGTCCCTGGGGGATGCGAGGCTGCCCTTCACTCTGTAAATAGGCTCATTGAGTCTAAGGGGAGTGAAGTTGGATTTTCCATGCTTTTAGTAGACTTCAAAAATGCTTTTAATCTCGTTGACAGGAACGTCTTGCTTCAAGAAGCGAGGGGGGCATGCCCTTCTATTGCACCATGGGTTGAGTTTTGTTATGCGTGCCCTGTCAGGCTCTATTATGAGGACTCCATCCTTTGGTCATGTCAGGGTGTCCAACAAGGTGATCCGTTGGGGCCTTTGTTATTTGCCTTAGCTTTGCACCCATTGATTCATGCTATCAATCAGTCATGTGAACTTACCCTTTAGGCGTGGTACCTAGATGATGGTACTATTGCTGGTGATACGCTCATGGTCGCCAAAGCGCTTGATATCATTAGGGCGTATTTCCTATAAATATTGCTCGCCCGCTAAATGGTGTCAAACTCCTTGGTGGTCCGGTTAGTTTGGACGAAGGTTTCTGTCAAGATTTGGCTTCCAAAAGGGTCTCCAAAACCATACATTTAATCGAGGCAATTAACAAACTCAATGATCTGCAACGTGAGCTTCTTCTCTTGCGTAATTGTGCAGGAGTTTCGAAACTATCATATGCTTTGAGAACATGTTCCCCCTTGCACTTATCAGAGGCCCAGGCTCAGTTCGATCAGACGTTACGTGCCTCTTTGGAGAAGATTGTTACTGCCTCAGGGCCTGGGTTTGGTGACTGGCAGTGGAGGCTTGCCACCCTTCCAATAAAGCTCGGTGGGCTTGGCATCCTTTCAGCGGGGGATATCGTCAAATACGCCTTCCTCGCTTCTCGGATGCAAACGAACGACTTACAGGATAAGATACTCACCAAAGCGGGTATTGTCACACACGGCCCTTTATTCCAGCATGCTTTGGACATATTCAACGCTACTTGTAACACCGACTTCCTCAATGTCATCGGGGGCGTTTCTGCCCCCCAAATGATGAAAACCTTGGCAAAGTGTTATTTCGGTGTCATTGAGAAAGACCTTGTATCCAAGTACTCATTAAGTCCAAGGCAGGTGGCTATACTTAGTAATGTTCGCGCCCCGCATGCGCAGGACTTCCTCTTCGCCATCCCTATTGACGGTCTCGGACAAAGGATGAATCCTCGCCAATTTCGTTCGGTGTTATGCTACAGGCTTGCGGTTCCTATGTTCTCCGAAGGCAGCTTATGCCCGAGTTGCAATGTACACCGTATGGACCAGTGGGGGGATCACGCGGTTCATTGCGCTAGCGAAGTGGGTGTTAAGTTCAGGCATAATTTGGTACGTGATATCCTTGTCGATATATGTTCCAAAGCTGGGATTATGGTGCGTAAAGAGGCTCCAATGGGATTTCTGTCGGAGGAAGGGAGGGAATTACGTCCTGCGGATGTGTTATTGTTTAACTGGTTCCAAGGTAAGGACGTATGTCTGGATGTGACTGGGGTCTCCCCGTTTGCTGGGTCTGGGGCAACGACATGGGCTCCTGGGGCTGCGCTATGTAATGCTGTGGAAAAGAAAAGGAAGAAGTATGCGTCCAAGTGTGAAGACAATGGATACAAGTTCGTCCCTTTCGCTTTTTCCACGTTTGGGGAACTTGATGTGGAAGCTTTGAATACACTCTCGCGTGTTGGGGATATTGCCAGCAGCCACTCTAACAATATTAAGAGCGGTGCTTTTATTTTTCATCGAGTTAGTTTGTGTATTCAAAAAGGGGTGGGAGCACAGATCGTGTCTAGACTCCTCTCTAATTTCATGTAATTTCTTTGTTTTCAATGAAAAGTGGCGGTTCATAAAAAAAATAAAAATAATAATAATAATAATAATAATAATAATAATAATAATAATAATAATAATAATAATAATAATAATAATAATAATAATAATAAGAGCTTTGATATATCCTCCTACTAAATCATCCTACAAATCCTCCTACACACACAACAATATTAAATAGTTTTTCTCCACTCATTCTTCCTCTGCATCTAAACCGTTATTTCTGTCACTTGGCAGGATCTTATGAGTAGGCGGTTTAGCAGGAGGATTTAGCATTTTTGTTTTACTAAACTTGGTGTCTCAAATCTTTCTTTATTAAGGGCCCGTTTGGTTTGTATGTGGGTTTAGGATTATGATTTTGATTTGGGTTTGATATAGGAGAGAGAAAATATAATATAAAATTGATAAAATATTATTTTATAAAATTATATATGAATTTAATATTAAATTAAATTATAGTTTATATTGAAATAATGTACTGATCGAAGGTTCCACTTGAATTAACAAAGAAAATTTTAAAAAGAGTTAATTGCATTTTTGGTTCTTGTGGTTTAGTCAAATTGCAGGTTTGGTCCCCAAAACTTTGAAAGTGCAGCGATAGTCTCCATTTTGAAGTTTGGGTTGCAATTTTTGTCTTTATTAGAGTGAAATGACCAAACTACCCCTATCTTTTTCTGAAAAAGACAAAAGGTACTTTATTCAGGGACCAAAAGTTCACAATATTTTGCACTCAACCAGTCTATTGGGAAGTAAATGGTTAATTATAAATATTGTTTAAAGATTCCAGCGTTGGAAGAAAATAAGAGGGCTTCACAATATTCGTATAAATAGTTATTTTTTTTTGGCATCAATTCTTCAAAAAGAATATTAAAAGCTTATTACGCTGAAGGGGAATATATAATGTTGCGTCTTTGATATAATCTTTTGCACTCAGCCAGTCTATTGGTAAGTAAATGGTTATTTATAAGTATATACTAGTATTTGAAAGTCGCGCGGTTCTTCGGTTCCGAACCGAACCAAACCGAGAACCGAGATTTGTAATATTTAAGAGCCGAGAACCGGACCGCTGTTCCAAAATGCGGTTCGGGTTGCGTCGGTTCCTGTTCGATTCGGTTCTCGATCTATTTGCTCACCTCTAGTTTTGCGTATAGCTGAGTTCAGGGGTTTTTGAGTGGGCCCTTTTAACTTGTCTTTCTAACAAAACAATTTTATTCAACCCAAAGTCAGGTCTCGGGGGTAAATACCCCATACCAAACAGCTTGTAAGTAATACAAATTATTTTAGGCTCGTCAAAATCAAAAGATGAACAAATTAATATGAAACATATGGAATGTATTTTATGGTTTTCGCCAAAAAATACATACGTTTAAATTTGTTCATCAACAAATCTCTCATATCTTCGTTTTAATTAATTGAAGATTCGTATATTTGATTTGATTTCTTCAATTCTGCGTGTAAGATAGCCCATCTTTTGGAGTTGTAAACACACCACATACCAATGAAAAATTAATCCTAGGTAAGATTTTCATGTTCTTTGTGCATCTCCATAACGATATATGATTTTTATTTTCTCTAAACAATATAATCAAATACGAATTGATGCAATATTGACCTTTGCAATTTGTAAGAAAACAATGCGGTTTTGTGTTAAAACGTGCGAGAATGTGACATGATTAAATAATTTAGTTACTAAAAATAAAGTAAAATAAATATTAATAGAAATACATCTTTTGGTCCTTTTCTGATTTAAATATCAATTTCGCGCTCCGAGCTGAGGTGCATGATTAGGGGCAAAGCTAGAAAATTATGGTTGAAATGGTAAACTTTGATAAATTTTAAAAACCGCATTACAAATCGGTTCATTAAAATGACATATTACAATAATAGTCAAATGTTTTAAAAAAAGTACACTATAATTTTATTCGGTAGAGGTCATGCGTCCAACTACCTCACTCGTGTATCATATGCTATAGCGAAGGTGGCTAATTTTATTTATTTATTATTTTTTTTTACCAACAACCATTCCATGGGTGGGGCTCCGTGAAATGCATGTTTTCCTTGTGAAATGCTTATATAGATGTGAAGTGGATGTAAGAAATTTGACATATAAAATGTAGGGTTAAGTTTATATAATATGAATGAATTTTTCAAATTGTACAAATATAAGTAACAAAATTAATTTATTAACTAATTAGGTAATATAATTTTCAAAAATGTTTCATTATTATCAATTTTTATCACACGGTACACGGTAAACTTGTAAACTATGCTTATTTATCACTTTTATTTTATTTTTACGTTAATATATTGAACTTTAAATAATAATTACATGAGTCGTTATAAGTACAATCGCGTATATTTATCTTCATATCACAGTAACTCGTATATATCATTTGATATTTATATTACCGTTAACAATAATTTAACTGTATTTAATATTTTAATATTCAAAACCCGTATACGTATAGATGAAACTTTTAAATAGGATAAAACGGGTTCTTATTTATATTTAACGTATATAGTATAAAGATATTTTAATAGATGAAAGTTTAAAACTAATATTTATTTTAAAAGTATTTAACGTATATTAAAACTAATTCGTACATTTATAAAATTTTGTAAGTTTAATCGATGAATGTCTAAAACCAATATTAATACTCATGTAATTCTAAACAAAGTTCATATTATAAAGTGTAGGGGGTATAAAGTGTAAGGGGTTATTTGTTTATTATCTAAAGTTATCAAAAAATATGGAAATTTATAATTTTACACTTAACTCCATATGATATATTTAAAATTCAACCACTAATGTTTTATTAATTACCTCCTCATTTTTTAAGTTTTTATTTTCATAAATTTGACACTTATATTTTTATATGTTTTTTTTCTCAATCAAATTCTCCACCAAATTTATTAAAGTTTGACTAAAATCAATTAAATTTTGACTTTTTATTAGCCAATCATATTGCTCGATTTCGCCTACGTGTCAAAATCGAACTTTCCTATTGGTCCAATTTTTTTTCACTAAAAAGGGTTTTATAAAATCACTCTGAAATGATGTAATTCTTTTATTATATAAAAGATGTAAAATAATCAAAATCCAATAAACACTTTGTATAACTAGCTACTTGTAAACAATTTTATCATATCCGTACACAATAACTAAACATTCTAACAATCCGAAAAGTGTTTTGGTACATCTAATCAAGTCTAGTAAATGGGAAATGATTTGTACACCATTTATTTTTGGCTATACGCCACTAAATCATATCAGTGATGCATACAATACAACACCGCTATGCATAATTTAGGGGTGGATGACAAATAAAAATAATGTACAAATCACCTCCCCTAGTAAATGCCTCACAATTCACCTACATATCAAGAAAAACAAATTACAATACTAAAAAATAATCTAACCTTTAATCCTGTAAAAACTTCTATTTTTCGCACTTTTTGATTTTAGTAAGGGTTTTTATAACTTGTGCCCTGGGGCACAAGTTAAGCACACCAAAAGGATAGAGGGTCTCATGAAAAAGTACAAGAAAGTACTCAAGGACCCATAAATTTTGTTGTGCTTTCTTATACTTTCTTGTACTTTTTCATGGGACCTCTGTCCTTTTGATGTGCTTAACTTGTGCCCCAAGGGCACAAGTTAGAAAAATCCTTTTAGTAAACAGACTTAGTAGCCCATAAACTCTTTTTAACTTCTTTCAAATCATTGTTTTTATTTTTATTAACATTTGTCGTTAAAAAGAATTATTAACATTTTCTTATAAAAAAACATATTTATACTACATATAAAGCATGCATCTCATTTCTTGAATCTTGAATTCTTTAAACTTAATGTTGACTTTATTGACTTTCGAGCCGAATATTTCCTATTAATAAGCTACGAAATTTTTCATATCTCAGTTAATAGTTTCCATGATTTGGCAAATGATTTTTGACTTTTGATCTATTAAATATTATGAGATGAAAAGAATTTTTATATTTGAAACTTTTGAATTTATTGACTTATAGATGGATATTTCAAACTTGCGGCTGAAATCCCGTTGAATTTTTATATTTGAAACTTTTGAATTTATTGACTTATAGATACATCTGTAATAATTTTAACATATTGTTTACCAATTGTCAGCTTGCAACTAGAGTCGGCAAATTAAGTTTAAGCCGGAGGTGTTGGATCATATACTTGATTTAGTCCAATCAAGTAGGGCTGAGCATCGCAGAGCCAAAAACTGGTCAGACTGAGAAAACCGACCGCACCAACCGAAAACCGACATGTGAAAACGTAGAAGGGGGGGGGTGATAGATATAGTTGAGTCTCATTAAATCATGTTGTTAGGTCACCATATTGATTTCACACAAACAAGAATGAGATAGATATAAGGATTTGGGTGATTATAAGAATGAGAGAAATATAAGTGCAAGAGTTTCCTTAAGATATCAAATAACCAACCAAGTATTACATGAGACCTAAGACTTCTATTTATAGGGAAGAAGCTAGGGCAACACTCTCTCTCCGTCCACTTAACAATTCGTGTGGGCTTTCAAGCCCATGGACCATATACCTTAAGTCTAGTAAACTTGTAACATTACATAAATGTAAGTAAATAATAACTTAAGCAACCTATTATTACAAATGACCGAGTCTTGATCAAAAATAGTAAAACTTTGATCCCAACAATCTCCCCCTAAGGGTCGGTCATCACGGTTGCTCGACGTCTTTGTCATATCTTTATCTTTGACTTTCATAGCTTTAGACGTCCTTCAAAAATCATGTGATAAGAATCATTCATCGTTCTTTGAGCTTTGTTCATTGTTGTTGTGATAGTGATCAAGTTATGAAGTTGTCTGCCTTTTGTCACTTCCGTTTCTGTGGTGGTAGTCTGTCATTCCAACATGCTCATACATCTTTGAATTCTGACTTATACATGGACGTAGTCCCTTTCTTTCACTTTTGATCTTTAGTCTTTATACTTTGTTGATTCTTCTTTTTGGCGTATAATCTTTCTTTGAACTTTGTGTTGCTTTGATCTTTGAGGGAGCTTTTGATGACTTCTAGATGTATGTATGAGCATGTGGAATCCGTCGCCATGGAGATGATGTGTACCTGCGGGTAAACAGTTAGCAATAAAACAACCGGTACTTACAGATAAGGAATTAGAGATCGTCAACAGCATAGTGTGAAGACTCCTTCTAACCCTTATCAAGGTCGTTCCCATATCAGATACCCCCGAAGGAGCTTACAAGACCTACTAAGTAGCTCAATGACTGGGTGAGTCGCTGGGGATCACTCCACGACTGTAGATCGCTAAGAAACCACCGCAAACACTAAGCATAACTCACAAGGAGTTACCGAAGTGACCTGCTGTCAGGGCTATTTGATGTTGACCCTGGCAGGATTTCCGTTCAATCATTGAGAAATAATTATGTAAATTCTCTCATAAACGTTCTCGGCAGATTGCTAAGATCTGCGAAGGACTCGATAATTTACAGCTGGTGTCCATTGATGTAGAACACCAGTTGCAGAAATACTAAGTGTTCCTAAGAGATCTTTGATGTATCTCATGGATCTAGACTCGAAAAGTGCACACTTAGGTTTCCTATGCGGAGACTAGGGAGGGGTCTCCTGCTTCAATATCAACCATCTCTAATAGATAAGTCGATAGATTACACTGTTCCCTGTGAGAATGAAACAAGCTCTTTTAAGAGAACTTGAGTGGTTAAGAAGGTTTAGTGCATTGCGTCAATGGGTCCATGACGACTTTATCTTCAATACCGGTGTTGCCTTAATAACAACCAGTAGCATACGAATTGAACCCGGTGTCTGCCCTAAGGTTGAACATATGGAGGGCTATTTCTTTTCACCCTTTTCTTTACTTTTCTTTTTAATTCTTCAACTCCTTCTTTCCCCTTTCATTCTTTTCTCCTTTTTCCGTATCATACCTAAGGACTTCTAATTCTAACTATTGGTGATGTCCTTGGGTAGATCCCTCCGGCTCAGGCGGATCATAGGACGATTTTTCATATCTTATTCACCTTATAACTCCATGATTATCCGACAATAGCCATGAAACCTTTGAAAATCTCTCAAAGCGTTTGTGATTATCAAATATTTTGTTTAACACTTTGAGAGTTTTGTGTTTCTTATGAAGGGCTCCCCCTTCACATGTGCTCATAAGTGTTTAATAAATTTGCATATGCGGGAGGAGCAAGCACTTTTTTGAATTGATCCACTTTCAGTGAACAAGACCGATTCAAGACACGCTTACATCACTAGTTAGACTAGCTTGAAGTTATTACCCGGCCTGGTCAAGTCCACAGATAGTTTCTCGAAATGGTACATTTCTACTAGGACAAATCCTTTTCGAGACACGCTTACGTGGCTAGTTAAAGAGTTCCATTGTCAGCTTTTAGGTGACAACTAGCTCTAGTAACTAACTTGATGTTATTACCCGTCGAGGATAAGTCCTTTCGAGATTACTAACTTTTATGTTTCGTCAATTCTTGGGTGAATCTGAGTCTAGCTCGCATGAGATTTGACTTTTAAGCAACATTTAACTTTCATATTTTAATCACTTTCACTTTTCTCCCCCTCAAAAATAGCATATGAGATGTTGTTTTTGATAAACTTTTGATTAAAATATGCTTTTTGAGTCTTATGGGGAGATATCAACAAGAACTTTTGTATTTCAAATGATGAGTTTTTTCAAGTACTCCCCCTCAACAAGTGAATACTCATTGAGGTGAAATACTTGTCTTTTGAGCAGAATTATGAAAATCAGAAAATGTTCGATTAATTCTACTCAAAAGTAAGAAGCCTTCGCTCCTTATATAAGGATTGAGGCACTGATGCGTACCTCAGGGTCCTTTCATTACAAGTGCGGGTTGTACACTGTTATGTGTGCACAAGCCATAGTGATAACAATTCAATCAAATGAAACAATTAATATTGAAAAGTTAATACCCATGTGTACCAGTTTAAGCTTCATCAGTGAGTGGAGCATCAAAGTCAGTGAACTTTGGTTCAGGTCTTTTGAAGAGGCCGATGGGAAATGTTGGTCTGACACCGATATAGCTTTCCAATCGTCTGATCTGTTCTCGTCGAAATAACCTTTCTTCAATCTTCAGGACAAAGTTACGAACTTGTCTTCTGGAGCTGGATTTCCACCTTGAAGTTTCACCTTTTGCTATCTTTCTGCGATCATCATTCAACCTTTTGACTAGCCCATCACGAACGGTTTTTAGCGTAACATCACAGAACTTGTGTATCTCATCGAACCGCATGAAGCTTTGCAGCTTTTTGCTGTTGATGTAGGTGAAACCAAATGAAGGTTCTTGGATAAGAGTATACTGTGACGTTTGATAGATTCCATCAAATGTGAATTGTGGTTTTGTCAAATTAATCTTCTGTTGGTAACTTTCCACTCGAAGTTGAAGATCTTCCACTCTTTCTTGAACTATCAATCGTCGGATGAAGAGAAGTAGCGATGCCATGAAGTTGTATTGAGTTTCTCTTTCGAATCCACGCATTCTTCCTTGAACTTTTTCTAGATACATGTCTTCAATGTCATTTAGATAAAGGTCCGGAAAGTCTGCTTCGGAGAATTTGTACTTCTTTTCATCTTGTCGTTTAACTACAATCTCATTCATGAACATGTAGTTAAACCGTTTTGACTCTTGAATCTCCAAGATAGCGATGATCTTAGATTTGTGCTTCACATTCTCCAATGATTTTTCTTCTAATCTATGAGTATAACCGAGACGACGACGTTCTGGCCAGTGCTGAATCCCGTGTAAAGCATCTCTGTCGTAGGCTACGATAGAGTTGCTGAATACTGGAGTAGATTCTTCAATTGCAGGAACTTTGTATCTTGCGGATGGTACTGAGATAGTAAGTGAGGAAGCATATTTCTTCTTAGATTTCTCTTGGGTGAGTTGGAGGTTACGAAGATCTTTGTTGAAGAAGAAGCTGTAAGGTAACTTGGGTTTTTCCGGAAATCCTTGCAGAGGTAATGGTTTAGTCCAATCGGTGAAGTAAGGCTTTTCGTGGTTTTTGGAACTGATGTCGATATTCACTTCAGGGTTTAGCCAGTCAAACTTGACAGACATTGCACTAGCTATATTCTGCATGTGAAATTCGTATTCCATCTTGTTTCCAGATCTGGACTTTAGGAATTCCTGTGCATCCCGATTGATTCTTCTGAGCTCCGCCTTCGTGAGTGTCTCAATCTAAAGATCCTTCATAATAACCTGAGTAAATTGTAGTGTATTACCTGGAAGAGGTTCTTCATCTTCGAGAGGAGGTTGAGCTTTGACCAATTCTGTCAACCAATCATTCTCAAGTGTGTCATCATTGTCGAGCCATGAATGACGTCTTCTTTTCTTTGATTTCTTAGACTTGTATGTAGCATCCTTGTCTTTAGCCTTTGATGGTGATGATGGTCCAGCTTGAGAATCGGGAATAGGGGACGCATGGTAATCGGTATCGGGTTGACCTTGGTAATCATCAGTTGGGTGCATTAAAGTTTCTTCCTCTTCTGTGGGACCTTGACCAGTAGCTGAGGTGTGTTGCTGATTTCCAGGAGGAGTAGAATCCTTTTGTGGTTGTTGAGAAGATGATGGACCGGTTCCAGACTTATGTTTCGTACCTTTTGAGTTCGGGTCCGGGTCGTCATCTTTCCTTGACCTCTTCAGGGTTCCAGCAGCATCTTTGCACGACTCTTTAGACAAGTTGGCAGAAATAGCATCGACAAGTGCTTTTTCTTCAGTTGTCTATGTGGTTTTGTATGCAACTTTGTCGTAGAGTTGAGCAAGCAGGTCATCGAAAGATAGTTCAGGAATGGTTGGAGTTGCAGTAGAAGCTTTTGTAGTGTGAAGCGTGAACGGTGTGGTTGATAACATTTTCTTTACAACACTTCTAATTCTGTGATCCAAGTTGTCCCTGATTGGTTCAATGAGGTTTGTAACTTCAGGAGTGACAATTTCAACCAGATTGTCAGTAAGATAATCTAGTGTGAAAGTCTTGATAATTCCTGACAGATCAGCTTTCATGAACTTATCTATCTGCTGCTTTGCCTCCTGAAAGTCTTCAACTTGTTTAGCAAGACTTGTGACCATGGTTGTGAGAGTGTTGACTTGCTCCTGAAGATCAACTGGTTTAGTCGGTTCATTGATTGATTGTTGCTTTGATGCGGTTTCAGAAGGTGTAGGAGATGAATGCTCAGGTGATGATTCAGATGACGATTCATTGTGAGAGCTTGAAGAAGAAGCTGGAGGAGTCGGATCCTTCGGTGGAGAATCTTGAGGAGGTGGAGGTTGCACTGAAGAAGTCTGCTTTGATTGAGAAGATGTTTGAAGAAATATGTTGGTGTCGAAAGCGTCCTTTTCTTCATTTTCTTTTCTTCTGCGTTCCTCTGCTTCCTGTGCAAGAAACTCTGGAGTAGTGAATTGGTCATATTCCAGATCCGTAGCAACGTTCTCCTGTTCGCCCACATTCTCTTCTACATTAGCAGTCTCAGTGATGGTGACGTCTCCTGTATCATCTGTGTCTTTAACTTCGTCATCAGGTTGTGAAGCTGGTTCTAAAGTTGTGGACACAATGGGAGGAATCATGCTGCTTGTAGCTCCTTCATATTCTGATTGATCGACAAGTGGTGGTGAAGGTTGAGACTGAAGTCGGCTGAGGAGTGCTGCTTCCCTCTGTTCTTTGAGAAATTGCTTTTCTTCAGCTCGTGTGTCGACAATGATACTTTTCAATTTGCGTTTGTCGACCAATTGTTCAACGATTGGTTCGTCTTCTTCATCATCATTTGGTTCATTAATCGTGATCCCTTTTCTCTTTCTAGACTCTGCTTCAAAAGTTTCAAGACTTTGTTGTATAGCAATTTCTGTTGCAGGAAATGCTTCTTCTGGTACTCTTACTCTTCGTTCAAAGTCTTCCTCTTCTTCTTCAGATTCAGTGTCAAATTCAGAGTTGCTTTCAGAGGGTGGCGGTGTAGGTTTATCTTGAAGAGCGAACTTTGGTATTACCTTCTTCTTTGGCTTGGTTGCAGGCTTAGGCTTAGGTTTGGGTATAGGTTTAGGTTTGGAGGAAGTTTTGGTTTTGGCAGATGGTTTGGTGTTGGGAGTGACTTAGTCTGAGGTGAGTCAGTGGTGCTTGTAGTACTCCCAGATTTCACACTTCCTTTGTTGCGAGTCTGTATTGTAGCTTCTTCCTGTATCCCGTTGTAATCATCATCGTAGAATTTGTAGTTCAAACTTTTCTTGATGTTGTCATCAAGAAGGTATTCGGGAAGCCTCATTCCTTTTAGCTTGGTAGAGGAAGTGGTCGTCTTGATGAAAGAGGTGGTGAAGTCGTCCTCGAAGAGGTGCTTAGGCTCATTAGGGTCTCCCATCCTTTTGATAAATTCTGGTGTGTCTTTGCAGAAATATTCAATGAGAAGCTTAGTGAATCTTGTAACCGGGATCATAGTCTTTTCACGTCCGGTTTGGATGCTGTAGACTATATCGTTCATGATTGGAACTGCAAAGTCAATAGGTGTCATGGTCACCATTCCCCAAAATGCTTGTAAGTGCTCAAGTCTGGGATGTTCGTGACCACTTTTTCTTCCTGATATAGATCTTACAACTAACAGACAGAATGTTCTCCAGGGCTGAGGTATATTCTTTGCATTGAATCTGGAATGGTAAGTCATCATCAACATCGTATCCTAATTCAATGAAGAAATCAAGGAGATCCAGTTCAGGCAGTATTGGAGCAAATTCATTGTCAGGTTGAGGCAGGAGGAAGACTGTATGAAGGACATCGTGATCTACAGTGTATACTTGTCGATCCAACGTAACAGTGAAAGACTCATCATCTAAATTAGCCTTAGCCGTAAGCCAGAACTGATGAAGTTAAAACACAGGAACTGAAGTAGATCTGTTGAGCACATGTTTGCATGGATGAGCAAGGAGAATATCTTTGACAATCCTGCATGAGTTCTCAGGAATTCTCAATTTGTCGAAGTCAACTCGAGGATTCTTGTTGCCAATCTTAACGTTGTAGTCAACGGGAGTGATGTCATCCATGGTAAGTAGTGGAAGAGTTTGTTCAGGGACATTCTCGTTGTGTTCAGCCATGTTAATCTGAAAAGCATAATCATAAACCACACATCCAGATTTGTTACTTGTTAGCACGGTTGCAATGTTTGATTATAGACAAGCATTTAGAATCAATTAATCACGGATGGTTCAATTATTACATGTATAGTGATAAGTGACGTATACTTAGATAATTTTGGAATTATGAAGCACTTATATGATCACACATGCACAAAAATCATCCAAGATGCACAAATAACATCACATTACACATCAACTAGAGATCATAATCATAATATACAAGTTTTCGAAATAGTACATAAAGCCAATGTTTCGCAAACACATTAAGACATTTCATGTTCTCGAAATAATACAAGTAAAGTCCAAGATACAACATTAATAGTAATTTCAAAAAATGCACTTCTGAAAGGTTTCGCAAACCCATAATTTAACTATTTGCGAAAAAATCCACAAATGGTGTTCTAGAAAGAAAAACAGAATTTGTAAGATTTTATCGCAAACACTCAATTGTGAGTTCTCGAAAAATTTCCAAGCTTGTGTTTTCGAAAAAAAGCCAGTATTTGGTGAAAAATTTCGCAAACATCCAAATCTTGTTTTCTCGAAAAATATCCAAAGGGTAATTGCGAAATGAAGAATTTCGAAAGATACAGTTCTTTGAAATTTTTTCGAAAAGACAATTTTTGTGTGTTCTCGAAATTTATCCACCAAGACTGGTAATTGCGAAACACAATTTTTCGAAAGAATTCTTTACAAGAATTTCGAAATCAGGCCAACGTACATCTCTTAGTGAAATTATGAATTCTAAGTGATGAAACCTGTTGTAAGAATGATATCCAACAATTAGAATAATGGTATACACATGTGTTCAATGATCTCGAAACTATGTAAGAACATGTTTTTCGATAAAGTACAACAACATGAATCCACAGAAAATTTCAAGTTCTAGTGTATCACAAACATGTATATGAGACCATTAAGCACAATTATCAATACATACAAGCAAGCACGTGACATTATCAACATTAACGAGAAACCCTTACTCATCGAGAATCAAGCACACATTGATATGGATCAAATTAACAGGCACAACAGTGATACTTACACACATGGCAACATATCCCACCAATAAAAACACTAAAACAAACAACAAAACCACAAAACCCAAATCGAACCTAAACCCTAGATTTCGAATTCAGCACAATCATGATAGAAAGAAAGATTAAATGATATAGGAAGGTTAGAAACAAGCAATGTAACAAAACCCCTATCAAAATTTAACCCCCCAAACATGTTTTGATAAATTCCGAAATTCTTGAAACCCTAGGTATTAAAGGTTCGATTATAAGAAATCAAGCCGTTAATTTTACAATTCAACAAAAACCTATGCTTGAAATATACTCTAGATTAATACGGAACTTACAAAACGAAGATTAGAAGCACGGATTTGTTGTTTGATTCTTAGCCGTGGATTTCAAAGAAGGGTTTAAGGTTTGATTGGTTTTTGAGGTTTAAGAAAAAAAAAACGGGGGTGTTTGTTTTTGTTTAATATTATGGAATTTTTAAGAAATGACATAATTAGTCCCTTAACTATTAATATTGTAGCATAAGTCCTCAAGTTTTTTACAAGTTGAGTATCAAAGATATACTACCTTACGACACCATTTTGAGAAAAGGAAACGTGATATGAAATATCTTATAAAAGTCCCGAAACAACGCATCTAAAGATAATATGCAAGTATACCATTTTCGAAAAAAAATGTTAGCGTGTCTCCCCCTCAACACTTCTAAAATAACAAAGTGTTGAAAGAAAGTGATATACTTGCGGTTAATTTTTTATTTTTTTTTTATTTTTTTTTAATTTTTTTTTTAGTGCAAAGGAAAAATATTTTTTGTGTTTTTGAGGTTTTATGAAAAATAAGAGAAAAAAAATTATTTTACAAAGATAGTTTAAGTTTTGATGTTTGACATTTTACTTTTGTTTTAGAAACTTTTCCAGATCCACTGGTGTCAAACATCGCATACCAATTTGGTGAACTAAACTTGCAAACCTTGATGGAGCTAAGGGTTTTGTAAGTAAGTCCGCCAATTGGTACTCAGTAACCACAAAATATAATTCAAATGTACCCTTCTCGACATGCTCCTTGATGAAATGATATCGGAGATCAATGTGTTTGGATTTGCAGTGATGAACTGTGTTGCAGGAGATTGCAATGGCACTTTTGGAATCGCAGTAGATCGGAATCTTATTGAATAGGTAGCCATAGTCTTTAAGTTGTGACCTCATCCAAACGACTTGAGCACAACAAGCAGACATAGCTACATATTCAGATTCTGTAGATGATAGTGAAGTGCAGTCCTGCTTCTTTGATTGCCAAGACACAAGTTTATCTTCAAGAAACTATAAGCCACCTGATGTACTTTTTCGCGAGTCTAAGCATCCTGCATGGTCAACGTCTGAAAAAGCTATTAGTTCAAAACCAGAATCCTTCGGATACCAGATCCCCAAGTGGATGGTTCCCTTTATGTATCGAAGGATTCTTTTTGCCTCATTGAGGTGTTTTTCAGTTGGATTAGACTGATAACGAGAACACATAAAGACAACAAATACAATGTCAGGTCTGCTAGATGTGAGGTACATGAGGGACCCAATAATACTTCGGTATTTGGTAGGGTCAACAGGAGTCCCATGTATATCAGCATCTAGTTTTGTGGAATTGGCCATCGATGTATTCATAGTATCACAGCTTTGCATTCCATGTTTCTTTAAAATCTCAAGAGCATATTTGGACTGATTTAGAAATATTCCACGTAAGTTCACCCATCATGGACATTTCAAAATTATCTGTCATTAATTTTGCAAAATCCATTGAGTAATTTTTGTTGGTTGAAGCAAAAATAATGTCATCGACATAAATTTGAACGATTAATAAGTCCATCCCGTATGTTTTTGTAAACAGTGTTGGATCCACCGAGCCTAATTAAAATCATTAGCCAACAAGAATTTAGAAAGCTTATCATACCACGCCCTAGGGCTTGCTTGAGACCGTAGAGAGACTTCTTAAGCTTGTAGCCATGATTGGGACGTTCTGGATCAACGAATCCTTCAGGTTGACTGACATAAACCACTTCTCTGAGTTGACCGTTCAGAAAAGCCGTTTTCACGTCCATTTGGTAAATAATCATATTCCGATGAGCAGCAAATGCTAAGAATATCCATACAGCTTCAAGTCTAGCTACTGGAGCAAATGATTCTTCAAAATCGATTCCTTCTTCTTGAGAGTATCCTTTTGCTACCAAGCGTGATTTGTTGCGTATGACAGTGCCTTCTGCATCCAGTTTGTTTTTCTAGATCCATTTTAATCCAATGACAATGATTCCTTCTGGTTGTTCAACCATTTCCCAGACTTCTAATCTTTGAAAGGATTCGAATTCTTCTTGCATAGACTCAATCCAGTTTTCATAAGTCATAGCTTCTTTGACGTTTTTAGGTACGGTTTCACAAACTGTGAGTGCATAAATGCAAGTTTCACCGTCTGTGTGAAGGCGTTGTCTTGTCATAATTGGTGCATCTGGATGGCCAATAATTTGAACTAAGGGGTGATCTCTAGTCCATTTGTGTGTCGAGGGATGAAGTTGATAAGTATCTCGCAAGTGATCAGGACCCAAATTGCGTGTAGATGACTCAGCAATATCGGGGATAGGTAGAGCATTTGCAAATGGATTAATGAATGGTTCTGGGTCATGCTCTGCGGGTTGTGGAACTGATAAAGGTATGGAATCTCCAGCTGATTGTCGTGAGTTGGACCCGGTTTGTTCTGTTGTTGTAGGTGATATGACTGGAGGACCGTCTCTTCCAACAGTAGTTGTTGTTTGTTGAGGTGTATCAGGTACTTGATGTTGATCAAGATGTGTAGCGGAATTTGGTATGGCCTCAGATGGACGGTTAACAGGCGTATCATCAAACAATGGAGCAAACAAGGTTTCCACTTCTTTACGAGAAAGTGACAACGGTTCAACCGAAGATACCGGAAAGTTTAAACGGTTGGTTGCGGGTCCTAAGCTGTTATGCTCAGAAGCCATTTGAGTGAGTTCATCAAAATTAGCATGAATAGTTTCTTGAATTTCCCGAGTACGACGATTCCATATCCGAAAGCCTTTTGAATTTTCACAGTATCCAATAAATATTCCAATGTTAGCCTTTGCTTTAACTTTACCTAGATCATCACGATCTTTGACTGGGTAATATAAAGCTCCAAATACATGAAAGTGACTGATGTTCGGTTTCCTTTTGTGAACAATCTGATATGGGGTTTTGTGATGGCGTTTTGTGATCATACAACAGTTTTGAGTGTAGCAAGCGGTTGAAACAGCTTCCGCCCATAAGTAATCTGGTAATTGAGTGTTGATTAACATCGTTCGAGCAGCTTCCACTAACGTTCTGTTGCGTCTTTCGACAACTCCATTCTGTTCGGGTGTTCGTGGAATAGATGTTTTGTGTTCAATTCCCACTTTCTCAAAATACGACCTTAGAGTTTGATTCTTAAATTCTGTGCCATTGTCAGTTCTAACAATTCTGACTGTGTTGCGTAGCTGAACTTATATTTTGGTGAGAAAGGTGATGATCATTTGAGGAGCTTGATCTTTACTTCGAAGAAAATAAACCCAAGTCCAGCGAGAGTAATCATCAACAATTACTAAAATGTAGCGTTTACCGTTGATCGTTTGAACACGCATCGGACCACACAAATCCATATGAAGCATTTGTAAAACATGATTAGTACTGTGTTAAGGTTTTGAGGGAAAATGAGCACGGGTACTTTTTCCTTGTTCACAGGCTGGACATAGGTGATCTTTGGCATAACGGAATCTTGGAAAGCCTTCAACTATGTTGGGAACGTAGTTTTACTATTTATCAAGTCTCGGTCATTTACTTGTAGTAGGTTGCTAGGGCTTGTATGTTTATTTAATCTTAAGGCTTATGTAGCAAGCCCATGGGCCTTAAGCCCATTTCTATTTATTAGATAGGGAGGAAGGGAGTGTTGCCCTACTCCTTCCCTATATATACTATGTAACCTCTCCTTTGAGAGGGGTTGGTTCTCCTAGTAATTTCATCTCTTTCATTTTCATATCAAGGGTTCCTTCCACTCTCTCTCTACTCTCTTTCTCTCTCTAGATCTATTAGTGATTATGTTATTAAAATCATGACCTAACAAGTGGTATCATTCGCCAAGGGATAATATAGGTTGACTTAGGTTTGATTTGGTAGAAAAAAAAAACTAGGTTTTAAGTGAATTTCTTGAGATTTTGGTTACTGTTCATGGTTTATTCTTAGTGAGTTAGGGTTTGTTTTAACTACTCTGCTCAAATTTCATTCACTTACCGAGTTAGACTTGTACTTCCGAGTTTGAAACATTTTTTCAACAACTTTCGAGTTTGAATGATCTCTGAACATACCGAGTTAGGAGAATTGCATAACTTACCGAGTTTGAAACATTGGCACAACTTACCGAGTTTGACTGCTTATTAGATCATACCAAGTTTGAATACAAATCAGAACATACCGAGTTTGAATCACATACCGAGTTTGATATAAAATCTAATTACAACCTTTATTTATCTTTAACGATCAAAAGTTTAACATAATCACTAATCTTTTCAAAGTTTCTCCTTCCTATTTTGGCGGGAAAATTTGAGTAAAATTTATTTTTTACAGGAGACTAAACGTTCAATTTTTACGCGAAATTTAAATTTTGGTATAACGTTGAAAATTTTGGCCCAAAATTCAAATTTTTAGGCCAAAATTCGATTTTTTTCGGTGAAATTTGGCGAAAAAATTTTTGAAACTCAAATTTTTCTTGCAACCTTAAAATTGCATTTCAAAGTGATTTTCAAATTTTGGGAGTGAAAATTTTTCAAATAATTTTTGGAGGGAAAATCTGAATTCACTATTTCGACCTTGCGTGTGACATTTTGCTTGATTATTTCGATTACGTCGCAACAATCAAGGGGGAGAGAAATGTCATTTACAATGTCTCAATCATCTTCTTCCAACTACCTTCCTCACCAATATTCTCATCAGCAACAGTCATCAGCAACAGGACCTTCTTTCAACTACCTTCCTCACCAATATTCTCATCAGCAACAGTATCATCAACACCAAAGTCACAGCTCCCTCATTGATCATATTCTGCTCTTTGGCAATGAATCAAGGCCTCCAATGTTGCTACCAGGAACGTATACTGTTTGGAAACGGAGATTTCTACTATGGCTCACAGATCGTCCTGCTGCAGATCTCATGCTTAAATCCATTCAAGATGGTCCATACAAAATGATAACTCTTGCTGACTCAACAGGGATTATCAGACTACAAACGGATGAAGATTTGAATGCTAATGAACTTGCTCAGTACGATGCTGACCAACAAGTTGCATGGTTCATGACACTAGCACTTCCCAACTCAATTTACATGAATATGGACTTTCAAGCTAGTGCCTATGAAATGTGGAAATATCTTGAAGCTATGCATCGTACAGAAGAACTTCATCACTTCAGAATGAAGCAAATTCTTGAATCTTGCTTAAGCATGAATCCACTGAAGACCATTCTCCCTGCTCCACCAACTCCAGCTGTTGACCATGGATCCTTAATTCACACTCCAAATGGTCTCTTCTTCAATCCTCCGAATGCACCTGAGCCTATCTTCATTCCTCAGTACCATCCTGCTACACTACATAATTATGTGCAATCTCTTCTGCAAAATCTAGTGGAGCTTAGTCAAGTATCTACTAAGAAAGGCAATGGCGCTATGACTTCAACTTCTGAATGCTTAAACACAATGAAAGATACTGATGATGAAGAAGATCTTATCGAACCAAGCATGGCATTTTTGGCATATACTGAAAATATTGCAGATGTGGAAGATCAAAATTATGATGCAACTCCACTCTTTGACGATTATGTTGAATACAATGCCACACTTAATCAAATGGAAGTTGAAGGGAGTAATCTCAATGCTGTTTTGCAAAGTGTCATGAGAGATATTCCATCTGATGATGAATATGCAGATTTGGAATCCAATACAGCAGATTTGGAAGCCGATATAGCAGATCTGATGTTAATGGCAGACATGCAGGAATCTCACATGAATGATACAGGCGCAATTGGTTATAAGGGGTTCTTACAAACTATGAGTCAGAATTTATCTAAAATCCAAAATCTCCGAAATCAATCTCTCACTCTAGGTGAAAGAATTGGGATACAAGGAAGTAATGCTCAAAGGTTGGTTGGGAATGGTGAGAATATTGCAGATGTCGTTAATGTAGGCAATGAGGTTAAAATATTGGAAGATAATTTGGGTATCATGGATGATACAGACCCAGTATACGACACAAATGCTTCTGATGACTCTAAAGACCCATTTGAGAGAAAGATGACTGAAGCTGAGAAAAGAGCCATCAATTCTACATAAAAATGTTTAGCACATTTTGAATCAGTTAAGATTCAATGCAAGATTCTCTCAGATGTATGGTTTCCTTCCTCGAGTACCTTTTCTGCATTCTTCGGAACTGAAATGAACCAAATTACCTTCCAAAGGAAACTCCAAGAAAACATCGTTCAACTAGAAAATCTAATTGAACAGGGAAGTGATTGCATGGTAGAATTTAGAGCGCTCATGACACAGTTCAAATGGTTCATGACCATAGACTTTAAAGCTCTCATACACTATAAATATGAATGCAATGTATGGAGAGATAATATCACTAGTATGGAGGTTGAAGCTTTTAGAGATCAACTTGCTTCACGACTGAGCTGCTTAGAATATGAGCTTAATGAAAGATCACTTCATCTGAGTGTTGTCAAAGAACTGGAGATGCAAAAACGAGGAAGAGAATTGAATGTACAGGAGAATGGAAGTATAAAGCAGATTCAAGAAGAGCAAGTTCATAAAGATGATTCATTGAAAGCTAATGTGGTTGTCATGGAAAGCAAAGGGACAGAATCAGAAGTGCAGGATGACAACAGCAGATTGGGGAATGATAAGATGCAGATTGTGCAGAGATCATACCCTTCTATGACTCAGAGCCCAACCTTGACAAAGGACAGATGGATGAGGAAGATTTCATACCCATCTATGACAAAGAACCGAACTTTGACAAAGAGCAAATGGTTAAGGTACAATCTACTGTTGATCATATTATGCATGCATATGAGAAACAACAATCTGAGCAACCTAACTTCAGTAATGAAGGAGAGGTTGACCAGGATGTTATTCAATGTCTAGTAATACATTCTGAGTCTGAGTCCTTACCTGATAATCCAATTACTGAAACATCATACCAAACTCTTGAGTCTGAAAACCTTCTTCTCAAAAAGACCATTGCCCAGTGTCATAAAGATTTTTCAAAACTAGAGGCACATTGCATTTCACTTGAACTTCAAATGCAAAACGAATCTATAAATTCGGGCAACAATGGTCAATTTTTGAATGAACAAAGAACACGTGTGGATACATTAGTTAAAGAAAATGAGCTTCTAAAAGGTCAAATTCAAGAAAAGGTGTTTGCACATGCTGCATTACAAAACAAATTAAGAAGACTGACTGGCCAGAGTGTGGATACTAAGTTTGCAAAACCATCAATCTTGGGGAAACAGCCTTCTCAAACAAACAGAAAACAATCAGTGGTTAGACACCCTATTGCATTTAAATCTGAACGACCTAAATTTTCAAAATCTCGGTTTTCCTCCCAGGTTGTTGAGAAAAACAATTTGACAAAACCAGTCACTCCACATTCCTGGCCTAAGGAAAATGCATCTGTCTCTGCTAAATCTCAACACGTGATTATACCTGGCTCTTCTAGGATTAGTTCGAAAACAGTGTCTAAAACGAGCATTAAAAGTAAAGAGTTTTATGGCAAATATGACATGTACAAGAACTATGATCTAGAAAAGGCTAGAAAAAAGGCGCTACTTCAAAAGGATGGAATTCTAGGTTCAAAACCTCATGTGAAGCCTTCCAATGTAGTGCAAAACACTGCTAGTAGTAGCAAACCAAAACCTATGAGTTCTCAACAAACTAATAGGAATTGGCTTGCATCTAAGAGTAGTTGCGGAAATAATCATGATGTCTGTGCTTTAAAATATCTTTAAAAGGGAAATTCACTTGAAAAGGCTCAATCGACTAAGACAAATAAACCCGTTGAACCAAAAGTCATAAGTCAGAAACCTAAGAAGTGGATCAATATAGGACATAGGTTTTCTCAATCAAGGGATGCTACCACTGCATCTAAAAGGAAAACATCTCCTAGATCTAACATTAGGTGGGTACCCACGGGTAGAATTTTCAAATCAATTGGTCCTAGGTGGATTCCTACATGAAAGATTTTAGACATTTGCACCAAAACTAATGTGATCTCCACAACTTCTACCTCTGAGACTAGAATGAAAACCATCGGAATTGTGTGTTCGAGTGTCAAGAGAATAATTGACACTACATCTTTATGCTTCTAACATCTGGAACCCATTTACTCTTGGGAATCCTTGTTCTCTGTTTTCTTGTCTCTTCTTTCTTTCTTTACAGATTCTCCAGGGATGGCTTCGGAATAATTCAGTTTCGGACCCGCACTTCAGCAATGGCTTCTGAGCAAAACAGCTTAGGACCCGCATTCAACCGTCTGAACTTTTCGGATTCTTCGGCTGAACCATTGTCTCTCACCCGTAAAGAAGTGGAAACCTTGTTTGCTCCATTGTTTGATGATACGATTGAAAATCGTCTTTCTGAGGTCTCACCAATTTCCGCTGCACATCTTGATCACCATCAAGTACCTGATTCACCTCACAAACAACAACAATTGTTGGGAGAGACGGTCCTCCAATTGCATCTCCAACAACGGCATAACAAACCGTTTCCAACTCACGACAATCAGCTGAAGACTCAATACCTAAATCAGTTCCACAAACCGTAGAGCATGACCCAGAGGCGTTCTTTAAGCGTTCTTTAATCCGTTTGCACCGGCTCAACTCATTCCTGACATTATTGAGTCGTCTACACACAATTTGGATTCTGCTCACATGCGAGATAATTACCTCCATCAAGGTTTGTTGATTTAGTTCACCATTTTGGTATGCGGTGTTTGACTCCAGATGATTTGCAAAATTTTCTTTAAAACTAAGTGGGTCAAACATCTAACTTTTTACTTTAAAAAAAAAAAAGAAAAAAAAAATCTTCTTTCTCTGTGTACAAACTTCGTAACTTCAAAACTATGTTCCTTCATTAAAACAAATTTTGCTTTACTCTGTCAAAATGGAACATGTTTTGAGGGGGAGAAAACTTTTCACATTATCATGAAGTTTGCACACCTCATCATAATTCTTCAAGGATAAAATGTTTCTTCATCATTCGTATTAAAATCTCATTTTCAAAAACTTCTATGATCTCTCGAATTAAAATGTACAAAAAGGTTTCATAAAATATATGCTAATTCGAGGGGGAGAAAGGAAATTCTTTCTGCAATGATTCCAAGTTAACCTTGTTTGGACTTCAAATGGAAAAGTAATTAACCTTTAATGAGTAAAGATTCACAAAAAAGGATCTTGCATGGAAAATAAAACGGGCTCTAATAAATGTTTCTTTAAATATTCTCAAAAGTATCACACATAATCGATAAACCTCATCGATTCAGACCAACGATTTTTTTTCCCTCGAATGTTCCCGATTGTGAGTTTCTAATTTCTTCATGGTTGTTGTCTAATCATTCCATAAATGTTTCAAGTGTTTTCAACGGTCAAAAAGGCATAATCAGAAACTAGGGCTTATGTAATTATCGATCAGGGCTTTCAATTTTTATGTGTTTAGTCTAATTAACTAGTTTATATAGCTTTAGAGAACACTAAAGAATGCTCGATTGGTGTACTAGCTCGATTAGGAACTACATAGGATTAGAATCATGTGATTTAGGGTTTAAGATGTCGATGTCTTTGCTACTATTACTAGGACGTTTGTTTGTTTAATATTCAGGCATTATGATGCTAACAAGTGTGCATAGACTCAAATCATAACCCCAAACCATGACAATAATTGGTAAATCTCGAGTGAAAGAATGAATTAATCTGTGATTGTGTGTGTTAATTTGAGAATTCTGAGCACTTATGTTGATTTAGAATGAGATTTTTGATTCATCTTATACTTGTTTGTGCCTGATGCATTTTCTCTGTGTGCAACTACATGTCATCCCATTGAAAGTCAAAATTTCTACATTTGACAAAATGTTTCTTATGGAACATATTTTGAGGTCAAAGGACAAAATGTGTTTAAAGGCTAAACTGGTAAATGGATTCAAAATGGTGAGAAACAAATTTTTCCAAACTCTACACTCTTGTCTTACACCGGTAAAGCAAGTGTGGAGACCAAAGCAAAGTCATTCAAAACCTTTCAAATTTTCAAAATCTGGAATGCTTTGGCTTCAATAAAAGAATGTCTCTGATTTGTACATCCCAAATACCGAAAGTTTTCCATTCATCACAAAAACAAATCTTCAAAAAAGAACCCATGAGCTTCAACTTTAGATGGAAATCTTTTTCAGATTTTAAAACTCAAAAGAGAGACTCTGAGTCTCAAACAACTTTCAACAGTAAAAGAGTTTTGAATTTCAAGCATTCTTTGTTGTATAATACTTGATTATGTTTTCTAAAACCTTGAGCAGAATCATCTCTCAAATTTTTCAAAAAGTATTTCATTAATACGATTCTAAATTCTGCTCAAGAAGACTATCTCTCGAATAATGTTCATTATTTGAGGGGGAGTGTTTTGTTTAATAGAAAACTAATTTTGTATAAAAACAACGACTTGTGCACTCATTTCAGTGTACAACTCGGTTTTCAAAGAAAGGAAAGTGCCTTGCTAAACCATTTCTTAAAAACAAAACGTGCACTTATCCTTGAAAACTAGAAGAAGTTCTCATGTAAAGCTTATCTAAAACTCTCTTAATCTTGAGCAAAATTTATTCAAAATTTTTCAAAAGGTTTTTCAAAACTTTTCAAAATTTTGCTCAAGATTTTTCAAATCCTTACTCCCCAATTCGATCCACAGTTTAAAAAATGTCAAAACACATGCTCGTTTTGAGGGGGAGTATTTTGAAATCAAAATGCTTTGACAAAATCATGTTTTATGGTTTGTGCACACATAACAGTGTACAACCCGTGCTTGTAATTAAAGGGCCCTGAGGTACGCTTCAGTGCCTCAATCCTTATATAAGGAGCGAAGGCTTCTTACTTTTGAGTAGAATTAATCAAACATTTTCTGATTTTTCATAATTCTGCTCAAAAGACAAGTATTTCACCTCAATGAGTATTTACTTGTTGAGGGGGAGCACTTGAAAACTCATCGTTCTCAAAATCATAAGTTCTTGTTGATTTCTCCCCATAATACTCAAAAAGCATATTTTAATCAAATGTTTCTCAAAAACAACATCTTATATGCTATTTTTGAGGGTGAGAAAAGAAAAGTGATTAAAATATGAAAGTTAAATGTTGCTGAAAAGTCAAATCTCATGCGAGCTAGACTCAGATTCACCCAGGAATTGACGAAACATAAAAGTTAGTAAATTCGAAAAGACTTTTCTTCGACGGGTAATAACATCAAGTTAGTTACTAGAGCTAGTTGTCACCTAAAAGCTGACAGTGGAACTCTCTAACTAGCCACGTAAGCGTGTCTCGAAAAGGATTTGTCTTAGTAGAAATGTACCGTTTCGAGAAATTTTCTGTGGACTTGACCAGGCCGGGTAATAACTTCAAGCTAGTCTAACTAGTGATGTAAGCGTGTCTCGAATCGGTCTTGTTCACTGAAAGTGGATCAATTCTAAAAGTGCTCGCTCCTCCCGCATGTGCAAATTTATTAAATACTTATGAGCACATGTGAATGGGGAGCCCTTCATAAGTTAAAACAAAACTCTTAAAGTGTTAAACCAAATATTTGATAATTACAAACACTTTGAGAGATTTTCAAAGGTTTCTTGGCTATTGTCGGATAATCATGGAGTTAAAAGGTGATTAAGATAGGAATAACCGTCCTATGATCCGCCAGAGCCGGAGGGATCTACCCAAGGACATCACCAATAGTTAGAATTAGAAGTCCTTAGGTATGATACGAAAAAAAGGAGAAAAGAATGAAAAAGGGAAAGAAGGAGTTGAAGAATTAAAAAGAAAAGTAAAGAAAAGGGTGAAAAGAAATAGCCCTCCATATGTTCAACCTTAGGGCAGACACCGGGTTCAATTCGTATGCTACTGGTTGTTGCTAAGGCAACACCGGTATTGAAGATAAAGTCGTCATGGACCCAGTGATGCAATGCACTAAACCTTCTTAACCACTCAAGTTCTCTTAAAAGAGCTTGTTTCATTCTCACGGGGAACCAGTGTAATCTATCGACTTATCTCTTAGAGGTAGTTGATATTGAAGCAGGAGACCCCTCCCTAGTCTCCGTATAGGAAACCTAAGTGAGCACTTATCGAGTCTAGAGCCATGAGATACATCAAAGATCTCTTAGGAACACTTAGTATTTCTACAACTGGTGTTCTACATTAATGGGCACCAGCTGTAAATTATCGAGTCCTTCGCAGATCTTAGCAATCTGCCGAGAATGTTTATGAGAGAATTACAAATGTATTTCTCAATGATTGAACGGAAATTCCTGCCAGGGTCAACATCAAACAGCCCTGACAGCAGGTCACTTCGGTAACTCCTCGTGAGTTACGCTTAGTGTTTGCGGTGGTTTCTAACGGTCTACAGTCGTGGAGTGATCCCCAGCGACTCACCCAGTCATTGAGCTACCTAGTAGGTCTCGTAAGCTCCTTCAGGAGTATCTGATATGGGAACGGCCTTGATAAGGGCTAGAAGGAGTCTTCACAATATGCTGTTGACGATCTCTAATTTCTTATCTGTAAGTACCGGTTGTTTATTGCTAACTGTTTACTTTCAGGGACATATCATCTCCATGGAGACTGATTCCGCATGCTCATACATACATCTTGAAGTCAACAAAAGCTCCCTCAAAGATCTAAGCAACACAATGTTCAAAATTAGATTCTACGCCAAAAAAAAAAAGAATCTACAAAGTTTAAGGACTAAAGATCTATGTGAATGAAAGGGAACTATGTGCTTGTGAATGTCTAAGTTCAAAGGTGTATGAGCATGTTGGAATGGACGACGACCACCACAGACGCAGAAGTGACGCATGGCAGATAACTTCATAAGATGATCACTACCACGTCTATTACGAACAATGAACAAAGAAGCAAAAGAACACCCACTCTCTTTTAAAGACGTCTTAAGTTATACGAGTCAAAAGTCAAAGACAAAGAAGAAGACGTCAAGCAACCGTGATGACCGACCCTTAGGGGGAGATTGTTGGGAACGTACTTTTATATTTATTCAAGTCTCGGTCATTATATTTTGTAATAAGATGATCACTACTACATCAACTAAGAACAAAGAACGATGAATGATTTAGAAGACGTCTAAAGCTTTGAAAGTCAAAGATTAAGACGAAGACGTCAAGCAACCTTGATGACCGACCCTTAGGGGGAGATAGTTGGGAACGTAGTTTTACTATTTATCAAGTCTCGGTCATTTACTTGTAATAGGTTGCTAGGGCTTGTATGTTTATTTAATCTTAAGGCATATGTAGCAAGCCCATGGGCCTTAAGCCCATTTCTATTTATTAGATAGGGAGGAAGGGAGTGTTGCCCTACTCCTTCCCTATATATACTATGTAACCTCTCCTTTGAGAGGGGTTGGTTCTCCTAGTAATTTCATCTCTTTCATTTTCATATCAAGGGTTCCTTCCACTCTCTCTCTACTCTCTTTCTCTCTCTAGATCTATTAGTGATTATGTTATTAAAATCATGACCTAACAGACTAATTTGTGACGAGCGAGATCAGTCATCATTTTGAAATTCAAGTGAGAAAGGCGTTTGTGCCATAACCATAATTTAGTCATTTCAGCTTTGGATAGAAGATAGATAGGAGATGAAGCGATCATGTCAAACATTGAAATTGTGTAAAGGTTAGTGCCACGTTTTCCTGACATCAAATCATTTCCTTGTAGATCACGAACAAAACAAGTTTTCACTCGAAATGCTACTTCTAAATCCCCATCACAAAATTGACCGACTGTAAAGAGGTTGTGACCCAAGCCTTCAACATAGTAAACTCTGCTAATTTCAATATTCTCATTCACATAGTCTCCGTAACCCATGATTAAAGCGTATTGGTCATTCCCGAATCTGACAGTTCCAATAAACTTTGAGACAAAGTTAGTTAACAGTTTGAGATTGCTTGTCATATGTCAGGTGCAACTGCTATCAACAATCCAGAGAACGATCTGAACCACCTGCGTCAGAAGAAGACGACAGAGATGGAACAGAAGTAAGGGTGGAACCCGAAGAAATAGTGGGTTCCTGTTGGTTAAAAACACAAGTATTTAACAGTTTAGGAATCCATTTAAAGTTTGGTTTGTATTGTAACCAACGTTGCCAGTTCCAACTAGTTTTTGCTTTGTTTTTAGTGAATGCACTAGCTTTTGACGTGTTCCAAGATTTGTTGATTTCAGCTCTTGGGTTGACTACAACATCATTTGAAACGGTAGTTGGCGTTTTTCCTAAAGTAGACTTAGAGGCATTAGTGGGCCTAGAAGGAAATCCGGATCTACATTTCTTTTTACGATGTAAGAGATTATTAGCTACACATTTGGTATGATCACCAGATAACACACTTTGACGACAAAACACACAAGATGCATTAATATTCAAAACATTTGAGGGTTCAGCATTCGTTACATTAAGATTTTGATTACAATTTGCCAGATTAGAATCTAAATCAAATGCAACATGAGTTTTATTCAAGTTCCTAAGGTGAGCTTCTACTTCTTGCACTTCTAGTGTTCCTCTTCTACGTTGCCCGAGCCTAGTCTTTTTAGTCTTCTTAACGCTTTTTGGCTTTGGGCTGCTAACGCTCTTAGGGGAAACTAGTCCTGTGGAAGTGGAAGAACTAACATTTGAACTCTTAGCATGATTACCCTTATCTGTTCTGTCTATTTGATACATTCCTGGTGCTATCACTGTGGTGTCAATAAACTTTCCTTTTTGAAGTAGCTTAATTTTCTCTTTCAAATCAATGATGATGTGATTTTTGTCCTGAATATCAGACTCAAGTAAACCATTGCAATAACGAATGTCATTGCGGTTTTGTTGCCATTCGGCGTGTTCAATTTTTAACTCCGCAATTTCTTTTTCATATTGAAGACGTTTGTTAGCATTAAGAATTATAAAGAAAAGTGATGGTCATTCTCAGATTAGGAACTTTGTCTTTGTGTCGTTAAGTATGTAATTATTTAAGATAGTTGGGCATTGGACTTGGTAATCAAATATGTTAAGAGTTATGTTAGTAAGACTTTTATAATTCATGTAAACCAAGTCCAAGCCCAAGTCCATTAGAAAGCCCATGAGGACTTTCTCTCTAACTATATAAGGCACTTACCTAGTCATTTGTAGGTGTGCTTGTGTGTGTAAGTGTGTGTGTTTATTAATAAAAGCTCTCTTATTTCATCTCTAATTCTCTCATATCTAACGCCACATTCATAACATCAAGTCACCATCTTTCCTTCTTCTAGTGCTTATATTGTTATTAAAGTTGATATATCTAAGGTCATACAAGTGGTATCAATCGCCTAACAATGATTTAGGAGTGTGTGGAAATCGTTATTTATCAAACTTTCTTTTTAAAGTTGCGTTTTTTCTTTAAAAACGTGGGCTTTTCTTTAAAAGTTTTGATTTTTACGTGTTTTTAGTGCTAAAGTTGTTGTTTTTATTGAAGTTTTAGTGATTCTAAGTGTTTTGGGAAAGATTTAATCAATAGAAACAAGTGAAAAAAGTGGTTTTGGTTGAAAAAATCGGATTTTTCACGTTTTCTGGTCATCTTACGCGTAACTTGGGTGAATAGTACGATTTCTTAGCTGTCTACAGTACTGTTTACGCATAAGATTAAGTCAAAACCCCTTTCCTACGCTTAAGTTTAGTCAAAACCCTCTTCTTACGCATAAGTTCACTTTCCTACGCATAAGATTGATTTTCTACGCAAAAGGCTGGAAGTCTACGCATAAGATTGAGATCCTACGCTTAAAATCCTATGCTTAAGTCTGTTCCTACGCATAAGGCTACATTCTACGCTTGAGTTGGATTCTACGCATAAGTTTTCTTCAACGATCAGAGATTACTCAGTACTTCCCTGACTTGGATAAGTTTGTGGAATACTTCGACACGGGATATCTTTCAAGCTTGGACAAGTTTGAGAGATCAATTTGTTTACGCATAAACTCTAAGTTTACGCGTAAAATCAAAGTCTACGCATAAACAATATTGTTTACGCATAACTTTAGATCTTACGCATAACTTAAAGGTTACGCATAACATCTTACGCGTAAGATTATTCAAGGTTTACTCGTAAAATCAAGCTTTACGCGTAAGAATTTGACTTTTTGACAACCAAACTTCAAACGGCCATAACTTTTGAACCGTAACTCTGTTTTCAACGAATCAGCTGTCAAAACGACCGTGAAACAGAGAAGAAGGACACGTTGAATAAATTTATTCATTCAACCCTAGTTTCGAGGCCTAAAAACGCTCCGGGAAGAAGTTATTGAGGTTTTAAGGTTTTAGATCAAATTTTTCACCATAAAAACTTGCATCAATTTACACTAAACACAACTCCTACTTCGTTGGAACGATCAAAGAATCAACTTTATCAATCTACACTTCATCAATGGCATCCCAGCAAGACATTCATGCAGCCAGTGCGGAAAATCGACCTCCCATGCTTGAAAAAGGTGGATATCTCCCATGGACAAGCTGCATGCTTCGTTACATCAAAACAAAGCCTGATGGTAAATTAATGATCAACTCCATTATAAATGGTCCATTCAAGCCAAGACAAGTTCAAATTGAAGGTAATCCAAATACAACACCTCCTACTCAACCATTCGTGCGTGAACAAACAGAAGCAGATTACACAGAGGAAGATAAGAAGCAGATCGCCGCAGATGATATGGCAATGCATTTAATCCAACTTGGATTACCACGGGAGATCTTTGTTGCGGTCGACAGCTGTGAAACTGCTTATGCTATGTGGGAACGTGTTAGAAGGATATGTCATGGAACAGAGATTGGACAACAAGACGTTGAGAACAAACTTCTTACTGAATGGGAGAACTTTACATCCAATAAAGGTGAACAGATTGAATCTTACTACACAAGGTTTTGCACTTTGATGAATGAGTTAATCAGAAACAAGTTGACACCTCGAACAATTGCAACAAACATCAAATTCATCAATAACCTTCCAGAAGAATGGGGTCGTTATGTTACAATTGTCAATCAAACAAAGGATTTACATAAGGTGAATTATGATCAACTCTATGACTTTTTGAAGCAAAACCAAGCTGAGGCTAATGAAGTAAGGAAAGAAAGATTGGCAAAGAATCATGATCCTCTTGCATTAATTGCTACTACACCAACACCGCTACCAATGAACACACAACAACCATCATCATCTTCCACTCACAACTACATGCAACCTTCATACATTCAACAAACAACACCGGTCTACCAACAACAGTTCTACCCACAGCAACAACAACATGTTATTCCACAACAGCAATACCAACAATTCCAAAACCAGAATTCACTGAAAATGATGAAGCTACTGCAGCATTGACCCAAGCGTTTGCTTTTCTGTCAAAGGCATTCCAAGGACGCTATTCTACACCAACTAACAACAACCAAAGGATTTCATCGAACACTCGCAACAAGCAAATTGCTCAGCCGAGTTTCAATATGGGTAATGGAGGCCAAATAGTTGGAGTTTATGGGAATCAGCAAGGATATGCTACTGGATTTAATATGGGCAATCAGAATATGCAGAATGCAAGTCAGTATGCAGGGAATCAGTATGGTCAGAATGCAGGGAATCAGTTGGGTCAGTTTGTTAGAAATCAGAGGGGTCAGAATGTTAGTAATCAGGCAATGGGTAATCAGAATAGAAATGTTGCAGCTCCAGTAGTTGGGAATTTGGGAAATGTGAATCAGGGTAATCCGGTAAAGTGTTTCAACTGTCAGGGTGTAGGTCATATGGCAAGGAACTGTCCTACAAAGCCGAACAAGAAAGATCTAGAGTACTTGCAGAAAGCAGTGATGTTGGCACAAAAGGTTCAGGCAGGGTTTCAGTTGAACGCAGAGGAGAATGATTTTATGGCTCTTATGGATGACATGGAAGATAGAGAGGATATCGATGCGAACTGCATATTCATGGCGAATCTTCAGGAAGCTAAGTATGACACGAATTCTGATACACTTCCTGTTTATGACACCAATGCACCATCTGAGGTATCAAATTTCAACACATGTCACAATAATGATATATTTGATATGTCTCCTCATGAGGAACAACATTTTGAGAAGCAAGCATCCACTTATGATACATTCCTGGACACGCCAAGTAGTAGCAATACTACTTCAGCGACTCCAGATGTGAATCATAATGGAGGCTTCATTTCACAGCATGCTGAGAATGATGAGGAAACACGTGCTTTGTTTGAATCATTATTGAATAATTGTCGTATTGAAATTGAGAATGTGAAAAAGGTCAATCGCGATGTTAAGGCCGCGAATGTTAAATTGACCGCTGAGCTTGAGAGTTACAAAGAAAACGTTAAAGCTTTTGAATTTCATAACAAAAGATTGTCTGAATTAGAAACTGGTTATCAAAATTCCGTTTCAAAGGGAAAAACAATTGCAACTCAAGTTTGATACATTTGATGTTAATTCTTTCAAAAAGATAAAATCTTTAAACGCGGAAATTTCTGATTTACAAAACCAACTTTTTAAACAAAAATCAGCTTATACCAATCTTGAAAAAGAAAGGGACGAGCTGAAAAAGGACTTTGCAAAGAAAGAAGACAAACTTTTGGCCGAAATCGTAGAGTCAGAACACATGATTGCACATTTAGAAGAATTAGTGGTTAAGTCGGGTCAGTCAAGTCAAACAATGAATATGATTTCAAATCAAACTAATCCGATTTACCATACGAAACATAAAGTGGTTCTTGGTAACAACACCCCCAGTAATCTCAAGAAAGCTCAGCAAGAACAGAATGTTTTGTATAATGGTAATGTGATTTACACTAAACATGATCCTCCCGTCGTTCGGGATTCTGTGCAAACGATAGAACATGTCGAAGAGAGCATAAATAAAATGAAACAAAAGGATTTGAAACCCATTGATTACAACAAATTGAACAAACTTTCGGGAATTACTTTTGTTCCACAAAATGAACCATCTGTGTTTTTCATAAAACGACCATTCTCAAAAATGTTTTCTAAGAAAGTAATTGTTTCTAAATCTCTTTCAAAAATGGAACAAATGTCTTCTAACAACACTTTTAATACAAGTGAGGCTAGAGACATTCTGGATGACGTTAAAAAGAGAATTCAAGAACTTCAAAATATTGTTAATTCTAAAACTACAATCAGTATTAACAACTGGAATTCCAGTTTTCATATTAAGCAGAAAAAGGTTTTTGAAAACGAAATTACTATCCCACTGAATAACATCAGTGCGAGGGTAATCCATTTTGAACAAGCTTTCTTAAAAGAAATGGCCGACTTTGTCAAGGACCACAAATCCCTGGTAAATGAAGCTCATGATACTCGTGAAAACATGAATGTTTTGTAAAACCTAAATGATTCTCTCTTCGAAGCTTTTATGACCACTGATATTATGTCCATCATTTTACAAACATATTCTGTTCAAGACGATGAAAGACTAAGAGCCGAGACCTCCGCAATTGTTTCAAAATATGAAAATGCTCTTATAAAGCTTGAAAAAGAAAATGTGTCATATTTTAAACAACTTGATCGAAAAAAGGAAGAATGCAAGTATGACAAATTGTCGTATGAGCGTGCCTTAAAGAACATGAAAGAGCAAAATGATCTTTTGAGGGCTCAGCTTGAAAGTCAAAAAGGAAAGGGTGAGGAAACTAAGTTTGCAAAACCATTGACTTCGGAGAAACCAAATGTCTCAAACACGATTCAAAAACCAAAAATGTCAATTTCACGGTTTGCTCCAAAAGTCGATGAGAAAAAGGATTTGACAAAACTAGTCACTCCAACACCCTTGCCTAAGAAAAGTGAAAATGTTAAGATTGTTGATAAAGGAAAAGCGGTTGTCGATACACCAAAAGTGATAGCACCTGGCCTTTTTAGGATTAGTCCCACTAGTGCGTCTGCCTCAACATATAAGACAAATAACAAGTGCATAAAGGCTAATTCTAAAGAATCTAGGGATGCTAAAACGGACAACAATATAAATCCTAATGTGTGTGCCTTACCTTCTACAGGATTAGAAAGCACCTCTAGGAGCAGTAGACTAAAGCCTAGGAGCAATACAAGGAACAATAGAGTCTCGCCTGTCTCTAAGAGTGTGAATGTTATGCCTGAACAGAAGAATGTTCCAAAAAGACCTAGTGCTAGATCTAGATCTATAGAAAGATTAGTTGCACGCTTTAGGTCTACCACTATTAGTCGAATGCCTAGGAACTACCTTAAGTTTTGTATGTGGATTCCAACGGGTAGAGAGTTCACTCTTATGAACGGCAAATTAGAAATAGCTCAAGCTAAACAAGTAACAAATGTCTATGAGTGTGATTTAGATTTTACTCCTAACCCCATGGAACCAAATTCAAAAAGGTTTCCAAATACAAACTCTTTTGTTCTTGGCAGGTTATCGAAATATGTCTTTGGATCGTCGACTCGGGTTGCTCCAAGCACATGACCAGGAATTTAAAACTGTTGATCAATTTCGTCTAGAAATTCATGGGAACGGTACGCTTTGGAAATGATCATGTAGCATCCATTCAGGGTTATGGAGATCTTCGGTTTGGGAATTTTTTAATCACTCGGGTTTACTACGTCGAAGGGTTGGGACACAATTTGTTTTCAATTGGGCAGTTTTGTGATGCAGATTTAGAAGTTGCATTCAGGAGAAACACGGTTTTTATTAGAAATTTGGTTGGTGATGATCTCTTAACTGGTAATCGTGGTACAAACTTATATGCTATCGACATCAACCAAATGGCTTCTACATCACCAATTTGTCTTATGACAAGGGCAACTAAAACTAAGTCCTGGCTGTGGCAAGGAAGATTATCCCATCTCAATTTCGACACGATCAACAAGTTAGCCAAAGACAACATCGTCACCGGACTTCTTAAGTTCAAATACACCAAGGAACACCTATGTCCATCATGCGAACAAGGAAAAAGTAAAAGAGCATCATATAAACCCAAAACCGTACCTAGTTCGGAAGCAAGGTTACATATGTTGCACATGGACTTATGTGGCCCAATGAGAGTTGAAAGCATTAATGGGAAGAAGTATATTCTCGTTATTGTTGATGATTATTCAAGATATACTTGGGTAAAGTTTTTGAGATCAAAAGACGAAGCACCAGGCATCATCATCACCTTTCTGAAGCGTATTCAAGTTCTACTTCAAGCTCCAGTAAGGATTATAAGAACAGACAATGGCACAGAATTTACAAACCAGGAGTTAAGAACTTACCTTGAAGATGTTGGAATCACACATCAAACATCAGTTGTTAGAACTCTACAGCAGAATGGGGTAGTTGAAAGAAGAAATAGAACTCTTGTGGAAGCTGCTCGCACAATGCTGATTTTTTCTAGTGCACCACTATTCTTATGGGCTGATGTTGTAGCCACTGCTTCTTTTACTCAAAACCGATCCCTAGTACATCCAAGATTCAATAAAACCCCATATGAGCTAGTGAACAATCGTAAACCTGACATCTCTTACCTTCACGTATTTGGCGCTTTGTGTTATCCGACGAATGATAGAGAAGATCTAGGAAAGTTGAAAGCTAAGGGTGATATTGGAATCTTCATTGGATATTCAGAAAACTCGAGGGCATTCAGGGTGTATAATAGAAGAACGAAAAAGATAATGGAGACGATGAATGTGAAGTTTGACGAGATTTCACAGATGGCTTCTGAGAGATACGCTCTAGAACCCGCGCTTAATCCGATGGCTTCTAATCAAAACGGATTAGGACCCGAACCAAACCAGCAGACTTCTGGACACATCAGTTCAGGACTCGTGCCTCAAGGAGCTCAGTCAACAAACACGGATAAACCTTCAGAACAAGAACTGGAAAATTTCTTTGAGTTGATGTTTGATGAATACTATGGTGGAACTTCGACAAATGCATCTCAACAACATTCCGCTGCACCCGCTCACAACCATCAACCACCACCACCACCACAGGATGCATCTACAACAATCGAAGCTGAAGCACCAACTACCTCAACATCCTCTACATCTACTCAAGCAACTCCAGTAATTGAAACTGAACTACCAAGAGTTGATGAGCAAAGTCAAAACACTAATTTTCAAGAAGAACCTACAAATAATTGAAACGATGTTGCGTTAGATGAAGAAGAAGAAGAAGAAGTATTTGAAAACCCATTTGCAACAAAATCTGTTGAATCTTCTTCAAGGATACAAGAACTATCTAACACACATTCGTTAAACCTAAGGTACCCTTCTACGTTTCAATGGACTAAAGACCATCCAATAGAACATGTTATTGGTGAACCTTCAAAGCCAGTTCAGACAAGGAGACAACTTGCCACTGATCTCGAATTGTGCATTTACATTTGCTCAATCAGCCTCAAAGAACCAAAGAACATTCGGGAAGCAATGGCAAAAAACCCTTGGATTGAAGCGATGCAGGAGGAATTTCTTCAATACCTGTTACATGATAGTTGAGAACTTGTTGAACGACCATTTGATAAACGTGTTCTTGATCTCAAGTGGTTGTGGAAGAACAAACTGGATGAGGAAATGACTTTAATTCGTAACAAAGCTCGTCTCGTGGCTAAAGGTTATCCACAAGAAGAAGGGACAGACTTCAAAGAATCATTCGCGCCTGTAGCTAGACTTGAAGCAGTCCGGATTTTCTTAGCCTATGCAGCTCACAAAAACATCACAGTCTATTAGATGGACGTTAAGACTGCTTTCTTGAATGGAACTCTGAAAGAAGAAGTGTATGTGAGTCAGCCAGAGGGATTCATCGACAAAGATCATCGAGACTACGTCTACAAGCTTAAGAAAGCAATTTATGGTTTAAAACAAGCTCCAAGAGCGTGGTATGACGAACTATCATCTTTCTTGATCAAAAACAATTTCACAAAAGGAACGGTTGATGACACCTTGTTTATCAAAAAATTCAAAGATGACATTTTGATCGTTCAAATTTATGTGGACTTATTTTTGGATCAACCAATCCTAACCATTCAAAACATTTTGAAAATCTCATGAAAAGCAAATTTGAAATATCCATGATGGGGGAACTAAAATTCTTTCTTGGTTTACAAATACATCAATCCCCTCGTGGTATTTTTATCAATCAAGCTAAATATACAATAGAGATTTTGAAAAAACATGGAATGGAAAACTGTGATTCTGTTGGTACACCAATGGTCACTTCACCAAAAATAGGTGCTGATTTGTTTGGGAAACCTATCGATCCGAAGAAATATCGGAGCATGATCGGTTCTCTCATGTACCTAACTGCTAGCCGACCCGATATTCAATTTGCTGTATGTTTATTAGCACGGTTTCAGGCAAAGCCTACCGAACTTCACCTCAAAGAGGTTAAACGGATCTTTCGGTACCTACGAAGCACCATTAACATGGGACTTTGGTATCCGAAGGATTCGGGGTTTAATCTAACAGCATTTTCAAATGCAGACCATGCTGGTGATCAAGTTACAGCAAAGAGTACATCAGGTGGAGCACAATTTTTGGGCGAAAAGCTAGTAAGCTGGTCGTCAAAGAAACAGGATTGTACTGTGCTATCAACCACCGGAGCCGAGTATGTGTCTCTATCTGCGTGTTGTGCCCAAGTTCTTTGGATGCGGACACAGCTCACAGATTATGGCTTTACTTTTGACAGAATACCTATGTATTGTGACTCAAAAAGTGCCATAGCCATCTCGTGCAATCCCGTACATCACTCTAAGACGAAGCATATCAAAGTCCGCTACCATTTCATCAAAGAACACGTGGAAGAGGGTACTGTTGAATTATTTTTCGTTAAGACTGATTACCAACTCGCCGATCTATTTACTAAAGCCCTTCCAAAAGAACGGTTTGACTATTTAGTTCGACGAATTGGCATGCGAAGCCTAACTCCTGAGGAGCTAGAATGTCTTCTCGAATCTTCTTGAAAATTGATTTCAAAATTTCTTCGCTGTAAATATCTTTGAAAAAACAAAATACAAAATTTGAAAAACCAACAAAAGCAAAATACAAAAATATAAAATTTCAAAAAATACAAAAACAATATAAAATCAAAAAATACAAAAGTATTCTTCTCACGACATGTCTCTCGTATAAATCAATATTATGTACGTCTCTAGAAATGTCATTCAACAATGATACGGGCATGTACAGATGCTTGAACGGGAGTTCTTTAAAATGTTTTTCTAAAACATGTCATTTCTCAAAAGTTTCTTCACTATGGCTTTCGTATACTTCAGTGCGAAACCCGTACTTAAATGATGACTTCTGATTATTTTCAAATCAAGGACTCGTACGTTCAATGACGAAATCTTTTTCAAAAAGTTCAAGTCTAAACAAACGAAAAGGATTTCAAACAAAAACTCGTTTTCAAAACTGAATTCTTGAGCACTTTTTCAAGATTGTTCAAAAGATTTCTCAAAATCTAACAAATGAGTGCTTAAGATAACTCCCTCTAAACCCTTAATTGATTTTAAAATGTGCTATCATTAAGGGGGAGTACAAAAACAAAAATGTTCCGTATTCATGCAAAATGAAATCTATCTTTCTCTAAAAAAAAAAAAAGTTTTTTTTTACTCAGTTGATATAAAAAATATCACAATATGCTATTTTTGAGGGGGAGAAGACATGATTAAAATGTGATCAAAGATGTTTAAAGATTGTGACTAAATCTCGAAAGAGCTTGACTCAGTAAGTACCAATGAATTGACGAAGCTTAAAATGTCAGTAATCTAAAGGACTTGTCCTGGATGGGTAATAATTTCAAGCTAGTCTAACTAGTGATGTAAGCGTGTCTCGAATAGGACTTGTCTGAGTAGAATGTACCGTATCGAGAGACTTTCTTTGGACTTGACCAGGACGGGTAATAATTTCAAGCTAGTCTAACTAGTGATGTAAGCGTGTCTCGAATCGGTCATGTTCGCTGAAAGTGGATCAATACAAAAGTGCAAACTCCTCCCGCATGTGCAAATTTCTTAAAAATCCATGAGCACATGTGAAGGGGGAGTCCTTCAAAATGAAATCAAAACTCTCAAAGTGTTAACAAAAGATGTTTAATAATCATAAACACTTTGAGAGATTTTCTATGAATGGTTTTACGACAACAATAGGATAGTCATGAAGTTATAAGGTGACTAAGGTTAGGAAAAACCGTCCTATGATCCGCCAGAGCCGGAGGGATCTACCCAAGGACAAATCCAATAGAGTAGAATTAGAAGTCCTTAGGTATGATTGAAAAAAGGAGAAAATGAGAAAGGAGAAAGAAGGGGTTGAAGAATTAAAAAGAAAAGTTATGAAAAAGGGTGAAAAGAAATAGCCCTCCAAATGTTCAACCTTAGGGAAGACACCGGGTACAATTCGTATGCTACTGGTTGTTACTAAAGTGACACCGGTATTGAAGAAAAAGACATCATGGACCCAGTGACGCACTGCACTAAACCTTCTTAACCACTCAAGTTCTCTTAAAAGAGCTTGTTTCATTCTCACGGGGAACCGGTGTAATCTATCGACCTGTCTCTTAGAGATGGTTGATATTGAGGCAGGAGACCTCTCCCTAATCTCCGCATAGGAAACTAAATGTGCACTTATCGAGTCTAGAGTCCCGAGATTCATCAAAAGATCTCATAGGAACACATAATATTCATACACTGGTTGTTCATCATTAAGGATGCCAGATGTAAATTAAGAGTCCTACGCAGATCTTAGCAATCTGCCAGAACATTTATGAGAGGATTCACATTTGTGATTCTCAATGATTGAATGGAAATTCCTGCCAGGGTCAACATCAAGCAGCCCTGACAGCAGGTCACTTCGGTAATTCTTTATGGGTTACGCTTAGTGTTCGCGGTGGTTTCAAACGGTCTACAGTCGTAGAGTGATCCCCAACGACTCACCTAGTCATTGAGCTACTAAGTAGGTCTTGTAAGCTCCCTCGGGAGTATCTGACATGGGAACGGCCTTGGTAAGGGTTAGAAGGAGTCTTCACACTATGCTGTTGACGATCTCTAATTCGAACCTGTAAGTACCGGTTGATTTATTGCTAACTGTTTACCTGCAGATATACATCATCTCCATGGCCTGGAAGTTAAAGAAAGCTCCCTCAAAGATCTATACAACACAAAGTTCAAAGAAAGATTCCACGTCAAAAAGAAGAATCTACAAAGTATAAAGACTAAAGATCAAAGTGAAAGAAAGGGAACTACGTGCATATGAATATCAAAGTTCAAAGATGTATGAGCATGTTGGAATGACAGACAACCACCACAGACGCAGAAGTGACGAAAGGCAGATTGCATCACATCGCAAAGGAACAAAGAACGATGAAAAGTCAGTCATCAAAGATCACAAAGCACGAAGGAACAAAGACTAAAGACTATTCTACAATGACACACAAAGTTCAAGACAAAGAACACGGAAGACCTAATCACGTGTAGCATCATTCGAATGACCACCCCTTAGGGGGAGATTGTTAGCATTAAGAATTATAAAGAAAAGTGATGGTCATTCTCATATTAGGAACTTTGTCTTTGTGTCGTTAAGTATGTAATTATTTAAGATAGTTGGGCATTGGACTTGGTAATCAAATATGTTAAGAGTTATGTTAGTAAGCCTTTTATAATTCATAAAAACCAAGTCCAAGCCCAAGTCCATTAGAAAGCCCATGAGGACGTTCTCTCTAACTATATAAGGCACTTACCTAGTCATTTGTAGGTGTGCTTGTGTGAGTATTGTGTGTGTTTTTTAATAAAAGTTCTCTTCATCTATCATTCTCTTTCAAGTTTAACGCCACACATATATCATATCAAGTCACCATCTTTCCTTCTTCTAGTGCTTATATTTGTGGTAAAGTTGATAGATTTAAGGTCCTACAACGTTTGTCTTTGAGAAAAGCATTTTTACTTTGTATTTGCAATTCTGTTTCAATACTTTGAGCTTGACACCAATCAAGCTTTTGTTTGAGTTGACAAATTTCGTTTGAAAGTTTGTTTATCACATCATCACTGTTTTAACGCAACGTTTCATATTTATGTTTCAATGTTTCATTTTTTGACTTCAACAAATCAAGATCAGCACAGTAATCTTCAAATACCGTAGCATTGCTGGAATAATAGAGATCATTCATGACGAGAGTATGAATATCAGCTGTGAGGAGTTTTTCTAAGAGTCGATCAGAATCTGTTTTCAAAAATCAGTTTTTGCGTTGTTGAACCAAAATTGCATTTTCATTTAAAGCAAAAATGTTTTTCATATCCGTAACTTCTTTTTGGAGTTCCTGTTCCCAACGAGTAGCACAATAACGCAAATTTTGAACTAAAGGCAGAATTTGTTTTTGAAAAATGTCTCGCTTTTCCCGCTCGTAGGCTGATTGAAAAGTAGCAATTTTAATTTGCGAATGATGTTCAATTACGTTTTCCAAATTATCGATGCCTTTCATGAATGTTTGAAAATAGTCTAAGACTTTACAACGTGTAGGTAATGGTGTCACAGTACCAGAAGATGGTAATGGACCATTTACTTGTGCCACGGGTTTGACAGGAGCTCCATTGGAAGATGAAATATAAGACTCAGTTACATACCATGATTTCTCAGGTATTTCTCTTGACGGAACAAAAGATTTTGAAATGTGAGGAGCTTTTGAGTAATCATCTGGTTTTCAATATTCAACTTGACTCATTTTTTATCGACTCTTTTCTTCAAGTTTGTATTCTTCCTCAGTATTATGTACAATGACACGCACAACATTATTATCCATCAATTGGTCCATACTGTAAAGCTTAGGAATTGTTTTGAATGCAGTGCGAAGAAAAGTGGATCTGTAATCCCCGAGGGCAAAACCTTTATCTTGTCTTGGTTTTAAAGTAAACTTTTGAATTGTCGTTACAGATTCTCCATGTTTATAAATGATATTTTGAAAAGCTTTAATTTGACGTTCGAGAGCGAGATTTTCTTCAATTAAAGTATTTTCTTTTTCTCGTTTTTGCACTTTACGTTCATAAAATTCCTGTTTTCAAGTTGTCACCTCTGTTTGGGTTTTTGAAAGTTCCTTTTGAAGTTGTACAACTTGTTTTTGAAGATCATGTTTTTCATTTTCCAGTTTGGAAACCAATTTACCGTTTGACTCAATTATGTCATACATTTGCTTTTGAAGATTTTGTTTTTTGACATATGATTCCTGAAATAACTTTTCAAAGCACTTTTCATGATGAACTGCATTTTGAAAATGTGAAAGTTGTATTTTATAACATTCAATGTCCTTTTTCAACTCGGCATTAGTTTCTTTCAAAACTTTGGTTTGCTCATCCATTATGTGAGTAGAAAGAAGTTGTTCATTAATTTTTTTGGCCATGACAGTACCGTCAGGGTCTGGATAAGAAGAAGGTTCATGTTGTTCAATATAGTCATTTTTGTCTTGCTCAATAGGATCATCAAATGAAACGATAGTGTCATCATCAAATATAACAACTGTGTCTAATTGTTCATCCTCTTGAGAAGATAAAAATGATTCAGATGCATTAAATTCTATGGAGCATGTGGTTAGGTCATTTACCTGAGACAAACCATCAGTGGTGAACATTGGGCCTAAATCATTCAACTGATGTTCCTGCATGTTGGCCATAAGCAAAAAAACTGTTCTCTTGAGCATTGAAAGTTCCTTCCTTTTCATCTTTGAGAGCCATAAGTAATGCCTGCTTGTGAAACTGACTGCCACAGGTTCTTGGTTTAGGACATGTTGTTGCAATATGACCTTTTTCATTGCAGTTGTAGCACCATATTGCATTCTCAGATACTGCATTGTTATTTGCCATATTGTCATTACTTCTCTGAGGAGCACCTGAATTGTTTCTGAATCCCCCATTGTTGTTGAATCTTTGTCCATACCCAGAATTTCCAGTATACCCTCCTGAGCCTGAACGTCCAGGATTACGGTTCTGAATCTCAACTCGACCATCTTGAACGACAGCTTGATTTCTTGTATTTGATGAAGAACAAAGACGGTTGTTGGTTTTGTTAGAGAATTTGCTAAAAGCATGAGCAATAAGAGCAAGTCCTTGATTCAACGTATTGACGTGATCATCATCATCTTCAATCTGATTAGAATAACACATGCTATCATGGTTGTCATATGAAGGAGGTTGAGGAGAAGCGTGTTGCGGGGATGATTCATATGGGACCATTTTGTGGGAAGTAGCAGGTTGCTGGTAACTGAGATAATTCTGTTCCTGATCATAAACTTGATTAGACATCGGAGCATGAGATTGAGCAACGAGTGCTTGCTAGGGGATTAGAAGTAGGTGGTGGTGTATATCCTCCTCGTGCGGCTCTATCTTTTTCAACTTCAGACTCATAGTGCTTGAGATAGTCGTACAACAAACCATATGGATCTCTATGAAGATTCTTAGCTTGTCTCACAAATGTCACATACTTTTGCCACTCAGAACCCAGACTACTAACAAACTTTGTATTGACAGCGATCCTTGGAAGGTGTACTTCATGTCTCTCTAAATCGTTGACGACATTGGTGAAACGATGAAAGTAAGATTCAAGTGATTCACCTGGTTCGATCATGATATTAGTGTATTCCAAGTAAAGTTTGGATTCCATGTCTTCCTTGTTCAGTTGTGTCCTTGCATAAGTAGATGGACGTGTTCCCACATAGCTTTTGCAGTTGTCTAAGCATCAACACTTCTGAATATGATATTTAGTATTCCCTGAAGTATGTAAGACATAGCATACTCATCTGCTTCACGATGGTGATGTTGTTCAGCAGTAAGTGAAGACTCAGGAACTAACACAGCAGTTGGAGCTACTGGAGGATCAGCAGATGGGTCACCGCCAACGTAGTTAACAGGCCACGGAAACGGTCCTTCAAGGATAACTTGTTTCATGTACTTACCATTGGGTTTCTTGAGTTCTATAAACCTTAAGAATTGACTTGCCCACTCAACATAATTACCCGGTGTTAGCATTGGTTGGGTGTCAATAGATCCTGCTTCATGTCTGGATTGTTGAGTTGAAATGACTTCACACATCCTGTCAAGCCAGTGAGTAGGTTTTGATGGGAGTTGGCTCTGTTGTGGTGACATGGGATAGGATTGTTGTATTGGAACCATATGATGTTGTTGCATGAGAATATGTTGTTGTGAGTAAACCGGTTGTTGATAATATTGTGGTGATTGTTGATACTGTTGTTGTTGCTGATGATACTGTTGATTCTGATGTTGCTGAGGATGGTTAAAGTTGTAGTACGGTGGTTGAGACATATTGAAACACTTGTGTAAAAAGATGGATCTTGTAGAAGGTATGGGTTTAGCCAAATCTCGAAAAACTTTGCTCAAGTATGTGATTGCGAAAGTTTGCTCTTGCAGTGATTGCGAAACTTTTCACTCAACTTGTGATTGCGAAACTTTTCTCTCAACTTGTGAATGTGAAACTTTAGTAGATTTCGAAACTTAGGTTTGCGAAATAAGTGAATTTCGAAACTTTAGCAAGTATTCGCAAAACTTAGTGAAGGTTTGTGAGTTTTCGAAACTTATGAGAGTTTTCGAAAAGAATGAATTATTTTCGAAAACACAAAATCACTAACACACTTTCGAAATTATACAATTTCGAAAGTTATCCAAAAGTCGAAGTACTTTTCTTTCTTATACAAGAGAGAAAAGACTGAGTCCACAATTCGTAAGTCGATTGGAAGCAATTTAAAGCGATTTCGAAACTTGGGCAATTGGTAGATTGCGATATTTGGACAGTTTTTGTTTTCAAAGAAAGCTAACCAAAAACACGTTTTTATTTAAAGATTCTTGTACTTTTAGGTATAAAAAGAGTAAATCTTAAAGAAAGTTGAAAACTTTATAAGATTTTCAAAAAATAATAAAGATTGCGATAACAAGTACAAGAAAGCTATTCGTATAGTTTGCTGAAATTTTAGGATGTTTTTGTTTGTAGTGTTTTGTAACACAAATTTGTAAGCAAATATGTGATAGAAAACAAGAAACAAACAATAAAGTACGAAAATTTCAACAAAAATAACGAAATAAAAAGGAGTTTTGGATCGATTTCTATGGAAAAACAAGAGCTATACCTTCATATGGCGAATGATACCACTTGTTAGGTCACCATATTGATTTCACACAAACAAGAATGAGATAGATATAAGGATTTGGGTGATTATAAGAATGAGAGAAATATAAGTGCAAGAGTTTCCTTAAGATATCAAATAACCAACCAAGTATTACATGAGACCTAAGGCTTCAATTTATAGGGAAGGAGCTAGGGCAACACTCCCTCTCCTTCCACTTAACAATTCGTGTGGGCTTTCAATCACATGGATCATATACCTTAAGTCTAGTAAACTTGTAACATTACATAAATGTAAGTAAATAATAACTTAAGCAATCTATTATTACAAATGACCGAATCTTGATAAAATAGTAAAACTTTGATCCCAACACATGTATTAGTGATTTATCATCTTTGTATACTTTAATAGACAAATACTCAGTGGTTCGAGGATTGCAAGGAGCAAATTTCCGGATTCCTTCCTTTATGGAGAAATGTATCTTGGATCATTTTTGTGAAATTTGAAAGTATTATTATAGATGATTATCCTATAGGTGCAAGTGAGATGTCATGATCCTAATATAAGTAAATATTAGTGAGAAGTATCCTAGAAGTAAAAGTGAGTGAAGTAGAGTGCGAGATTAAAACAAAAAACAAAAGGATGGAACTGCAGATCGGCGGAACCAAACAACTACACAGGCGGAGCCCGAATTTTGGTTCCGCCTCATCCGCAGGCATGATTTTGGCGGTACCAAAATAATACACAGGCGAAACCAAATATTTGGTTCCGTCCTGTCCGTGGTGCCAAAAAAGTTTACAGAGGGTATTTTTCATTCCCCGAAACCTGTTCAAATCCCGTAATTTTATTTGGAATATATGCACCTAATTAGATGTGATAGATTAAAACCAAAAACACAGATTCTAACACATGTTAGCATATAGATCAAGTTGAGGATTTTGAACTTACCATAAATGGAAGTTAAGCCAAACAGTGGCTTAAACATGGAAAATTGATAACATAAAAGTGTTATCGTCCATCATGATACGGTTAGTTCACATGATCATTGAAAGATAAGTTTCTATCATATAACAAGACACATACATTAAACATCATTGTAGAAGCAAATATACCAAACACCTATTACAAGAATACTACATGTTTAAAATGTAGTGACACATTTAAACACTTGACCATCTTTCAAGATACTCCGTAAATGATTTTAAAACGTAGTATTTAGTTAATATTACTCGAATCTCATTTCTAAGTGAGTTATGCAAGATTTTAAAATAACATATGCAAAGAGAGTGATCTAAATCAATAAGCAATACAAAAACAAATTTACAACTTAGTACACAAAATTTAGCAAATATCCTATTGTGTATAAACATAAAATTGACAAACAAACAAATGAATATCATGGCAAGATTGACACTTATAAATCACAAATAAACAAGTGTAATCACAAATTTCAATAAGCAAACAACATATATGTATACAATCAAAACAAGTAGTCATTTAGCATAGAATAAAAAGAAATATACTTTTCGTCACTTTGCGTTTAAATATGACGATATATGTCAAGCTTGATAAGTTTTCTTTATATATATATATATATATATATATAAATATCAACAAATTCTTTAGTTTCAAAAAAAATTATATCAATGTTCAAATGATCCTAACTTAAATTGCCTAACTCAAAAATTTGAATTTCTACGTCAAAACGAAACTTAATATTTTGGGCATACTGTAATATTTGGTTTATTCTACTGACTTCAGATTGGATTTAGGCCATAAGGTTATTTTTAAAAGAAAGTAGACTCAATTACCTTTAAATTGATAGGTGGAGCGATTCATACGGACTTACGGTTAATTAGTTATGAATTTTGAAGTTGAACAAAAACTGTTTACTGTACCGACGGATTTCAAGGAACCAAATTAAGGGTTCCGCCCTTTATGACGTTTGGCTCCGTGGCCTCTATAATAAATTCACCAAAACTCGTATTTTGATATAAAGAAAACATGTAAGCCTTACTAGATTTGATAGTAAACATATAATACACTTATTTTACTTTATTTCTACTGATGTAACTTATCTAATCATTTACGGAGGTGATTATTCAACTAAATTTATACTTACAAATTCTTTTAAAACCGTATATTCCATAAATTAGCTCTAAGCACATAATTAGACACTTACAAATTCTTTTAAGAAATCTTTTCTTTTATTATTCAAGGAAACCTTCAAGCTTGTATACAAAGTAATATTTAACAACAAAATATCTAAGTATACTTAGCGAAACATTTTTCATATTATATTCCGCTTCAATGGTAATTTGATACATGGATCGTGCTCCATTTTAAAAACCATTTGTTTTGAAAATAATAGCTACGAAGCTCTGTTACCAATTGTGAAAACGTAGGGGGCGGGGATAAATACTTTACCGTTTAAAAACTTTAAACTTGTTGTATCAAATATCCAATTAAGCTTGTTGTTATATGAATATGCCAATTATAGTCTTATGACTAATGTAAAGCATATAGTAAAACAAGTTGTCACACAAGCATAAACATCAAGCCATACCATAAACAATGATATAGTGCAAGTATAAAAGTAAAAGGAAAGTGTAAACCGGACACGAGGATTTATAGTGGTTCGGTCATGGATCTCCTTTCCGCCCTACTACACTCCCCGAGTACCCAACTCGAGAGTTACTTCACTAAATCAACAAGCTCCCTTGTCGGCGGAGAAAACCTTACAACCGTCGCTTACACTTTATCCGGTATAAAGTTAAATACCGGGATCTTATATAAAGGTACAACCACTCCTAACATCACCTATACAATATTTTCGACACTAAGCTAGATGTCGAGTTCTTTTCCAAGGGTACAACCACTCCCGCTATGTTTTGTGACCCAACATAAAAACCTTGTGTTTTATGGCACAAACACATAAACCATCTAATCTAGTTTGGTGAATATATTATGATGATACAATGATGATCCATGACATAAAGTCTAATGGATGTGAATGACTAATCTAAATGAACTTCTTGAATAAGAAGTCTTCAATCAATGAGGATGACAAGTACCCTTGAATCTTCATATGTTGATATGCTTTGGTGGATGATGATGGCAAGATCGCCAAGCTTTCTTTGGTGGATCAAGATGTATGATATGCTTACAACAAAGATGAATGTTAGAAGCATTATGATCTTGTGATGGTGAGGGTGATCTATGTATGTTATTACATTGTTATCTACTGATGATGCAAGAAGGGTAGAGAGAATTATGTGTTGAAAACCATCAACCAATCGAGTAAACCATGGGCTGATGATGTTAATGCACTGTTTGGCACTGACAATCAGGGTGGGACTGAACCGAGTTCTCCGGTTATGGATGAGGGTGATGCGGAGCCGAGTAATCTTAACGCTAGCTCTGATTGTCACATTGCTGAGTCGTCGGGTAATTCTGATCGTTCCAAGGGGAAGAGGAAAATATCTGACACATCTCTGGATATTGGTCAATCATCTTGTTCGCTTAAGAGATCGAGAGTAAGTGACAGTGCTGCTACTGGGCCAGTTATTTGGGGTAAGTGTCTGCCCAATCTTCGAGTTTATTGAATAAAAGTATGTTGAACTGTGAACGTGGAGTTGACCCCCTGCCTTTTGTGCCTTTTGTTTCTTCTTCCGTGTCAGCGACACCAGAGCGTAATGTTGATGCGCAGGCAGAAGTTAGTCCATTGGAGAGGTTTGTTATTTCCTTAAGCTCTTCATCCTCCTCCAGTAATTGTGATATTGAAGTTTATTCGTTTGTTAGATCTCCAGTGCCGGCATCTACTGTGGGGACCACAGCTGTTCTGCCTGTTAAGATTGTGTCTTTTTTGAAGAAGAAAAAGAAGGTTACTGCGAATACCTTCAGGCAAATTCATGCTGTTTCATATATGGATCCTTTTTGTGTATCAGAGATTTATGTTCCGGACTGGAATGTGACTTCCGGATCCCTTTTGGACAATGCTTCTGAGTGTCGCGAATTAGTTGATTTTTTTACTCCTCCTTGGGCTTTTGCGGATATTCGTAATATGCCTATTGATCGATTCTTATTAGAATTTAATGTAAACACGGCCCGTCAGACCGCATTTTGTAGTGTATTACGGTATCGGGCAGAGCGCCTTCTGCTTGAAGAATGCAGGTTATACGCTATTCAAGTTCAGAAGGATGCATTGCTTCATGCCAAAGATGAGGAGATCGAGAGACTGAAATCAGAAGCTTTTCGTCGAAAGGTATGGTTGCGGAAGTGGAGCATCTTCGTTTTTTTACCGAAGTCTGCCGAAAGTGCTCATGTGACTGACGTGTCATCTTTAAAGGAGCGTTTTTCCAAGTTTGAAGCAGAACTCTGTGCTTCTCTGTGTGATCAGTCCTCTGCTCTTGAAGAGGAGTGTGCTTACGTAGCTGTGAAGTTATCGGGGCTCCAATCATCTCTTGTGAATAAAGATTTGGAAATCATCGGTCTTAGTACTTCTCTTGTTGATTCTCATTGTTTAAATGAAAGCCTTTGCCATCAGGTACTTGTTTTAGCATTATTGATTATTTCTTTCTTATTCAATCTCTCCCTATTTTCCTGATGTGTATTCCCTTCTTAGCTTTTCTTTTTGTTTTAGATGCAAGCGCTGCAAGCTGCAGTGAGGGAAGAGTGTATGAAGGTGCAGGATGCCCAGTTGAGGGGTGTTACTGATAGGCTGATTGCTTTAGAATCTCGTTTTGCCGAAGCGGCTATTATTGTTAAGGAGGAGCTGTGATGCATGGAATTGCACCCTCGCAAAAGGTTTTACCTCTCAAGGGATCTTGAGAAGCTTGCAATCCCCACTAGGCAGTGTACCTGACCGTTGTAGTATAGTATAGTGACAAGTATCGGGGGATTGATCATTCAACTCAAAGAATAGTGTTCGCTAGGGTTAAAACTCAATTAAACTAGGTATAGAGATGAGGGATGATTCTTTTTGTATTTTTATATTTTATGGAAAGCAAGTAAAAATCTCGGTTTTTGCAGGATTGAGCGGAATTAGTTGCTAATCAACTAACCCAAATTACTAAAGATGCAATCAAAATAAAATAAAATAAACTTAAGCTAATTGTGGCGAAAACAATAATGAGAGAAAATGTGTTTACTTATATTTGACTACTCACTAGCTATCTTTTACCGGTTGATTAGTTTGTTACAATTGCATGGATGATGGGTTATATTCCTTAATACCATTAGGGCAATATTTGATCAAATAATCTTGAGTTTCTGTTCCGGTTTCTGTTTCTAATCAATTACCTTTGTCAGTGGATGATTATGATATATCGAACATCAGTGGTTTTCCTTGTGCGGTGCAGAGCTCTGGAGAGAAGGATAGGTTATCCATGTCGGAGCACGGTGGTTCAGAATAGTTTGCCTTATGTTGTGACCATATGTGGTCTTTTTGAGCAGCTTTGATGTATTCGAACCTATTTCTCTTTTTCTCGTTTGGCGAGTTATTTTGTGTTTCTTGGTTTATCTAGTGTTTTAATAGCTTTCTATATGATATTTTACCTTGTTCCGGTATTATATGTTTTACGTCCTTGCCTTTGTCATGATTGCTCATGTTTTGGCTTGTATGAACGTTTTTTTTGCGCTAAAGTTACGTCTAACTTTTACACGTCTTTGTTGCACTTGATCGCTTGTGGTTTGCTAGTATTAAAATACGTACGGATACTTAGTTTATTGTTAGTCTTAATCGGATACTTGTGGGTTATCCTCCCGTACTGGGCTTGCAATACCTCTTACTTCCTTTGAGTTTATTATGAAGTTTATCTCCCTTTTGTTATACGAAATAACATTTTTCGAGGCATGCCGATTGTGTGCGCGTCTTACTCACTTTTGTATTTTGTTTGTAAAAGGAATTTTGGAAAATTAAACTTAGCGGAGGTAGCTAATCTCTACTTTTGTCTTAAAAGTATGTACAAGTAAATCATTATAAAGGCAAACATTGATTGGAATTGTACGTCTGACGAACTTAATTTTGCTTATAATTGAAATATATTACAGATTTTTCTGACTTTTACGTTTTTACGGAGTCTAAGTTCTGTCTTTCACATATTCGCGGAGCCTGGGTTATGGCTTTTGCGGAACCTGAGTTCCGGCTTGTATTGCTTGCGGAGCTTGAGTTCCGGCTTTAATTGTTTGCTTCGTGCGTTTTTTGTAGGGCTGCTTGCGCCTCATGACTTTAGGTCTTTGCACTGTGCTTATGTCTTTACGTTTGCCTGTTCCTTGTTGGAGCTTTGTGTTAGAAACTCGCTGTTGTGAGAATGTTGTATGATACGCGCGGATCCTTATTAAGGAATCCGTCAAACCGATGACCACGTGCCAGCAGTCCTTAGTTAGTGTACTTTTAGTAGTGCTTGATCTTCCTTCCGCGTTCCCAGTTTTAACGAGCCGATTCTTGTGTGGATTTATGCTCCTAAAGTAGGTCAGAGGTGCTTCGGTAGCTGGGAGCTGTATGCTGGTTCGTCGTTGTAACTCTTGTTGGCGGATCGGCTTGGTAAGGCACTTTTGGCCCGAGAATGCGGGCTATATGTCCATTTTAGTTAGAAACAATGGAGGCATCATTCATCATTTGCTGCGATATGGATCTTCGGCGATCGGGAATGAGTTGCTCGATTCTCCCATCACACCAGCGCGTGCCCTTGCCCATTTTACCTTCTACTTCTACTTCATCTATAAACTCTTTCTCCTTCCTTGTGACCATGCTTGACCGGCCGTTAAAGCATTCCTGCTTTTTGCCATATTTGTGGTCAACGAGAACCCTGATGGTCACTAGGCTCCTGGTGATATTGTACTTCTTGAGAGCAAGAAGTTCTGCTCTGAGCTTTTGTGACTTAAGTCGGTGGCTTTAGGGATGGCTGTAGCAGCGGGGTGGAGGGTGAGTGTTTCGAGATGTCTTTCGACACAAGAACAGCTAGAGCTTATAGTCTTCGTCGAAAGATCGCTCTGACAGAAGGGTGTTTATGGGCGTGGGGTTTATTGAGCTGTTCCTTAAGAGCGGCTGTCTTTTATTAGTAGTCGCTTAAGAACATGACCGGAGTCAGATGTCTTTCTAGGTTTTCGGTATTTTGCTTTGGACGCCCCGTTGGGGCGTGTTATGAGCTGATGGAGGACTATCAAAATTAGAGGACATTTTGCCAACAACCTATGGTTGTTTTTTATGGTAGTTTCCTCTGTTCGCAATCATTGGTACGATCCTTTCATCGTTGTTTTGATGGGGGACCGTTATTTTGGATCCTCTAGGTGTTTTTGTGGTTTTGTGTTCCCCTTTTTGATGGCTATTTATAGCGAATGGTTGGGGTGTTTCAAGCATTTTTTGCGTGAGCATTTTGTCCCCTAGTCACATGCCTAAGCCTGTGGCTAGGGCATTCTTTCGGCTTTTCAGCTCTGACACTGAGCCAACAGTTGGGTTATACCATGCCTTGGGAAGGATATTGAATTTATACTCCCGGTGTCTCTTTAGTTTCTTTGTTTGTGGACCGTTTAGTCAAATAGGAGTTCTTCTTTAGCGCTTCAGGTCACATGATCGCACCGGAGGCTGTTTTGGTTTGTTAGTATATACAGTGTTTATTATGAATTTGGTTAATCCCATTGCTTGTGCCAGTTGCCCTGCAGGGCATTGTGTGCCTTGCTACAATCGCGGGGGGTCATTTCCACTACTCTGTGTTTTTGACCGCCCCTTCTGCCCGGCAGTACACTCTTGTTATCTTTACCACTTCTTCCATGGACTCCGGTGTTTTCCTGTGTAAGTACCCTATTAGTCCCGGGTCTGACACTTTTTCCGTGAATTTAGTAATTTTTGCGGCCTCTAGCATTTTCTTAGCCCTCCTTCTTTCTGCCAAGAATATCCTCGTGAAGTCTTCTGTTGACTCTCTTCTCCCTCTCCTAGCGTAGTGGATCTTTTTGTCTCTATTTTTGTGCCTCTTCATGTTAAGGAAGGTTTCTAAAAACGTGTCCCTCAATCCGTAAAAGTTGTCTATGGATCCTTGGGGAGTGCTTTCGAACCATACCCTTGCGGCTCCCATGAGTGGGCGTTCAAACATGCGGCACTAAGCGGCCCCGTCCCATTTTTACACCTGTGATGTGGTATGGAATACCCGGACATGGTCTACGGGATCTTCACTTCCGTCATAGGGCTGGGCGTTGTCTGGTATGCTTGTCTTTTTGGGCAGCTCAATATTGCGGATACTTTCCATGAACGGGTCGATCTCTTCTGGCACGTATGGCTACACCTGATCATTTTCCCCGTCAACCATACTGACAGCTTCTGCGTCATTATTTGCTTCGATGCTCTCTTCGGAAGAAATCTCCACTTCTTGAGGGTACTTGTAATCGTTCTTTCCGCAATGTATGCATGCGAACGCGAAGCTATCTTTCTTGGGGATCCTTCCTTTCCCCGATTTTAGTTGTTTGTCCTCTGAGCCCTTGCCCTTCAACATACCTTGATGCCTTTTACCTCTCTTTCGTTTGGCTGTTTTGCACTGAATCTGACGCGTGATCATTTCAGCGTCCGGACGAGTTCGGGTCTCTTCGGACTTTTCTTGCGGTATAGTTGGCGGATGAGCTTCCTCACTCGGGTCAGTAGATGACCGTTGGTCATAACCGCTATTAGGCCCCTGGAGGGTCGTGCCCAATGCCGATTTACTTCGATGTTTTAATTTTTTGTTCTTCTCCTTCGTCTTCCGCGAGGCGGATGTCGTCATAGGAAGAAATTTTCCAAGATGACTGCTCGTGGAGAGTATTTTCAAGAACGCAGTTATGCACAGGGTCCCACGGATGGCGCCAACATGTTAGTGCGAAAAGTGTGACTAGGTTAGAGCTAGGCTTAGTCAGGTGCGGGTCGTCCTAGATGGGCCGTACGCTGAAGAGTTTATGCACTAATCCAATTAAAGAATAGTATTCCCTACACAAATAAAGGTAAACCATTAGCCTTATCGTGGGGACGGACCCCACGATTAAGCTCCGACATGAGAGTAAGAACTCATGTTTGTCAGAGAAGTATATGTGTGTTGGGATGAGTGAGAAAGTCATACCTCGAAATGTGTACCGAGACTACCTTTTATAGGTAGTTGAAATGCTAGGGTTGCCTAGTATTTTGCTTATTGTAATAGTGGCCGAGGTGGGACCTTTTTCGGGCAAGGGTCCGGAGCTTAACCGATATTCTGTGGATGTGGATCATTTTCCAGACTGTAGGTCGGTCCGTGAGCGTACTTTAGGAGTACCGCTTAATTTGTCCGTAGATGTCCTTGTGCCCTACTCGTGGCTTGGGCATTTTAGTCGTACCTAGCTTCGTGGGTTTATTGGGTCAGAGCCCAGTTCGTTGTGGGGTCGGAGCCTAGTTTTGCCTGTTGGGCAGGAGCCCGATCCGTGTATTGGGCCAGAGCCCGGTTGTATAGTACAGTCCATGCCCAGTAAGTCTGCTATCCGTACTATATGTCATCACATATCTTACCAAGATTCTTGAGTGTAAATCTAACCAAAATATATACAAGATCTTACCAAAGTCAACTTTGACAAGACATTGATGATGCATGAAATGATGTAAAAATGCATTTCTATTTTGATTGAAAAGTTTAACTAAGTAAACTTGTAAAATGAATATTGTAGCTAGTTAAATGATATTGTTTAGTAAGTTAATGAGTTACTAAAAATGTTGATTACTAATGTCATCACATTTTTATTATTTGTAAAACTTACTAATATTACTTTAACACCTAACGTGGCACTTTTCCTATTTTGACACCTAATATGACACTTATTGTTAGGTCACCATTTTGTAAACACAAGCACAATAATGATAGAAATGAGATGAGAATGAGAGTGGGATGATTATGAGAAATTAGAGAATATGAATTGCAAGAGTTTCCTTAATGTTTCAAATAACCAACCAAGTATTACAAAGACCTAAGCCATCTATTTATAGGGAAGGAGCTAGGGCAACACTCCCTCTCCTCCCATTCATGAAATCGTATGGGCCTTAAAGCCCATGGATCACCTAGCTTAAGTCTAGTAAACTTTTTAACATAAACTATACTGTAAGTAAAATAATAACTAAAGCAACCTATTATTACAAATGACCGAGACTTCATAAAATAGTAAAACTTTGGTTCCAACAATCTCCCCCTAAGGGTCGGTCATCATGGTTGCTTGACGTCTTCGTCTTAATCTTTGACTTTCATAGCTTTAGACGTCTTCAGAAATGATTAGAATAATAATGGATATACTTTGCTCTTTGTCTTTGTTCTTTGATGAAGTTGTAGTGATTATGTTATGAAGTAATCTGCCGTTCGTCACTCCTGCGTCTGTGGTGGTTGTACGCCATTCCAACATACTCATACATCTTCGGACTTAGACTTTCACGTACAAGAAGTTCCTATTCGTACATTGAGATCTTTAGTCTTTAAACTTTGTAGATACTTCATTAAGGTGTAGAATCTTTCTTTGAACTTTGTGTTGTTAAGATCTTTGGGGAGCTTTCTTTGACTTCAAGATGTATGTATGAGCATGTTGGAATCTACCATCATGGAAGTGAGGTACCTGCGAGTAAACAGTTAGCAATAAAACAACCGGTACTTACGGATAAGGAATTAGAGCTCATCAACAGCATATTGTGAAGACTCCTTCTAATCCTTATCCAGGCCGTTCCCATATCAGATACTCCCGAAGGAGCTTACGAGACCTACTAAGTAGCTCAATGACTGGGTGAGTCGCTGGGGATCACTCCACGACTGTAGACCGTAATGGAACCACCGCAAACACTAAGCATAACCCTTGTGGGGTTACCGAAGTGACCTGTTGTCAGGGCTGTTTGATGTTGACCCTGGCAGGATTTCCGTTCAATCATTGAGAAATACTTACGTAATCCTCTCATAAACGTTCTCGGCAGATTGCTAAGATCTGCGAAGGAATCGATAATTTACAGCTGGTGTCCATTGATGTAGAACACCAGTTGTAGAAATACTAAGTGTTCCTAAGAGATCTTTGATGTATCTCGAGGCTCTAGACTCTATAAGTGCACACCTAGGTTTCCTATGCGGAGACTGGGAGGTGTCTCCTGCTTCAATATCAACCGTCTCTAAGAGATAGGTCGATAGGTTACGCGGGTTCCCTGTGAGAATGAAACAAGTCCTTTTAAGAGAACTTGAGTGGTTAAGAAGGTTTAGTGCATTGCGTCACTGGGTCCATGGCGACTTTGTCTTCAATACCGGTGTTGTCTTTTGCAACAACCAGTAGCATACGTATTGAACCCGGTGTCTGCCCTAAGGTTGATTCATATGGAGGGCTATTTCTTTTCACCCTTTTCTTTACTTTTCTTTTTAATTCTTCAACTCCTTCTTTCCCTTTCATTCTTTTCTCCTTTTTTCGTATCATACCTAAGGACTTCTAATTCTAACTATGGGAGATGTCCTTGGGTAGATCCCTCCGGCTCTGGCGGATCATAGGACGGATATTCCTATCTTAATCACCTTATAACTCCGACGGTAGCCAAGAAACCTTTGATTGAAAATCTCTCAAAGTGTTTGTGATAATCAAATATTTTTTGTTAACACTTTGAGAGTTTTGTGTACACTTTTGAAGGGCTCCCCCTGCACATGTGCTCATAAGTGTTTAAATAAATTTGCACATGCGGGAGGAGCAAGCACTTTTGAATTGATCCACTTTCCGTGAACAAGACCGATTCGAGACACGCTTACATCACTAGTTAAACTAGCTTGAAGTTATTACCCGGCCTGATCAAGTTCACAGAAAGTTTCTCGAGACGTTACATTTCTACTAGGACATATCCTTTTCGAGACACGCTTACGTGGTTAGTTAAAGAGATGCATTGTCAGCTTTTAGGTGACAACTAGCTCTAGTAACTAACTTGATGTTATTACCCGTCGAGGATAAGTCCTTTCGATATTACAGACTTTAATTGTCTCGTCAATTCCTGGGTGAATCTGAGTCTAGCTCGCACAAGATACAACTTTCAGCTTTAACTTCATATATTTTAATCATTTTCTCCCCCTCAAAAATAGCATATAAAGTGATGTTTTTGACAAAATTTTAGATTAAAATATGCCTTTTAAGTCTTACGGGGAGATTCACAAAGAACTTTTGATGTTTGAGCAAAGTGTTTTGTTTTGACAAGTGCTCCCCCTCAACAAGTGATTAGGTCTTATTGAGGTGAAATACTTGTCCTTTTGAGCAGAATTATGAAAATCATAAATGTTTGATTAATTCTACTCAAAAGTAAGAAGCCTTCGCTCCTTATGTGAGGATTGAGGCACTGAAGCGTACCTCAGGGTCCTTTCTTTACAAGTGCGGGTTGTGCACTGTAATGCGTGCACAAACCATTGTGAAATTCAATCAAATGAAACAAATGATATTGAAAAGTTAACCAAATGTACCAAGTTAATCTTCGTCAGGAAGTGGAGCGTCAAAGTCAGTGAACTTGGGTTCTGGTCTTTCGAAGTTTCTGACAGGAAACGATGGTCTGGCACCGATATAGCTTTCCAGTCGTCTGATCTGTTCACGTCGAAATAACCTTTCTTCAATCTTTAAGACAAAGTTACGAACTTGTCTTCTTATGCTGGATTTCCATCTAGGTTGTTCCCCCTTAGCTATCTTGCGTCGATCATCATTCAACCTTTTGACAAGCCCATCACGAACAGACTTGAGTGTAACATCACAGAATTTGTGTACCTCATCGAACCTCATGAAACTTTGTAGCTTTTTGCTGTTGACGTAGGTGAAACCAAAAGGTTCTTGGTTGAGAGTAAACTGTGGTGTTTGATAGATACCATCAAAGTAGAATTGTGGCTTTGTCAAATTTATCTTCTGTTGGTAACTTTCCACTCCAAGCTGAAGATCTTCCACTCTTTCTTGAACAATCAGTCGTCGGATGTAGAGAAGTAGTGATGCCATGAAGTTGTACTGTACGTCTCTATCAAATCCGCGCATTCTACTTTGAACCTTTTCAAGATACATATCTTCTATGTCATTGAGATTAAGGTTGGGAAAGTCGGCTTCGGAGAACTTGTACTTCTTTTCATCTTGTCGTTTAACAACAATTTCACGCTTGAAAATGTAGTTAAATCGTTTTGACTGTTGAATCTCCAAGATAGCGATGATCTTAGATTTCTGCTTCACATTTTCCAATGATGTTTCTCCTAATCTGCTGGTATAACCGAGACGACGACGATCTGGCCAATGTTGAATTCCATGTAGAGCATCTCTGTCGTAAGCTACGATGGAGTTGCTGAAAATACGAGTGGTTTCTTCAATGGCTGGAATTTCGTATCTTGCGGCTGGTACTGAGATTGTGAGTGAGGAAGCATATTTCTTCTTGGATGTCTCCTGAGTGAGCTGGATGTTACGAAGATCTTTGTTGAAGAAGAAGCTGTAAGGTATCTTCGGTTTGTATGGAAATCCTTTCAACGGTAATGGTTTGGTCCAGTCGGTGAAGTAAGGTTTTTCATGATTCTTGGAACTTAGATCGATATTCACTTCTGGATTTAGCCAGTCAAAGTTAGCAGACATTGCACTAGCTATATTCTGCATATGGTACTCGTATTCGACTTTGTTTCCAGATCTTTTCTTGAGGAATTCTTGTGCATCCCTATTGATTCTTCTGAGCTCTTCCTTTGTGAGTTTGTCGATGTGAAGATCCTTCATAATGACTTGGGTAAACTGTAGAGTGTTACCAGGAAGTGGTTCTTCTTCTTCGAGAGGAGGTTGAGCTTGAACCATGTCCGTCAGCCAATCATTCTGAGGAGTGTCACCATTGTCGAGCCATGAATGATGTGTTTTCTTCTTAGGTTTCTTAGACTTAGATGTAGCATCTTTGTCTTTAACTTTGGATGGTGACGATGGTCCAGTATGAGAATCATGAGTAGGTGGAGCACGGTGATCAGTGTCAAGTTGATCCTGGAAGTCATCAGTGGGTTCTATAAATGTTTCTTCTTCTTCGGTTTGACCTTGACCAGTAGTAGAGGGTTGTTGTTGATTCCCAGGAGGAGTGGAGTCCTTTTGTGGTTGTAGAGAGGATGAAGGACCTGTTCCAGACTTAGGTTTCTTGCCTTTGGAGTTTGGGTCAGGATCGTCATCTTTTCTTGACCATTTCCGGGTTTCAGCAGCATCTTTGTAAGACTCTTTGGACATGTAAGCCACCATAGCATCATACAGGGCTTTTTCTTCAGCTGTCGGTGTGGTTTTGGTGGCAAGGTTGTCGAAGAGTTTGACAAGCATGTCATTGAAGGACAATTCTGGGACGGTTGGAGCCACAGTAGAAGATTTTGCGGTGTGAAGCGTGAATGGTGTAGTAGACAACATTTTCCTCGTAACACTTCTAATTCTGTGATCCAAGTTGTCATTGATTGGTTTGAGAAGGTTTGCTACCTCAGGAGTGATCATCTCAACCAGATTTTCAGTGAGAAAATCATGTGTTGCAGTTCTGATAAATCCTTCGTAATCAGATTTCAAGAACTTGTCGATTAGCTGTGTTGACTCCTGGAATTCCTCAACTTGTTTGGTAAGATTGGTAACCATGTTGGTGAGTTTGTTCACTTGCTCCTGAAGATCAACTGGTTGTTTTGGTTCATTGATCGAATGCTGTTTAGATGCGGTTTCAGAAGGTGTGGGAGATGAGTGCTCGGGTGATGATTCGGACGATGACTCGTTATGAGAGTCTGAAGAAGAAGCAGGAGGAGTCGGATCCTTTGGTGGAGAGTCTTTAGGAGGTGGAGGTTGTGCTGAGGAAGTCTGCTGAGAAGATGACTTAAGAAATATGTTGGTGTCGAATGCGTTCTTCTCTTTGTTTTCCTTTCTACGACGTTCCTCTGCTTCTCGTGCAAGAAACTCTGGAGTAATAAGATATTCATGTTCCTGATCCGTAGCTATGTTCTCTTGTCCACCAACATTCTCTTCTATATTAGCAGTTTCTGTCATGTTGACATCTCCTGTTTTGTCTGTATCTTTAACGGTGTCATCAGGCTGTGGAGCTGATTCTATCGTGGTGGATACAACGGGAGGAATCATGCTGCTTGTAGCTCCTACATGTTCAGACTGATCAATAGGTGGTGGAGTTAAAGGTTGAGACATGAGTCGGCTTTCGAGAGTAGCTTTCCTTTGTTCTTTCCTAAGCTGCTTTTCTTCAGCTCTAGTGTCGACAACTATACTCTTCAGTTTGCGTTTATCGACCAAAGGTTCAACGATTGGTTCGTCTTCATCATCATTAGGCTCATTAATAGTGATCCCTTTTCTTTTCCTTGTCTCTTCTTCATAAGTTTCAAGACTTTGTTGTACGGCGATCTCTGTTGCAGGAAATGCTTCATCAGGTGCTCTGTATCGCAGTTCATAGTCTGGTTCTTCTTCTTCATATTCTGTATCGAACTCAGACTCGGTTTCAGATGGTGGAGGAGTAGGTTCATCCCGAATAAAGTACTCAGGAGTTGCCTTCTTCTTTGGCTTGGTGACAGGTTTAGGTTTGGGTGTAGGTTTAGGCTTGGTGGAAGTCTTGGGTTTTGACTTAGGAGCACCCTTAGATCTAGTATGTGGTGAGGCAGTGGTGCTTGTAGTACTCCCAGACTTTACACCGCCTTTGCTACGAGTCTTTATTGTTGCTTCTTCTTGTACTCCTTTGTAAGCGTTGTCATACAGCTTGTAGTTCAGACTCTTCTTGATTTTGTCATTCAGTAGGTATTCAGGAAGCCTCATTCCTTTGATCTTGGTTGAGGAAGTGGTCGTCTTGATGAATGAGGTGGTGAAGTCGTCCTCGAAGAGGTGCTTCGGCTCATTAGGATCAGCCATCCTTTTGATGAATTCTGGAGAACTTTTGCAGAGATGTTCTATGATAAGCTTGGTGAATCTTGTGAATGGTATCATAGTCTTCACACGTTCGGTCTGAATACTGTGGACAATATCATTCATGATAGGAACTGCAAAGTCAATCGGTGTCAGAGTCACCATTCCCCAGAATGTTTGCAGGTGTTCGAGCCTTGGATGTTCATGACCACTTTTCCTTCCAGATAAAGATCTTACCATCAACAGACAGAATGTTCTCCAAGGCTGAGGGATATTCTTGGCATCAAATCGGGAAAGCTTTACTAGCGGTACATCATCATCAACCTCATATCCTAATTCAATGAAGAAGTCAAGAAGATCCAGCTCAGGTAGTATAGGAGCAAATTCGCTGTCAGTTTGTGGCATGAGAAGGGCTGTTCGAAGAACGTCATGATCTACAGTGTATTCTTGGCTGTCCAATGTAACAGTGAAAGACTCATCATCCAAGTTAGCATGAGCCGTAAGCCAGAATTGATGAAGGTAGAACAGAGGAACTGAGGTAGAACAGGTGAGCATAGGTTTGCATGGATGTGCAAGTAGAATATCCTTGACAATCTTGCACGAGTTCTCTTTAATACTCAACTTGTCGAAATCAACTCGTGGATTGTTGTCGCCAATCGTGACATTGTAGTTCTCGGGAGTGATATCATCCATGGTGAGTAATGGAAGAGTTTGTTCAGCGACGTTCTCATTGTGTTCAGCCATGTTAATCTGAAAAGTATCACCATAAACCAAACATCCAAATTTGTTATGTGTTAGCACAGTTTAGAGTTTGGATACAGATATCTACTTGAGACAGTTAAGCACAAATGTGTCATTTTGTTATGAGTGAAGTGTCACATAATGCATATTTGAAGAATCATAGAACATTTAGAATTACGAAATCAACTATACAATGCAACGTTTCGCAAATAAGCACAATTGATATTCACAATTCACAGTTATTTCACATTACACAACAAAAATGAATCACAACAAGGTTACATAGATATAACATGACAAGGCCAAAAACAAGATTTCGAAAATATATCATGGACCTTTTATCACAAACTTGAGTAAAGAAAAGATTTCGAAAAAATGTTATAGAGAAACTTTATCGAGAAAGTGTCTTATCGAAAAAAAAAATCCTCATAAGTGACTTTTATTGAGATCTTTCCTTTGCGAAAGAATTGAAGTTTTCGAAAAAAAACATCTTTTTCGATAAAAAACTTTTCGAGAACCTGATGATTTCGAAAAATATAGTTCACAGAATGATTTCGAAAATAATATTTCGAAAAGACTGAGCTTGAACAATATTTATCGAAAACATAAGTTTCTCGATAAGTTTGTTAAAGATTGCGATAAAACTCAAGGTTCTCGAAAAAATTCTTATACAAGAATCAAATCGAATTTTATTGAAGTCACACGTACATTTCCTTCGCAAAGAACTTTTCCAATGACTTAGGCCTGTCACCAAGATAGATAAACACTACTTAGACAAAATCACAAAGTTTTCGATAACTGCCAAGAACATGTTCTCGATAATTACACAACTTTGAGACAAATGAGTGACATAGAGTCAAGCATATCATAAGTACATGTAATAAGCACATAATGACACAAAATGACAGTATACAACACATAAGACTTACTTAGATCGACATTATCTAAGAACGAAGTATACTAGTTTATCGAGAATCAAGTTACAATGGAGTAAATCATCATAGCTGACTCAAACATGCAAATATGAGTCCTTAGAAACAAATCCCACCAATAAAATCAAGCAAATACGCACAGAACCTCATAAACCCGATTCGTCCCAAAATTACGAATTCGAGAATCAAAGTATACATGATGGAATGAATGAAAACCAATGGGAATATGTTAGAAACAAGCTAATTAGCAAAGCCCTATCAAGAATCATCCACCTAAACATGTTTAGAGCAATTTTCGAAATCCTAAACCCTAGTTCTCGACATCATGAAAACAGGAAATCGAACCGTTGTTTTTCCAATTAACCAAGATCCTATGTGTGTAATACCCTAGTGAGTACAAAGGAACTTACGAATTGATGATCAAGGTCTTGGATGGCTCGAATTAATGAGGGCCGTAGGTTTTTAGAAAGGGTTTAAGAGATTTTGAATAAGTGGGATTGTGTTAAACGGTTTGTTTGTTTTATTCTTTTGAAACTTTAAGTTTATGACAATTTAGGTCCCTTAACTATGAGATATGTATACTAGGTCCCTAAAGTAACTAGCAAACATATGTAATATTGAGAAATACCTCCGTTAATCCTAACTTATGAAAAAACTTATTATGAGATGAGACAAAGGAATGTAAAAGAATGTCCGCACACTTTGAAGAACCGTGAAATACGAGAAACATGCAAGTATACCAATTAAAAGATTGGTAAAAGATTTAAGCATGACTCCCCCTCAACACTTGTAAAATAAGAACAAGGTGTTGAAGTGAAGCGATATACTTGCATTTTTTTTTTTTTTTTTTTTAAAGAAATATGAAAAATCTTTTTGTGTTTTGATTGGTTTATAGTTAAAAAATATTATACAAAGATAGTTATGATGTTTGACGATCAGTTGTATTTTGAAAACTTTTCCAGATCCTCTGGAGTCAAACATCTCATACCAATTTGGTGAACTAGACTAGCAAACCTTGATGGTGCTAAAGATTTGGTAAGTAAGTCCGCCAGTTGGTACTCAGTTCCAACAAAATAAAGTTCAACGGTACCCTTTTCCACATGCTCTTTGATGAAATGATATCGGAGATCGATGTGTTTGGATTTGCAATGATGCACTGTGTTGCAGGAGATAGCAATTGCACTCTTTGAATCACAGTAGATAGGAATCTTGTTGAATAGGTAGCCATAATCCTTAAGTTGTGATCTCATCCAGATGACTTGAGCACAACAAGCAGACATGGCTACGTATTCAGATTCTGTAGACGACAGTGATGTGCAGTCCTGCTTCTTTGATTGCCATGACACAAGTTTGTCTCCGAGAAATTGTAATCCACCAGATGTGCTTTTGCGTGTGTCTAAGCATCCTGCATGGTCAGCATCTGAAAAAGCAATTAGTTCAAAACCAGAATCCTTCGGATACCAGATTCCCAAGTTAATGGTTCCCTTTATGTATCGAAGGATTCTTTTGACCTCATTGAGGTGTTTTTCAGTTGGTCTGGACTGATAGCGAGAGCACATGTAGACAGCAAATACTATATCAGGTCTACTAGATGTGAGATACATGAGGGACCCAATCATACTTCGGTATTTGGTAGGGTCAACGGGAGTCCCATGTAAATCAGCATCTAGTTTTGTGGTATAGCCCATTGGTGTATTATAAGTATCACAAGACATCATTCCATGTTTCTTTAAAATTTCGAGAGCATATTTGGACTGATTTATAAAAATACCACGGGGTGATTGATGAACTTGTAATCCTAGAAAGAACGTAAGTTCACCCATCATGGACATTTCAAAATTATCTTTCATTAATTTTGCAAAATCATTAGAGTAACTTCGTTTTGTTGAGGCAAAAATGATGTCGTCGACATATATTTGAACAACAAGTAAGTCCTCCCCGTAGGTTTTTGTAAACAGTGTTGGATCAACCGATCCTTTAGAAAATTTATTGGCCAGTAAGAAAGTGGACAGTTTGTCATACCACGCCCGTGGGGCCTGCTTGAGTCCGTAGAGAGCCTTTTTGAGTCGGTAAACGTGATTAGGACGCTCAGGATCAACGAAGCCTTCAGGTTGACTGACATAAACTTCTTCACGGAGTTCTCCATTAAGAAATGTTGTTTTCACATCCATTTGGTAAACCACCATATTCCTGTGTGCAACATAAGCCAAAAAGATCCGAACAGCTTCATGTCGAGCCACTGGTGCAAAGGATTCAGCAAAATCAAGTCCTTCCAGTTGGGAGTATCCTTTCGCTACCAAACGTGATTTGTTGCGTATGACAGTTCCTTCAGCATCAAGCTTATTCTTCCAAATCCATTTTAACCCAATGACAAAGACTCCGTCAGGTCTTTCAACTAATTCCCAGACTTCAAGTCTTATGAATTGCTGAAATTCCTCTTGCATAGATTCAATCCAGTTGTCATAAGTCATTGCATCTTTAATGTTCTTCGGTTCTTCGTGACAAACTGTGAGTGCATAGATACAAGTTTCTCCATCTGTGTGAAGTCGTTGTCGTGTCATCACAGGTGCATCTGGATGGCCAATAATATGAACTAGTGGATGGTCTCGAGTCCATTTGTGTGTGGAAGGGTGTAGTTGATATGTATCTCGCATGTTAGCAGGATCCAAATTGCGTGTTGACGACTCAGCTATATCAGGAACAATAGGAGCCGGTGCAAACGGATTAAAGAACGCATTAGGATCTTGCTCTGCGGGTTGTGGAACTGATAGTGGTGTGGGATCTTCAGCTGGATGGCGGGAGTTAGAACCAGTTTGTTCGGCTGTAGATGGTGATACAATTGGAGAACCGTCTCTCTCAACACTTGTAGAAGTTTGTTGAGGTGAGTCTGGTACTTGAATGTTATCAGGTTGAGCAGCAGAATTAGGTGAGACCTCAGTAGGACGGTATACAATTGTGTCATCAAATAGTGGAGCAAACAAGGTTTCTAATTCTTTGCGGTTAAGTGGCAATGGTTCAGCCGAAGATTCCGGAGAGTTGAGACGGTTGAATTCGGGTCCTAAGCTGTGTTGCTCAGAAGCCATATGTGTGAGTTCATCAAAATTAGCATGAATGGTTTCTTGAATTTCTCTTGTACGACGATTCCATATCCGAAAACCTTTGAAATTTTCACAATATCCAACGAACACTCCGATGTCAGCCTTAGCTTTGAGTTTACCTAAATCATCACGATCATTTTTTGGATAGCAAAGTGCTCCAAATACATGAAAGTAATCGATGTTCGGTTTCCTTTTGTGAACAATTTGATATGGTGTTTTGCGATGGCGTTTTGTGATCATGCAACGGTTTTGAGTATAACATGCGGTTGAAACAGCTTCTGCCCACAAGTAATCTGGTAATTGAGCATTAATCAACATAGTTCTAGCAGCTTCCACTAACGTCCTGTTGCGTCTTTCAACCACACCATTCTGTTCTGGGCTTCTAGGAATAGATGTTTGATGTTCAATTCCCACTTTCTCATAATAAGACCTAAGTGTCTGATTTTTGAATTCGGTTCCATTGTCAGCTCTGACGATTCGTACCGTGTTGCGTAACTGAACTTGAATTTTAGTGAGAAAGGTGATGATCATTGAAGGAGCCTGATCTTTACTTTGTAAGAAATAAACCCAAGTCCATCTGGAGAAGTCATCTACAATTACGAGTATGTAGCGTTTACCGTTGATACTTTGAACACGCATCGGTCCACATAAATCCATATGAAGCAGTTGTAAAATATGATTCGTACTTTGCTCAGGTTTAGAAGGAAAATGAGCACGAGTACTTTTTCCTTGTTCACAGGCTGGACATAAGTGATCTTTGGTAAAACGGAATCTTGGAAATCCATCAACAAGTTTGTACCGAGCAAGGTCAGTCATAGTTCTGAAATTCAAGTGTGAAAGACGTTTGTGCCATAACCAGGATTTAGTCGATTCAGCTTTGGAGAGAAGACATATCGGAGATGTTGTGATCATATCTGACATTGATATTGTATAAAGATTGGAGCCGCGTGAGCCAGACATTAGATCGTTTCCTTGTAAGTCACGAACAAAGCAAGTTTTCTCACGAAATGCAACTTCTAGATCCCCATCACAGAATTAACCAACAGAGAAAAGGTTGTGTCCAAGGCCTTCCACATAATAAACTCGGCTTATTTCGATGTTCCCACTTACATAGTCACCATATCCCATGATTAGAGCGTAATGATCATTCCCGAATCTGACAGTACCGATGAACTTTGAGACAAAGTTTTTCAACAGTTTGAGATTGCTTGTCATATGTCGGGTGCATCCGCTATCAACAATCCAGAGAACGAGCTGTACCACCTGTATCACAAGAAGAAGACACGGATGGAACAGAAGTAAGGGTGGAACCCAAAGACAATGCGGGTTCCTGTTGGTTAGTAACACATGTATTCAACAATTTAGGAATCCATTTAAAGTCTGGTTTGTATTGTAACCAACGTTGCCAGTTCCAACTAGTTTTTGCTTTCTTAATGTTAAATGCACTAGTAGTTGGCTCATTCCTAGATTTGTTCTCGGCACCTATGGGGGTAACTGTGATATCATTTGAAACCGTAGAAGACGGCTTTCCTAAGTTAGACTTAGAGGCAGTAGTGGGCCTAAAAGGAATGCTTGTCCTACGTTTCTTATGACGATTGAGAAGAGAATTAGCTAAACATTTTGTATGATCACCAGATGATACGCTTTTACGACAAAACACACAAGATGCATTAATATTCAAAACATTCAAAGGTTCATCATTCGTTACATTTAGATTTTGATTACAATTTGCCAGATTAGAATCTAAATCTGATGCAACATGAGTTTTATTCAAATTCCTAAGTTGGTCTTCTACTTCTTGAGCTTCTAGGTTTCCTCTCTTACGTTGCAAGATCCTATTCTTCTTTTTACTTTTTTGCTTGGGTCTGCTAACGCTAGAAGTGGAGACTAGTCCTGTAGAAGTGGAGTTATCAACATTAGTGTTTTGAACAACCTTTCCTTTATCAGTTTTGTTTAATTGATACATTCCTGGTGCTATCACCGTGGTGTCAACCATTTTTCCTTTTTGAAGTAGCTTAACTTTCTCTTTCAAATCAATGATGATGTGATTTTTGTCCTGAATTTCAGACTCAAGTAAACCATTGCAATATTTGATGTCATCGCGGTTTTGTTGCCATTCGGCGTTTTCAATTTTTAAATCCGCAATTTCTTTCTCGTATCGGAGACACCGACCTTTTAAAGACACATTGTTTTTGCAAATCTGACAAGAGTTTGAAACATTTTGACTTTGAAACTTCAATTCCCTTTCAAGACTTTTAGCTTGACACCATTCAAGCCTTTGATTGAGTTGACAAATTTCTTTTGAAAATTGTTTTGTCACATCATCATTTTTAATTCTCAACTTATCATTTTCCTGTTTAAGTGTCTCAATTTGCTCATTCAACAAATTATTATCAACACAATGATCATGCTTAAGCATAGAAGTACCAGAATTATAAAGATCATTCATGATAACAGACAAAATATCAGCATTGAGAACTTGTTCCAAGAGTCGATCAGCATCATTTTTTAAAACTCTATTTCTTTGCTTTTGAACCAAAATGTCATTTTCAGTTGCATTGAAAACGTTTATCATATTTTTGACCTCCTTTTGAAGTTCCTGATCCCAACGTGTAGCACATAGACGGAGGTGTTGAACAATTGGCTTCATTTGTTTTTGAAAAATATCTCTCTTTTCTCGCTCGTAAGCGGATTGAAAAGTTTCAATTTTAATTTCAGAATTACGTTCAATTGTTTCCTCCAAAATTTCGATGTCTTCCATAAAAGTTTTGAAATAATTTAAGACACGACACGTTTTCGGTAAAGGTGTAAGTTCACCGGATGATGGTAAAGGACCATTTACTTGTGCTACAGTTTGGACAGGAGCCGCATTATGAGATGAAACATATGACTCTTCGATAAACCATGATTTCTCAGGTAAATCCTTTTGAGTAACAAAAGATTTAGAAAGAGGTGGAGCTTTTGAATAGTCATATGGTGTCCAGTATTGAACATAACTCATTTTTGATCGACTCTCGTCTTCAAGTTCTTCTTCTTCCTCAGTATCAAAAACAACAGCTCGCACAATTGTATTATCAAACATGTGATCAATACTGTAAACCTTAGGATTTTCTTTGAAAGCTTTGTGAAGAAACATTGATTTAAAATCGCAAAGTGCAAATCCTTTATCGGGTCTCGGTTTTAAAGCAAACTTTTGAATTGTTGTGACAGAGTTCCCATGTTTGTAAACAATGTGACGAAATTCTTTGAGTTGTTTTTCAAGATCAACAATATCACCAAGTAAATCATCTATATACTTCCTTTTTCGTGTTTTATGTTCACAAAACTCCTTTTTGCAATTTGACAATTCTGTTTCAGTTTTTGAAAGGTCTCTTTGAAGACGTTCAACTTGCATTTTCAATTCACACTTCTCACTTTCAAGTTTCGAAATCAACTTTCCGTTTGACTCAATTAAATCTTGCATTTTACATTGAAGATCTTGTTCTTTGTTGTAAGAATCTTGAAAAGCTTTTTCAAAACTTTTTGCATGTTTAATCTTATCATCCTGATTTGAAAGCTGAATTTTATAACACTCAATATCTCTTGCAAGTGACGCATTTTTTTCTTTCAAAACTTTATTTGTTTCGTTGCATTTAATGATTTGCAATTGTTGATCATCCAGTTGTTTAGATAACAATATTAGGTCGGGGTCTGGATCAAATGATGGTTCATGTTGTTCTAAATAATCATGTTTATCATTCTCAATAGGATCATCAAATGAGACAACTGTGTCATCATCAAATATGACAACTGTGCTTATTTGTTCATCTGTTTGAGACGATGAAGATGAATTACCTGGAACAACTTGCGCCATATCTGATTCATAAGCAGAAGGTGAGACTATTTCATTAATAAAGCATGCATTGAGGTCATGTACCTGAGACAAGCCGTTAGTGTCATACACTGGACCTGAATCATTGAGCTTAAGTTCCTGCATGTTGGCCATAAGCATCACAGCAGCATTGGCTTCCAGATCTTCCATGTCATCATCGTTGTTCACATTTGCCATGAAGTTGTTATCCTGTTCAGGGAAATGTCCATCTTTTTCATCTTGAAGAGCCATGAGTAATGCCTGCTTGTGAAACTTACTACCCCGAGTTCTCGGTTTGGGACATGCTACAGCTATATGACCTTGTTCATTGCAATTGTAGCACCAAACTGCATTCCCTGAGTTGGAGTTCCTTGTTGCAACTGAGTCAGACCGTTGTTGAGAAGAGCCTGAGTTGTTCCTGAACCCCGTATTGTTACTAAACCTCTGATCATTCCCATAATTCCCTGAGGAGCTTCCTGAACCAGATCGACCATAGTTACGATTCTGAATTTCCACTCTTCCATCATTGACAACAGCTTGATTCCTTGTGTTTGAAGATGAACGTTGACGGTTGTTTGTTTTGTTGGAGAATTTGCTGAAAGCACGGGCAATAAGAGCAAGTCCCTGATTCAACGTGTTAAAGTCATCATCGTCATCGTCATTGGAATTTGAGTAATACACAGCATCATTGTTGTTGAATGGAACCAGTTGAGTAAGGGCATTCTGTGGAGAGGAATCATAAGGGACCATTTGGTTCGAGGTAGAAGATTGTGGATAACTGAAGTAGTTCTGCTCTTGAACATATGCATGATTTGACATTGGTGGTGGAGCGTAGGGAGACTGAGCTACGAGAGCCAAAGAATTTGGTGTAGAAGTTGGTGTGTATCCTCCTCGTAGAGCTCGATCTTTTTCCACTTCAGGTTCATGGTGTTTCAGAAAATCATACAACAAGCCATATGGAGCATCATGAAGATTCTTCGTTTGACGAACAAATGTCACATATTTATGCCAATCAGGGCCAAGACTACCAACAAACTTGGAATTTACCGCGATCCTGGGTACTGTGATTTTATGACGTTCCAGATCATTAACCACATTTGTGAAACGATGATAGTAGGATTCAAGTGACTCTCCAGGTTCAATTGTGATGTCAGTGTATTCCATGTATAGCTTGGATTCCATGTCATCTTTGTTCAATTGAGTGCCTTCCATAAGGAGATGAACGTGTTCCCACATGGCTTTAGCCATTTTCTGAGCATCGACACTTCGATAGATAGGATTAGGTATTCCTTGAAGTATGTAAGCCATTGCATACTCATCAGCTTCACGATGTAGTTTCTGTTCTTCAGTGAGTGCAGATTCTGGAAGAGGTCTATCACCGGGAGGACGTGGAGGATCAGCAGTTGGATCACCAGCTTCAAATCTTGTCGGCCACTCAAATGGTCCTTCAAGTATCACTTGCTTTAAGAATTTCCCATGAGGTTTCTTTAATTCAAGGAATCGTAAGAATCGACTTGACCATTGAACATAGTTCCCAGGTGTTAGCATTGGAGGTGTTTCAAGTGATCCTGCCTCATATCGGGATTGTTGAGTTGTAATAACTTCACACATTCTGTCAAACCAGTGAGATTGTTTGGAGGAAAACTGAGTGTTTTGTTGCGGCACTTGATATGGTTGTTGTTGAGGAATGATCTGATGTTGTTGCATCATTAGGTAATGATGTAGTGGATTGTATGTTTGTCTTTGAGAAGGTTGTTGATTCATTTGGTGCGGAAGGTATTGTTGTTGTTGATACTGCTGATGTTGATGTTGCTGATACTGCTGATGTTGATGTTGCTGAGTATGAGGAAAGTAGTGATTAGGTGGTTGAGACATCTTAGAACACTTGTGTTGAAATGGATCTTGTAGAAAGTGTAGAATTAACCAAGTATCGAAAAACTTAGCACAACTTCAGATTGCGAAATATATGATTGCGATAATAGGGTTTGCGAAACTTGTCAGATTTTCGAGAAACAAGGTTTGCGAAAACTTAGTAGATTTTTCGAAAAACTAAGATTTCGAAACTTTTCAGATTGTCGAAAAAATAAGATTTCGAAACTTTTCAGGTTTTCGAAAAAATAGAATTTCAAAACTTTTCAGGTTTTCGAAAACGTTTGCGATAATTGCGATAACGTTTGCGATAACGAGAAAAAAAAAACAATTTTCGAAATTATACAATTTCGAAAACTTTCCCAAATGTCGAAGTACTTAACTTTCTTATACAAGAAAGAAAATACCGAGTCTACACAAACGAAGTCGAGGTAGTGCACTTGGAGAAGATCTCGATAACTTGTAAGTTTTTGTTTTTCAAAGAAAGCAATCCTAAAACTTGTTTTTAGTTCAAGATTCTTGTACTTTTAGGTGTAAAATGAAGAGATCTTTAAGAAAGTTGAAAACTTTAAGAACTTTTCAAATTATATAAAAGATTGCGAAAAATAGTACAAGAAACTTAGTCGAATTTTATAAGGAAAAATGTGAACTTTTTTGTTTGTGTTGATTTGTAGCACAAGTTTGTAAGCAAATATGTGATAAAAATCAAGAAACAATCAAGAAAGTACAATAATTTCTTAAAAAATTCGAATGATAAACAAGTTTAAGAACAAACTTAATGAAAAAACAAAAGCTACACCTTCATATGGCGAATGATACCACTTGTTAGGTCACCATTTTGTAAACACAAGCACAATAATGATAGAAATGAGATGAGAATGAGAGTGGGATGATTATGAGAAATTAGAGAATATAAATTGCAAGAGTTTCCTTAATGTTTCAAATAACCAACCAAGTATTACAAAGACCTAAGCCATCTATTTATAGGGAAGGAGCTAGGGCAACACTCCCTCTCCTCCCATTCATGAAATCGTATGGGCCTTAAAGCCCATGGATCACCTAGCTTAAGTCTAGTAAACTTTGTAACATAAACTATACTGTAAGTAAAATAATAACTAAAGCAACCTATTATTACAAATGACCGAGACTTCATAAAATAGTAAAACTTTGGTTCCAACACTTATTCTATTTGACACCTAAAGTGGACTTTGACTCTTAAAAAACTTAAAGACTCTAAAAGTATTTTAAACATTCTAAATGGTTGGTCAAGGGGTTTGATCATAATGCCACATAACAAACATGTACGAACCTGTGGTATAGCATACGAGGACTCGAGATGTTGAGAGGTGTTGAATGTATGTTGAGACAAAATATGAGTACGAGTAACATGTACATTTTACATTATGTATCAAGTTATACGTTTGTCATCAATCAAAACAAACGAGACTGTATAGATTAAATATCGTAGCATTTACAATAACACGACCAAACCGAAGAATCAGTGGTCCGGTCTCGGTCCTAACTTTTTTTTTATTTCGGTCTTGGTCCGGTCTGGTTCGGTCCGGTCCGGTAAAATCGACCAATAATGCCTTCTTGGACCGGACCGGACCAGACTGAACACATTCGGTCCAGTCCTCGGTCCATGGTTTTGGTATAATTCGGTCTCGGTATTGGTCCGGTTTTTGCCGGTCCGGTCCGGTCTTAGACAAATGGTTTTGGATTACCCATGAATAGGGGTGGCAATCGAGTCGTGTTCGTGTTGACCTATTCGGGTTTGCGGGTTGGTGGGTTAAAATAACCTCTACCCAAACACGACCCATTTATTAATCGTGTCAAGAAGCTCAACCCTAACCCAGGCCTGCATAACACGCGTAACCCATTTGTGACCCGTTTAACCTGTTTAAGTATATAGGTCAAGCAGTGAATAAGGTTGGTGGTTTGTTGATTTAACTAGTTTAAATGCAAAAATGATATAGGGATCTAAAATATGATAAAATAACATACAAATAACTATACGACAATTTCAATAATATCTGAGTTATAATCGTAATTCACTCATATTAAGTATATAAACAAAATACATTTAATCCATATCCAACATTAAAACCAGGTAATATATTTTATTCTTAGAGGCTTATATGCTTAAACGGGTTCACGTGTTGACCTGTTTAACAGTTACTTAACTGAAACACGACCCGTTTATTAAACGAGTTAGACATGTTGACCTGTTTTTTTTACCAAAACATGTTTATCCTCAATCCAAACCTATTTAACTTCATGTAGTTTATCATATCATGTCGAGAATTACCACGCCTACCTATGAAGACCCAAATCCATAAGTAGAAAATATCTATGATGATATAATGAAGAACCGTGTAGAATGTTTACTATAGATATCTAAATGTATTATAAGAAATATCTAGATTAAAATATTTAGCAATGACTAGGAATTATCTAAAGATGTAATAATAAATAGAAATATTGTAGAATCTTTCATAGATCACTATAAATAGGTGATATAGTCATGGTTTATGCATTAAGCACATTAAGCAAAGTTAAGCAATGAAGTTACATTTAAAAGTTTCTCTAAAAGTCCGTTTGGTTCGTAGAATGCTTTTTGCGGAATTGTAATCTGTCTATGAAATTTAAATGTGAACAAATTGAAATGTTAAGGAATTGGCATATGTAGGATTTGGAATCCAAAGGAGTTGAAATCAAAATTAACGCGTATTTGATTGTAAGAAAATGAAATGAGAAAAAACTTATTATACTAAAATATTAAAAAAATTATTTTAGTTTAAAATTGATAAACTGAATATGATTTCTTAAATATAATATTTATAAAGATTATAATAATAATAATAAACTTTTAAATAATAATATATAAACTAATATCTTAAAATTATTTTATATTTAATTTTAAATAAATTATAAAAATTAAATCTAATTGAATAATAATAATAATAATAACAACAACAATAAATTAATAATAAATAACAATAATAATAATAATAATAAATATTATAATAATAATAATAAATTTTAAATTTTAAAAATAATTAAAATAATAATAATAATAATAATAATAATAATAATAATAATAATAATATGGATCGTCTTGATCGTTTTGGCCAGGTTGTGTGGGCGATTCTTGGGGAATATGGATCGTCTTGATCCTCCTTCTCCGTCCTCGTCCTCAACCTTCGTTCAACCGGCTGTTGATCGACACCACCACCTGTACATACCCCCGTATCCTCCGTTTGTATTTTCCTTTCTGTTTGTGTGCGTGGCGTGGTTCTTTGGCTCTGGTTTTCACAGGTGCCTAGGCTAGGCTTGTGTTTTATACTTCTGGCCAAGGCGTTCGAGGGGTAGAAACCAACCCGCTTCTGGGTTGTGGCCTATCCTTGGTGGTGTTTGGCTGCTGGGGTTGCGGTTAGCTCCCTTGGAGTGGTATTTTGTTTGTTTGTTTTGTGGTTTGTTGGTTTTGTATAGTCTTCAATTCAAAAAAAAAAAAAAAAAAAAAAAAATATATATATATATATATATATATATATATATATATATATATATATATATATATATATATATATATATATATATATATATAATAGAGAAGAAGGTTGAAGGGTTGCGGTTTGCTCCTGGGTTTTGGTGTGGTTTGCGTTTACCACCATGTGTTTTTCTGGATAATATTGATGTGGGGCCCACCCCCTTTTTGGCTTTGGCTTGATTGCGGTTTGCTCCTAGAAGCCGTTTGAGTTTAGTCCAGGTGGGCCTGCCCCCTTTGGGCTTCTTGGTGGATTTTGTTTGTGGCTTCTTGGTGGGCCGTGTGGGCTGGTTCACTCGTAGGCTTTTATTATTTGTTTCGGAGGTTCTATTTACAAAAAAAAAAAAAAAAAAAAAAAAAAAAAAAAAAAAAAAAAAGTCATGGCAGGCCTTCGTATATCTTGCCCGCTACAAGGACATGAGGGGTGTAGCGGGAAAGGTTTCACCAAGAAATATTTTATTGACCATTTGGGTACCCGCCATTTCAAGTCTGATGTTTTGAAGGCTTCCCACAGAGCGCGTATAGCGAGTGATCCCTCTTTGTTCTCTACTATGGACCAGGCGCTTCATCAGGCAGGCATATGGCTTTGCGGGGTGTGTTTTTGCACGCACACATTCAGTAAAAATTGCAGACATGCTCTGGGTGACGTGGTTCTCGCACCCAGTTTTGACGAACTGGCGATCCATGGTATCCCTATGCCTCCTAGACCGGCCCTGAACAATGTCGAGGTTAGCATCACAGATGTGTCTGGCGGTACTCTCGCTGAGGATAAGATTGTTGGGGGTGTTGGTTCTGGGATGCCCCCCTGGTGTTGAGTCCTGCTTTGACCTCAACCTACTTGATCGGGTGTTTTCAAAGAAGATATGTACGGTTAAATGTATCCCCCCTAGGGCTCGGCTGGGTTTTGCTAAGATCTTTTGTGGGGCGTTAGATAAGGTCCTTGTGCGCCCAGGAGATCTTTCTGCATGGGTGCAACTCCTCATTTTGCCACCCTGTGTGTTGTCCACCTTTGTGCCAACAAACAGAGCTCAACGACGATCCGGCGAGAGAGAGAGACACCAGCTTGATAGCATTACTCGGGCTATCCTTAGATGGAAGGATCCCGTCGACAGGCTTGGTTTGGTTGAGGAGCGGCTGACCTTTATGCCTCCATCTTCCAATAGGGTGATAAAACAGAAGGATCCAAACGGGGTCAATGTAGGTCAATGCAAGCGCAAACTTGGGGATGGGCACTTTACTGCTGCCATTAAGGTGCTCACATCTTCGGGCATCGCCCCACCCACGTCCGACACCTTGCGGGAGCTCGAGGCCAAACACCCTTTTGCACCCCCTCCCACCCTTCCATCTTTTCCCCTCGAGGAGGATGCCCTTATCGTCCATAAAGATTTGGTGCTTAACAGGATTCGTAGTTTCCCCAAGGGGACGTCGTGTGGACGTGATGGGCTCCGGGCACAACATTTAATGGATATCTTGGGTGGAGCGGCGACCGCCATCGCCGATGACTTGCTAGGGTCTATCACCGGTATTGTTAATTTGTTCCTCAACGGTAAGTGCCCCATCCAGCTGGGTGAATATATCGCTAGTGCCCCCTTGACCCCCTTGGTCAAGCCCGGTGGGGGTTTACGGCCTATTGCTGTTGGTACGGTTTGGAGAAGGCTTGTGTCCAAGGTTGCTTCCTCGTCGGTTGGTAACTCCATGAATTCCTATCTGCAGGATTTCCAATTTGGGGTTGGAGTCCCGGGGGGTGTGAGGCCGTCCTCCATTCTGTGAATAGGCTTATTGAGTCTCAAGGTGATGTAGTTGGACACTCCATGCTCTTGGTGGACTTTAAGAATGCTTTCAATCTGGTCGAGAGGAGTGTCTTACTACAGGAAACTAGAACGCGTTGCCCGGCGATTGCCCCGTGGGTTGAGTTTTGCTATGCACGCCCTGCCAGGCTTTATTATGATAACTCCATCCTCTGGTCATGTCAGGGGGTTCAACAGGGGGATCCGCTGGGCCCTTTATTGTTTGCCCTAGCCTTGCACCCTTTGGTTCATACTATTAACCGTTCTTGTGAGCTTGCCCTTCAGGCGTGGTACCTTGATGATGGCACTATTGTTGGAGATACTCTCATGGTCGCCAAGGCGTTGGACATCATCAGGACGGAGGGTCCCGCTCGTGGGTTGTTCTTGAATGTTGACAAGACTGAACTCTTCTGGCCTGCGGAGGACCCTAGGAGTAAAGTGGATGGTGTGTTCCCTGTGAATATTGCTCGCCCGCTCCATGACGTCAAACTTCTAGGGGGTTCTGTCAGCTTGGATGACAGTTTCTGTCGAGACTTAGCTTCCAAAAGAGTCTCTAAAACCATATCTTTAATGGAGGCCATTAGCAATCTTAATGATCCTCAATGCGAACTGCTCCTCTTGCGTAATTGTGTAGGAGTTTCAAAATTATCTTACGCTTTGAGAACATGTTCCCCCTTGTACTTATCAGAGGCCCAAGCTCAATTCGATCAGACGTTACGTGCCTCCTTGGAGAAGATTGTTACTACCTCAGGGCCAGGGTTTGGTGATTGGCAGTGGCGCCTTGCCACTCTCCCAATAAAACTGGGTGGTCTCGGTATCCTTTCAGTGGGAGATATCATACAATATGCCTTTCTTGCTTCTCGTATGCAAACGAGTGGCTTACAGGAGAAGATACTTGCCAAAACCGGCGTTGTTTCACATGGCCCTTCATTCCAGCTTGCCTTGGATAATTTCAACGCTACCTACAACACCGACTTTCTCGCTGCCACCGGGGGCGCTTCTGCCCCCCAAATGATGAAAACATTGGCAAAGTGTTATTTCGGTGTCATTGAGAAAGACCTTGTTACCAAGTACTCGTTAAGCCCAAGGCAGGTGGCTATACTTAGTAGTGTTCGCGCCCCACATGCACAGGACTTCCTCTTCGCCATCCCTATCGACGGTCTAGGACAAAGGATGAATCCTCGCCAATTTCGATCTGTGTTATGCTACAGGCTTGCGGTTCCTTTGTTCCCTGAAGGCAGCCTATGCCCGAGTTGCAATGTACACCGTATGGACCAATGGGGAGATCACGCGGTCCACTGCGCTAGCGAAGTGGGGGTTAAGTTTAGGTATAATTTGGTGCGTGATATCCTTGTTGATATATGTTCCAAAGCCGGGATTATGGTGCGCAAAGAGGCTCCGTTGGGATTTATTTCAGAGGTAGGGAGAGAATTACGTCCTGCAGATGTGCTTTTGTTCAACTGGTTCCAAGGCAAGGACGCATGTCTAGATGTGACTGGGGTCTCTCCATTTGCTGGGATTGGGGCGACGTCATGGGCTCCTGGGGCTGCCTTGAGTAATGTTGTGGAAAAGAAAAGGAAGAAGTATGCGTCCAAGTGTGAAGACAATGGATACAAGTTCGTCCCTTTCGCCTTTTCCACGTTTGGGGAACTGGAGGTGGAAGCTTTGAATACACTTTCGCGTGTTGGGGCTATTGCCAGCAGCCACTCTAACAATGTCAAGAGCAGTGCTTTTATTTTTCATCGTGTTAGTTTCTGTATTCAAAAAGGAGTGAGAGCACAGATTGTGTCTAGACTCCCCTCCAATTTCATGTAATTTCCATGGTTTCAATGAAAAATCATTATAATAATAAAAAAAAATATAATAATAATAATAATAATAATAATAATAATAATAATAATAATAATAATAATAATAATAATAATAATAATAATAATAATAATAATAATAATAATAATAATAATAATAATAATTTGCTATAGCCAAAGGTGTGGGGGCTTAGATAATATCTCGGCTCCCTACTAATTTCTTGTAAATCCTATGAGTTTCTAATAATAATAATAATAATAATAATAATAATAATAATAATAATAATAATAATAATAATAATAATAACAATAATAATAATAATAAAGTGAAGTTATAATAAAATAATAATAATAATAATAATAATAATAATAATAATAATAATAATAATAATAATAATAATAATAATAATAATAATAATAATAATAATAATAATAATAATAATAAATTCCATGAAATTGTAAGCATTCCTATCATTTTGCTATAGAATGCTGAATTCCACAAATATGGGATTTTGAAGAGTTTTCATTCCATTTCATTTGCCAACAAAACACATTAAGGAATGAAATTCAGATTATGAATTTCTTGAATCTGACAACCAAGCACGTTACCATCAGAATCCTGTATATTCCACGAACCAAACGGGGCCTAAGTGTTCTTACTTCATCAATATAAGCCTAAAAGGCCGTAGTGTTTCCAACTGTTACTAGTCTATGATGTACAACCTAAGACCTATTTTAGCATCCTTTCCCTCTAAGATATACATTGTAAGGTTTTTCCCTTATAAGGTTTTTCACTTCAAAGCCATACATTGTATCTGGTCATACAAAACATCAGTCATCATTTTGGGGGATGGTACCCGCGCCATGATCTTTAGTGTTAGCGTACTTGAGTTTTCAATACTTTCTAAAAACTTCCCCAACGTTCCGCCTCCGTGTGTTTCTTACCTCTTTTATTACATTATCTAGTACGTTAAATGGGTCCTCTATCTGAAAAATTAACCATCTATATATCAGTAGGTGTAGTTTATATACAATTAATATAAGAGGGTATTTCCATGGACTTACATAGAGGGGAAATCTTCTTTCATAGGTATATTGGACCCGTGTTATTGTATAAGTGCTTATATAACTGGTGAAAGAGCTGTTGTCGACATCAGTAAACTGAAAAAACTCGAAATTATATATGAAATAAGAAATGTGAACATCAATATATTATGGAAAAGTATAAAGAAGAAACCTTTTCTATAAATAGCCGAAAAATATCAACTAGAGAGCTCTTGTTTCTTATACTTGAAGGGCATGAAAAGAAGTTTTTTATATTGTTGTGAATCTCGTCTTGTTCAGACCCTGCTTGCAAGTTGTACTGGTGTTATTAGGGAAATATGTTAGTTTATAATATACATGTTATGTTCTGAAGTAAATGTGGTGGATACGTATATCTCAATGGGTGCAGAATTGGTGGTTCACATGTGTGGAATATAGGATACACATTTAACATACAATGCATATAGAAATGAAAAGGAAAAAATGATAGGTCAAATTAACCTGAAGAAGGAAAATTGGTATGAGATAAAGAACGTAAGATGGAAGTGTTCCACATGTTGCATCATTGATGTTGTGAAACTTAGTCCAATCCTTAATCTAGGCATATCAGAAATATATATATTTCGTAAGTAGATTTTATCATGTTAACACATGTATCATGAAAAAATTGAATCAGTGTATACCAGGAGGGCTAAGCCTTTGAATCTATTATCTACGTGATAATAAATTGATAATAAATTGATCTTGTTACCTAACTTTGTAGAAATTAAAAAGTTACCTTTAGTTTTTCATTTGAAAATTTGTATACTTGGGAGTCCGGAGAAAGACCAGATGATTCGTTTCGAATATATAGACTTAATCCTAAAATTCACTTGTGTTTTATGCCAACTTTAAATTTTCTTTTCAATATAAGGTTATGCTAAACATAGCCTTAAGGGCTATGTTTAAGAAATAAATATATGCATATATTGTGATACACACAGTCGATAGGGGTGATCATGTTAGTGCAAATATGAAGATATTTAATCTAAACGGTGTATTATGTTTTTAATGATGACAAATATGTTACTTGCAATATATAACGTAAATGTGTAAGTTGCTCGTAACCATAAATCGTCAAACCAATATTCCTCAATGTTTCTTGTCTTCGACATCTCGAGTCTTCTCGTGCTTCAACAAGAGGTTCAAATATGTTTGTTATGTTGCATTATAATCAAAACATCTAATAAACCATCGATAATGTTTAAAGTATATTATCGAGTCTTTAAGTATTTACATTTTCAATCATTCTCTGTTAGAACCCAATTTTACATTTCATACAAGGTATGAATATGAATTTACAAACTATCCAAATAATCAAAGATGTTTTTATTATACATAATGCATCAACACTCCTTCATCATGTTATAAAGGGCAAATCATATAAAAAGGTATCGCACTTAAGGTCAATTATAATTTTAGGTACTTAACTTTTTTTCTCCCAATTTAAGGCATCAAAGTTATTTTTTGTGCAATACAAGTTTTTTTTTTAGACTTTTCAAAAGCGACTACCAGTTATAATTAGCCGAAATGACTTTTAAATACTCAATTATAACGATATATCACATTAATTAACCAATTTAGCGGAAAAATGGTGGATAACACCTATCAAAAAGTTGAAAAACCTTGCGTTGCACAAAAAATAACTTGGGTACCTTAAATTGAGAATAATAAAGTTGGGTACCTAAAATTCAAATTGACCTTAAGTGTGATACATTTTTATGTGATTTTCCTTTTTATAAACTCTTGCATACTTTTATAAACGTTTCTAACAATCTTATTTAACTTTATTTTAAACAAATATTTTGTAAAATTCATTTTGACCACTAGCTTGAATCTTCCATTTTGAAGTGTAATTCAATTATTATCTTTCATTGAAAGATGAGCAATTCCCTAATATCTAAAACCAAAGATGAAAGCATCAAATGTGTTTAGCATAGAAACACTCATTAACCATTTTTGACCTTTGAGTGTTTTAACACTTTAGGAAGACATCAAACATGATTTACATCAGCTCTTCCCTCAGCAATCTAGAATGGAAATATGGCAAACAAAAGTTGAAAGACATTTCAAAATGGATAGATTTTTGGTGAACAACAGGACCCATGAAACCTGTGCAGGATCCGTGAGACTACTGAATGGTTTTCTCTTGCCTATCTAAACAAGTAATTTAACCACCATTCAAATAAAGATTTTGTAATGTAACATTAGGCATTTTTAAGTCTTCAAAATCCTTACTAACCCTTAATTATAATGCTTCTAACTCTCATATGTTGAAAGCATATCAACATGTGAAGATCCATCCAAATAAGCTTAGAACTCTTGTCGTCTTCATCCATTGAAAGCACACTAGCAAGGGAAGATCCACCACAATAAGATTAGTGCTCTTGTCATCTTCATCCATTAAAAGCTTCTTATAAGGATAAGATAAATCATATCAAGCTTAGAGTTCTATATGTCTAGTGATGAGGCGAAAAATGATCCGTTTTTAGGGGGTCATTTAGGCCCGGAATTGAATTTATTTGATCAGATATTGCCCTAAATCGTTCCTTTTGTGATTTTAGGTACTTTTGGAGTGAATTCTGGAAAAGGAAGCATTTTGAACGTTTTTGGAGCATAAAAGTGAAGAAAACGGCAAAGTCTTAATTTTCCTTGCTGGGAACAGTACCTGACGGCGTTAGCAAATCCTACATGACGGCGTCAAGAGGAAAAACAAGAGGTGAAGAGGATGGAGTCCATGACGGTCCAGAAGGTATTTGCACTAGGGCATGACGGCGTCACCATAGGCCGTCATGGCCCCTTAACACATGACGGCCCAGAGGAGAAATGCTCTTAACGGCGTCAGATCTGGATCTAGGCAATCCGATTTTATTATGGGCGGCGGGTTGACGGCGTCAGAATTTTATTCTTGACGCCGTCACGTTAGAAAATCTATATATAGTCTTTGTAATTTTCATTCAAAGGAGATGAGAATTTTAGGGACGACTTGAATAAACCCTAACATGATTTTAACAGTATTTTCAAGGGTTTTCACCCCTTGAATCCTTTCATGTTCATTTAAGATAAGTATCCTTTCAATTCATTCAATATGTCTATGTGTTGTTTGAATATATCTTACGCTTGTCTTGATTTTAACATGCTAGGCTAGATCTCTTGTGTGTTTGCTTAGATGTAGTGAAACCTAGATGTTGATTATAGGTTGATTGCTTGTTTATAGTTGTAATGGAAGAATAATTTCGATGTTAGGCTTAAGAAAACTGGCAGACTTCCATTGTGTAACTTGCTTGAACGTCTTAAGAAACATGAACCAATGCGTACTAGGTTTTTATGGTTGTATTTAATGCATGAGCGAATTCTAGTGATCCCATATTAGGAGCTTCTTGCAGGCTCGACATTGGAGTGAAGTAGGAGCTTATAGAGTTGGGGAAGTACGTACGCCACCCCATGATTGGTATTAAGGAATATAACCCGTCATCCACGCAACTGTAACAAATTGTCAACCTGTAAAAGATATCTAGGGAGTAATGAAATCTAAGTAAACACAATTTTCCTATTTACTGTTCACACCACATTAGTAATTAGCTTTGTTTTCATTTTTGTTATTTTATTTTGATTGCATCTTTAGTTATTGGGTTAGTTGATTAGCAACCAATTCCGCTCACTCTTCCAAAACCCGAGATTTTTAATTGCTTTTATAGAAATATAAAAAATACAAAAAGAATCATCCCTCACCTCTAGACCTAGTTTTTAGGCTTTCTAATCCTAGCGACACTATTCCTGAGTTGAACGATCAATCCCTCGGTACTTGTCACTATGCTATACTACAATGATCAGGTACACTGCCTGGTGGGGGTTGTAAGCTTCTCGAGAGGTAAAACCTGGTGCAATTCCCACGCATCATCTAGATTAGTTATTAACGTCTATTGGACAATCATGTATGTGTTTGGGCCATAAAACACAATGGATTTACTTAGTATCGGTAAATATGTAAGCGACTTTTTAAGGTTTTCTCCACCAAGAAGAAAGCTTGTTGAACAACTGAAGAAACTCTCGAGTAGGGTACTCGGAGAGTAGAGTAAGGCGAAGAGATGTTTCGTGCCGGACCACTATAATTATCGTGCCCGGTTTGATCTCCTTTTTACCTATTGTCTTGTGTTTATACTTTGCATTGTGTTGATAAATTTCCTTTCATTATCCCTGTTATTATTGTCACTAATCATGTTACATGATATTTAATTGGTTATTTGATATAAGAACTTAAAGTTTTTAAAAAGGGAACGAATTCACTCCCTACCCTTAAAGTTCTTGATATCTAGATTAGTCATTAACGTCCATTGGACAATCATGTATGTGTTTGGGCCATAAAACACAATGGGTTTGGTTGTGCCCGATAATTTGATATCTAGCTTAGTATTGATAAATATGTAAGCAACGTTGTAAGGTTTTCACCGCCGAGACGAAATTGTGTTGAACTAGCGAAGAAACTCTCGAGTAGGGCACTTGGGGAGTTGAGTAGGGCGAAGAGAAGTTTCATGCAGGACAACTATAAATCATCATTTCTGGTTTGATCTCCCTTTTACTTATTGTATTGTGTTTATACTTGCATTGTGTTGATAAATTTTCTTTCATTATAAATTTATAATTGTTGTAGGATTATTATTGTCACCGATCATATTACATAATATTTAATTGGTTATTTGATATAAGAAATTAAGCTGAGATGTAGACAACCTATCCTTATCCGAAGGTAGAGAGACTGCTTTCACATAACCTCTGACCTTTTTGTAGTGAGTAATGATCGAACCTTCGCCCCTGTCTCCAAAGAAGATGTGTTTTTCCAACTGATCTAAGGGGGTGTTTCTTTTTCCCTTAGCTAAGAGAATGGGTTCACACAAAGTATATAATAATGCTTTTTTTATGTGGAGCCCACTATTTTTTCACTAATGCCTCTATCTCCATGTGAGTGGTATAATGGAGACTCTCTCCATTAAGACCATTTAACAGCTGTGGGTCCCACATAGGCCCCATGCATCCCTTAGCTAAAAAAAAGAAACACCCCCTAACCTTGCTTGTTGTGCGTAAAAATAGTGTACATTCCAATTTGCGTGTAATCACATGTGTAGAAAGCTAATGAATGGAGATTGGATAAATAAACTATATGGTGTTGATTGGTATGCTTGAGTGCTTAACTGTATGTCTAATCCTATGGCAGCATTTAGTTGTTGATAATGTAAGGATCTACTTGTTCACAAACAAATAAATTAATGACACATCCATTTAGGTCCACCAAACATATTCCAAAAAATTAGTCACGCTTTTAGGCTTATCACCCCATTTCCTAAAATATGTAGTTAGACAATCTATAGGTGTGTATATTTAGACAGGCAACCTAGATTTAAATCAAATCTTTTGTTTACTTTTGTTCATGTTATTTTATTTTATTTTTCACTCAAGTTGATAAATTTTTACATACGTGTGTAGAGCAGATCGGATGAGGAATTGACAAAAACGCAATAGAATTTAGCAAAAAGTGAATACTCAGAAAAAAATATCTTCTCTTGTATTTCTTTAAACACCGTTGGTTTGTTGTAAATTTCCAAAAAAAAAAAAAAAAAAAAAAAAAAAAAAGCATATAATTTCAGAATTAAAGGTTGCTCATTTAATAATTTATATTCCAAACAGGTTGTAACATTTGTAAGGTTGTCGACATAGACAGAACTTGACGATTTTAATTAAAAATACAGTACCAAACTATAACATAGTATTTCTTTTAGGAGGCAATTTATATTTTGCTTTTAACACTCTTATAAATGATTTAGAGGCCTAATTGATATGCTTAAAAGTATGCCTAACAAGAGGATGAAGACAAGTGGCAAAATGAAGAGTGGATATGAGGAAAGATAAAATGTAAAGAAGTGGGGCCCTCTTATGTCACCAATCACAAGATGACACATCAGTTTAGGCATGCCAATCAAGACTCACTCTTATCAAGACTCTTAATAATATTGCATGCCACAGGTCCCTAAGTGGTTGCGCATAGATTGTTTTGGCACATCTAATCTGTTTATTGTCAGGTCATGGCCTTCGTAATAATTGAATATACAATATTATATTTGAAACTACTGTACATTCGTCACACAAAATCTTAGCAACGTTATCTCAGATAACGTGTTGATAAAAAAATACTATATTTTTTTAAAATCCAAAAAAATGTTTTATAACGTGTTGATAGAAAAAAGATATTATTTGAAAATCCAAAATAATGGTTTAAGATGTTGTTATATGACTTAGGATCAAATGAGAAGAAAACTTAAAATAAGAAGGATGAGAAATAACTATAACCACATATTTGAGATGTATCGACTTAAATTAGATGCAACCCTAATCTTTTAGATGCACCATAATATATTTTCTAGCAAAAAATTAGATACATATACATATATTAGATGCATTTCATCAAGTTAGACAAATCCTATATATTTTTCGTTCTCTGCGGGTGAAATTTGTTGTTGGTATTACTTTGCATCGTTTTCACTTCAAATCACTTTTCGGAACTAATTGGGATGCATCTAAATGAATAGATATGCATCTAAATCAAGTCGATGCATCTCAAATGTGTGGTAATAGTTATTTCTCATCCTTCTCATTTTAAGTTTTCTTCTCACTGGATTCTTACCCGTCGTTATATATCATATTATATACATAGTTTTTTTTTGTTGTTATATCTTTTTGCTACATGAAATAAAACCTTAAATCTCAAAAAAGAAATAAAAAAATAAAATAAACAAATAAATAAAAATTAAATAACGACGTTGAACGAGAAGTAGAATTTAACTGTCAAATTTCTTACACCCATTACACATTTCCATAAGCATTATCATTATCGGGCCAAACATGCATTTTGCGAAGCCTCGCTCTTGAAATGGTTGTTGGTTATTAAAGAAAATAATTAAACTTTGGTTACATGTCGTTGTAACATACGTCCAGGTGTATTTCACACGTTTGCCTTGTTTTCATGTACTTCTAAGCGCAAAATAAATGCTTAAATTAGAAAAGAAACAAAAAAGTTTATTGATAACTCACTTTAATTATGTCAATATATGTATTTTTCCTAAAACATCATACCTTTCATGTTAACTTGCCCGGCTCTTGCCATACCGATTCTTACTAAGTTTCGCCCATGGTTATGTAATCATTTAAATTGTCTTGTCATGGGCTGTATAATAATTGAAGATCCATAATTTGCATATACTGTACATTGATCACAACAAAATCTTATACTCTCTCAGTCTCAAATTTATTGTCCACTATTGACTTTTTTAGTCTTTCTTCTTCAACTTTGACCTTAAATATTTTCGTGGGTGTTATATAATATTTGATGCAAAATATATAAATGGATTGGGTTTTAAGTGTACTTTTCAATGATATAAGTTTTTATCAAGTATTATATAACAAAAAATATATATTTATGGTCAAAGTTGAACTAGTTTGACTTTGAAAATTCAAACTGGACAATAAATTTAAGACGGAGGTTGTAATAAGTTACCGAGAACATGTTGATAAAAAAAAAGTTGTTTTTTGAAATCCCAAAATAATGGTTTTAGCCGAATATAAATGTTTTCATTGATTAATTGCCGAATATATTAAATAAATAAATAAATAAATAAATACGTTAAACCACAAGTAGAATTTAATTGTCAAATTTCTTGCACCCACCTCACGTTTCCATAAGCATTATCGGGCCAAACATGCATGTTGCGAAGCCTCGCCTGTGGAATGGTTGTTGGTTATTAACGAAAATAATTATTTTTGTTACGTGTCATTGATACGTTCAGATATATTTCACACGTTGGTCTGATTTTATGTACTTCTGAGTGCCAAATAAGTGCCTAAATTGGAAAAGAAACAAATTGTAGTTTATTGATATGTCACTTCATTAATGTTAAAAAAAAAAAAAAAAAAAAAAAAAAAAAAAAAGGGCGGGTAAAACCGTCTTGTCCTGTTAAAATGTTAATAAAGTAAGTAAAGCGAAAAAAAAAAAAAAAAAAAAAAAAAGCGGAACATAAAATATAAAATTTTGGGTAAAATGCAAAAATAGTCTCTAAACTATCATGAAATCGCAAAAATGGGACTGAGACAAAAAGTTACGCAAAACAGCCACTAACGTTACGAAAATTTACAAAAAAGCCACCAAGAGCGCTTTTTTGCTAACTTTCGTTAGTTTTTCCGTTAGTCAAGGGTATTATTGCATGAAATGGCGAATATACCCCTTTAACTTTAGATACAACTCTCTTCCATCCTCATTCACCTAGTTTATTGCCGCCAATTCTGTACCAAATTAAGTCGAACACCTATATTCAGATACAATTCTAATTAACGTATAGTTCCGGTTAGATTACATCGATCGTCCGTGCCTTTGATCGATACGGTAAGACACAGTGCATTTTCCTATTTGCTTGAACAGGGTTATTTATTTATTTATTTATTAAAAGGTGTATTTGTTGTTAATGTTATGGACTTACAATTGTAGGTGGTTATATGAGAAATGTGAAAGTAGTAGAGGTGGATAATGAAACAGAAGAAAAGAGTGGCAGGAGTGATTCAGAGGATTTGGATTATAATCCAAATGATGATGAAGTGATTTGATGATGATGATGAGCTAATTGAAAATGTTCCCGTAAGTAAGTATGATTTGCTATGCAATAAAGACTGTGAACATCAATCAGGTATATCTGTTTTTACGAAACATTATGCACTGCTTAGAGAGTATGCCCAAGAGTTGGTTAATCAAAATCCAGGAACTACTGTTAGGATTGATGTACAGCTAGAACCAAATCCAGAGAGTGCAACAAGAACTTTTAAAAGGGTTTATGTGTGTTTGGGAGCTATGAAACAAGGTTTCAAAGCTTGTGGCAGAGAATTCTTAGGATTAGATGGATTATGCATGTCAGGTCCTTTTCCAGGTTAATTACTAACAGCAGTTGGGATTGATGCAAACAATAAGATTTATCCAGTAGCATATGCTGTAGTTGATGCACTAAATACGACAACTTGGTGTTGGTTTTTGAAACTATTTAGGGATGATCTTGGTATACAAACCAACTGCAAGTTCACTTTCATTACTGATAAGCAAAAGGTGACATTTCTATTCTATAATTAATCATGTGCTTTATTCACAATGAGAACATGTAAAGTTTAACACCATCAATAACCTTAACTGTTCACAGAGATTGATACAAGCCATTGCTAGTGTGTTTCCAAATGCTGAACACAGGTTTTATGTTAAGCAAATGAAGAGATGAAGTCACATTTTAAAGGAGGTGTTTACAAGGACATGCTTTGGAATGCAGCTAGAGCCACTATTGTTGTTGAATTCAACAAAGAGATGGATCACCTCAAGAATAACAATGCTGCAGCTTATGATTGGTTGATAAAGATTCCAGCTGAATAATGGAGCAGATCACATTTTTAAGGTAATTCATTAAGTGGCACTGGACAAAAGCATACTGATAATTGATCATATATTAATATATAACGTGTGATTTGTTTAACAGGCAAAGCCCTATGTGGACTACTCTTAAACAACATATGTGAGGTGTTCAATAGCCAGCTAAATGATGTTAGAGATAGAACCATCATCACTTGTCTTGAATATATCAGGGAGTACTTGATGAAGAGGATTGTGGTAGTTCATCAAATAATAGGAAAGAGTGTTGGACAACTTACTCCTACTCTGCAAGCCATGTTTGATGCAATAAAAAAAGAAGCTACTGATTGCGTTGTCAAATGGATTGAAGCTTCTTTATATAAAGTATCTGTGCCTAACGAGGATCATTGTGTTGTTAACATGGACAGAAAGGAGTGTGGTTGTAGGAAGTGGGAGCTGACTGGAATACCATGTAAACATGTTGTGGCTGCAATAAACTACAAGAATGAGGATG